>NXFR01000001.1:1200000-1886126 GCA_003004715.1 Moesziomyces sp. F5C1 | reverse complement strand
CCCTAACCCTAACCCTAACCCTAACCCTAACCCTAACCCTAACCCTAACCCTAACCCTAACCCTAACCCTAACCCTAACCCTAACCCTAACCCCAACCCCCCCTAAGCGAAGTTGGGTGGTCGGTGGTCACCGCCATGGTAGCCGGGAAACGCTCCGCGAGGGTAGACAGCAGGCTGATCATGAGGTCCAGCTTGGCGTCCGTTGGGTTGGTGGTACTCGGCGTCTCGCGGGGCGGGGTGGCGTCTGTGGGTGCACTGGGCTTGGGGTTAGGGGTGGCCTCCGCTGCGGCGGTGGCCTGACGGGTCCTTGGGGTAACCATGGTTGCTTCAACGTCGTCCCGTAGGATAGGTTGCATGTAATGTTATGGCCAAAGGGTCTAAGTACCGCTGGGCGGCTTTGGTCGTGGGAAGGAGTAGGGATCGGAGAGGCCGTAGGCAACGTGGTTACGTAGGCAACGTAGGCAGACAAAGGAAGCGCAGGCAACTCAATATGCTATTGAGCTAACTAAGTAATACATGCAACGAGGGTCCGGAGGCAACCCTCGTATAGGGAAGCAAACAAATAAGAGAGCGTGGGCTGCGGCGCCGTGGGCGCGCCACACAAATCTAGGAAGCTTGAGAAGATTTGGGCCCACGGTGCGCCAGCGCGCCGTGGGGTGAGGGTTAGTGCATGCATAGCCGGCCGAGAGGCGACTTATCGCGTGTGGGGTGTCTACGGCCGTAACATGCTTGCCAAGATTGGAATTGCATTATAAGGTCTTGCACTCCTCAACTTGCTGTGCAAGCTTTTGATTTCTGGTCCTTTTGCCCATGTTTGGTCTGAGTTTTGCAAAGATGTTGGTGGTTGTAAGGCAAAATGACGTGAAGATAAAAAGGCAATGTGGCTATCCTGTACCATAACCTCTTCAAGAAAGTTTTGCCGTGACCCAAACTCAACTTCCACTTTTGGCTTATGGGTGTTGCTGTCAAACCTTCTCTAGTGTGGTGAAAAGAGGATTATTTTGATTCGATTTATCACTGTCAAGCTCTGCAGCCCGAAGCCAAGCTTTCTCGGCTCGCGTTTCCGACCGTTCTGGAACGAGCTCGGGAATCCTTTGTTCTGGCGGGCATGTGCGATTGTGCGCTCGTGTGCTGGTTCGGGAAGTAAGGAGCTGTATCTGGCGACCCCATTCTTCGGTCGCCATGTGGCGGGGCAACTCTCGAAGCCTTAATGCCGCGCCAAGACAGATTTTGAGCTCGCTGTTTCACACGTGCAGCATCGGTTAACCTGATCCGAATTGCGGATCCACGCTTCTTGGCGCTCGAGCCAACGTGGTGCTGACCGTGCCCTTCCCATATATCCCCCGCAAGCCCTTCTCTCCGAACCCAACCAGACCCACACGACGCATCGAAAGCGGACACCTCTTGCTTGTGACGAAGATGGCCAAGATTGCACGGACTGAAGCTTCGTCCTTCAACAACGATGGCGAAAGGCCCATCAAGGTCTGTGGCCACGGCCTCGATCTTCGGTGTCAAGTCGACAACGAGCAGGCCTTTGGGAGCGCCGTTTTTCCCGACAGGCTCTCCAATCGACTCACTGTCCGCGAAGTCGCAATGATCAGAGTCATGGAAGCACTCACGGACAAGCCGGACTGGCAACGCAAGGTCAATGACCCCGCCATCGTCGCAAAGTGGAAGGCGGAAGCACTGGAACAGGAGCCTCATCTTTCTTCGCAGGCCTTTGATTGGTGCATCCTCGAGCTGCGCGACAAAGCGCTGTACTCTCAGCGAACCGGACTCATCCATGCGCTCGACTCGGAGAATCGATGCGTCAAGTCGGACGTCCTTGTTTCCGACGAGTTTCTCACCGATCTTCGCCGAGCTGTGAGACCGCTCCTTGACATCGACCCTGCCAGAAAGGACTGGCATCCGCGATCCAACGACCAAGTGCTCAATCTCGTCCATCCCTCGCTGTATCCGCTCGTCTACGGGCGCACCAACTTCCTGCCGGGAGGCAGCGTGGGCGTCGAAGACTGCGTCGACTCATGCGGCCGCGGTACACCTTTTCCGGAGCAGAGCAAACCAGCACCCCCAGCAAACACCTGGCCGAGATCTGAAGAGCACGAGATCGCCGAGTTTTATTCGTACCGCTTCCAGTGGCTTCCTTGCGATGTCGGCTTTGCTGGCGATTCTGGCACGGACGTCAGGATTCGCTCGTACATCAACAACCTCGAGCCGAAGCGCAATCGCCAGCTCTACGGGTTGATCGAAAAAGCCATCTCGGCTTCGATCGAGCCCTGGAATCAGGTGCTGCTGCGCGGACCGTTCGGACGCGTGCCGCTGCGCATTCAATGCCACAGCGTCGACTGCGAGCCGGATGACGAGCCGGAATGGGTGCGGGGTCTGCTCGATGACGAAGACGAAGACGAAGAGTCCGAGACCTATCGCAAGTCTCTCGCCAAACTGGAAGAGTACTTCTCTCTCCCCGACGATCCTGAGATGGAGCGTCTCGAAGGCCCATGTCAATCTGTGGAAGACGCCATTGAGGAAGCTGGAGGTCTGTATGGCGCTGCGCTTATGAAGTACAGACGCACACGCCAGGTCATCCACCCGGAACCTGGTGACAAGGATGCGTACTTGCGCTGGCGTCCTCTCAACGAAAGCACCCACGGCGTCAAGGCACGCGCGCAGAAGCGGCAGAAACACGACCCCATGGACGACGGCTACTATGATGTCAACATCGAACACGAATTCCGCAGTCGCGGCCTCCAGGTGATCGTCAAGCTGGCCAGCATCGAGCTGAGCCCAGACAAACCAAAGTACGCCGGTGGAAGCTGGCACGTAGAGGGGATGATGAACGAGCACATTGTCGCCACCTCGATCATCTACTACGATGTCGACAACGTGACCGAATCTCGCATCAGCTTCCGACACAACGCCGAGCTCGATGAAGTGGAAATGGAACACGAGCAGGACGACCACTCACCCCTTTGCATCGTCTTTGGCACCGACTCTTTGCGAGAAGAGCCCAGGGTCCAGGAGCTGGGTAGCATCGCCACACCGCAAGGCCGTCTACTCGCATTCCCTAACACGCTGCAGCACCGTGTGGAGCCGTTCGAACTTGCAGACAAGTCCAAGCCGGGCCACCGTCGATTCTTGGTACTCTGGCTGGTGGATCCAAACTACCGCCTTGCTTCGACTCGCAATGTCCCGCCGCAGCAACGCGAGTGGTGGGAGAGCGCTCTGGACAGCCCTACCGCGGGTTCCGCCATCCGATCGCGGCTGCCCGCCGAGATCAAAGAGTC
The DNA here is from genome assembly GCA_003004715.1 of Moesziomyces sp. F5C1. Classification (NCBI taxonomy): domain Eukaryota; kingdom Fungi; phylum Basidiomycota; class Ustilaginomycetes; order Ustilaginales; family Ustilaginaceae; genus Moesziomyces; species Moesziomyces sp. F5C1. The sequence continues at coordinate 1,882,842 of NXFR01000001.1, read as the reverse complement.
GATCATGGAGCACGTCGACTGGTTCATGGATCTCGACGAGGCCAAGGCGCTTCGACTCGAGCTGATGGACGAGCGCACCAAGAAAGAGCAGGCTACAGAATCGCAAATGGGCACTTACAACTTTTGCGAGCACTAACGTGTCTCACCCATCGTCAAGGGAGGCCAGATCCAAAGCAATCCATCTCAAGTTTTCGGTTTCTTGGGCTGTGCCGGAATACCCGCATGAGCAAGCCCTTCTTGGACTTGAAAGTTTGCAATGGTTGACAAGTGAGCATTGTCGTGTATCATATGAAAACATCCACATCATCTCTTGTGAATGCGCTCTAATTGCAAAATGCTTGGTTCGAAATGTATCCATGCAGTGCAGGTCGTGTGACGACGAGAGGCGCCCCTTTTTGGCGAAGCGGGATGGCAGAAGAAGCGACGCTTAAGCGCGCTTTTTGAGAGTGGGACGAAGGGCTTGCAAAGCGTTGAGTCGCTCCGCAAGGGTGGGATGGGAGTAGTGGTAGGCGGAAAAGAGGGGGTCGTGGTGCATGGTGGACAGGTTGTGAACGTGGAGCTTGATGAGAGCCTTGCCAAGCAGGTCGACGTACTCCTCCTTCTGATTCGGGTCGATCTTGGCCGCCGCGTTGCTCTCTTCGGCGTTGAATTCGGCAGCTGCCGAGAGTTCCGACGGCGTGGGTCCGGGGCGCGAGAGGGTAGCGGCAAAGTGATCGGCGGCATACTCCATGCGACGGATGGCCGAGTTGAGGAGGAACTTGATGAGCGCGTCGGTGGGATTGAGGACGAGCTGGAAGAGTTCGAGGCCGATGATGATGGGGAGATAGTTGAGGATCTGGGACGACGGTGTTCCTGCGACCTTCTCCAGGAGCGAAGGGCCGACTTGGAAGCCGAAGGAGCGATACAGCGAGACGTTGTTGATGAAGAGGGTAAAGAGACTCATGGTGAACCAGATCTGGACCTGGGAAAGGACGAGCAGCTTGGTCGGGTCGTTGTTGGCATAGTGGCCGAGCTCGTGCGCCAAAACAGCCTCGATCTCGTCGGAAGTGGACTTTTCGATGAGCGTGTCAAAGATGACGATGTGCTTGTTGCCGCCAGGAATGACGCCGAAGAAGTAGGCATTTGAGTGGGAGGAGCGCTTGCTGCCATCGATAACGTAGATGTGCTTGAGCGGAAACTTGAGCGAAGAGGCGAGCGCTACGACTCGATCGCGGAGAGCGCCTTGCGGGAGAGGCGTGAGCTTGTTGAAGAGAGGCTGGATGACTGTGGGATAGAGCACCATGGCGATGATCTGGAAGGAGAAGAGGAAGAGGACCACGTACGATACGAACGAGGAGCCGGCCCATCGAATGATCCAGAGGAGCGCCGAGATGAGGGGCACGCCGATGACAAAGCCGAGTGACCATTCCTTGAGCGTGTCGGTGACAAAGGTGCGAAGGGTCATCTTGTTGAATCCGTGCCTCTCCTCGATGACAAAGTTGCGATAGAGGGTGAGGGGCATGGCGGGGACTTCTCGGAGCACAAACATGATGACCATCCAGACGATGGAACGCGGAATTTCGGCATCGCTCTGACCGAGGGAGGTGAGGATGGTGCCTGCTAGAGTCCAGCTCCAGGCGTAGATGTCGTAGTAGACGAGAGCGACGCTGAGCAGCTGGGAGACGGCCGAAGAAAAGAAGCCGAAGCGAGCCTTGTCCCTGCCGTAGACCTGGGACTTCTTGAAGGTGGCGAGGTCTACGTGGCTCGCCAAGGTGGCAGGCGGTGTCTCGAGGCGATAGAGGCGATATTGACGGAGCGAGAGAAAGGTTTCAAAGGCGTACACAAGCCAGAGAAGCGCCAAGACGAGCTTCTTCCACTCGATGCTCGGGTCATCGAGGGAGGATTGGAGGGCCGTGATCGTGTGCTGTACGGAAGCGAGCATCTTTGCTGGCGCGATTGCGGTCAGAAGCCGCTGTGAGGAGTCGCTTTGGGCGATCGATTCAGATGTGACAGCTTGCGACTGGTGGTGAAGTGAAGGATGGGCGGTGACTTTGTGATTGCGGTGTTGGCGCGAAGACTGGCTTCGGGAAGAAAGGGACGCCCGCTCGCACGGCACACATGCCTCGCGCATGCAGCTGTGTGGAGCGGCGGAGCGGAGCGCGGCATGTCTCAGCGGCTGGTATGCAGCCGGGCAATTTACGGCTGCCTGTCAGATCGGAGTTGCGCGACGCCCGCCCATCAACGCGGCGCTCCTCACGCAACACTCGAACATCCCTCTTTCATTCGGAGTGCCGCACTCCGGCCCACTCATGACAGTGCTCTTAGCCTTCACGGAATGGTCACAGACGATACGAGCACGATCCAGCCTCAAACTCCGTTCAGGGACGTAAAGATTGCGGCCACGGTGAACCATGTTGAACTTCAATTGCTTGCCGAGTGCATACTATTCTGCAGCAGGCGAAGGACCGCTGTTTGCTTTGGGGCCCGATGGCGCTGTGATTGGTGCACGGGGAACGGCGGCAGAGGGGCTCGGCATGAGTCCGCGTGCAGGCAAGGATGTTGTCTTTGTCGCAGGAGATCCAGTGGTCGAATTCGCCGGCCCGGAAGCAGCACCATTGGAGGCGAGAGCACGCGCATGCGGAGCAGCAGAAGTGCCTCTGTGCGTTGCGCCTGCTCGTGCGTCGGGATCGTCCTTGACTTGATGCGGTTTGGCATGCTGCTGGATGGTCAACGACGAAAAGTCGTTCCTGCGAGCGTCGAGCTGGCCAGTACCGGCTGTAGGATCTGCGTTCTTTGATCGATCCCAAACTGGCAGCGAGTGGTTGGAGATGAGTTTGCGGAGGACGCCCGAAGCCTCCCGGCCCAGTTCCCAACGCGAGGCCCGCACCTCCCGCTCGACCATCTCCAGAACGGCGCGAGTGTAGCATTTGCAGTCCACAAATGCAATGTCGTCCGCCGTCTTTGTCGACATGCGCTCGAGAAAGTCGACGCCTTCGGGCTTCTGCGTGGCTCCACCCGCCTGTCCCGCCGACGCCTCGCCGTTGGCCGAATCTCCGGCAATGGGAGTGCGCTCCGCCGACACTTGGCCGTGAAAAGCGCCCGGAGAGTGTCCAACGGATGCGCCGAACGTCGAACTGCCACTGCGGTGGGCCGAGCCCGGTCGCGTGCTGGGTGCGGTGCTGCTGGCCCCTGCACGTCCCAGACCGGCAGCCGCGTCGACAGCTCCATTACGCGGAGTCGTCAGCGCATGCCCGTATGCCCACACGACAAGGGCACACAGATACTGACACCAGCGGTGGTGCAGCACCTCGTCCAGACCTGACTCGTGATCCAAAGCCTTGCGACCCGCAGGACCGCTGATGGGGACGGCACTGCTCTCCCGGTCTCGCAGGCCAGGAGGAGGGGCTGCGGCGTCGCGGCTTTCCTCTGTTGAGGGCGCAGCGCCAACGCCGCGGGTTTGGATGGTGCCGTACGACTCGGTGCCGGTGCCAAGCAAGGATGTGCGGAGGAAGTTGACGGCGTACCACACGGCCGTGCGTCCATCAGAGGTGCGCGCCCACTCCTTGACGGAGCGTCGGGATGCGTTGAAAGTGGCTCGGTCGATGAAGCGGCCCAGCACAGAGGGCAGACCCGCATAGATCTGAATGTCGATTATATCAGCGAACAAGGCGATCTGGGCGGCCGTCACCAAGCTAGGCGTCGCTCTGTGAATGAGTCGAGCGCTAGACTCCTCGTCTGCTTTGATGTAAGCGATGTCCATACGGGCCTGGAGCGACGAGTAAGCTGCCGAGAGACGGTCTTTCCAGTTGCCGATGCCCGCCTCGTTGGTCCTGCTACCGCCTGGCGAGGTTTCCGCGCCCAACAGCACATTTTGCTTCCACTGAAGGTCGTAGGCGATGCTCATGAGGCCGTGCAGGAGCACGAAGCGCGGGAAGGCGTCCAGCTCTTGCGGCGTCTTTGCAGGGCTGAGACACGCCTTCAGGGCCGGGATGAACAGGCCCGGCGGCTTGTATCCCGTACGCTTGCGATGCCTATACCATGCGTCGGGCGTAGTCTTGCTCCATTCCTCGTCGCTGCAGGGCAGCTGCAGCTGGATCTGGAATGCGGACAAGGAGGGAATGTGTCGGAAGATGGTGGCATGCTGTGCATCGAGCATGAATTCAAACAGAGCGATGCGTTTCTTCTCTTCCTCCCTCGCCCAGCTTCGCCAGGACTCTTCAGAGTCGTCAAAGTGCGTGTGGCCTTGTGTGCTTGCGTTGAAGACGGCGTTGCGGCGGGCGAGAGTGATGATAAAGTTGTGGAAGAGGTGCGCCATCTCGTGCTGAGGACGCGTGCTCATCACCTTGCCAAAGCTCTCGGTGAGCACCAGCGCCTGGAGCATGGGCAGCGTGGCGCGCGCGGGGCGGAAGTCCTCGAGACTGACCACGGCACCCCAGATCTTCTGGGCGATGCGAACGGCAAGTTCGTGCGCGGGGAGACCCGCAAAGTGGGCACCGATGACGACAATGGCGCTTAGAAGCATTGGATCGGTGGTGCTGGCGGCAAAGGTGGGCTCGTGGATGAGCGGATAAAGCCGATTGAACTTGACAAAGAAGAGGTAGATGTAGCACCTGAGCGCCGACGGAGTGAAGAGGGGCGAGTTTGGCAGCTCGCTGACTGACTGCAGGAAGATGAGGAGACGATGGTGGGCGACGGGATCCAGATGGAACGTGATTCGGCTCGGGATGTCGGCTTGAAGGCTGGCAAAGTAGGCGAGGTCTTCGAGCGCGTTGGGAGTCTCTGCCTCGCTGCCGGACATGAGGACGCCGTCGGAGCTCATACCGCGGCCGAAGCTGGAAGCATCGCCAGCGCCGGCGGCGGATGTGGCGCCATTTTGCGAGCCGTGCATGTTGCCGAGGAAGCCACCAAGGCCGTCCGAGCTGCTAGGAGAGAATGCGGAGGCCTGCGAGTGAGGGCCGCGCGCGTTGCTGCCGCTGGTGGGAGGACGTCCGATGCTGCCTCCCCAATTGGAGCCGCCAAAGGGATCGACGCCGTCAAAGAGCCAGCCATAGTCGGCGGTATGGTCGACGTTGGGTGGCGCAAACGGAAAGATGTCCTGATTGGGAAGAGGCAGAGAGGAGGGAGGCCGTGCGGATGCAGGGACAGCCGAGGTGGTGTCGAGATCGGCCAAGGGCATGGGCATGTCTCGGGCGGCATCTGGCGCAGCATCGGTCCAGGCAGTCAAGTAGGATGCGGAAGGGGGCGGTGCGTAGCTGCCGGCGGTAGGATCGCTGGATAGTGCGTCTGCGGACGTCGGCATCCATCGGAACGAAGGGTTTTGCTGTGTTGATGCGACAGGGTCAGCACCGACGATGGAATCGGCGCGGAGGTTTTGATGACCATGTTCGGCTGTCCATAAGGCGTCGTCGCGATACGTTGAGGACGCATATTGAGTCGATTGGCCGAGCGAAGAGGCGGCAGCGGCAAAGTCGCCTGCAGACTGCCTGGCCAGGTCGGAACTTGGTAAAGAAAGCGGTCGATAGCCAGGCGCGGAGGTGGAGTAGGCAGCCGAGGGCCTCTGCGCCGGAGGCGACATGGGAGGGTTGGAGGACCACGAGGCGGTGGGCGCATTCTGCGCCGATGCGTGCGCGGTCAATGCAGGCGGCGAGGCCAAGGGACCAGGAGCGAAAGAAGGCCAAGCGGATGAGCTCGCGGAGTCTGCGAGGTTGGACGACGGCGGACCAAGAGGCTGCGACGGATCGTCGCGATAGCGAGACTGAATCGACGGCCTCGAGCCCGAATGCGGAGCGGAGGGATCGGTGGCACCGTGTCGGAAACGGTCCTGTTCGTCCTCATCCTCATCGTCATCATCGTCGTCCGAGTCCATGTCGTGGGGTCGGTCGGAAGCGGAAGTGGACTTGCGGCGCTTGTGGGATGATGGCCCGGACTTGGAGGGCGAGAGAGAGGAGCCGGGAGCGTCTTCAGCATCATCGTCGTTGCCATCCTTGTGGCGGTTCGACCATCTGCCGAGCGTCTTGCCACGGAGAGCATGGCGTTCGAGATGACGGACGAGAAGGTCTTGGCGGACAAAGGTGCGATCGCATTGGTTGCAGCAGAGGACGCGCGCCTGGTCGTGGTTGAGCTTGTGGCGCAGAAGATGGTCGGGACGGGAGTAGCTCTTTGTGCAGCCTGGCTGGTCGCACGTATAGCGCATCTCGGACGACGACGAGTCCTTGCGCACCATGGTGAACGGAGTGGTACGATCGCTTCAGCCGATGTGCGGGAAAGGGGGCAGTGTGAAGTCAGATGCGACTGGGTTGAAGGCTCGCTGGTGCGACTGAGAGTCCTGGCCGATGCTGAGGCCGCGTTGGGACGCGATGGTGTGCCTCGAGCAGAAAGTCGAGGGAGGAGTCCGAAGTCGATGCGAAAGAGCGCGGCTAGTCCGGATGACTGCACAGAGGCGGAGGTCCGTTGAAAGGGGCGGCGACGGATGATGCGAATGAAAGAGGCGTCTGTGGTCGAATCACAATGAGCCTCGCATTTACAGCGACGCCGCTGAGGCCGTGCCCGGAATGCGGTGACGGGCGAATGCGTGGGTGCGATTTAGATTAGGCTCGGACTTCACCTAGTCGACGGACGGACGTGTGTGGGACCCGAGGAACGGGGACGGGGACGAAGCTCGAGATGCGTCTGCTACACACGGAGCGAAGCCGACAGGCGCGAGGCAGAGGGGCCAAAAGCGACACAAGTCGTGACAAAGAAAGAAGGCGAGCCCCGCCGCGGTGTTGAGCGGTCAGAGTGGGCGTGAGAGCGAGTGTAGAGAGCGAGAGCGAAGAAGCGGCAACAGCCGTCGGCACGTCCGACCCAGCGGCGCGTACGGGCAGACGAGGCGTGGGAAGGGGAGGGAACAGGCTGCAGAGCGAGGTGGATGGTGGTAGCCGACGACGACGGGCGGCTGCAGCGAGTTCTGGTTCAGGCTCGCAATGTTGAGCCGGGCGGGGCGGCTAACCAGGGCAGACCATACACTTTTAGGCGCAATGCCGACAAATCGTGGATTTGTGGAGCCCATAGGCGGACCCGGAGTAACGGCGTGGGCCGCGCTCTATTGGCCTGCGCTGGGCTTCGAGGCGGCCCACCTTGACTCGACGCAGCTCCGCGGGTGCAGCCATCGGGGTGGGGCAACTGCGAGCGCTGCTGTGATTCGGCTCGGTTCAATCTGGCTTTAGACTGGCTTGCGACGCGGCTCAGACGCGCGCTTCGCCCTTTCAGCTTCGGAGATCGGGTAAAATAGGCATGGCAGCCGAATCGTCTGCCCCGAGGCCCAGGGTCCAGCTGGTGGGGGGCGGCGCGTGGAATGCGCTGCTGCATTGGCTCGCTCATCTCGCCGCATCGCATCAGATCGGGCACTCTGGTGCTTCGCGAAACCAACCGGGCTGTTACAGATGCGGCACATCAGCCCATCGGTCCCTGCCGTCTCGAGATTGGTATTGATCGGATGCAAACGATTCGTGTTGCCGACCAAGCAGAGGATCCCTGTCGCCGAGCCCTAAGCCTGTGGGTCTGTGCTTCCAGGCCAGGCCAGACCAAGCTGAGCTTTCCAGGGCATCTCCACACTCCCGCTCGGGCCTGTTTGACTGTGCAATGCGGCAGCTCTGAAATTTGGATTTTTTTCTCCCTCGAAATTGTTTTTGGATCTGGTGGGAGAGATCCAAGCGTGGGACTGTCAACGTGCCTGTCTGGCCTCATATCTGCGCTGCTGCAGCTGGATCATTTTTGGATGCACGGTTCCAAAAATCGAGTGCCCACATGCCTGCCGGTTTGACTGCCTGCTGCCTTTTCGGGCGCATTTTGCGAGCAGCCGAGCGATGGCTCCGCCAGAATCTGCACGTCTCCGAAACCCACAGGGCTTCAGAGCAGTCACTCGGCGGCTGGCATCGGTGGATTTTTTGGCGGTACGATGCGGTCGAGGCCGCCGCTCGCCAAGTCTGCTATCCATCGTGAGCGGCTGCCTATCATCCCATCGACGACGCTCCGCTCGCCGATCTCTCGGATCTCACTTGGCCGTCGTCGCGGCACATCCAACTCCATACTCTCTTTGAAAGCGCTCAGCTCACGCCTCCGAAGCACCCTGCGATTTCGATAAGCTCACACGGCGACACCATCGGCTTGCGCCTAGGCAAGCACATCTGGAACTGTCGACCACCACCTTGCTCCGAATACGCGCCTCTCGACTTGTTGTGGCTCGGTCACCATCTGCATCACTGCGACTCATCGCCACCGCCCGAACTTGCAGTCCCTTGTCGTCGCCGCTCGGTGCGTCTCGCCTCGCTCTCGTCTCGTCCAGTCCCTATCTTCGGTTCCGTGGCAGGTACCGCCATGTCCAAGTTCCCCAATCATGGTCTCTTCACCAGAACAGCCGCTGCTTCCACTCGCTCATCGAGCCTCATAGCGCACGCTCGGAGGGGAGCGCCTCGTCGACGCTCAGCCGCACTCGCCCCGAGCAGCTCTTTATCGCCCTCCACCAGCTCGGTAGCATCGTCCGTCAGCGCGATCCACGCGGCTTCTCAAGCCTCAGCTCCGCAGCCGCCATTTATCGGCCCCCTTACACTTGCAGCATCCCAAAGTGCACATCCTCCGCATACTTCGACGGCGTCGTCATCGAGCGAACCTCGCACGGAGCCATCCACCTCGGCCGCGCAGTCATCTCAGCCCGCTTTGTCCGAGTCGCGATACATTCGCGACCTCTACTTTGATCCTGTCGAGGGCGCTGCGCATCCGATCGAATTCCATCCTCGCGCCACGCTGCATAGCTACGATCACGATGCCCCGTCCACGTCCACGCTCGCACAGATTGATCTGGCGCTGCGACAAGCATCTCAGCTCAACACCACGGCTGCACTCTCGCCTTCCTCGGTCGCATTCTCGGCAGCAGCTCGCCATCTCTCAAGAGCACACGTTTCGTCCTTCTTGCATCCTTCTTTGGATCGTATACCCGCCAACCGAAGCTCGACGCCATACTCGATGCCCAGCACACGTGCCATTCATGTCTTTTATCCCAGCGCCGCCGCTTCCCACGCTTTGACTCCCGGCACCAACCCGCATTTCGAACCGCCCAACTCGGTCGCCAGTGTCGATGGTCGCGCTCTCAGCGGCAGGCGCACTGCCTCGAAATGGATCAAGGACGAGGCGCGCAGCGCTTCAGATTACGTGCCGCTGTGGAACGCTTCAGCAACAACAGTATCTTCGCCAGCCGCGCCGCAGCTCGCTTCGGCATCTTCACTGCTTCCGCCTTCACTCGAGCAGCGCTTTGACGGCTTGGCTTTGCTGGCCTCCGATCAACCCGACGCCACACCCTTCGGCTCGGCAGTCTATTCGGTTCCTGTCGCTCTGATAGCCGGCACCACATACGATGATATAGGGGCTAGCTCAGGCCCAGCCAGTTCGGCGGCCCTATCTGCGCAAGGCTCGTCGGCAGGCTCGCGCTCCTCGGGCTATGCATCCGAACGTGGCCAAGATACCCTCTTCAACACCACGCCTCTGCATCAGAGAGATGCGGCTGACTGGGCTCATTCGGAACACAGCAGCTCCACTTGTCACTCTTCTTCTTCTTCAAACAAGTCTTCCAAATCCTCGTCCAGCTCGTCTTCCTCTTCCTCTTCGAGATCTCCGACACCCACCATTTCTGCAAGGCCTCACCTCACGACGTCCACCGTCCAGCACGACTCCTCCGGCAGCCACAGCAGCGGATCGAGCACACCTACGCAAAACCATAGTCTTTCGGCTCATCAGCTTGAAAACGCCCTGTTCGGCCCGTACTCGGTCCTGTCCGCTGCAGCTCATGCGTCTCGTAGCCTCGAACAACGGCGCACAGCGCTTGGCCCGGCCTCGGTCGAGGCCTCCGACGCAGCCGAATCGGCACCCCTCTGGACCGGTTCATTCGCATCACCCAAGCATCGCCAGCTGCATTATGCATTCGAGCACGGCGCCTACGGCATTCCCAAACGTCACCCCTGGGCAGCTGTGCGCGGCAATGGAAAGCGGGCGCAATCGGCTCCCAAACCCGCACCGAGGACAGGTGCGGTAGGCATGCTCGCAGCGGCTGCCGACTTCCTTACCGGCTCGTCATCGGCGAGTGGCCCTCCCGTCACAAAGGAGAAGCTTGGCGGCGAGAGCGTCATCGCCGAGGATGGCCGGCGCCTCGGCCTCAATTCCCCCATTCGCGAACATGGCCGTATCGTTCAGGATCGACTGCAATCCGTTCAAGTGGGCGAGGATGCATACTTCCTGCGTCCCGACTCCATTGGCGTGGCGGACGGCGTGGGAGGCTGGGCATCGCGCGCAGGTGCGGACCCGGCGCTCTTCTCTCGCTTGCTCATGCACTTTTGTGCCGCCGAGCTCAGCAAGTTCGACGGGCTCAGCGCCGACGAGCTGGCGGCGCAAAACGGCAAGAAGCTTCGCGAGTGGCAAGATGTCGACCCGGTCGAAGTGATGCATACGGCGTGGGAGCGTTGTGTGCGCGCCTCGCGTCGCGAAGGCATTCTGGGATCGTCCACGGCGCTGATTGCCGTGCTTCGAGGCGATGAGTTGCGCATCGCCAACTTGGGCGACTGTGTCCTGCTCATCATCCGTGCGGGCGAGCTGCTTTTCCGGTCCACCGAGCAACAGCATTCCTTCAACTTTCCCGTTCAGCTCGGCATGATGGGGCACACGGCCGAGAGCGTCACTATCGCGGCGAACCGCACCCTGGCGCACGACGGCTACCTTCAATCTGGCGCATCGGACGACCTAGACGACAATGCGCCCAACCCACTTGGCACCACAACGCCGGCGTCCATGGACGAAGCACGTAGACATCGGCCTGCCGAGGCCTCTTCGACTGGAGAAGGCGACGAGGCCGAAGAGGCCGAGTGGGACGAGCCGCGCCGCGATGCAGGACGATGGGCAGTCAAGGTGCAGAAGGGAGACATCATCATTGTGGGCAGCGACGGTCTTGTCGACAACCTGTTCGATGAGGACATCGTGGAGGAGGTGCACAAGTTTGCTCCTCCTCCTGCCTCGCATAACCCAGATGCTGACGCTGGTGTTCAAGCAGCGAACGCCGAGGACGGAGCAGAGTACACGTTGCCGCATGACTTCAGTCCTCAACTTGTATCGGAGGCACTATGCTCGCGCGCCAAGGCGGTCTCGGAGGATACTCGTGCGGTCAGCTCGCCTTTCCAACAACGAGCCATGGAAGAGGGTCTGCACTACGTTGGCGGAAAGCACGACGACATTTCAGTGGTGGTCGCTGTGGTGGGTGACCCCTCCGAGCTTCTGAACCGAGGCGGCTTCTCGGTGCAAACGGGCTCAAACGCAGAGTCCGGCTCATTCTCCACCGAGTCGCACGGATCAGCACAGCTTTCTGTTTGAGAAGTCGCCCGATCCTGCGGACCAACGGCCTTCCTTCTTCACCAACGGCGGATCCATGTTTGTGATCGCATCTCTCAAGGATAAAATCAGCCGCCTCTCGGGCGCGCATATCGACAGCAACGATGGCAATCGATTCATCTGTCCAAGAGAAGACCGCACCTTGATCGGCGTCCTTTTGGTGTGTGAGATTGAATGCGAATGATGCAGGATGCGAGTGTGAGAATCTACATGTCATCGGGATTGCCAGTGGAAGTGAGGAAATTTTGGTTCTGCTGAACCCAGGAGTTGACTGCGGAGCACTGCGAGTAGAACTGGTCCGAGATGGGCAGCGAGGCGATCTGGTCGGGAAGCACCTGGAACTGCATGAGCAGGCCGACGGCCATATGCGGCATGAGATGGCAGTGGAAAGGCCAGACGCCCGGATTGTCGGCGACAAAGCGGAATGCGATCCAGCTGAAGGGTGGCACGGAGAAAACATCGCGACGCATCGGTTTGGTCTTGGCAGCAGCAAAATTGGGGTTGCTTTGGGCCTGGAAGTTACCTGCGCCTGCTCCAACGAGGAAGGGAGTGAAGCCGTGGAGGTGGAAGGGATGTTCGCCCTCGTCGAGGTTGTTTACGATCACGTCCATGACGACGGCCTGCGAGTTGGTGACGATCAGCTCGTCCGGGTCGTTGTAGTAGGCGCCGACACTCGAGTTGGACGAAGCGCGCTGGGTGGTCTCGAAGGTGTAGGCCTTCATGAGAGAGGCCTGTGGGGCCATCTCGGAGGTGAAAGTGGTTTGGTTGAAAAATGCATGCCAGTTGCTGTATGCGTCGAGGCCAAAGTTGACGACGAGCTTGGTGGTCATGTTGGAAGCCGGAGCATCGATTCGAGTGATGGGCACCAGCTGAGAGGTGCTGAGCGACTCGGTCACATTAACGAGCGTGTCGTTGGTGGGATTGCTGAGCGGCTGTGCTGAGGCGGGCACGCCCTCGTAGCGCATGATGGCGTACTGATCCATGACGAGGAATGGGTTGTCGTAGGCAAACATGTCATCGAGCACCTCTGCGCGCACGGCATAAGCACCGACAGGGCGGTCGGTATCGATGATGACCGAATACCTCTGTGCAACCATGAGGTTGAGGCTCTGGACGACGACAGGCTCGACTTCGGTGCCGTCGGCTTCGATGACGGTCATGTTGTGGCCATCGACCGAAAAGCGGAAGGTTGCCATGGAGCCTGCATTGATGATGCGCATGCGCACCCGCTTGTTGGCAGGCACGGTGAAGTTGTAGGCCGACTTGCCGTTTGGCTGGTCGGAGATGCAGGTAGTGCCGTTGGGCGCCAGAGGGCAGTTGGAGAAGCCCAGGCCGTTGATCATGGCATAGTCGGGCGTAGGCTCGCTACCCTGATCACCGCCTGGAGGACCTGCCTTGGACTTTGCTATGGCGGCGACATTGAAGGCGTCAGCCTGATATGCGTCGTTGACGACAAAGATGAGATCACGGTCGTAATCGGTGCTGACCGAGGAGCCGTTGGTGGTGGTCACGTTGGTCGGCGAGTTGATGGCGTTGCTTGGGTTGATCATCCGGAATTTTTCGTCGTCGCCGTGGAGGATGAGCGGACCGAAGAGGCCATCTGCGTATGTGGGGCCGTAGTGGGAATGCCACCAGTAGGATCCCGACTGCTGGACGGTCCAATTGTAGGTGAAGGTGGAGCCGGGAGCAATGCCGCACTCTGTGATGCCTGCCGATCCGTCCATCTGGTTGGAGCCGCGCTGGAACTGTCCGTGCCAGTGGAGGGATGTGGGCACTGGCATGTCATTTTGCACATGAACGACGATGCGGTCACCAACGTTGGCCTCGACGAGTGGGCCTGGATAGCGACCGTTGACGAGACGCATTTGCTTTGTGGTGCCAGCCGGGTTGGAGACAACCTGGGTGAGGGTCCAGTTGAAGACTCGATCTTGAGGTGGAGCAAAGCGATCCCACGTCGGGTCTAGAGTGAGCTGCGACGGATCTGGAAGATGCTCTCGCGGGATGAAGGCGAGGTTCGAGGCGGTTGCGCCGGGGACCATCTTTGCGCTGGAGGCGGCTGCATCTTGTTGAGATGGATGCTTGTGTTTGAGACCGAGACCGAGACCAAGGCCAAGTGCGAGAGCAAGAACAGAAAGAAGAGCGGCCAGCGAGGCTAGCAGAATCAAGCGCCTCTTGGTGTTTGACGGAGACGCTCGCGGAGCCTGTTTGAGGTTGGACGTTTCGGAGCCATTCTCGGCGAGCGAGAGGGACTTGGTGCTGCCGTGGTTGTCGGAACCTTGGATCGGTGCCGCCGACATGGTGACGTATGCGGATGCTTACAGGCCTAGAGCTACGCCTTGGTGGCGTGGGAGGGTGACGACGTCAAATGTTGGTGGTGGTGAGACAGGGACGAGGATGGCAGTGAAGAGGGCCAAGGTCGGGTATGCCCATGAAAAGCTGCGGCGGCGAAAAGCTTCTCGAATGCTGTAATCTGATTGCAGGGCTTGACCTGCCCTAGGATGAAAGCTGCGAGCCACTCAAACACAAAGCGCGCGCTTCAGGCCATCCTTGGGCCAAGCAGCACCGACTTTCGGTCGAGCCGAAGGAGTGACTGGTGCATTCGGCACGGCCGAAAGCCGAAGAGTGGGAGCGAGCGTGCCGCCTCCGCATCGACATTGAACCCCCTCGTCGGCCGCTCCGACGCATGTTCCCATCCTCATTTTGGTGCAGGAACGGCAAGAGCGGCGGGCACGTTGCCGGCGGAAGAAGCCGAAGGGCAAGGGGCGGCGGCCGAATTGGACAGGAGGTGGCAAGTGACCAAAAGGAGAAGTTGCCACCCGCCCACGCTTCAAGGCGGGGCCGACTTTCAAGAGCATAAAGCCAAGCGAGCTGCATGACGAGCGAACGTGCTCGCCAGCTGCATGGGAATTTTCAGATTTTCCAGCTGCCGAGCGTCCGACGGTCTCTCGCGAAGAAAGCGCATGTTGGACCCTGCATCAAGCAGCCTTTTTTCGTCTCGCCACCAGACTCCTCCAGAAATACACGGTCGCCCCTACAGTACTGCACTGTATCTTCGGCCTCGCACCATCAGCCGGCTAAGGCGTGGTCCAAGGCGAGTACGTCGATGGCCTTACGGGATCAAGAGCTGTAAATAACGCGCTGACCGGATACTTTTTTCAAGGTATATGCATTCGAGCGGCCAAGCGAGTCCGCCAGCCGGGAGTATTGAGTGACGAATGATCTCCGACCTTCACCACAACACTCGACAGGTCGGCCAACTCTAAGTCGGCGGTTCGGCGACACGGTTGTTCGGCGGACCGTCGGCTGTCAAAGAGCGTCTGACTGACGGCGCGGTGCCGATCCAGGGTTTGATTTGATGCCCACCTCGCGTCTGCACCACTCCCACCTCGACTTGGCCCGCCTGCCCCTGTGGGCCACTCGCCACATCGTACCTGCTTTGCACGTGCGTCCCTCTCGCTTTCTTCCAATTCGTCTCCGCCTGCACACGGCTATGCAAGCCGCCGCCTCGTCCCTCCGCTTTCCTTCCGCCGGTCGCCCCGAGTCCGCTACGCCGCTGCTGCTGCTGATGCTGCTGCTGCCGCCGCTGCCGTCGCCACCGCCGCATCCCTGATGCACTCGCGCACGTTGCCACCGCTCCCTGCGGCTCGACCCCACCCGTGCTCGCCCGCCCGTCGCCGAGTAGTCAAATTGCCTCTCCCTCATTGGTTCTTTCTACCAAAGCGACCACGAGCTTCTCGCTAAGTCCTCATCCAGGCTCGCATTCTAAACTGTACCTGAAACAGCCACCTGCACCCTCTTTGGCGAGCTGCTTCTCTGTCTCAGTGCAGATCTGCTGGTGCTGCAGCCGTCCTGCACCTTCTTCTCGGACAGGCACCACCTCGCCAGCCCTCTCTATAAAGACGCATCACCTCTTTCACTCCTCGCACCTTCAGCAACCACTCAACAACGTCCTCTTCCACCCATCTACGGCATCATGAAGGCTAACCTTGCCACCGTCTCGGCCACTGCTGCCCTCGTTGCCGCCGCCGGCGTCGCGGCTGGCCCCATCGAGAAGCGCGCCAAGATCGCCCAGACCTTCTCGCCCCCCTCGGCCTCGCCCCTCCAGCAGTCCTCCAACTACGTCGGTGCCAACAATGGCTCTCTGCCCAAGCACGAGGTCGTCGCCGGCAAGGCATTCGACCGCATCGTCCAGATCTGGCTCGAGAACACCGACTACGAGGCCGCCATCTCCACCCCGGCCATGCAGGCTCTCCTCCCGCAGGGTGTTCTCTTTGACAACTACTACGCCCTCACCCACCCTTCGGAGCCCAACTACATCGCCTCGGTCACCGGTGACTTCTGGGGCCTCTCCGATGACGCCTTCTACCACGTCCCCACCAACATCACCACTCTCTTCGACCTCCTTGATGACGGCGGAAAGGCAGGCAAGCCCATCTCCTACGCATGTTACCAGGAGAACATGCCCTACGACGGCTTCACCGGATTCAACTACACCTCCAAGAACTACGTCACTCCTGGCGCCTCCAACTACACCTACTACGTCCGCAAGCACAACCCTTGCGCCATCATGGACTACGTCTCCGGCAACAAGACCCGTGCGCTCTACAACCGCAACTTCAACGACCTCGCTGTCGACGTCAACGCATCCGCGCTCCCGCAGTGGACCTTCATCACGCCCAACATGGTGAACGACGGCCACGACACCACTGCCGCCTTCTTCTCCAACTTCACCAACTACTTCCTGCCTACTTTGCTCAAGAACCCCAACTTCAACTCCAACAGGACCCTCGTCCTCCTCACCTTCGACGAGAACGACAGCTACACGGCTGCGAACCGCATCTTCACCATCGCGCTCGGCGGTGCTGTGCCTGCCAGCCTCAAGAACACCACCGACCACACCTACATGACCCACTACTCGGCCATCTCCTCGGTCGAGGCCAACTGGAACCTCAAGTCGCTCGGTCGCGGCGACGTTAACAAGACCATGGCCAACGTGTTCCCCATCTTTGCCGACTCGCTCGGCTACTCGAACACCGACGTTGCTGATGCTGACATTCCCCAGACCAACATCACCGGTGTCGCTCCGGGTCCCTTCTCGCTCACCAGCAACACGGCCTTCTACGCTCCCGACGATGTCAAGGTCGTCGGCGCAGGAGGTGAGCCCGTCCTGGTCAAGAGCGGCCTCAACACCTCGCAGACCCTCGCTACGCTCCCGCAGACCAACCTGACCGCGCTCGGCCAGAAGAACGTCTGGAGCACCGACCCCGGCTTTAACAACGCCAACGTCTCCACTGGTGCTGCTGCCGGGACTTCGGCCGCGAAGACCAACGCTGCTGTCAAGCCTCTCGTGGCTGGTACCGGCATCCTTGCCGGCGCCCTCTTCGCCTCCCTCGCTATGCTCCTTTAGACGTGCGCTTCGCCTCTGCCGCTCGGCGCCTCTCTCGTCTGTACCTCTGCATCCTGCTCCTCTCCAATTGCAGTCAAGCCTTCGCTTGACACGGCTGTCGTTTAGGAGCCACTCTTGTCAAAAGTAGGGGAAAAAATCTGGAATTTCAGTTGTTACCGCCGACGACATCACCGTGAAAGCATGATTTTTTACGGCTCATGTCGAGAGACGCACCTGATGTGATCTGACGACCCATTTGGCTGACACCGCCGACCACAATGGCGTCATAAGATGCAAAGCTTCCAAGCATCGACATATTGGTGCCAGATTTCAGCCAAGTTGACAAGACAAGATCGTATAAGGGTTAACTTACGCTCACGTAGGTGCATCTACTGTAACTTGAGTCTGCTGACAGGGCTGGCATTCTCGGCGTGGTTAAGCGTTGATGAGCTCGGCGGTTGGCGAATGGGTGTTTGACGTGGAAGGTAACGCCCGAAGCAAGGCCGCTGCAAGTTTGAGAGTGGCTCGGTGGCTGACTGAGAAGTCGACACGAGGTCGTCTGTGGAGCTCGAGTTCGCGGTGCCATCCATCGATGTGATTGCCTCTGCCTCTACCAAGCGAAGGGGCTGCTGTTCGAGAAGCTAGTTCGCAAAGAGAGAGAGAGGGAGAGCGAAGCGACCCGGAGGCTAAAAGGGTTACCGAACGCATCCAAGGTAGCAGTACAAAAATACTTCATTGGGCACCATCGCTCGGCAAACCCTACATCACTTGCTCAACAGTGCTGAACGATAAAATGGCTCTCTCCTCGTCCCGCAAGACAGCCAGACTATTGACAATCAACTTGGCTGCTCCGAGGCGAACGATGTGGCGGTCATCGGATAATTCGCCTCGTCCGGTTCATACATGGCGATGTGAGCCAACTGTGCAAAGCAGAGAGTCTAGCACGGCTCGCTCTCCGACTGGCAACGAGGAGGCCAAAGGTCGAATGGGTGAGCTTTGCGGGCCGGACTGTGGCACGCTGCGGGCTCGAAGAGGGGCATTCTTTGTTGGAAGCAGCTCGTGCAGAGGGATTTGAGTCCGAAGGTATGTCGCCACGAGGAGACTCGATATCTTTCTTGTTCCCACGCTGGAGCTCACGCATACCGACGCGACCGCATCCGGACTACAGTGGAGTCGACAGATGCTTGTGATGGCAACCTGGCGTGCTCGACGTGACATGTGGTGCTGGAAGAGCGCGTGTTCGGCCTACTTGACAGACCTTCCGAGCAAGAAGAGGATCTCTTGGACCTTGCTCACGGTCTCGAACGATGGCGAATGCTCAGTTCGCCCATAAGGTCTTGACCATTCATCGATTTGCGTCCATTGACACTTGTTCTACTTTGCGACTCAGCTCTCAACTCGGCTGTCAAGTGCAGCTGTCCCAACTGAGAGACTTGGCTAGCAAGGTCACTGTGAGGCTGCCGAGTGCCCTCGCGACGGTTGCTGCCTCGGACAGCCACGTCACAGCGGGAGGAGAAGGCGGAGGAAGCTAGCGAGTCCAGCAGTGTGATCTGACCTTTCCAAGCTGCGCCTCCATGCTGCTCTTCTTTTGACTGGAATTCTGTGCCTCTTTTTCTTTGGCTAAATCCGAATATTTTGGGTGCTGCGCTGCCTTGTGGTGTTGAGCGGGAGAACAAGGCACGCTTCCGCGGAGCTTGGGAGTCAGGACGCACGGATGCTGTCCGACACGCACCTTTACCTCCACCTGCGTGACTCGCAGGTCGCGAAGCGAGAGCTGTCATACAGTACTGCTGTGCTGCATGGCTGGGGGAGCCAGGGTCACGCCTGTCGGCTGTTGCGGGCATGATTGCGTGTCGTGAGCGTGCTGGTAACTCCGCAACGCAATCCTTTCGCCTCAGCGACGGCCCGGGTGTGACGATAAAAGCCAGGTCCCCGAACGCAAAGCTTCGTCTCGCTTGTCACACTGGACGCAGCTTGGAGCTACCTTGATCTTGACCTTTCGGCGCCCTCCGACTCGCGACTCGTTAAAGCAGCTGGGTTCAGCCCAAAAGGTCTCTCGATCAGCACAGACGCATCTCGTGCCCAGCGCGCCTCAGCCATCGGACCTCGACGCGCATCGCACCCCTGCAGCCGCTCGGTCCGCCTCCTCCTTTTGCTTGACTCGCTCGCCTTCTCGTGACTTCTCGTGACGTGAAGCCTAGCTTAGCCATGTCAGCTGCACCGTCGGAAGCGGCAGAGGCGCAAAGCGTAGCTAGAATGCAGGCCATCTGGGAGCAGGAGTAAGTTGCTGGTTCCTGACCTGACACCCACCCGTACCGTGTCCGGCTGTCCTGACGACATCATCCGCCTTCCTCTGTGCGGACAACCTTTGGATTCCTACAGCGCCGACCTCGCCATCTGCACCACCTGCGGCAACCAGTACTCATCGGTACAAGGCCCGCAAGAGTGCCCGGTCTGCTACGGTGAGTATCGCCCTGCTGCGTCCTGGCCGTCGCTGCCAACGTCAGAATGCCCAGCACACAAATGAAGCCGGCGGGAAGCCCGGAGCAGGCCAGCTGACCCTGCGAACCCCTCGAACACTCTGGTCAGATGATCGCCAGTATCCATGCCCGACCGGTCAAGCCTACACATCGCCCAGGAAGCTGGCTGCCAGCACCTCATTCGAGCTTGTGCCAGAGCCAGAGGATGAGAGGCTCATTCGTGTCAAGCTTGAGCCTCCCGTCGCCATCGGCCAAACCCCTTTCATCCTGCTCACCGCTCACGGCATCGTGGTCTGGGACTGTTGCGGCTCCGTCTCGGTCGACTTGATGCGCCGCATCCAACAACAAAGCCCCACCGGCAAGGTTCTCGCCATCTTCATATCTCATCCCCATTTTTTCGGCACGAGCCTCACCTGGGCCAAGCTGCTGGATTGCAAAGTCTTCATCTCCAAGCCAGACCGCCATTGGTACCAGCGCGGCCTCGATTCCGCTCAAACACACCCAGACGTGGCGGCGCGCAAAAATTTCGTCGTCGAGGTGGATCAGGATACTTTCACTCTGCCCCACCTGCCCTCCGTCACGCTTGTCCGCTGCGGCGGTCATTTTCCGGGCTCCAACGTACTTCATTGGGATCGCGATGCCGACGCCCCGCAGCAACAGGCTCCGCGCGGCGCTGCAGTGCTATGTGCCGACACCTTTATGGTGATGCCCGATCGCAAGCGCTTCACTTTCGCCTACAGCTTCCCCAACAACATCCCACTTCCGCCACGCGACGTCGAACACATCTGGACGCAGATGCGAAGCTTCAACTGGTCGGCGACCTACGGCGGCTGGCCAGGCCGTCACATCCTGGCCGACTCTCGAGCTACGCTTCTTCGCTGTGCTCGCTACTATGTGCAGATGGAAGGTCACTCGCCCGAAGCTTTTCAAGAGCTGCGCGACGCTCGAGCTTGATCTTCTAGTCCTCGCCGGCGCCTCTCGATCGATGGCTCTGCATGATCCAGCCGAGCTTAATCTAGCTATCGGCATGTCCCACCGGGACCACAAATGCAGACGCTGTCCCCTTCATCCCTGACTTCATTAAGCTGTTGTGCATCGCCTCCGCCCGCTGAAGGACGGTGCCGCTGCAAGCCTCTGCGCACATGACAAGATGAAATCCACCCTCCCGCGCTTTGTCCGACTCAAGAGCCGCACCGGTCCAGCTGCACCAGTCTGCGAGACTTGCCGAGAACTCAGCGCAGTCCTTCTTGGCAGCGCAGCCGCGCCTCTGCGTTTGCTGCCTCAAGCTATCTAGCTTCGCCGCTGCAGCTTGCAAGACATGCATGTCAAAGTATGAAAAACTCGGCCGCATGTCAGCTATTGTTGCAGTGGTGGGTCCATTGATCGGGTGGGACCTAGGGTCAGCGGCTCCGTCACACACAGCACACTTCGCCTTGTCTTCCGCTCCTGACCCCTTTCCAGATACTTTTAAGGAACGGCGGGAAAGGTTGCGTTGCCACACTCCGTCCCACCCTCTCTCGCATCCAGCCCTGGTCGTCCATTGATCGCCTCGTCACTGCGTGCGCGTATCGCCGTCGTCCTTACCTTCCGCTGCGCGAGCTCACCGTCCAGCATGCCGCCATTGCGCGGCCACGACTCGGCCCGCAAGTTTCATTGCGAGGTGCAGGGATGCTCGGCTTCCTTCGTCAAGCGTGCCCACCTGCGCAGGCACGAGATGACGCACACCCAGCGGCGTGACTTTCACTGCCCCGGCTGCAATCGCGCCTTTTCGCGCAACGATAGCATGTCTCGCCATCTCCGTCGCAAACATCCGCATCTGTATCGCGCACATCAAAACACTTCTCTCGACCCCAGCGACGTCGACCATCTTCATCTGCCGAGACTCTCGACCGTAGTAGGCATGTCGACAACCGTCGGCAACATGGCCTCCACGAGCGGCACTTCCTTGTCCTCTCGACCATCGCCCTTCGAACATCATTCCAACAGCCCCATGCAAAGTCGACAAGACGATCATCGGTCGCTCGGTACCCAACTCATGAGGCCGCCGTCATCTTCAGACATGTATGCCCATCCCGGTGTGCTACACACATCTCAGGGCTTGGCGCCGGGCCATTCTCGCGCCTCAGCCGCTCCTCAACTTTCCGAGTCGCCGGGCTCAGCACAGGTAAGTTGTGAAGCTGGAATATGTCTGTGGAAAGATCGCAAGCACTGACAAATGCTTGAACGACAGGCCGATGCTTTCCGCCCTTACCATCGTTCCGACTTCGCCATCAAAAGCGAACATGATGCCTTCGAGCTGGCTGGCTTGCCCCCTGGCGTCTCTGGCGACTCGGACGCCATCAATCGGTCGTATTCGACGAGACGTCCAATCGATGCGGATGCGCAGATGCCTAGAAGTGACTGGGCTCAGTACGCAGAGACTCAAGCAGCAGTTTCCATGCCCAGCAGGAGCGGATCTCTCGCGGCTCCTCATTATCGCTTTCCGTGGGAGAGACTCGACGAGGACATGCCCAATGCTGTCCCTCCGAGCCTGGATGGTTGGTCTGCATCCGTATCCGGTGCCGCTCCCAACAGCGGCGTTGCACAGGATCCTTCGCGACGTGACTGCTTTCGGATGTGTTCTTCGCAAGCAGCGTTCGAACAGGCCGCCCTTCCGCCTAGCATTCCGTCCATGTCGGAGGAAACGC
Source organism: Moesziomyces sp. F5C1 (assembly GCA_003004715.1). Taxonomy (NCBI): domain Eukaryota; kingdom Fungi; phylum Basidiomycota; class Ustilaginomycetes; order Ustilaginales; family Ustilaginaceae; genus Moesziomyces; species Moesziomyces sp. F5C1. Next base: position 1,860,904 of record NXFR01000001.1, on the reverse strand, counting down.
ACCTCGACCCACAAGGCGCTCCAGACTTGCTCCAGTCCGAGTTCTTCACAGACGTTATGCGTCCGCCAGGCCACGAAGAGTATGGCGCCGCTCTCGATGCACGCGCTTTCGCATCCCAAGCTTCTGATCGCGTGCGCGTCGAGCCAAGCCTCAATTCCTATCAGTCAGGCTTGGGCGAATCGTACGCTGGATACGATACGCAAATGTCCCCTCGAGCTCGATCAGACGCTGCCGCGGACAACAAGTTCGAAATGCACCTCCGCAGCATGTGCGACGCGGCGCCAACTATTGCTCCTCCCAATACCGGTCAATTGGAGCAAATTCTTACCCACCTGGGTCTCGACCTTGCGGGTAGCCAAGGCTCTAGCTCCGAGCCCGTCCGAGGCAATGCTCCTCACGCTCATGTCTCTGTCTCGGAATCAAGTCTTTCGGCGCCGCCTATGATCCCATCGCAGGACGTGGCGCGAACGTCCTGGGACCCCGATCGTCTCGCGCCAATCGTGCCCAACATCCATCTGCATCCTCACTCTCAAGCAACCTCCTCGCAGAACTCGTTCTACCTTCCTTCGCTAACCGCATCACAAGCGGAATACCTCGGTCCCAACGCCACTTCGCATCGCAGGCCGCTGGACCGATCGATCAGTACGACTTCTTTCCCCTTCGACAGTGGCTCTCAAGATCGTTCTTCCTTGGTTCGAGCTCCGGGATTCGCGAGCACCATGGACGACAGCATCCCAGAAGCTGCTGGCAACTCAGAAGGCGACACTGTCCAGCAACGTGCCGACTCAGCCAGTACGTCTGCAAATTTCCTCAAGCCTCATGACTCGTTCAGTTCGCGGACGGCAACCTGGGACGAAGAAGGCGGCAGGAAGGATGCTCAAGCGGACGCGGCGCCGCAGAACCAAACGCACGACCCGATGCCTGGAGCTCAATACTCGGGCGAGTCCGCGGAGATGGCACAATCACCAAAGCATCGGAGAGAGGGGGACGAGGTCGCAGGCGACTCTTCTAGCCATGCCTCACTCCTCCTCGCCGAAGCCAGGCGGCTTTTGGCGAGAGCGTCCAACGCGCGGCTGCGTCTCTCGATAAGCTCTCACGGTCAGGCGGACGCGGAAATGGAGGAAGCTACTTCGTCTCCCAACACGCAGCATCGTGACAGCTCTGCATCGATCGCTACGTCAATCACCAGCGGAGATCTCTTACAACTGGTGGTGGATCGCTTTCGCGCCTTTGCGCACCTGTGCCACGACTTCAAGCAACCGTCGACTGCATTGGTCGATCAGCTGAGGTCATCGGTGCCCGAGGTGATCAGAGATTTGATTCCTGTCTTTCATCCGCAGAGGATGTATTCGCAAAGGGCTCATTCCACCGAGGAGAACTTGGCAGTCCTCGCCCTCGCGTCCACTCTGAGTGGCGATGCAGAGATCAGAGAAGAGGGCTACCGACTCGTTTGCTATCTTTACGGCGTGGTCGTGCTTTCGTACAAGCATTCCATGCATCTTGGAGGCAAGTCATCTCCGACTTTGAACTGCCTCATGCTCATCGGAAAGCATGGCCTGCGTCAGTCGACTCCGGAGTTCTACCTCCGATTCGAGGAAAGCTACGGCCATATCCTGCAGGACCTCGCACGACTCGAGACGCGCCAGATCCGCCGGGACGAGGCCATGGATCGGCTGGACGTGGATCTGATCAAGGGCATGTCGGAGGAAGAGCTCTGTGCGACCTGGACTCGCTGGTACGAGCACGAAAGTCGCAAGAGGACCCTGCTGCTATGCGCCATCTCGGACTCTCAGGCGTCGAGCTTCTTCAGCCCGTTCAACATCGACCTCGCTGCTCATCCGGAGAGTCCACGCTGTCAGTTCTTGTTCGCTCACGTCAGCGAGCCTTGTCCTGGTCGCGTCTTTTTCTCTTGGCCACCAAAGGCATGGGTAGCGCGCCTTACCTGCAGTACGTCGGTGCCCTCGTCGAGATGTGCCGACAGCACCCACCGAGATGGCAGGCCGTTTACGATCGCTGCTCATCTGGCAGACAGGTTGCTGCGGCCCCACACAGCTCATGCGAGTCGACCACCGCTCTACCCTCGCTTTCGGTCACCGTTTGACTTTGGTCCCGGCGACCATGCTTCGTTCAAGGCGAAGCCTCTGCGCACGAATGGCGAAGCCTCTGCTTCGAGGGCACCAAACGCGATGCCCGCTCCCATCATCGAGGTCGACCATGCCTCAAGTGTGTCGGGCTCATCAAGCCGGGGGGGATCTACTTCAGATGGTTACGCCAAAGAGCAAAACAAGCGCGAGCCGCGCATGGTTTCGCAGCTCTACACGCTGGCGCTCTTGGAATCGATTCACGGTGCCTGGATGTCGGACACTGGCTGGTGCCAGACGGCCGCATGGGGCGCTTCTGCATTGCCGGAGCGGCTTGCGATCGATGAGGATGATTTCGACCTGGCTAGCGCAAGCTTTGCCGATCTTCCGGGCTGGCGGATAGGGCGGACGCTCAAGGCTACGCAGGTGGCGCACGCTCTGATGAATTGGTCCGAGATCTTCAGCGGGTGGAACGAAGTTTGTCAGGCGGATGCGGACGACGCAGCTCCTCGCTTGGAACTCAGCTTGAACGACGACGCGCAGCAGGCAACGATCCGATGGCAGGCCATCTTTCTCGGCCTCTGCTCGCCTTTGCCTACGCTTTGCTTCTTCCTGCAAGAGGCTTCGCGTCTGGATGCCAAGGACCGGCAGCGACATGGCAAGATCTCGGTGCTCTTGGGCAAGTGGGTTAATTCGGCCCAGTGCAGAAGGGCGCTGATGCATGCTAGCACGATTCTTACGATGCTGCTCGCCACCGAGCAGCTGTCGGATCGTTGCACGATCCGACCGACCACAGCTCATGCGGCGTTCATGTCGCTGGTGGTGATCGTCTGTTCGTTCAGGTTGCTGCAAGGTGATGCCTCTGAGCCGAGCGCGGCGTCAGAGATGAACGATGCGGAGCGCGAAGAGCTCGTGCCGATGCGCCAGGTGTGGCCCAAGGTGCTGAGGACGCTTGATCGAAGCGCCGGACCGGTGCCAGCCTCAGGAAGTGTGGATCCGAAAGGCCGCCAGAAGGAGGCTGACGACGACTGGCTCTGCGTGTCCTACTGGCATCGCAAATTCCAGCATCTGGGCCTCGCGGGCATCTTTCGAGAAGCCGGAGGCAGCACTGGAGGCTATGCAGACTGGCGAGCATCAGTCTCGGGCCCTTCGAATGGCGGCGGTTTCGTTGCGCGAGGAGCTGCGCACACAAGACCGAGATGGTCGAGCTTCGTTGGAGACGGGCGGTGGCCAACATCGACGCGCGACAGTGCTTCCGGACCGGCGGCCGAAGCGTCTAGCAGCCAGCGAAGGGCGTCGCATGCGCAGCCTGACACAGCACATCCTGAACCGGACGGGGACCTGCTGCGATGGCACTTCCGCCGACTGTCTGCTGTTCCGAATCCCATGGCAGAAACTCGTCGATGGATCTTAGCCGGCTCTACGCATGGCGCAATGTTCTGCGGGCTCGCACTCTCGCCTGTCGGCAAGAGGACCGAAGGGCAGGATGGTGAGTCCGGAGCAAAGCGTGGCGAGGCTGTCGAATGTCTCACCCGCGAGCACCTGCGCGAACTCATCACGCGGATCCAAAGCGCCAAGCTGGCGTGGTGCTTCAGTCACGACTTTGCGAGCCTCCTGCACGGGGCCTTAAGCGCATCCTCGCCCGGCGACAGCGAACAAACCCAAACGTCGCCGCCCTCAGCATCGTCGCCGCAGTAGATCAGCTTTCAGATGTATGATCTGTAACGAGTTTAGATTTCCCGTGATCATCGTGACATGTGTCTGCTTCGTTGTGAGGAAAGTGACTCTCTCGACGAAGATTGCTTTCGAGAACTGAGCAAGGGCTTGCAGAGTACAGCATGCCGCGGTGAGACTCGGGATCTGATGCTGCGGATCGATGGCTTCCCGATGCTGACCGATCTCGGGAGAGTTAGGGCGCGTGGAAAAATTTGAGATTTTTGGAAGAACGCAGTGGGATCGGCTGAGAAAATGGTCAAGGCTCGGATTTCCCAAAAATTTCCCCCACCCGAAGGGAGCAGCCAGAGTGTCGGAGGCAGCGCGCAGCAGCCGGCGAGGAGTTGCACGAGCAGGGTGGTGGTGGTGCTTAGATCATTCGTCCTACCTCCTCACACTACACTACATTCGCAATCGTTCTGCGTCTCTATCACGGAGCTGCATCAACAGTGACAGCGCCGCCGACGACATCACCTAGATCCTACTCCAGCCGCGCTGTTCAGCTCGTTACGACCGCCATCAGCATCGAACGCCAGGCCGTTCTGACGCGCTCCCCCTTCTCTACTCTTACCCACGCTCAATATGGTCGCCATCCCTCGAGTGGCTGCTGCGCGCTCGTTAGCGCGACAGCTGGCCAGGCTCAACGTCCAAGTCAGTGGCGTCTCTGCCACTCCTCTTCGCATCGCCGTGGCTGCAGTGCCGACCGCATCGTCGAGCCGTGCGCCGAGCTCTTTCCGCAACTTTAGCGTCTCCACCCGCCGCAGTGCAGCCGCCGCAGCTGCCGTCAAGGCGCCACCAGCACAAGACGCCGCGGCACAGTCTGCGCACGATGGCTCGCATCAGCCAACATCAGAACTCACCGAGGCCGACTTGAGCCGTCTCGTTCGCCAGCGCAACGTTGGTATCTCTGCACACATCGACAGCGGCAAGACCACCTTGACCGAGCGCGTTCTCTTCTACACCGGCAGGATCAAGGACATCCACGAGGTGCGAGGCCGCGATGCTGTCGGCGCAAAGATGGACCACATGGAGCTCGAGCGTGAGAAGGGTATCACCATTCAGAGTGCTGCCACCTACTGCAGCTGGAAAGCCACCCCGCCGACAGAAAAGTCGAGCGTCAGCGGTGATGCCGCCGACGTCGAGTCCAAAGACCTCATGGCCAAGAAAGAGGACTTCCACATCAACATCATCGACACTCCTGGTCACGTTGACTTCACCATCGAGGTCGAGCGTGCGCTTCGTGTGCTTGACGGTGCCGTCCTCGTGCTTTGCGCCGTCTCGGGTGTGCAGTCCCAGACCATCACCGTCGACAGGCAGATGCGCCGATACTCGGTGCCTCGCATCAGCTTCATCAACAAGATGGACCGTGCCGGCTCCAACCCATGGCGCGTCATCGGCCAGATCCGCAACAAGCTCAAGATGCCCGCTGCCGCCGTTCAGGTGCCCATCGGTGCCGAGGACGACTTCATCGGCCTCATCGACCTCATCCGATGGAAGGCCGTCTACAACGAGGGCCACAAGGGTATCGAGATCCGCGAGACCGACGAGATTCCAGCAGAGTACCTCGAGCTGGCCAAGGAGAAGCGCGCCGAGCTCATCGAGCAGCTCGCCGAAGTTGACGACGAGATGACCGAGATCTTCATCGAGGAGCGCGAGCCCACCATCGAGGAGCTCGCTGCTGCCATCCGACGCACCACCACACGATGCCAATTCTCGCCCGTCTTCCTGGGCTCGGCCATCAAGAACAAGGGTGTCCAGGCCATGCTCGATGGTGTGTGCGCCTACCTGCCCAACCCGGCCGAGGTGCCAGCCACCGCCATGGACATGAGCGCCTCTGCCACCAAGAAGGCTGCCGAGGAGGCGGCCAAGGCGGCGGGCGAGGACGAAGAGGCTGCTGCCGAGGCCCGCAGGAACGCTGCACCACCCGTGCTGCCGCTTTCGCCTGCATCCGAGGCACCGCTCGTCGGTCTCGCCTTCAAGCTCGAGGAAGGCAAGTACGGTCAGCTCACCTACATGCGTGTCTACCAGGGCACGCTCAAGCGTGGCAACCTCATCTTCAACGCACGCACGGGTAAGAAGGTCAAGGTGCCGCGTCTGGTGCGCATGCACTCGAACGACATGGAGGACGTTGAAGAGATCGGAGCCGGCGAGATTTGCGCCATGTTCGGTGTCGAGTGCTCGTCCGGCGACACCTTCACCGACGGCACCACGCAACTGAGCATGACGAGCATGTTTGTGCCCGAGCCCGTCATCTCGCTCGCCATCACGCCTGAGGGCAAGGAGTCGCAAAACTTCTCGCGTGCACTCAACCGCTTCCAGAAGGAGGACCCCACCTTCCGTGTGCACGTTGACAAGGAGTCAAACGAGACCATCATTTCGGGCATGGGTGAGCTTCACCTCGAGATCTACGTCGAGCGCATGCGCCGCGAGTACAACGTGCCGTGCACGACGGGCAAGCCGCGCGTTGCTTTCCGCGAGACGGTCGAAAAGAAGGCCACGTTCGCCTACACGCACAAGAAGCAGACGGGTGGTGCGGGACAGTTCGGTCGTGTCATGGGCTACATCGAGCCCATGGAGGTGGACCCCGAGACGGGCGTCGACACCGCCTTCGAGAACCGCGTGGTGGGTGGATCCATCCCCAACGGCTACATTGCTGCCTGTGAAAAGGGATTCTACGATGCGCTCGAGAAGGGTGCGCTCTCGGGCCATGCTGTCACGGGCGTTCGCTTCGTTCTCGAGGACGGTGCGGCGCACAGTGTCGATTCGTCCGAGCTGGCCTTCCGACTTGCCACCGCCGGTGCTTTCCGCGAGGCATACCAGAAGGCCAACCCGGTGATCCTGGAGCCCAAGATGACCGTCGAGGTGGTGGCGCCCATCGAGTTCCAGGGTGCCGTTATTGGCGCACTCAACCAGAGGAAGGGCACCATTTCGGATACTGAGGTGCGCGAAGACGAGTTTACGCTCACCGCCGAGGTGTCGCTCAACGACATGTTTGGCTACAGTTCGCAGCTGCGTGGCCTCACGCAGGGCAAGGGAGAGTTCTCGATGGAGTACAAGTGCCACACGCCCGTCATGATGAACATCCAGAAGGAGATGCAGGAGGCTTACCGCAAGAAGCAGACCGAGAAGAAGTAGCCACGTTGCCGTTTTGTGCTCTGTACGATTTGATAGACAAGATTGGATTTTTGCCCACACCACTACTCTGCATGCAACTCCGTCGCACTGATGCCCGTCTGAGCCGCGTGTCTCTCGAACTGGTTTGTGACTCACTCGAACCCAGACGATGCCATTCGGCAGTGCAAGTGAGGTGAGACCGTCTCGTCGCATTGTATGAAAAAGCAGGTGCCATTAAGAGTGCTGGCGTGGTATCAAAGAAAAGAGGAACATAAATAGGCGGCTAGGAATGCGGAAGGTTGTAACGGGTGCGAGAGTGGCATGTGCGAATGCAAGTGTCCATTGCGGGATGCGGAAAGCTTTTGGGAGCGCCTGTCTAGGCTGCGGCTGCGGCTGGGTTGGGGCCAGGGTACTTGGAGGCTGGATTTGTGCATCCGTCCGGGTAGAGGCGGTTTCGTGGCCAGTCCTGTTGGTATCCGCCCTGTGCTGCGGTGCCGCCCCAGATGGTGAGGTTGGGGTTTGTGTAGGCCTCGATGTGGCGGTTGATGTATGCCTGCGTCGGGAAGTCTTCGGGATCGCAACCGATGTTAATCTGACCCTTGGGCTGGTAGACGCGCACGTAGTCGATGAGCATCTTGCCGGGGAACTCGAGATTGGCCCAATCGATGAATCCGAAGCCGGACGAGATGGCGAGGTTGATGAGGATGTACATGGGCTCTTGCGGCACTGGCCTTCGGCTGATGCCGACGCGGTCGTCGGCAGCCAATGCGCCGGATGAGAGCGACCAGGATCGCTGGCCATCCGAGATCCAGTGGATGTAGCCGTCGAATCCGGCCTTGTACTCGAAGCCGTAGACGGAGAAGTCGCCACCGCTGTACTGGTAGGCGGTCTGGCGCGTGTTAACCACGCCACTCGCCGATTGCTGCAACACGTTGCCTTGGTACGAGTTGAGCTGTGCGGAAGGCTGGAAGAATTTGTACTCCGTGCCGGTGGTGTTGATGAGCTCGTAGCCGTAGTTGGCAGGCATCCACTGGCCCGACTGCGACACACCGCCGATGCCGTTGGAGACCTGAGCTTCGATAATGTCGATCTCGGGTGCGGATCTTCCGACAAAGTTGCCGCTCGAGTCCTTCGGACCCGGGTGGTCTTCGCCTGGACACGTGCATGCCGATAGACGCTGACCCGGCTGCCAGCTGATGGAGGTGGTGTCGTACTTGTTGTTGAAAACAGTATCACCACTACGAAGCGCACCGATTGGACCGAGGCCGTCGGGATCGGTCTGGTTGCGCAGCGTGCCGCGGTCGCAGGCATCGTAGGCGTACGGCCACGTACCCTGGGTGGTGGCGCCGTAGTTTGCGCGTCCGAGGTTGCCCATGGTCCACACGGCGGGCCACCATCCGGACACGCTGCTGCTGCCGGGCAGCTGGATGCGCGTCTCGATGTAGCCGCCGGTGAAGCAGAACTGGTTCCATGATGTGAGCTGGCCGCTGCGGAAGTTGAGATTGTTGGTTTCCACCTGGTCGGCGGTGATGACGAGGCTGCCGTCCTTGGTGGTGACGGCTTCGGGGCTGTACCATTCGAAATCGCCGGTGGGCCACGGCCAGAGATCGACGGCGGTCCAGAAGGGGTCGTCGCCTGGGTAGAAGGAGCGTCCGTCGGTGTTGAACTCGTCGCTGAACACGAGCTGCATCTCTTGCGAGCCGTCGACGGACATCTTTGTGAGCAAGTCTTGGGGAGTGTCTGGATCGATGAGCGCGAAGCGCATGTCGCGCATGTTGGGCACTTGCCCTGTGGCGTTGGTGCCACCGAGATTGAAGCCGCCCTTTGTGTCGGCTTTTGGCTTTCCGGCAAAGCGGATGAGCGGGTACCCGAGGAAGAGCGTGACGATGCCTGCGATGACGAGCGACATGGTGGTGAGGTCGAGGATGACGCGCGGGTCCATGTGACGCTTGACGGCGGTCTGGCTCTCGTAGTCGTGCAGATCGTCGTTCTCGATGACAAAGTCGCTGAACGGCATGCCTTCGACGGATTTGGGAGCCTCCGAGTCTACATAGGGCGAGTCGGATGAGTGCTCGCTTGGCGAGACCTGTGGCGAGATCTGGGAGAGGGTTGTGCCACTCTCGTGGTCACCTTTGGCCTCTGACGACGGCGACGACATGATGCGGTGGAGTCGGCCCTAGACTCAGTGGAAGATGGAGAAGAGAGGTGAAGAGTCGTTGGAGTTGAAAGCGCCACCCGGCGGCGGGATCCAGTGATGGCGCCTGGTTGATGCAGGATTCTTTGACGGTGCGACGATGTAGCGGGCCCCCCTATATTCGCAACGGCCGAAGCAGCTTGTCTTGGGCGTCTTGAGTGGTCAGCAGTGTTATTGTCAACTGTATGTGGGCAATGTAAGGTGGGCTGCGGTACGAGATGGGGATAGGGGGCGAGATGGAGGGACGAAGAGATGGATGGGAAGGAGTGACCCGGATCCACCTGGGATCGCCAGACTCAGAGCAAGGGATTGGAACAATGGAGCTGGAAAGGCGCGTTCAGGCACTGCACGGCCTTTGATGGCAGCTGGATAGAGTGCATCCGAACCAGGTCGGGAGCGGTCGATGCGAGCGGGCGCATCGACAAGCCAAAGGTGTGGAGGAAGAGGGGGCGCCTAGGCGAAGCGATTGCGAATTTGCGTTGAATCGCCGGTATCAAAAAGGCGCGAAGGACTCGACCAGGCACAGACTGCTCGCATCGTCATTGGGCAGCATTCCTGCGACATTGGGACGGGCCCAAAGGATGCAGGGCGGCAGGCGGGGGTAAGCAGCATCAGCTGCCTCAGCTGTCTGACTCTGCGTGTTGCAGCTGGCTGCAGGGCAGCAGCATGCACGGGCAAACGTGGGCAGCCACCCGTTTTGGCAACTTTCGAGCCATCATTGTAGGGCACGATCAGCAGCGATACAGTCGCTGCAACGGACGAGGGTCGCTTAGCTCCCGCATCCACCCCCAAAAGTGCATGAGCCTGGCTACAATGACAGCCGCCGATCGGAAGCAACCGACGTCGCTTGGGCTTGGCTACCCTGGAACGGCGTCCAACCACTGCAGCCACGGGCAAGAATTGGATGGGAAAATAGAAATTCGCACCCAGACCGGCCACGCGCCTGCTGGCCAAGCAGCCAACTCTAAAGCCATTTGGGCACCTGCAAGCTACAGTATCGGATGCGGTCCGACTGTTGCCAGTCCACTGCGGTCGACCACAACCAAACGCTCATTTCTTGATTCGATTCGGACCCATCTTGGTTTGTAGTGGGCTGTGTCGCTGTCGACAAAGTGTGCGAGTTGTCCCAAGTAGCAGCCCGGATGTTCCGGTTGCGAGCTGGTTGCAGTAGATTCGAACTTTTTTGTCCTTTGAACGCGAGCGTGCGTGGTTGCATTGCGGAGTTTCTTTAGCGAGATTTTGACGTCAGTGCAGTAAATTTAATTTGCAGTATCATCGGCCGCCCGCTCTTCCCGCCCACTCACCGGCGTGCAAGCGAACCGCCGTTGTTGCCCTCGCTCCGCGCCCGTCCGTCCGCCCGCCCGCATCCGCAATTGAACCAATTCAACCGATTGCAACCGTGCCTGCTTTCGACTACCCCCAGATTTAGCTGGCGAGGCCAATCCCCCACAAGCAGAGTGCAAGGGTTTCGGCTCTACGTCTGCTCATTGACAGTCGCTGCTTCGTGGTGCCAAACGAGTTGCTGAGAGTATGGCACTGCAAGCCACACGAGGGCGATAGGGAGGAAAAGAAATCAACTCTTTGCTGCGACTCTGCAAGCACGCAGCGATGGCCACGTTCAAATTCATGCAAACAAAAGCTGCGCCGTCACAATGCCTCTCTTCTGTCGCCGCCCTCTTTCTTCGTCGGGTCGTTCTCGTTTTGGAAATTCAAAATTTCCTGCTCACCAACGCCGGCATTTTGGGTTAAATCGGGAGTCGATCTGGAATGTCCACGCTCCCTCGATTTGCCGCGGCCATTTTGCGGCAAAGGAATGTGTGAAGGTCGCTCGGCCAACCTAACATCTTGACACCCGTCCGCTCCTCAAGACAGCACCATCTTGCATCGAGTCTCGCTCGCATCTCCCTTTCATCGACCTGTTGTTGTTGTCTGTAATCAGCAGGGGAGGACAGCAGAATGAGTGGCTCGAAACGTTGGCCTACCTGCGACAATGTGATGCTCAAGGGCGCGCAATTGGTCCAGGCGTTCCAGAAGCTTGGTCTGGAGCCCCAGCCGACGGAAACCCACACTCCGCAAGATCTCAGTTTGAACGCGCGTTGGCGAGTACAGCCTCGAGAACAGGAGGGGGCTCCATATACATGGACCTTGACCTTCGTTGGTTCTGCGTTGGGCGTACACAGGATGCAGCCGGGTCCAGCAGTCTGTAGCGGGTGAGCCGTGATGATCTCAACCAGCTCCGGTGTGCGGTCAGATTTCAAGCCGAGGCAACGCATGAAGCCTGCAGCTGAGCCGCAGGCCCAACACCGCCGCCACGTCCTGGCATGAAAACGGCATGGAGGCCCGATCGGCCGATGCGATTTGCGGCCTGTCCTCGGCGCCGTCGATTGCAGTGGGCTTTTTGCTGCCCGATTACCGCATGACGCACGTCTCGTGAATCCATCTCCTCGCGAAAAGGCAGTGCAGCAGGTCTGCGAGAAAATTCTTTCGGAGAATACGGCACCGCCGCGCTCCGCTGAAGCACGGAACGGGCACCAGGGCTGTGTTTCTCATTTTCCGTTGCAGATCAAATTTGAAACTCGCGGCGGATCACAACTCGGAGTGCGCCTTAGCAAGCACGGCGTTCAATGCTTCGCGAATCGATCCTCGGCTCGAATTCGCAGCGCACTTTCCCCTGTGGCTCCTGAGCATCAAAGCGCACGCTAGTTTGTTATGGGACTCTTCGATAACGAGCTGAAGACGCTCGCAAACAGGGGCTCAGCTGCAGTAGTCGGGCAGCGCTTGGATCTCGACTCGAGTCCGAGGCGCGTTGCAATGCACCTCTGCCGCCCATTGCATCGGCGCGGCTTGCCAGCACGTTGTGTTCCGCGCCGGCCGGGCTACCTCACGCTGGTCCGTCGTTCGAGTCAGAGTTCACAGGCTGCTTCAATGTGTCGATTGTCGGAAGATGCCGACATTGTGGCTGCAGGACAATGGCTTTCGGCGTCGACGGCGGTGGGCGGCAGCAACGGACGGACAACAAAAGCGTAGGCCGTGTGGTGCGAAGATGTAGGGACGGGCGCAACCGCCAAATTTGTGCTGATCAAAAGGTGCATCGCCGTGCCGATTGGCTCGAAGCTGCGCTTGGGCGCCGTCTTCTGCTGCGATTCGTGCAGCTGGACCGACGGCGCCCGCACGCCGGTCCACGCTCATGCCCTGCGGTTGGCCTCCGCCCAGGCCAGCGCTTTGTCCGAGCTTTTCATGCGGCCAACTGTGACATTCGCAACCCTCAGACGCAGAAGCTCAGCTGATACTCTCCCTTTGTGCCGTCTCGCTGAAGCGTGCTTGAAACGGCGAATGCACACGTTCGGCGCCTCCGAATGCTGGCATCCAGCACCCTCAGTTCGTCACACAGCCCTGTCGCGCCTATGCTTTGAGTTTCAACCGCGTCCGTGAAGGTCTTGAGCTTGAGCTCCTTCACTCCCTGCTTCCTACCTCACTTCCCTCCAACCTACACCGCCTTTGCACATTCACTCCTCGCAACACCCCCGACACCGCCCCCATCTCCTCATCGCACTGACCAGGCCATCAAGGCGACAGACACTTCCATGCCGACGCCAGCTTTGCGCTGATATCCGTCCTCCTCTCGCCGTCTTCGCCCTCTGAATTCATCAGCTTCCGTCCATTCACTCGTGCATAGATAGCACCTTCTTTGACAGGCTCAACACAGAGCTACATATTTCTTCACAATGCCCAACCCGTACGGCGCTGGCTCGTCGTCCATCAGCCCCCCTTCCAGCTCCTCCACCAGCATCGCCGCAACTCCATCCACACAGCATGAACGACTCCTAGCTCGTACTAATGCTGGCCCGTCAGGTGCTGCAAAGTACCAGCTTGCTCCCAATGCTACTACCGAAGAGGAGGATGACTACCTCCACGAGATCGACACAAAATGGGATTCGTCTTCCCATGGTTGGAACTTGAGGGGTTTCCTCAACATCCTCACCCTCACCCTCCTCGCCCTCGGCCTCATCATGCTCTTCCTCGGCTATCCTGTCCTCATCAAGGTCAAGAACATGTACGACAACGACACAAAGGGCGCATTCGGCATTGGCGGCACCAACGGGTCTGGACAGGTGCCGGCCCTCGACATCGTCTCGCTCGTCGACGCCGACACTCCAAAGAGCGCTCTCAAGTGGTCCAGCAGCTACGACCAGGCCTCCTACCACCTCGTCTTTAGCGACGAGTTTGAGAAGGATGGCAGGACCTTTTGGCCTGGCGACGATCCCTTCTGGGAGGCCGTCGACCTCTGGTATTCCGGTACTGGTGACTACGAATGGTACTCGCCCGAGGCGGTTAACACGACCGGCGGCGCCCTCGTGATTGCGCTAGAGGAGCACCAGCTGCACAACAAGAACTTCCGCTCTGGCATGGTCCAGTCCTGGAACAAGTTCTGCTTCCAGGGTGGCTACATCGAGTTCAGCGTCCGCCTTCCCGGCGCTCCCAGCACCAGCGGATACTGGCCTGCCGTGTGGCTCATGGGCAACCTCGGCCGTCCAGGCTACCTTGCCTCGACAGAAGGCACCTGGCCCTACTCGTACCAGTCGTGCGACACCGGCATCCTTCCTAATCAGACCTGGATCAACGGCACCGGCCCAGATCTCGCCATCAACTCCAAGGGCACTTACGCGTACAACGGCGAGCTCTCCTACCTTCCCGGCATGCGATACTCGGCTTGCACATGCCCTGGTCAGGATCACCCCGGCCCCAACAACAACGTGGCTCGCTCGGCACCCGAGATTGATATCTTTGAAGTGCAGGTGCAGTACAAGGACGGCGCGCGTCATTCGTACGCCTCGCAGTCGCTTCAAGTGGCGCCATTCGATGATGCGTACGGCTGGGGCAACTCGTCTGCCGACGCCAAGATCTACGACGACACGCTGACCGAGTTCAACACGTACACCGGTGGTCAGATCCAAGAAGCCGTCTCCTCCGTCACGCGCGTCCCCGACCGCGGATTCCAGCTGACCCAAAACGACTATGTCACGTACGGCGTCGAGTTCAGCCCCGACTTTAACTACGACGGCAGCGGCTCCATGACGTGGTACGTGGACGGCAAGCCTTCGTGGACTGTCAACCCCAAGGCCTTCCCGCCGCGCGCCAACCTCGACATTGGGCAGCGCATCATTCCTGTCGAGCCCATGGCGATCGTCATGAACCTGGCCATTTCGAGCGGTTTCCAGACGGTCAACTTTGGCGAGGGCGGCATCACGTTCCCGGCCTTCATGGAGGTCGACTACGTGCGCGTCTACCAGAAGGATGGCCAGTCGGACCTGATCTCGTGCGACCCTGCCGACCACCCGACGGCCAATTTTATCTCGACCCACCAAGATCTGTACTACAACAACAACCTCACGCAATTCCCGCGCGACAAGTACACTTGGCCCAAGAACAAGCTGCAGGGCTGCTAGTTGCCTCGCCAGCGATCCTCGTTTCCCAAGCATATTCTCCTTACTTTACGAACAATGTACTCATAGACTCGACCCGAGCAAGCCTTGCTTCGGCGGACTCCACTTGCAATCTTTCTCCCAGCCTCGTTTCTGCAGCAACGGCTGATTACCGCTTTTGTGATGCTTGGTATGGCGATCAGGTATTGTCTATTGCTGTGTGAGAGGCGAGAGCGTTATCAGGGAATACCGATGTATTCGAGATAGAGCGGGTCGGTGGGGAGCATCATGGGCGGATCGTAGATCTTGTACAAGCTCGGTGAGCGGTTTCCCCACGCGTCGGTGAGGCGGAGCGCAGCGCTGGAGACGCCGTGGTGCAGGTCGATCCAGGTGTCGACCATGGTGTACTCTTCTGACACGTCGTACATCTCCTCGGGCGGGCTGCCGCCGGGACAGCTGGAGGTGAGCAGCTGTGCGCCCTCCCTAGCGATGGGCCACAGCTGAAGCGTACCATTGGCGTGCAAGACATAGTTGCCGTGCTGCCAAATGAGCTGGCTCTGGATGCATTCTGGCTTGCGAGCTGGGTTTTCACACAAAAGATGAAGTCGGGTCAGTTCTTGGCACTGAGAGGCTCAAGGTCGGGCGAGAGGATGACTTACGGTTGGGCGTCACGCGGTACTTGGCAAACTCCCAGAATCCGTCTTGTGTGAAGCTGTATGCCTGGCCGGGCACCGTTGGAGCCGTGAAACTTCTCGAGCGCGGGTTGAAAAAGCCCTGTGATGCATTGAAGCGAGATCAAAAGGCGTCAGCATGCTGGACAGGTTACAAAGGCTCATCGAACGAAGCACTGAGACTTACGGAACCGGTGGTTACTTTGCCAGATCCTGAGGACCACGTGCCCTGCAGCATAGGCTCATCGCCTGCGTGAAGTACAGCGTATCGCTGGCGACCCGCCTGAGCCATACCCAGGCTAAGCAGCACAATGTATGCCAGGCATGCCTGGAGGAGCTGGAAGGATCGTGTCATTGTTGGAGCCCGTGAAGTAGCAGGCGCACTCTTGTTCTGGTCGAAAGCGAATTCTCGTCAGGGGTTTGCTTGCGATGAGTGGGTGTCGGTCAAGAGCGGTGTCAGGTTCGAGCCTGCTTTTCTCTGCTGATGATCAAGGTTGGTGGATGTTGGCGGCCGGACTGGGGTATGTGGTGATCGTGAGGATGCGATAGAAGGTACAAGTTGAAGTTGCCTCCTAGTCAGCTTGCTTTGTGTGTTACGTGTCGGTGTGTGCCGCAGAGACCGAATGGTAGTGCAGAGACGAAATGGTAGTAGGTCAAGGTTGGAGACGCTCAGACGATCATGCAGCAGGACCAAGATGCGGATCGCCGGACCACCACCAGCCCTGGCTCGGAGTTGCCGACCCTGTGTGCGCCAACAGGCTTCTGCGAAGCTTCTGGGCGCTAAGATTCGACGCCGATGGCCTCCTGAGGCATATCGACCGGAGCTCTCTACACAGCACCCGAGGCTAGGGGCAGCAGCTGATCAAGCGATGCGGAGGCAGAGGCAGCAGCAGAGGACGCTTCAGGGATCGGAGCTTCCGAGTGCAGTGCGAGGGCGTCGTGGCTCCAAGCTTCTTGGCATTCCTAGTCGCAGGGGATCCGTCCGACAGTGCACTGCTGGTCTCTGCCACGTTTCGACTGTGGAGCAGCGCGGGTCCAGCTGTCAGCTTTCGTGGGTGCCTCAGCAGCTGCGGGTTGCTGCAGCCAAGATTAGGCCTTTCCCTGGGCGTGTAGAGACTCGGTAGACTGGCGTGGACCGGGGTCCAGACGCGTCTGTGCCCCTGGGCGTGTGTTGAGGCGCCCATGAATCCTCAGCCAAAATTTCCGGCAGACGACCAGCAGAAACTCAGATCGCGGACGCGTGCTCGTCTGCCAAGTCTTGGCATCAGACCCAAATTGCTTGGCACCAAACATCACCGCGACTCCGCCCCGCACGTCTACAGTGAAGCCTGGAGAGACTCGTCGATATCGAAGGCGTGACTTTCAATGCAACGGACGCTATTCCAGTCTCATCGTTGCTCGACGTAGGGTGATCCGACCATGGCCAGGCAGGGTGTATCGTACACCGGGTGAGCCGCACAGGGTGTGCGAAATCTCCCACGCCCAACTTGGTCGGGCAGGGCCGAAAGAAAGGGCTGCGGGAAGGGCGGTGACGGTGCCTCGCGTATCAGACAGCCTGCTTGTCAAATAGCGTGCGCCTGCAGCCGGACGCAGAGGCTGTGCTCATGCGTCCAGAAAGCCAAGACTTTTTTTGAGCCCCTCGCCGATCCTCATCCGTTCGGAGACTTCCCCAAGCTGGCAATCACACGTACTGCCAAGTGGTTCCGTCGACTGTCTGTACGCCGAATAGCACTTGAGGCCTGTGTTGCAGTCGTGCTGATTGAGTCCGCTTGACGTCGCTTGTCAGAGATGCGCTTCGCTGTCAAGACCAACATGCCATTCGCAAAAGCCGGTCCTTCCTTCTCCACCAACACCAACAAGTCTTTGTCCTCATCAACTCCTCGTTCAGCCGTCTTCCCTTGCTCCCACTCGAGTTGACCTGCAAGACCACAGACGGTTCCACAGGACGTCAGCAAGGCACTCGCCTCATCTTTTTTATACAGACACACAATCATGGCCGACAGGTCCAGAGGAGGCTATCACAGGGCGGATAACCCGCCCAGCATGGCGTCGTCACGGCCATCCGTGCTCACCGACTCGAGCAGCGGCTCATCTTCCCAAAAATACTACACCATGCCCGTGCAGCAGGGCGGCTACGCCAAAGGCGCATATGGACCAAGATCAGCGCCCGCTGCACCACTCTTGACCGACGAAGACGACGAGGATGACTACCTGTACAACGACAAGGCGCTCGACAAGCGCTCGGGCACTTGCATCAGCACGAGGGGTATGCTCAATGTCTTGACTCTCATCCTGCTCGCTCTGGGCCTACTGGCTCTCTTCCTGGGCTACCCTCTCGTAGTGGTGCTCAGCAAAGTGTTCGATAGCATCGACATCAGCCCAAAGAGCCCGGAGCGTCTCACCTCGATCACACAGCGTGGCCTCCTTGACCCAGACACCCCGCAATCCGCAATGAGGCGCACCTCCCCCGTTGACGGTAGCGCCTGGCACCTGGTCTTCTCGGACGAGTTCGAGCAAGAGGGCAGGTCATTCTGGCCGGGCGACGACCCCTATTGGGAGGCCGTCGATCTCTGGTACTGGGGTACCGGCGATCTCGAGTGGTACTCGCCGGAAGCCGTCAACACCACCGGCGGTGCTCTCGTCATCTCGGTTGAAGAGAGAGAGACCAACAACAAGAACTTCCGCTCCGGCATGGTGCAGTCTTGGAACAAGGTCTGCTTCCAAGGTGCATACTACGAGATCTCGGCGCGTCTGCCCGGAAGCAACACTGTTCCTGGCTTCGTAAGTAACTTCCTTCCATCACCCGCCGCAATGGCGCCTTTCGGCGGTCTCATTCCACTTCAATCACTGACCAAACACTCTCGCTCCTTCTCTTTTCTGATTCGACACGCTATCAGTGGCCAGGCTTGTGGACCCAGGGAAACTTGGGCCGTCCAGGATATGGTGCCACCAACGAGGGCATGTGGCCGTACTCGTACCAAGGATGCGACACGGGCGCCCTGCCCAACCAGACGTACATCAACGGAACCGGACCGCCCAAAGCACTCGACGCTAACGGCCTCTTCTCAGCATCGTACAACAACGAGCTCTCGTGGCTGCCAGGCATGCGATTCACCTCGTGCAACTGCCCAGGCACCGAGCACCCTGGCCCCAACCACGGTGTTGCGAGGTCCGCTCCCGAGCTCGATATCCTCGAGGCCAAGATCAACGTCGCCGGCGGTCACGGAGAGACCTCCCAGTCGCTTCAAATGGCACCGTTCGACGTCGATTACTACTACGGGAATAGCACGTCTCGTGGCGACATTCGTATTTGGGATGCCAACACCGAGCTCAACTCGTACAAGGGTGGCGCCATCCAGGAGGCCGTCTCGGCGCTGAGTCAAGTGCCGGACGTTGCGTACGAGAGGACGGTGGGTGGACGCTACGTCACCTTTGGCGTCGAGTACTCGCCCGACTGGGACGAGAATGGCGACGCATCCGTCACCTGGTACATGGACGGCCGTCCGATGTGGACGCTGAATGGGCAGGCTATTGGACCGGTGCCCGAGCTCGACGTCAGCCAGCGCCTGGTGCCGACGGAACCGATGTTCATGATCCTCAACGTGGCCATCTCCGAGTCGTTCCAGGTGCCCGACTTTACGCGCCTCGAATTCCCGGCGCACATGTACGTCGACTACGTGCGCGTCTACCAGCGCGACGGCCAGCCCGACCGCGTCGGCTGCGATCCCTCGAACCGCCCGACGTACGACTACATCGAAAACAACAAGGAGATCTACTACAACCGCAACATCACCGAGTTCCCCAAGTCCAAGATTCCGAAGAACCGTCTCCAGGGCTGCTGAGCCATGCTCGGCTGGACCTGACGCCACGCTCATTTCCGCTCGTTCTTAGTCTTTCTAGTATCGTTGTCCCATTCTCAAGCACTCTGCATTTTCAATTCATCGCTAGCAGCCTTCCGTCGCTTGCGAGAATCAAACTTGCGAGAATCAAACCGGATAAGATAAAGACGCACAAATGGAGAGAGGAAGCATATGCGAGCTACAACAGTGCAGACAACATAGTTTAGGCTTTTACGAGGTCGTAGCCCTGGTATCCGGCCTTCTTGCACTCGTCAAGCTCCGTGACGTACAGCGGGATGCCGCCCTGCGATTCAGCGATACGCAAACAACAAGAAAAAACACGAATGGTCAGCATCAGTCCAGTGTTCCTGAGGACGAATGTCGGGAGGGGCAACTTACGGTGAAATTGAGGGCCTGTACCGGCTTGCCTGGGATGTTGCGGCCCATGTACCAGCCGTGGCTCTCGTGGAAGAGCGTCTTGGCCGAGAGCTCGTTGATGTGCTCGCCGAACTTGGCTTCGGCCTGACCGTCGACGTCGAATGACGTGATCTTGTTGTCGCGCATGTACTTGATGAACTCGCACACCCACTCGGCCTGCACCTCGACGGTGGAAGGACCATTCGAGTATGCCGTAGGGCCATGAGGCCCGTACAAAAAGAAGAGGTTGGGGAATTTCTGTGCGGATTGAAAAGAAGAGCCGAAAAAATGGACAAAAAAGGGGGTGTCAATACCATCCGGCTTGAAGGCGTTGACGCGATGTCAAGACTTACAGCCGTGTTGAGACCGTTGAGCGAGTTGCAGCCCTGCGACCACTTGTCGGTGAGCGGCAGACCTTGCTTGCCACGGATGTCGATCTGCTTGAATCCACCAGTATGCGTGTCGAAACCGGTGGCGAGGATGATCTGGTCGAGCTCGATTTCGCGTCCGCTGTTGAGCCTGACTCCAGTCTCGGTGAGCTCCTTGATACCCTCATCGCCTCCACGCTTGATCGAGACGATCTCGACGTTGTCCTGATTCATGACCTCGTAATAATTCTGCTCGAGCGAGGGGCGGACGGTGCCAAAGGTGTGCGGCCACTCCTCTGGGCAAAGGATCTCGCGCTTCTTGGGATCCTTGATACGCTCGGCGACCTTCTTCTGCCAAAAGTCGTACGCGGTCTTGTTGGCCTCCTTGTTGGCGTACAGGTCGTGGAAGGTCTCGAGCCAGAAGTGGAAGCCGCCTCGTGCCCACAGCTCCTCGTAGAACCTCTCTCGCTCCTCGGCCGAGACCGAGAGCGTCTCGCGCTGGTCAAAGTCGTAGTGGAAGCCGCCAAAGGTCTTTTTGCGCTTTTCAAAGATCTCGGGATAGATGTCCTTGAATGCCTCCTGAGCACTTGCCTCGAGCTTCTGCTGTCGCATCGGCAAGGCTAGGTTGGGCGTACGAACGAAGACGGTAAGACGGTCCACCAGGGGTCCGATTTCTTGGCTCACCTGGATGCCCGAAGCACCGGTGCCGATGACGGCGACTTTCTTGCCGGTGCAGTCGATCGATTCGTCCCACTCTCCGGTGTGGATGATCTTGCCCTTGAAGTTTTCCATACCTGGAATCTTGGGGATGTTGACCTTGGAGGCGAATCCGAGGCAGAAGATGACGTGCTGCGCCGTGACAGTGACGGTCTTGTCCTCGCTCGGACCTGCGGTCAGCGTCCATTTCTGAGTAGCATCGTCCCAGTGTGCGCTGCGCACGCGGTGGTTGAAACTGCAGTCCTTGCGCAGCTCGAGCTTGTCGTCGAGGTGGTTGAAGTACTGACGAAGCTCCTTGAAGTCGGGATACTTGCACGAGAAGTTCCACGATCTCCAAACCTCGGGGAAGGAGAGGCCGTACAGCGGCACTTCGCTGTCGACTCGAGCTCCAGGATACTGCGGTGTGTTCGAGCATGACGAGTCAGTTCAACAGCCGCTCTAGCCACGCATGCAAATGACAGTCTAACTTACGCAGTTGAGCCTCCAGATGCCGCCAAAATCAGGCGCCGCATCGAAGAGATGCACGTTGAAGCCGAGCTTCCTCAGCATGTATCTGTGATGGGAAGAGTGAAGGCAGCGAGGAATGAAGAAACGAAAGACAGGGGCGGCGAATGTTCAGACTCTGCCAGACAATGTCTGCTGTCAACTTCTCCTTGATGTGCCTGGATACGAACAGATGGTAGATACCGGCGAAACCGCCTCCCACGCAGACAGCGTCGTAATGCTGGGTCATGTTGGGCGTGTCGGAACGAGAGAGACTATGGATGTTCCGGGATGCTTTCGCGAAGATGTTGCGTGCGATTGAGGTGGCAAGTCGGTCGCAAGTGTGTAGCTGAGACTAGGGTGCAAACAGTCTTGATCGCAGAGGTGAAAAAGCGCGGAAGATAAGAATGTGATTTCGTGACTTATATGTAGTGCTGTTTGCTGTGCTTGTAGGATGGGTGGGGCAACCGAGATGCCGCCAAGTAATGCAATGTGGGTCACCGAAGGGCAAAGTGCGGAAGGGTGCCGACGAGCCACTGTGCATCTTTCATCGACTCTTGCCGCGCCGTCGGCGGCTAATGTGGCGACGTCGAGGCCCAGCCCTCAAAGAAGATGAAATCGCCACTCTGTGGGTAGACAGCGGCAACTCATAACCTCATACAGGGCCGGAGGTCAGATGATCCAGGGCGGCTAGACGCAGTGGGGCTGTGGCGGGGGGCTGTCAATTTACCCCGCATATTCGGTGGTCGATTCGAGTCGTAGCTCGAGAGATGCCGACGGGTGGGGGGCAGCTAGCCTGCAGCAGAAGGCGGCCTATCCAAGAGCTGACGGTGCTGCTGCGCCAAGCGTCACAGCGCAAGGCGGGCCAGGGTCCAAGATGGTTGGAAGTGCCGAAGTCGAGACGCCGCGCGGTTCGCCGAACAGCCGCCAGTCCACGAAACCTACGAGCTCCACAAAAACAGCGCCCACCTTCGAAGGCGAAGCGGAAATGTGCAACTCGCTTGTGCTCGGCACGACCGACACTTGCTTTTTGCTGAGAGTCCAAAGGTTCCTCCACTCTGAAGCAGACTTCAGAACGGAAGACAATGATTTCTCACGTCGGACTCTGACTGAAAGGCCAAATTGACTGATGGCGCATCAGCCGTGTGATTTCAGCAAAGAGGTTACTGCGTAAGATCTAGAGGTCAACATTGGCCAGCCACAACTCGACTGGGCAATGACACTTTGGCATGTGGCGGGCAGCCTGTTCTGCAAGAAGCGCATAAGGTGCAGACGCCAAGTGGGAGAGCAAGTGGGCAGGCCGGCTTACCCCGCATTTTTTGGGCGGGAGTCGCGCAAACCGACAGGGCTCGATTCATCCGGCCGCGCGCGCCTGCATTTCTGCGGTGTGGAGCCGTAATCAGCTGCAGGCCAGAGACAGACCAGCCAGAAGTGGCTCGTGCGGAAGTGCGGAAATACGCAGGCCAAGCCAGGCGAGCCTCCAATCCCCCGGCAAAGCATCTGCTCAACACAGAGCAAGCTCATCTCCAGGCCGCGTCCGATACAGGTTGACGCTTCGTGCGCGCTCAGTGGGTCACCGAGCTCGACTATACAAAGATTTGGGCTTTGTCCGGTTCTCAAGGAAGCTCATCCCGACGAAAACCTCTTCCTTTCGCCGTTTGAAACCCAAAGTATCTCCCCACTGTCTTCTTGACCCGTCGACCATCGGAACGGCCGATCAAGGTATAAAGTTCGCCCACCGTGATCAGTCGAACCAGCTTTGTTGGAGAGCGGGTGGAATCTCGAATTTGAGCGATGTGCGGGTATCCCGGCGTTGAGCTCAGGTGGAATTAGAGTTGAGACAAAGGCTTTGTCGCCTCCTCCACTCGCGGCTCTCGGCGCGCTGGATTAGCCGGGGCGGTTGTGCACTTGTCGAGCTTCTCGACAGACCCCGCAGCCAAGACCTGCAGCTGCGCACGGCGCAACTCCTCTCGGCTCCCATCTCGAGCTTCGACTTCGTGACGAGCATCTCGTCGGAGCTTTTCCTTCGTCACGCTCATTGGCTCTTTTCGGTTCTCCTCCATCCTGCCTCCCCTTCATATACGACCCTCCTTCCTCCCGGCCCCTCCTCACCTTTTCTGCAGCGTTTGGTACACCTGCCATCATGATCTTCACATCCGCCGCTGAGCCAGTCAAGGAGCTCCCGGACCACCTCGATGTGTATGGCTTTCTGTTCGAATACTTTCCCCCTTCTCGTCCCGATACGCGCAACACCGGTCTCCCGCTATTCATCGACGAACAGACCGCCCAACAATGGACTTTCGAAGAGACGAAAGAAAACACCGACCTTCTCTCCGTCGCGCTGGCAGAGAAGTGCGGCATCAAGCCCGACACACGTGCTGCCATCTACGCCACCAACAGCATCTACTATCCTGCCACCATCTGGGCCATGCATCGTCTTGGCGCTGTCGTCTCGCCCGCCAACGCTGCTTTCATGGCCAAAGAGCTCGGCCTACAGATCCAAGAGTCCAACTCGAAGCTGCTGTTCGTGAGCGAGGATCCCGTCTCGCTCAAGAACGCTTTCGAGGCCGCAAAAATTGCCAACATCCCGCGCGACCGCGTCGTCGTCATCCAGGAACCCAACACCGTACTCAAGTATTCCGAATCCAACTACGGCCGCATCCAGCGCAAGACGCAGGGCGCCTGGACGCTCGCCGGCCTTATCGAGGAAGGTCGTGACATTGTCAAGGCCAAGGGCGACGCCATCCTCACCTCTACACGGTACACGCTCAAGCCTGGCGAGGCAAAGACCAAGATCGCATTTCTGTTGTTCTCATCTGGCACGACTGGACTCCCAAAGGGCGTTGCAATCCAGCACTATGCCGTTACTTCCAACGCACTCCAGACCATGGCTTTCAACAAGGTTGGCAGCACTCTTGGAGCGAAAGGCCGCTTCTGCCCGGGCAAAGACGTCTCGCTTGGCGTCTTGCCCCAGGTCCACATCTTTGGCCTCAGCACTTGCACACACTTCCCCTTTTACGCCGGCATTGCCAACGTCGTCATCAGCAAGTTCCGCGGCATCGAGGCCATGATCAAGACCATCATCAAGTACAAGATCAGCGTGTGGTGGCTCGTGCCGCCCATGGTAGTGCTCTTCTGCAAGGACCCGAGCGTTCCGCCGTATCTAGACGAGCTGCGCAAGGTGGCGCGCTTCGCTATGGTCGGCGCTGCACCACTGTCTGAAGACCTCAGCAGGCAGTTTAGCAAGATCTTCCCGCAACTCGACTGGGGTCAGGGATCCGGTATGACCGAGACGTGTTCGGTTACCACCATGTTCCCTGTGGGCGAGCCCGTTGTCATGGGATCCGCTGGACGCCTCTTCTCCAACACCGAGGCCAAGGTGGTGAACACGGAGGGCAAGGAGGTGGGCTACGACGAGCTTGGTGAGCTCTGGCTGCGTGGGCCACAAATCACGCTCGGGTACACGAACAACGACAAGGCGACGCGCGAGACCTACGTGGAAGGAGGCTGGCTGCGCAGCGGCGACGAAGTCAAGATCGACCGAAATGGCGATGTCTTTTTCATCGACCGTCTCAAAGAGCTCATCAAGGTCAAGGGCTTCCAAGTAGCTCCCGCTGAGCTCGAAGGCTTCCTCCTCGACCATCCCGACGTGTCGGATGCGGGTGTGATCGGGATCCAGGACGAATCCGCCGGCGAATTACCGTTTGCATACATCGCGCTCTCGCAGGACGCCAAGAAACGCGCCGCTTCTGGAGGCAACAAGCAGCAAGACGAAATCCGCCAGTCCATCCTCAAGTTCGTCGCGGACAATAAGACCCGCTACAAGCACTTGTGCGGTGTAGCATTGTAAGTCGGTCCGAAACGCGCTCTGACCAACTCCCGAACCCTTTACTGACTCTGGCTTTGTGGTGCATACAGCATCGATGCTATCCCAAAGACCGCATCGGGCAAGATCCTGCGTCGCGAGATGCGCGAGATGGCCAAGAAGCTCTCACCAGAAGAATTGCGCCAGAAGCGTGACGTCGCCGCGAAGCTTTGAGCGCCCAAATGCGGATATAATGGCAATACTAATACAGACTGAGTCACGACAGAACGTGACAGTGGTTGGGTGCGGTCAGAACATGCGTCGGCGCTTTCCGACGCCCGGAAAGCCTGCGGTGGTGCCGGGCGGATAGTGGCCCGGCCGTTCGCGTTGGAGATAGTACTGGCGATGTGCCTCGCGCAGGTGATTGGGACGCAGTGGTCCCGACTCGTTGCGTGCAGCCTGGATCTCGCGTGCTGTGGCCCCAGAGACGATGGAAGGAGAAGTCAGTATTGAGCGGTTGAATTCGGTGTCTCGGCCATCAAGTGCGTTGCTTACCCTTCTCGATGATCTCGCCGACAAAGATCTTGGCCACACCCGAGACGACCATGGCCACATGTTGCGAGACCGACTGGGAGAGCACGTGGTTGACCAGCTGTGTTGAGTGGCGCGGCGGCAGCGAGTGTCAGCATCCAAACACGTACAGAGAGGGCGGCTTCAATTGGAAAGACTTACCTTTCGAACGCTCGCCTTGTTGAGAGCACCTCGACGCGATGCCATGTGGCGGTCCAACTGGTCTTCGTCCATAACCATGGACAGCAGACTATGAGTCGCGATTGTTTGGTCAGCAAGTGTCGGCGCAGAGACCGTATGTGCAATCCTGTAGACAAACTCACCCCATGTTGCGCTGCTGCGCTGCGTAGATGGCCTCCTGTGTCGAAAAGTGATCCTTGCCGAGCTCTTCCACTCCGTCGTCTGCTTCGGCTTCTTCGTCCTCTGCGTCATCCTCTCCAGGCGGCGCCTCTCGAGGAGGTTCTTCCTCGTCGTTGTTCTCAGCATCGGCCGGTCGCTGACTAGCTGTGCGCGAGGCGCCCGGCGTGTTTGCTTCTCTCCCCACCGATGACATGCGCGAAACCGACCGGGCTGTGGACGACCTCTGCTTGCCAGCCGACTTGCCACCTGCTTTGGATCCTCCGGCCGCCTTCTTGCTCTTGGACTTGGTCTCTTTGGCAGGCGATGCAGGAGTTATGAAGGGCGCAGGTGAGGCAGCGGCGGATGCAGGTGCATCCTTGTCGTCGGCCTTCTTCTTCTTGCTAGCCTTCTTCGGCTTGGCTGGCGCTGGCGACGCTGCTTGTGCTGCTCCAGACTTGGATGCCTCTGCACCATCGGTGGCGGCTGCCTTCTTCTTGGGCTTCTTGGGCTTCGTCTCACCCGGTTCCGTCTTGGGCTTGGCAGCAGCCTTTTTCGTTTTAGGCACGGTCGGCTTGGGCGTGGATGGACCGGCAGTCATCGGTGACGAGCCGGCAGCCGAAGTAGGCTCATCCGTCTCCATCTTGACTGCAGATAGCGGGTGTGATGGGGGAATTGGAGCATTGTTCGGTGAGTTGAAGCTCGGATTCGCGCCCGTTGGCATCGGTGGCATACTGGCGGCGATCTGGGCCTGCAGCGCGTCAAAGTCGGATGCTTGCGACATTGGCAAGTCGCCCATTGGAAAGCCAGGGATTGGCTGGTAGTACTGGTTTCCACCTCCACCGCCTCCTCCAAACTCAAGCGGCATGTCGAAGAACGAGGCCGGGATGACGCCTTCGCCCGTGAAGTTGGGCATGTCCGCACCTGGCATGTTCGCGCCCGGAGGCGGCTGCGAGCCTGACATTGTGACAGTCGCCGTGCCTCGGCGCCGTTCTGCGTCGCGGTAGCAGAGACACTTGTACCGGCGCCGCTGTGAAGGGACAGTAAGGAGGGCCGCCGTCGGTATTGATCGTGTTGGTCTTGGATGGCTTGCGAGGAAGTGGGAAGCAGGCAAGCCGGGAGGTCCTAGCTCCACTTCTGTCACGTGACTGTACTGTGTTAGGTCGTCGTTGTACATCTGATCCGCTTTCGCAAAATTGCGTGCCGGAGATTGGCCGAAGAGTCTCGGGATCTCACCGGGCGGCACCCAATACCCCTCTCGCAGCACAGCAAATTTGAGTTGGACGGCAACGACAATGCCGTGACTCAGATGAAGGCCCAGTAGGGCATAGCCATAGATAGCATCTAGCAAGAATCGTAGTCGTCATCAATCACTTGAGAGCGAAAGCAGGAAGCTTTGCTCAGACTGGGGAGAGCTGGAGGGGTGGATTGCTTGCTTCGGAGTCTGGCCGAAGCGGCTCGCTCACGGTCCAGCAGGAAGAAAATCACTTTTTTTGCGCACGGCGAAGAAAATTTGTGAGGCCTCGTGCCGGTCGGGGCGAGCTGGAAGAAAGCAGAAGAAACATCAACAAGTGGGCTCTTGTGCCTCTCCCTGTCTTTTTGAGACAGGTGGAGAGAGATGCAGGGCTCATCGGAAGCTGTCTTCACGTCGGACAGGCCGAAGCAGCAGAGCGCAGAGCTGTGACGGCCCAAAGCTCTTTTGGTGTGACTGGATTCGGCACCACGCCGAGAGCATCGGCCATGGCGGTGTCAATAGGTGAGCTCTTTCCGCCCACAATCCTGTCGATCCACCACCACCACCTTCATCCCCCTCTTCCATCGGTCCCAACCTTTGAAAGCAAAAATGGGCGTCATCACTCACCCCAACATCCGCGATGGATGGTTCCACGAGACCAACTCGCAGTGGCCCGGTCAGGCTATGAGCCTCCAGGTGCAGCGCATCCTCCACCACGAGAAGTCGCTCTTCCAGGATGTGCTCGTCTTCGAGTCCACCACCTTCGGCAACGTCCTCGTCCTCGACGGCGTCATCCAGTGCACCGAGCGTGACGAGTTCTCCTACCAGGAGATGATCGCCCACCTCCCCATCGCCTCGCACCCCAACCCCGAGCGCGTTCTCGTCATCGGCGGCGGTGACGGCGGTGTGCTCCGCGAGGTCGTCAAGCACGACTCGGTCAAGGAGGCCATCCTCTGCGACATTGACGAGGCCGTCCCCCGCGTCTCCCAGCAGTACCTCCCCAAGATGGCCGAGGGTCTCAACCACCCCAAGTCCAAGGTCATCATCGGCGACGGCTTTGCTTTCCTCAAGGACCCCAAGAACAAGGCCAGCTTCGACGTCATCATCACCGACTCCTCCGACCCGGTCGGCCCCGCCGAGGTGCTCTTCCAGCAGCCCTACTTTGCCCTGCTCAAGGAGGCCCTCAAGCCCGGAGGACACATCTCCACCCAGGCCGAGTGTGTATGGATCCACCTCAACCTCATCGGCGAGCTCCGCCGCTCCACCAAGGAGCTCTTCCCCGTCGCCGATTACGCCTTCACCACCATCCCCACCTACCCCTCCGGTCAAATCGGCTTCGTCGTCTGCTCGCTCGACGCCAACCGCAACGTTCGCGAGCCTCTCCGCCAGGTGCCCGACTGCCAGTACTACAACTCCGAGGTCCACAAGGCTTCCTTCATTGTTCCCGAGTTCGCTCGCAAAGTCATCGAGGAGGGTGCTCCCGCCCCTGGCCGTGTCATCCCCACTGGCGAGGGTAACGCCAAGGCTCAGCGTGCTGCCAAGAAGATTCTTCTCCTCGGCTCCGGCTACGTCGCCAAGCCCTTCGCCGAGTATGTCACTCGCTTCCCCGAGTACAGCCTCACCGTCGCCTCGGTCAAGATCGATCACTCGCAGCGTCTCATCGAGGGTCTCCACAACGCCACCGCCACCTCGGTCGACGTCAACGACCCTGCCGCGCTCTCCGCGTTGATCAAGGGCCACGATGTTGTCATCTCGCTCATCCCTTACATCTACCATGCCTCTGTCATCAAGGCCGCTTGCGAGCACAAGGTCAACGTCGTCACCACCTCGTACGTCTCGGACGCTATTCGCGAGCTCGAGCCCGAGATCAAGAAGGCCGGCATCACCGTCATGAACGAGATCGGTCTCGACCCCGGTCTCGACCACCTCTACGCCGTCAAGGCCATCGACGACGTGCACGCCGAGGGCGGCAAGATCAAGTCCTTCCTCTCCTACTGTGGTGGTCTGCCTGCCCCCGAGGCGGCTGACAACCCGCTCGGATACAAGTTCTCCTGGTCGTCGCGCGGTGTGCTCCTCGCGCTCCGCAACACGGCCAAGTTCTGGCAGGACGGCAAGGAGCTCACTGTCTCGGGACAGGAGCTCATGGCTGCTGCCCAGAGCTTCTACATCAACCCTGCCTTCGCCTTTGTCGCCTACCCCAACCGTGACTCGACCCCCTTCAAGCAGTGGTACAACATCCCCGAGGCCGAGACTGTGATCCGCGGCACCCTCCGATACCAGGGCTTCCCCGAGTTCATCCTCGCCCTTGTCAAGCTCGGCTTCCTCGACGAGGAGGCCAAGGACTTCCTTGCCTACGGCACCAAGGCCTCGTGGGCCGACGTCACCGCCAAGATGGTCGGCGCCGCTTCCACTGCCGAGACCGACCTGATCGCTGCCATCAAGACCAAGGTTTCTTTCAAGTCGGCTCAGGAGGAGGAGACCATCATCCGCGGCCTGCGCTGGCTCGACCTCTTCTCCACCAAGGCCCCCGTCACCGTGCGCGGCACTGCCCAGCAGGAGGCTGGCAAGGTGGCCGGCAACCCTCTCGACTCGCTCTGTGCTACCCTCGAGGAGAAGTGCGCCTACGCCCCCGGTGAGCGCGACATGGTCATGCTCCAGCACAAGTTCGAGATCGAGACCGCCAACGGCGAGCACAAGACGCTCACCTCGACGCTGCTCGACTACGGTATCCCCCACGGGACCTCGTCGATGGCCAAGCTCGTCGGCGTCCCCTGCGCCATTGCTACCCGCCTCATCCTCGAGGGCCACCCGGCTCTCACCAAGGTCGGTATCCTGGCTCCTTACACCAAGGACATCTGCGACCCCATCCGTCTCGAGCTCGAGAAGGAGGGCATTGCCCTCGAGGAGCGCTACGTTTAGACGATGCCTTCTTCGTAAGCAAAAGATTCTGTACAGTTCCTATTCTCTCTCACAAATATGACACCCAGTTTGTGGCGCATCTCTATTGAGCACTGTCTTGTTACACGTATGAGCACTATGGGTTGAGACCGGCTCTTTGCCCAGACTAGGATACAGCGAAACGCGACGCGACGGCCGGGCTGGCTCGCTTCGAAGACTTAGCAGCGTTGAAAGCTATTCGGCGTAGTTGATCTGAGCGTCGGGCTTGAGCTTGTACAGCCTTGCTTGCTGGGCCTGAATCTTTGTGACGCCGTTGAAGATCTGCTTGGAGTTCGGCGAGATGAGATAGGTGTGACCGCTTCCAGCAAACTTGATGGTGTGGAAGCGCGAGTCGGGGTTGTAGACTGTGACGCCCGACGAGGTAGGCGTGAAAGTCACGTCGTGGCCGGGGAGCATGCGGCCGAATGAGCTGGACTTGCGCAGGGGAACAGCGTTGTCAAGTGCGTTTTCGAAGCCCTCGACCAACCACTTGCCATCTGACTCGAAGGCTCTGACTAGCCCGCCTTTGGTGTTAGCGACGAATCCGGTGGTGGACACGACGTTCGGGATCAGTCCAGCAGATGTGTACACCACCAAGGTGGCGCAGAGCACTGCTGCCACGATCAGTCGGGCGAAGGGCGGAAGTCGAGGGGTGAGCATACTGAGCGATGGCTTGAGGAGAACTTGGCTGTTCTTGACTTTGCAGCTTTGAGAGTGGATGAGGAGATCCAGGCGGCGGCTCGGACTGGAGCCGTTTATATGTGCTTCGATGCAGTACAGCCCTCGCTCGAGAGCGGCTGGCTGGCGTGCTCTGCGTTGCAGAACGCTACCAGCTACTCGCCGCTCATGCCTGCTGAATCTACAAGGTCATTTGACCCGAACAAAGAAGGCTACGTGAAGCTGCGTGAGAAGAGCTCACTGATGACGCAAGCGGGTAACGCCAAGACTGTTGCGTGTCAACCCGTTCTCATGCTGATGTGGCAAGGAACACGTTTTCACAAAGGTACCGTCGGAGGCGCAACGTGTCAGAAAACGCCCACTTACAAGACCGGTCTGCGGGAAGCTTCTGCAGCCTGAGACTTGCCAAGAAGACACCACCTCATCTCCAGCGTTCGAGAGTTCAGGAAGTACACATGCTTGGCGCAGATGCTCACGGGGCACAATAGGTGTGGGGGTCGCGGACGATACATTGCCAAGCATCTGAGAGCCCACCCGGTCGTTGCACCGCTCTGGCTCATATCTTGGCATGGTCGGACATCGTCTAGATTTCTGAACCGGGATGGTGCCGCCCTCATGTCACATAGATCGAATCTTTCTCATGGATGGAACTGAGGGAGTCGGATCGGAGCGAAACTTAAAGCTTAAGCCACGGAAGTAGAGCTTCGCATTCCGCCTTCATCAGTCATGACAATTCACCGACGGCTGAAGTCAGAAAGTTACTTCATCTACGCCGAGAAGCAGTGTGACCGGCCTTTTGGAAATGTGATATGCGGGTGGGCCACAGCTTCATTGAAAGTCGGTGGGCGGTCTGAGTTCTCACCCACTCGGATCAACAAGCGGGTTGATCTACTCAGCTACTGTGTGTGGGCAGCGAAAATGGGGGAAGGTGTGCTGCGAGTCGACACTCCGGGAAGGAAAGGAGCGACTCGTGACGACGACGTCCCGGGCATTCCGGAGCTCGAGATCCTCAAACGCGAAGGGCAACGAGCTCTAACACATTAGTACAAATTCAAGCCCGGATCCGAGCGCCACCTCTGCTGGTTCTGAATTGCGAAATGAGGGTATTTTGGGGCGAGCCAGAAGACTGGAAAAATGCCTGCTGTGCGTCAACCGCGGCTGCGCTCGCGGACCCATGCATGTCCGCTGCAGGCAATGGTTCATGCCTGCAGGGCTGGGGAGGGGGAATGCCCAAGCAAAGTTCTGCTGGGCAGTAGGGCCAGAAGCTCCCGTGGGCCGAGCATGTGGTCGCTGGCGAGCTAAAACCTGCTGCATTGCATGCATGGGAACTTTTGGCGTTCCGGTCGGGGTGGCCCTCAACCCATCTGCGTCCCCTTGCCGGATCGCCGGGTGCGATTCGGAAAGGATGGGCGTAAACTAAAGAGCCAAGGCCGGCCAGGCTGCAAAATGCGAGTCTGCCTCTTCGGTCTCCGCTAGCCGCCCTCGCGCCTGTGATTGGAGCGCCTACGACGGGATTCGGGTTGAGTCTTGACTTTGACCCGCCTGCTGTTCTGACAGGCTGTTCTCTGCGTGGACAAGTTTGAAACTGCGGTCCCCTCGTCCACGCTGATACTCTCACACCATCAACAGCTGACTTTGCACGTTTCAATCCGACGTGAAAACCAATGCCGACGGCTGCGCCGTTGACAATATGTTTTGGAGGTGCATGGTGAGAGCTTCTGTACTGCTTCATAATCGCCGAGATTGCTGGAGCCGGAGAATTGTGCATCTGCTTTCCGATAAGGTCTTTTGCCAATTTGGACGTCGACCAGCTCGCCTGTACATCGGCTGAGTAGGACGCTGATCAGCTCGTAGCACAGGCGGCTACGGATACAACGACGAGGCTGGCGGATATCTAGGCGAGAGGCGACAGGGCGAGTCCCACCTGGTTCGGATCGTACTTGGACAGCACTTCGCTAGCCAGGCGAAATGCGACGGCCGCAGAATCCGTGGGGTCGGATGCTGCTCACTAGTGGCGGGTATACACTATGCCGGACCACACGCGAGTCTCCACGACCACGCAGACCGCCTAGTCCACGCCATCCGCGCGCCCCCGCGCTGAGCGGGGGTGGGGCTGAACGCGCTAGGGTAACCTTGGGATCTCGCTTAGCTTGCGGCGTCCTCCACAGATGGAGCCAGAAGGCTCTTGAGCCGAACCACGCTGCGCGGCTTCGCCTAGCGACACGTTTTTCCTCGCGCACCGCTCGGCAACCAAAACCAAACATTCGCTCGTCTCCAGTACTCACAAACTTCGGTATCTTGCGATGGCCACCGAAGGCCCGCTCTGTCTCGCCAAACAGAGCGCAGTCGAAGGCGCGATGCCGAGCGGTGCTGTTGTCGCATATGTATCGGCGTTTTTTCTTGGGAGGCTCACACCAAAACGATATCCTCTCCGTTGCCTGGGCAGCCCAAGGTCGGCGTTGTTGCAAAACAAGATGCTGAGCCTGCACGAGCCGGTGTTCAAAGGTGGCGCGCTTCGTTGGACGAACTTGCAATTACGTCATGGCAGCAGGGGAGGGTGCCCCTGCACAAGGCCCCTTCCGGCCCGAAGGAAGCTGCTCACGGAGCTGGCCGCTCCGAATCGCGCTCGGCGAATTCGCCCCTTTTCCCTTTTTATTTCTCAATAGGAATCGGGTCACTGCCGATGCAACCCTCTGGTCACCAGACACGACTGAGACCTCGTCGCAGCGTCACAATGAAAGCCGACGAAACCAATCTCACAAGTGCTCTGAAGGCGGCTTGGCTGAAATCCTCATACGGAAGCGTTTTGTGCCGACGGGACCAGATGGACTGCTCTTCTTGCGCTGCCATGACCTGCTTCCATGGTGGAGCGGTAATCGAGCCGAAGCAGGGCCATTCTTGATCCGGCCAACCAAACGTCTGCCCTGGCTCTAAGACTACTTGCAGCGGATGCGACGTTCGGAAGCTGGCCGCGCTCGAACGTACGCCTTCGGCTAGATGTGGATTTGTGTCTCGCACATCTACGAGCCCTGTGATTGAATCCCAAAATATCTCCTAGAAGAGCGAAATCATGCTTCCAGGGTGTGGTGCTTCACGCGAAGCAGGCAATGCGGCGAGAGAGATTCATGCGCCTAGGTCATTGTGCCTCGCGCTGCGCTGGCCTTTGTCGCGGCGACCCGATCGCGTCGGATCCGTCATGGCAGCTACTCTAGCTAGCTTGGCAATGTGTTCCGTCTGTCTCGCTAGAGCCGCAACTCACGCCCTCGCAGTCTCTGCTGATCCTCTGATTCCTCTGGAGCGCAGAGATTCCCGAACGGACTGGTCTCGTTGGATCCAAGAATTCGCTCCAGGGGCGTCTGTGTGCTGTGCAAAAATTAGGTTGCCTCCAACGGCAGGACTGAGATTCGACTTCTTGACAGGCGCGCCTAACGCAGTCTGCAGCCGGCCTTTGCTGGTTCGACCATTCCCCACTGCAGAGGCTTCCAGCGTACGAATTCTCGAGGCAAAATTTCGGAGTCAATCCTCTCTGTCGCAGTGAAATCAAAAGCAAAGCATGCGCAACGGTCAGGCGACTTTGTGTGGCCGCTCTGCCGCTATCAGATGCTGAGCCACCGAAAAAGGCGGCGCCGAAAGACGCATCGCCGAGGAACACGATAAGCACGCCTTTCCTACAGCCGCAGCGCTGGACCGGGTTGAATCAAAGGCGATCAGAGTTCGCAACATCCCAAGCACAGAAGATCAATGGCGGAGTCCGAAGAGATGCGAGCCGGCTTTGTGTAGGACGGTGTCTCAAAGAGTCAGGTGGTCGTGAGCGACTCAGCAAGGCTCACGATCCGGACTTGGGTCCCGTCGACGGTGAGGCGGTTGGGGCTTGGCGACTTGCGCTTCGCTTTGTTTGCACTGTCATTCGATTCTGAGTGGGACGACGGAGTTGGAGATCACGCCTACGTCGAGCCTCCGACGCGGAGAGCGCCGCCGTGCCGGGTCGCGATCAACGTTTCCACTCCGCCGGACGTGGTCACCCAAGCGTCTGGCGCAAGCCATCGACGTCGCCTCACCCTCGTTGCTGAACTGCATGTCGCAGCCAACTTTGCGACGGTGAGCGGGCAGCGTGAAACCAACGCCTCCCCAAACTTGCACGAAGAGTGGACTTCCCCTTTGGCCCGATGACGGCCTTCGGTAGAAGACCTGCGCAGGCTTCTTCTGCTGAAGCCATGTCTTTTGCCCTCGACCGTGCATGCATTTGCATGTGAAGCACTTCCCAATCCGATCTTTGCCACTGGCCAGCCATTGTTGTCTGATTCCAGCGTTTTGGATTTGTTTCTAAAAAATAAAAATGATCGTGCGGATGAGGATTCATAGCAGTGTTGCATCGACCAGCGACTTCCCGTTCAGGTCGCCTCAAGCTGCCAAGCCGCTCTTTCTGATCGATGGCTCGAAAGGCCGAATCGAATCATCGGTCAACCGCCAAAGCCAAACTGGATGGCAGCCAGCCCTGAGCGAGCCAGCGTGTGGCGGAATGACGGTTGACGTCGAGGAGGTGATGCATCAGCAGGTCGGGGGCGGCGGCGTGATGCTCTGCTGGGCTTGGCTCTCTTCACATCGTTCGAACAGCGTGTCGGGGTCAGCAGCCCAGGCGGCGGAGTTGATTAGCCGAGGTCCAAATTAGATCAATCGATCGGAGGACTGCCCACGCTCACTCCACCACCACCTCCCCAGCCAGCCGCTGCAAAGGATCCCAATTTGGTCCTTTTTTCTTTTTCTTTTTCTTTTTCTCTTTGCCGTTTCAATTCTTTTTAAGAAAATACAACTTTTTTCGCCCGTCGCAGCATGCTCAGGCTAGGCATCGAAGCCGGGGATTGCAGCTTCAAAGATCCAGCGCGTCTAGTAAATGCACCAACCAGGCAATTGGCAGTGAGGATGCATGTCAGCTCGGCGCTGCGCCGTCGTGCAGATGTCTCTCATTTTTACGATTTTCCGCGCCAGTGCGTGCAGCTGAGCATCAGCCAGTCAGCGCATCCATCGACGCCTCTCTGCATTCCCCTACACGAGCCTTGCCTGCCCACAGACCCGAAAGGTGACCGCGCGCCCTGGCTAGTTGAATTGCCCCGCTTAGGCACCAGTACGTCTGCCTCGCGCACGCGCAACTGGCTGGGTCGGGACGGACCACCGCTGATCCTCCGCCGATAGCGCTTCCTGCTGTGCCGCCGACGCCGCCGCCCAGACGGTGACGGTCGGAGTCCAGCCGTGAGGAATCCACGCCGCTCGGCCATCAAGCTCGACTGCCTGCGATCTGCCTCGCTTCCAGCTGGCCATCTGGCTGCAGCGTTCTGCCGGCTCCCATGCACGATTTTCGCCCTCCTGAGGCCAAGCAATTTAGCAATTTGCCTCTCGGTCTGTGCCCTCCGCGGCCTGCCTGCCCCCCCGTCCAGCCTTCGGGTCCCTGTCTCAGAAAGTAAGATCTCTCCAGCTCACTCGTGCTTGCCCTCCTGCAGTTGACGCCTCCCCCTCACGGTATGCACTCTCTGGCGCTGGGGCAATGCACCAACGTCACCGTTTCCAGACGGCACTTGCCGCACCACCTGGCGTCCCCTCCTCTTGATCTTTTCCCCTGGACTCTATCAGTCAGACTGTTTGGACTTGCCTCTGGTGCTCGCCTAGCCTCGCTTCGCCGCCGCTGCTTGCCCCTCCCTTTTGGCTTCCGCTGCCGACGCCGCCGCCGCTTCTTCATCTCCCCGCGACACCTCCGGTCTCTTCGCACGCGATTTCGCCCTCGCCGCGGTCTTCATGTCCAGCTCCTGATCCTGTAACTGCATCGGATTCGTTCATTCGCACCTTGCTTCCCATCCACATCGTCGCACATCTACTTTCTCGACCCTCCTCCTAGCTTCCGCAACGCTCAGCCTCTCGCTGTCGAGCACATCTTGCATCGTTGCGCTTCGCATCTCATCCTTCCGCATCCCCACGGTCGACTTGGCTCCTGATCATCCCGAGCAGCTTGTCGCGCCTTTAGCTGTCCCGCATAGCGAACAACTGTCGGCACATCTCCGACTTCAATCGGCTTTCTTGACTCTGCACAGTGCTGTCGCGCACTTGTCTCGCGGATCGCCTCTCCCGACGGAACCACATTCGACTCGTTCCGAACGCCACTTCGGTTTCGGCATATCCGAGCTGAATTCTCCCACTCATCTTCGACCATTATCGCTTCTTCGACGGAGCCGGAATTTGGAACATGAGCACAAAGTAAGTTGCGGCGCCTTCCAGCCTGCCAAGATGCAACCGCACAATGAAAGCTAGTCTCTGACCCGATATGAGTTCATTTCCCGCCCATTTCACAGCGCTTACATGGAGCAGCAGGCCAGCTACCCTGCCCATTACGGCACCCTACCAGATCGCTCTGCACAGGTCTTTGGCGCGGACGCTCACGAACCACGAGCTCCCCGCCCCTTTGAGCCGACGCACACCTCCAACGACCCCTATGCCACAGCTGCTGTGCCGGCACACCCGCAGCCGGGCGCGATGGCTGAGCCGCACTCGCCCATGTCCAGTAAGTGTTCAAAATGGAAGCGAGGCGCTCTTTCAGCTAATGGTGGCTGACCCGAATCTCCTGCCTCCCCCGCCCATCCTTGCTCTCACAGGTTACCGAGGAAGCTTCTCGCATAACTCGTCAATGGGACTGCCGCATCACCGCCAGGACTCAATTTCGTCCATCTCGTCGCCCCACGACGTCACCGGCGGCTGGGCGCCCTCTTCTCCCGGTCTGACCGCAAGCCGACACGCCTCGATCTACTCGCTCAACGGCCAGTTCGACCAGGTCGGTCTGGGCAGCAGCATCGACAGCGGCTCTACCGGCGGTCACTTCTACGACCAGTCGCCCCCAATGCATGCGCAGGTCCGCTATGCGCAGGGACAGACTGCGGATGCTCGCCGATTCTCTCTGGACGAGCGCGCGATTCGCACTCAGCCGCAGATGGGCAAGTCGGGTCTCGTGTCGGCTGACTACCAGGTGCCTGGCTCCTCGGGCCGCCACTGGCCCTGGGGCGCCAGCTCCTCTTCAGCCGTGCACGGCCGTCACGCGTCCGTGTCGGCCGCTCCGCCTCAGGGGTATGACCACAGCCGCATGGCCTACGGCGCCAACTCGGGTATGCAGCCAGCGTACGGCTACGATGCCAACGCCATGTCGGCCATGTCGCCCACCCGCTACCGCTCCATGAGCAGCTCCGCCGCAAGCGGTCGCGCATACGGCAACCCGTACGGTGCCCCCGGCACTGCCGCTCACGCCGTGGCCGCCATGGGTTACGGAATGTCGCACCTCGGCCCAGGCATGATGCTCGAGGGTGACATTCCCGGCGGACCTGGCCCGGCTCGCAGGGCCAAATTCAAGCGCAGCCGCACTGGCTGCCTCGTTTGCCGAAAGCGCAAGGTCAAGTGCAGCCAGGACGGCACACCGTGTAAGCAGTGCCGAATCGGCAAGCGCGACTGCCACTACGACGACAACCCGCAGAAGAAGAAGACCAACAAGAAGGAGCGCTCTGCCGGTTCAATCGACGGCGGCAGCAGCGAAAAGGGCTCCAACGGCACTGCGCCGGCTCTGTCGCACATTGGCTCGGACTCTCAGGCTCACAACGGTGCGATGAACTCGGCCGACCCCTACTATGCCACCATGGGTGCGCTCGACCACCGCACCGACTCGAACGGCAGCAACGGCGGTGGCGTCACGTTCTCGATGCCCTTTTCGTCGCAGCCGACCACCGTATCGGCGCACTCGTCTGCTACGGACAGCACGTGGTCGAACCCCTCGCCCTTCGCGCCCGGCCCGCACGGCGAAAGCCACCCACAGACGCACTCGGTCACTTCCCATGCCGACAGCTACGGCTGGCCCACCAAGCAGGAACACGACCCGACGCAGCCTGCCGCTTACACCGACCCAGCGGTCGACCGCAACGCCGGCTACTGGAACCAGCATCCCACCTCCTACCCGCCCCGCGCTGGCAAGCTCGAGGTCTCCGAATCTTGAGCTTGACCCCGAATCACAGCAGCATGACGTTGTGAGCCGGGACGCAAAAATCGCGTTACGCGGCGTGTCACTTGCTCCTCGAGACGGCTGCGCCTTTCTTGGACGGTGTTCTCATTCAACCAGGACCTCATTATACCTTTGACCCATCTTCATTGCAGCCCCCGTCTTAATATTGTGTCTCGACTTGGGCGGGTGGCTCCGCGGCTTCGCGCTTCGCGTTGCGGTGGTGCTGCCACGCCTCTTGTTCGCGTTTTCGTCTCTGTTCAAAGCCTTTCGATCCACCTCGGCGATGTTTGCGTCGTTTGTAAATTGTGTACAATGCAATCCTTGCCCTGTTCCGTCCCTGCATGCGCGTGCCTTGCCTTGGCCTGCAGGAGTGATGCTGTCCGTGCACTTTGGTCCCGAGTTGCGATCGAAAATGGAGCGGCGGCCACGTGTAGACTCGTACACGCGGATGCAGGGTGATCATGGCGAGACTTGATGCAGCTCGCTTGCCTGTTCGCCTGTGACTTACTTGAGGCGATGCGATACCGAACGTGCCTGAGCGATGGTCTCGAGCCTCGCTAGCTTTTGGTGTTGCCCAATTGCTTCCGAACGACGCGTCTCAATGCTCCCTCGCGTCTGGAACCATAACTGACAATCATCCTGCGCCAGTACCGAGATCACAGCACGCTGCACGCATCCTGCGGATCGATGGTAGAAAAGGGTATACTTTATTCCTACAAGCAAGTGAAGTAGGCAAGACTGGCGGTAGGGATCTTCACGATGACGATCTAGTGGGTTTGTGGAAGGCAACGAGTCTCCAGCGCCGTGCGTCTTTGGGGTGTGCGACGACGATGTTGGCGCGCAGGAAGAGTTCGATGATTGCATCGTCGACCTCGCCGCCCGTGCGTCGAAGTGCAAGCTTGGATGCGCTCACCCACGGATCCAGCGGATGATCCCAAGCCTGGTTCATAAACTCGTCGAGGTAATGGCGCAGCGTCACCACCTTGCGGTTGTCCGCACCGAACAGTGCACTGCCCATATCGATGAGCTGGGCGAGAAGCTCCTTGAACACATGCTCCTCGCGTCGGAACTTGCGCGACAAGTCACTGTCCACGTTCCAAAAAGCAGCGCTCAGATGGAGTCAGCATGTGTGCAGAGCGGTGGTAGGGCGAGGGGAGAGCACTTACCGTATGGCAGATTCCGACGTGAGGTCTTGCATTCTCTTGCGCTGCAGCTGCGCAAGACGCTTGGTGAGCCCCACTTGCACCACGTCCAGATCGGTATGCAGCTGCTTCTCGCGCGCAAGTGCTTCGCGTTCCGCACCGAGCTCCGCTTTGAGCATATCCAGAGCCGACGCGTATTGCGTGTTGAGATCGTGCAGCTCGCTTCGCGTGCGTACGTCGAGCACCGTCGCCGACTCCAGAGCCGGTGCCTGCTTGTTCTCTGCACATAGTGGGTGTCCGGCAACGTACGGCCAAAGAAGATCAGCTTTTGCGGTACTCTATAAAGCTGAGTTGGGCGTGGACTCACCTTTTTCTAGCGCCGAAATGGCAAAGTCAAGTTGTTGCCACTCGAGTTCCAACCTGCGCTGGTCATCATCTGTCTTCTCGTCGGCCTTCCCCGCGCCGGTCCTGGCGAGCTCCTCGAGTCTCTGCATCACGTCGCTCGGGTCAGTCAAAATCCGTCATCGAGACATTCACTTTGTTTTGCTGCGAGGAAGCCTACCTTGTCTAGCGACTTTGCTAGCGCGTCGTTCTTGGCCTTTTCATCTTCGTACACCGCCAGCAGCTCGTCAGCCTCGGCCTCAGTTTGCGCGTCGAGCTCGAGTCGATCTGAATCCGCTGCTGCGACAGTTGCGATGAGTTTCGAGCGCTGCTTTGTTCGGTTCGCGGCTTCTTGCAGTGCCGCTTCGCGCAGAATCTCTGCCAAGTCGTGGAAGTTGCTCCCTGTCATAGTGTGTTCGTTGTCGGATGATGGATGTAAGAGCTCTCGCGAGCGCGGAAGATGGTGTTCTTCAGTCTGCAGCTGCTTCAATGCCAGTGTGTGATGTTGCGCAGGATACTCGGACTACGTAGACGGTGTGTGGCGGACGAGGAGCACGAGGTTCGAGGTGTTGTTCTTTTGGACCCATCAACGCGACTGCCGCGAAAGCAGGGTCGCGTCGCAGTCCCGAATTCCGTGACTTTGGAAGCTGCGCTCAGGCATCCAGCCCGGAAAAAAAAGTGGAGTGGAAGGTGCTGAGTCTTGCTGCATGTGTGGAGCTGCCGCATGTAAAAATGAAAGGCACTTCCAAGTGACTTTTGCCCCCACCATCCATCCGCTCGACTCGTTCCGACAGCGTGTCAAGAGACTCATCAGCTGTTGCTCGGCTGTTCCGAAGCGCTGATTACCAGGATGACAGCGGCTCTTGCGAGGTGCATGCGCGGTAGCGCCATCCGCACCGCATGCCTCCTACCGCAGTCACGGACGCTGAACCTGGTGGCATCCAGGGCTTGGACGAGATCAGCCACATCGGTGGCTCCCGTGGCCAGAGGTAGCCATTTCATCCAGCTGAGATGTGCAGGCAGCGCAGCGGCAGTGACGATCACTGATCCTCCAGAAGAGCACGCGGACAACGACGACGCCTTGGCCGCTTCCGCTGCTTCGTCGGCTTCAACTCCCGAAATCTCTCTGAGGCCGTATCAAGAGGAGTGCATCCAGGAATGCCTCGCCGCTCTCGAGAGCGGGATAACTCGTGTCGGTGTCTCCTCACCGACAGGAAGCGGCAAGACGACCATCTTCACCCATCTGATCGACCGGCTACCTCCACGGCCCAACGGTGGCGATCGTGTGCTGGTCATCGTCAACTCGATCGAGCTCGCGCTGCAGGCCGCCAACGCGGTCACCTCCATGTTTCCCGAAAAGACGGTCGAAATCGAACAGGGCAGCAAGTACAAGGCAAGCGGCCTCGCCGACGTGACAGTGGCGACGTACCAGACGCTCAATCGCAGCCAGCAGCGACTGGACAAGTTCGCGCCGAACGGCTTCAAAGCCGTCGTGGTCGACGAGGCGCATCACGCCGCAGCTCCATCGTATCTCAAGGTTCTTTCGCATTTCGACGCACACATCGGGCTGGACGCCGAAGCACGCGCTACGACCGATTCGGACTCGGTGCCCGTGTTCGGATTCTCAGCCACCTTCAGCCGGCACGATGGACTCGCGCTCGGCAAGGTCTTTGATCGTATCGTCTTCCACAAGGACTTCCTCGAGATGATCGGAGAAAAGTGGTTGTGTCCGATCCGCTTCACGTCCATCAAAGCGGACATCGACTTGGCGTCGGTCAAGCTGTCCAACTTCAATGCCGACTTTGCCGCGTCTTCGCTCGCTGCAGTTGTCAACACGCCCGTTGTCAACCGACTCGTGCTCAAGGCATGGCTCGACCGCGCGCACAACCACCGACGCTCCACACTCATCTTTGCGGTCAACATCGAGCACGTACAGGAGCTCACGCATACCTTCCGCCAGGCAGGCATCGACGCCCGCTATCTGCACGGTGGCACGCCCATGCTCGAGCGCCGCCAGCTGCTCGAAGACTTCCGCGCTGGCGTCTATCCCGTGCTTGTCAACTGTGCCATCCTTACCGAGGGCGCAGATGTGCCTGCTATCGACTGCGTCCTGCTGGCACGGCCCACGCGCTCGCGTAACCTCTTTTCCCAGATGATCGGGCGTGGTCTTCGTCTCTCCCCCGCTACGGGCAAGCGCGACTGTCTCGTGCTCGACATCGTCGGCAACATTGAAAAGGGCGTCGTTTGCACACCGACCCTCTTCGGCCTCGACGCAGACGACATCATCGAGGACGAGTCGCCAGAGGGGCTCCTCGAGCGCGCACACGAAGCCGAGCAATTCGACGCTGCTGACGTCGAGGGCGACACCGACCCGTTTGCAGTCGAGCTCGCCGACCCGACCAAGATCACCTACATCGACTACGACGATCCGCACCAGCTGCAGCAGGCCATGTTGGCGCGCTCCAGCGTGGTCGAAACCATGAGCGCCAATGCCTGGGTCGATTGCGGTGGCCAGACGTACATTCTTGACGTGCCTCGCTATGGCTTTGTCACCGTCGAGCGCAAAGCCAACTCCGACCATGGCGACGCTTCTGCGCCGGCAGAAGGTGCCGAGTGGACATCATGGTTCACGCCCAGCAATTCGGATGCGGACGAGGCTGCAGCGTCGATGGGACGGGATCCTTCCTCAGGTGCGGGCGGTAGGCGCTGGCCGGGTGCACGGGGCGGCTCACCATACCGCCGCCCACGCCACGCTTTGGACGCGCCAACGCTCGAGGCGGCCGTGCGTGGCAGTGACGTGTACGTGCAGAAGAACGTGCTGCGCAATGCACCACAGCTGTTCGCCATGCTCAATCGCCGCGCAAAGTGGCGCGCAACCAAAGCAACCGACTCACAGCGGCGACTCGTCGAGAAGAGACTCGGACTCTCAAAGCTGAGCCAAGAAGCTGATGGCGATAAAGATGGGCGCCGCACACGCGCAATGCGGTCCGCAAGCGAGCTCACAAAGGGACAGGCGAGTGTCATCCTCACCCGACTCCTGCACGGCGCCAAGGCCAAGTGGCAGCAGAGAGTCAAGAGGTCGAACAAGGTCTGGCGCGCAAACGAGCGCGAAAAGCAGAGGAAGGATAGAGAGACCGTCCGCGTTGGCCCGCTGTCTTGATGGACGCGCTTGTAATAGATGCATATATACCCTCGTGCACAATGACACTTTTTGGCGCTGGTGAGCTGTGTGTGGGAGCGGTGCAACCCACCTTGTATTGTTCGACGAGTGCGACGGCAGCATGCATGCATTGCGCCTTCAGCATGCAGTGAATGGTGGGCTGCAAATGCGGCTCTGCATCAGCAAAACTTTTCTCCGTCCACGGAACCGGAAAAAACCTGTGCTTATAAGGGATCGGCCATGTCCGAACCTGATGATGATAGCCCCGTGACACTACTATCGCCTGCTCAACGCTACTCGCCTTCGAATCGCGCTCCTTTGCGATGCGAATTCACACGCTTGCGCTTCTGGCGCTCTCCTGCGCATTTCTCCCACCTATCCACGCCAATGGTCCATCTGCATCCGTTGACTCGGAATCTGTGCCGATAGGACATTTAGAAGACGAGCTTGCGCTTGCCTATCAGCGTCGCCATCACGACGCTGTACTTCACTCTCGACCAAGCACCTTTCGAGCGGCTACGAAGGCCGAGAACCAGAAGCATATGCAACGGCTATTCAGCGCACTCCGCAACGCGCATACGGACGAGGAAGAGCGCGAGCTGCTCCAAGAAATCAGTGCGCTCCGTCGTGCCGGCTACCGCTTCGGCCCGGAAGTGGATCCCGGTCTGTACGTGCCGTTCGGATGGCACTGGGACCGGTCCAAGTACGGCCCGTATCCTGCCGACAGACTGGCCAAGGGCGCGTATGGGAAGGTTGAGGAGGCACTTCGGGAAGAGATGAAGAACGCTCGCGAGGCGTTGGATCATCAGACCCTGCACGAGGCAGTGGAACAGAAAGTAGAACCAGTATTTACGGACGATCCGCTGGTGCTCCGAGCTGCGATGGAACTTCTTAGTGAGCGCC
Source organism: Moesziomyces sp. F5C1 (assembly GCA_003004715.1). Lineage (NCBI taxonomy): Eukaryota > Fungi > Basidiomycota > Ustilaginomycetes > Ustilaginales > Ustilaginaceae > Moesziomyces > Moesziomyces sp. F5C1. The sequence goes on along the minus strand of NXFR01000001.1, from coordinate 1,816,715 downwards.
TGGCACAAGGGTTGGTGGGCCAGGCAGAACAAGTGTTTGCTCCGGTCGTCAAGATCCATTTGTAACCAGCTTCGCGGTAAAACGTCACGTAGATAAGTTTACACTTCCGCAACTGAGCTTGATGACATGTACAGCACTGGATAGAAATGGCGCGCTCGTGCGAAATTGTGCGATGGGCAATTGAGGATGTGATGATGCATGCACAGCGATGCTACTGTATGAACTTACCGCAGTGGAGTGGGACCAATAGGGGGCTTCATGTGACCCAGCACTGCATCCTTCCCACACCACACGCCGAAACATCCGCTGCTGCAATCCTACCTTCTGACCACATCAGTTTCCGCAGTTTCCCTCCCCTCGAACCCTTTGACTCTGCTACGATGTGGCATCCCTCACTGGCACGTGTCGCGCTTTTCTTGGTTCTTCTGCAAGTCGTCTTTGCCATCCAGTCCGACGTCGACCAGGCGACCGACGTCAACAAGGTGACGATTGGCAGGAAAATGTTGAGGGACTATCGGGCCTATCGGGAAGCCCTCGCTGCTCGCATGCGCTCGACCTTCTTCTCGCCGCAGACTGTTGCCAAGAAGGAGGTTCTCATGAAGCAGTACTTCTCCGCACTATCCAACGCGCCTCCTGAAAAACAGCCGGAGCTGCTTGAAAAGATCAACGAACTTCGTCAAGCTGGCTACCGCTTTGGGCCTTCTGTCGATCCAGGCCTGCATGTGCCATTTGGAACTCCTTGGGACCACACAAAGTTTGGACCCTATCCTGCAAAGAGGCTCGCTGAAGGCGCATACGGCAAGAGCAAGGCAGCTCTCGAAATTGAGGTGGAGAATGCGCGCGAGGCTCTGGATCACCAGACGCTGCGCGAGGCCATGCATGGACGCATGGAGCCGGTCTTCACCGAGGACTTTGAGCTGCTCAGGAGCGCCATCGATTTCCACTCGCAGAGACTCTTGACGAACTTCGAACAGCCTGTCGAGCGCATCTTCAACTCTGTCCGAATGTTGGAAGCTTGACCGCCGGGATGACAGCCTCGCTGCGGGGTCAGCTTCAATCATCCACGAATACCGTAGCCCTGCGATATGTTTTATCATATGCTGTCCGTTTGGTGGCTTTTCTCATCTTAAATTCAGGCAGACAAGATTCATGAGACATCACTTCCAGGCATAGACCCAAAATTCGCATCTGTGCCTTTCATATCTTACCGCTGCGGCTCTTCTCGGTATCACATGAAACAGGGCCGGGCTTACCCGCTGTGGCGCTGTATGGTGTCATAGTAGGTTGCGGGTATCCACATGAACCTAATCGAACTCATGTTGGTGCAGAAGGACGTGAATGCTGTTGTCACAGGGCTGTCTCACGAAGTGATTCGTTTGCTGTACGCAGCTCCAGAAAAGGTCGGAGCAGCGGAAGGTCCCGCCTGGGCTGTAACGAGATATCATATAAGCAGCCTCTTTCTACTTTCAGGAACATTGATACCTTCATTCCAGCTTAAAAGTCGTCATCAGCCTTGGCAGAGTCTTCTGTCACACACTAATGTTGCTTCTGGCGCCTAAGTGTCTGGTTGGCGCTCTCCTTGCCTCGCTACTGATCGCATCCGCATGGGCCCAACCGGCAGGGGGAGGAGAGTGGAAAGTCGGACAAGTCCCCACTGCAGACCATGAGGATGCGGACCCATGGAGTCACGACGAGCCATGGCGCGCTTTGCCATCCGGCTCGAGCTCCCTGGACAACCACGACAGTTGGGCTGGAGGCCCTTCTTCCTCTTTCTCGTCGGTTCCCGAGTGGCGAGAGGTGCAAGACGCCTACCCCTCTTTTTTCTCTTCAGGGACGGATCAAAGACCCGCTCAACCCGACGCGGTTCAGGCCGCTCCAGAACAGCATCGTGACACCCCCGTCATTCAGCCGTCGACAGTGCAACACCCTGACTCGGGCGCCTTTCAGCAAGCCCTAGGGCAGCATCCTGTTTTGCCTCCCTTTCAGCAAGCTGCTGATCAGCGGCCAGGAAAGTCGGCTTCTCAGAATCTTCTAGAGCAATATGTGCGAATGCGCCACTTTGGTCAAGCTCCAAATCATCTCGTTGGTGTGCCCATCTATCAACACGCACCGGCGCAATATTTGCCGCGACCTGTAGCTCAGCAAGTTCCAGAACCGCGTTGGGAACCGGTGCCAGGCTGGATCGACCCGCCAACAAAACCCAGCTGGTTCCACAAGAATGCTGGTCAACTCCTTGGCATTAATCACATACGAATTGCCACGGCGCAGGGGATCTTTGACTGGAAAGAAGCCAACTGGGAAAAGTGGACGAACAACATGCGCGCGGTGATGGGCCGACCGCGGCTGCTGATCACACCCGTAGACCTCGCCAACGCAGGGTACGATCGGGTGTTTGTTGCCGCCGATGGGGATGCGGTTGTGGGGGCGTATCCGAATCTCAATGCAGACCAGCGGGCAGCTCGAAACTTGCGCGTGCCCCCTCTCTTGCAGGTCACCGATCCGCCGGGCAGGTTGGAGGATGAAAGAGCGATGCATGGCGTGCGAGCGGATTCGCGCATGTACGTCTACCTCAACAGCCGCAGCAACATGGACCTCATCAATCGCGAGTACTTCCTGGGCCATGCTCAGTTCTTGCCCATCAACAGAGACGGACTCGACAGGAAAACGCTGAACAGGATTTTTGGCAACCCACGCAACCAGTTCGTGATACCACCACGTACGCCGCAGGGACTCCCGCTGGTGGTGATGCGCCATACCAACCGTGGTCATGTTGGTTCGACCATGGTGGAAACACTGACTGGCAGGATGGGCGAGGCGAACCTCATGTCGCTCTGGTCGCCCATTCTTACCGACGGACGCAGGTTTACCTCGGTGCTGTACGGCATTATCACCTTTGATGGCAGGTACACCTTGGAGGTTCAGCAACACCTGCATGCGCATGCCAAGAGCTGGAAGGTCGAAGACTACTCTTTCATGTACACTTTCCGCTCCGTGCTGGATGCTCTTCCGCACTGATCGCTTCGTCCTTGCCGGAGTCCTTGCAGCTACCGTGTGCTAGCCCTGTATGCATTTTCCTAAGCTAGTTCTTCAGGCTGCTTCGTTGACTGTGCCAATGAAGTAGAGCGTTCCCAACGAATCTAGAGTGGTGCGTAGAAAGCATCAGAGTGATACTTGAACGTCTCGGCGTGGGTCGCCCGTCATGAGTACCCAAGCTTGTGCTGAGAAAGTGTAAAGTAGGTCGAGATGATGCTATGCCGTCTGAGGCGACAAATGACCGGCATGCCGTCGGAGTGGCGTGAGAAGCGCATGAGATGAGCAGCGTGTGGGGGTGGGCATGGGAGAATGCGCGATGTTTCCAGTCCTCACCACCAGCGCCCCTCCACGCACACGCCCGAAAAGAGCTCTTGCGCTTACTCTGAGCGATACACTGGTGATTTCGACGGTTCCGCGAATTTCCGTTTCCTGTGGAATGGAGAAGCCGCCTGCACGAATGCTTCGTGCGTCTTGCTAGCGGACTGCACCCAGCCGTTCGGCCTTCAATCAAGGCGCTGAGGTACTTGTACCACTGAAAACGGTACGTGCCACAGTACGATCGCGATGTGCTGGGAGTGCATTTCTGATGTTTTGCCGTAAGCTTGCGTTCCAGCGCGGCAACTGCGATTGTAACCTTTCGCATCGTCAACTGCATATCGAACAGCTATCTGCAACCGAGCCTTGGGTTATCTCTCCGTGTGGGAAACCCTTCACCAGAACGATGTGGGGGTCGCTCGGTACGCGGCGCAAGTGACAACGGTGCGACGTATGAGGATAACAGCGAGTGCAGAGACCAGGCTTTTGAGATCGGCAAGCGCGATGGCCGCCGCTTTCTGGCACAGCGAAGTGCTTCGATACAGCCTACGAGATAAGCAGCATGTTTACAGCGGCGTTCGAGAGGTAAGATTCCATCCAGTACCGGAGGGCATTTCTAGACGCCAAGGCAGAGCGAAACCTGCGTACGCTCATCCTGGTCACTACATTCACGTCAAGGCCTTCCAGGGCAGACATCGCAACAAAACGCTGCCACTTGTGAGTCGCAATCGCAGATACTTGAGGGGAAGAGCTCGTTGCCTTTTCGTCTGCTTCCACAGGCTAGTTCCAGCTGCCGATGAAAGGACACAGGCTTCGCTGCTCGGATGGCAGAGAAACCGATTCCATCTGCTCATGACAATGCTCAAGTGTTCTTGCTCGGCATGCAGGGTGATGGGTTCCATCTGCACATGGAGAAGCGCCCTCTTGTTTCCTCGAGTCCTCGAGCATCTTCTGCGGTGGCCAAAGGGCCCAATCCTCACGTGCATTTGGTGAAAGGACTCGAGTCGGCTTGCTCACGGAGCAATGCATCTCGTTTGCTGCTGCGGATCAAATGTTGTCTCGCTTCAGCCTTCATGCTTGACCTACAAGTCTGTATGCCAATCCGAAGATGAAGCACACAACCTGGCTTGAGTTTCACGGCAACTTGCAAGGCTCTCATTGGATCCTACTCGGTCCCCGTTGGTTTTGCGCATTGTTTTGCTTGGCATCTCCTGGCTTGGCGACTTCTTCCTCTGTATACTCTGCATGACGCGGCACATTTGCTTCGAAACACTGCTTTCCATTCCATGGGCGTGCGTTTGCTTGGCGGGGAGGACGATGATGAAGACGAGACTCGTTGCTCGGCTCACTCAGCGCTCCCCAACTCACGTCTCCAACGCAGCAGTCTGCGGTGATGAAAAGGCTTTGTTTGCTCGGGAGCGTGCGCAAGGAGATCGACGTTCGATGCACAGGCAGCATGAGATGAGAGGCTTCGCGAACGTCGATGCAAGCCCCCCCCCCCCCCCCCCTTGCTGCAGGCAACACTTGTGCATTTCGCTCAAAGCCGACTACCGCCAAGTCCAACTTTGCTCCACGCAGAACCAAACACAGCAAACAAGAAGCAAAGTCGAAAGCTATATAACAGCCCCAACTCCCATCTTTCCCTCCATCTTCCTCACATTGAGAGAGACAACACCATGCGACTTTCCCTCCCGCTGCTTTTTATCTCCATCGCCCGCGTGGCATCGCTGCCAGTTCCCTCCGAACCTGCAGCCGAACTAGTCACCACCCTAACCGATCTAGGCGACGGCGAAACAGCACGTCTCACCCAGCTCCTCAACGAGTATCTACCAGCCTACGTCCACGCCCCACCACCCACACCACTCCCTCCGCCGCGTCTGCGATTCCCACCCCCGCACGCAGCCGAACCGGGCGCCTCAGCCCCACCCAACTCCCCGCGTCATTCATCCTAGCAGCATCTGCAAATTTTTTCCAAAAAAGCTTCCACTAGCTACATTTTGCGCCTACACCGAGGGCGACACCCAGAAGCTGAGCGCGGCAACGGCGTATAAGCTACACAGCATGGCACCCTCCATGTAGTTGCTCTTGCCGTCCTGCACGAGCGTGTTGACCAAGAACACGGCTGCGACCAAGATGACCGTCTCGAACGTCTCAAAGTACAGCGTGAGTGGCTGGCGGATGGCCCAGCCGACGAGGACGAGGATGGGGATCATGCCGACGCTGATCTGGATGCTCGAGCCGATGGCAATGCCGAGCGAGATCTCCATCTTGCCCTTGGAGGCCATCCAGACCGCAGTGAGGTGCTCCGCCATGTTGCCCACGATGGGCAGCAGGATGACGCCGATGAACGCCTTGGGGATGCCGTACTCGTTGGCGACCTCGTCGATGGCGCCCACGAGGTAGTCGGCGTTGAATGCGGTCAGGACGGTCACCGAGGCGAGCGCGATCATGGCGGCGAGCGGCGACATCTTGGCCTCTTCCTCGTCGTCGTCCTCCTCCTCGGCCTCGTAGAGGAAGGCGTGCGACTTGAGCTGGAAGAAGAGGTAGAGCACGTAGATGGCCACGAGGATGAGCGAGGTTCCGCGCGAGATGAAGAGCAGGCCGGAGCGGTCCTCCTCGCCGTGCACGATGGGCGCGTTGAGCGCGGCGAGCGCCTCAAAGTTGCCGGCAAAGAGCGAGGCGGACTTGAGCGACATGTGGTAGGCGGCGGGGATGGCGAGGGTGATGCATCCGAGCGTCATGATGGATCCGCTCGCCTGGGCCGCGGTCTGCTGGAACGTGTTTTCGGAGCGGAAGAGGCCGCCGGCGACAAAGCTCATGCCGAGCACGAGCAGGATGTTGGACAGGATCGAGCCGATGAGCGAGGTCTGGACGATGCGCAGCTGGCCCTGCATGAGCGCGACGATGCCGACGATGAGCTCGACGGCGTTGCCGAACGTGGCGTTGAGCAGGCCGCCAAGCGTCTGGCCGAGACGCAGCGAGACCTGCTCGGTGGCATCGCCGAGGATCTTGGCGAGCGGGATGATGGCGAGGAAGTTGAGCGAAAAGATCCAGATGGCAGGCCAGTGCAGGTGCTCGGCCACAATGCCGAGCGGCACAAACACCAGGAAGACGTTGATCCAGGAGCACGTAAGGATCCACCACAGCGACGTCACGATGTTGGGCGCACCGTGCGAGTGACCGTCGCCGTTGTGGCTCGGCAGGTCGTTGCCGCTCCCCACGAGCGGAGTACGTTCGTTTGCTGGCATCTTGACGAGGAAAGGTGGACAAGCGTGCGTTGTTGGTGGTCGAAAGTCAAGCTTGGGGGCCAACCCGGCGGTGGGCTTTTGGGACGCATGGATCCGATCCAACGTGACCGCCGAGCCGCCCCGACGATGGGCATGATTGACTGGCGTGACTGCTGTCCATGCGCCCACCACGGGCAGAAAATAGATCACAAGGACAGGCACGCGCCCAATTTGCGACAGACGTGCAGCCGCATTGGTCTTTTGTCTGGCGCGGCTCAACGTGCGTCCGTGCCCTGGCGGCCTGGCGGGGCGCTGCAATGACGATTCTTGGCATTGGCTCGCATGGGTGTCCTGTCCGTCCGTTTGTCACCGCATGCCCGTTCCGTTGCGTCAGAGTGCACTCGCCCATTGCCCCTCGCTGCCTCGCGATGCGAATTTGCAAATCCCTGCATCTCAGTCAGCTCGCTCTCATATTCTCCCGATCGTCCCGATCTGTCCCTCTCTCACCTCGAGATGTGAGCATGTCTGTGTCTTGTGGGGTGTGATGGGGTATTCATTTGGATTCGCAGGTGGTGGTGGCTAAGCTCCGCCCGCCAGCTCGACGATGAGCCGCGTGGCACACTCGAGGAACAGGAACGGCGAATTGACCTCCTTGCGACCGGCTGGCACCGCCGGCGCCAACGACGGCTTGATGCGCGTCCCGTCAAAGCGGTGCTGCGCCGGAGGCTCGCCATCGCGCATCGCCTGCTGTGTCTCGCCCATGGCCCTTTCGAATGCTGCCTCGAGCTTGGCCACTTCGCCATCCGCATCTGCATTAGCTGCATCTGACGCCTCTGCCCCTGCTTCCGCCTCGGGCTCGAGCATGGTGTAGCCGACGTTGCGAAAGTCGACGAGGTAGTTGACCGCATCCACGTGGTACAGCTGCAGATCCATGCGCACTACCACATGACCCACCTTCCAGCGCGTCTCCAAGAAGAACAGCTCCTCACCCTTGCCTGCTGCCGACTCGTTCGCGCCTGCCGCGTGCTTGTCCTTGTCTGCTGCATCGCCCTCACCCTCGCCCTCGTGCGTCGCCTTGGCCGCGCGCGCCACGGGCTTCTGGCGCCACTCCATGCCGAGCGACTGCAGCGTGCGGTAGAGCTCCAGCATGATCTCCATGGGCGGACTGCGCGAGCGAATGCCAAAGTGCCAGCGCGACCGCGGCTTCTTGTGGATCTGCGCCGCCGCCGCCGGCAGTGCAGGCGTCACGCTCCCCGACGTCGGCGACAACGGCGTGCACTGCGGCCACGCCGTCTTGTCCGCCGACGGTGTCGCCAGCCGCTCCGCCTCGCGCGCTCGCAGGTAGCCGGGCAGTGACGTCTCGAGCACCGCGATGCGCACCATGCGCTCGCCCGCCGCATCCTCCGCGTCCGTCAGCTGGCCGTCGTCGTCGGTGAGCAGATCGTCGTCGTCGCTCGCCAGCGTCTCGTTGCCGTCGTCCGACGGATCCACCTCGGCCGCATCCACCGCAAACGAGTCGCCCTCGTCGTCCGCCGTCCCCGCCGCGTGAGCCGACGCCGGCAGCGGCGGCACGGGCTCGCGCGTCGATCGCACCGCCGCACCTGCCACCTCCTTGTCGCGGTTCTTGCGCTTGATGCTGGTGGACCGGCCCATGAAGCCCTCGAGCCCCTCGTTCCATGCAGGCGGGCTCTGCGCCAGAAAGTTCTCCATGCCGTGCGCATCCTCCATGTGGTGGATCTGCAGCATGCGGCGGTGGTCGCGCACCAGCTGGTACGCCACCTTGACCTGGTTGTCGCCCTTGTCCGCCAGATGGTGCAGCAGCTCGTCGCGGTTGAAGCCCACCATCTTGCCCACGAGCTCATCGACAATCTCGGCGTCGATGGGGCCCAGGTCGTCGAGCACCGCAGGCTGGCTTCCCGCTCGACTCGCCGACGCCGAGGTCTGCGACGACGACGCGCCGCTGTTGGCGGCCGACGAGGATGCGGCCGACGAGGCGATGTCCGTGGGCGATCCCGTCTCGCGCGGCGACTCGGTAAGGCCAAAGTTGAAGCCGCGGTTCTCCGCCGCCGGTGTGGGCGGCAGTGGGCGCAGATAGGCGGGCAGATCCACGTTGAACCAAGGATGCTGGCGAATCTCGTGGATGGTGATGCGCTTGACAGGGTCGACGATGAGCATCTGGCTGAGCAGATGGCGCGCCTCCTGCGACAGGTACGACGGCAGCGTGTAGATGCCGTTGTTGATCTTCTTGAACAGCGTCGGGATGTACTCGTCGTCGAACGGCAGTCGGCCGCACAGCATGACGTACAGGATCACGCCGCACGACCAGATGTCAATCTCGGGTCCGGCGTACAGCCGTCCCGAGATGACCTCGGGCGCGGCGTAGTTGGGGCTGCCGCAGCTCGTCTTCAAGAAGTCGCCGTCGGTCATGATGTTGGAGAGGCCAAAGTCGCCGATCTTGACGTTGAGGTACTCGTCGAGCAGCAGATTCTCGGGCTTGAGGTCGCGATGGACGATCTTGTGACGGTGGCAGTACTCCATTGCGCAGATGACCTGCTGGAAGAAGCGCCTTGCCTCTGGCTCAGGCATGCGGCCGCGATCGACAATGTACTGGAAGAGCTCGCCGCCGGCGTACTCGATGACCATAATGATGTCGTTGGGTGTGGTGATGACTTCGTACAGCTTGATGATGTGTGGATGGCGGAGCAGCTTGAGGTACTGGATCTCGCGCTTCACACGTCCGCCCATATCGAGGCTCGAGATCTTGCGGCGATTGATGATCTTCATCGCCACACGATGGCCCGTGAGCGCATGCGTAGCGAGCTTCACCTTGCCGAATGAGCCAGCGCCTAGCGTCTGCTGGATGATGTACTGGCCGATGCACACGGGCTTCTTTTCCTTGGATCGGTGCACCGAACCGGATCGCGATGCCACGCGGCTCGACGAGCGCGACGATGAAGCACCGGCGCCCGAGGCGCGGCGACCTTCTCGGTTCTCTGATGGCTGCCTGCTCGACATGATGTGCGCGCAACGATCTACGCTGTAGAAATCAGGACAAGTGGTGCGAGAGCTCCAGGCGGAGCATGCCTGTCGATGCGCCGACTGAGTCGCGGTCGTTTGCAGTTATTGTCCACGAGTGCTTGGTGCTGAAACGCTTAGGGAGTGGGCGTGGGCTGGGGCAAAGCGACGAGGATGTGTGGGATATGGATATGATGGTGGAGAGCCGAACCGGCGTGCAGCCGAGGATGCACACTGCTCCCGTGCCGCGGGGCGTGGGGAAATGGCGTCAGTGTGAGCGGCGTGAAATGCGTGAAATGCAGCGACGCCGCTTCCGCTTCCCACTCTGCCAAAATTGGCGCTTCAAAAGTGCACGGGCTCAGCCTCAGTCACACGCTCACCCTCGTCCTTACGCTCACACTTGCACTTGCACTCGCAACTCTCTCACTGACGGCGCACAATGATAAACGTGACAGCATCTCTTTTGATTCAACGGTATGATGTGCACAGCCGATTGCGGTTTGCTGTGCCAGTGTGGTTATCGCGTCTGCATGCCTTTGCTGGCTTCAACGCAGCAGGGCCGAGGCGAGCGGCCTGATGGGCTTGGTGTTTTCGAGCTGGAGCGCATACTCGAAGCACTCCCTTGCCCGCTGCTTGCGCTCGCTCCTCTGCACCGCCTGGCCCAAGAAAAGCCAGGCCTCGCTCGAGTCCCACCCGGCGCCCTTGGTCGTCGTCGTCAGCAGTCCCTCTGCCAGACTCACCGACGACAGGTCCTGCGCCCTGGCGCTCAGCGTCGCCTCGGCCGTCGACTCGTACTGGCCCTTGGCGCCCGACGCAGCACCCACGGCATCTGCACCCTCGCGCTTCGGCTTGAGCTCCGGATCCGCTAGGAACATCCTAGCCAGATGCACCGACGCCGCCACATCGCCCGCCGAACACGCCAACGCCTTGTACAATGACTCGACCGCCAACCGCGTCTGCTTGCTGCTCGCAAAGTACAGCGAGAGCTGCACCCACACCTCGGCCAAGCCAGGCTGCAGCCTCTCCGCCTCCTGGATCGCCGCGCGGCTCTCCTTGAACTGGCCTGCACGTCGGAAGCTCGCCGCGGACGCCAGCCAGATCTTGGCCAGCGCCAGCGACTGCCTCTTGAGGTGCTCAATCGTCCTCTCGGCGCCCGAGCGCGACAGGTCCTCGTCCAGCCCTCCCAGCTGCATGCCGGGCAGCAGCGTCGATCCGCCGCCCGACGAAGATCCATTGGCGCCCGCGGCGGCGCTCACCGAGCGCTGCGCATACGATCGCACGCGACTCGACGTCGTCTGCGAGCGGCCCAGCACCGTGTCGTTGCTGCCCTGCCCGCCACCAACCGCAGCGAGCGAGCCGTACCGTCGGAGCCCGCTGAGATCCTTGGATACACGCGGGTGATCCACGCCGCCACCTGCGCCAGCCGCGCCGCCTGCTGCCGACGCCGCAGCAGCTGCATACGGGAAGACGCGGTGGAAGTAGGAGAAGAGCTCCTTCTGCCCCGCAATCGCGCTCTCCACCCCGTCGGTGAGTTCTTCGAGCGCATTGTACGTCATCATGAGCTTGAGGATCGACTCGTTGCGCTCCAGCGGCCTCGGCGCAAAGTCGACGCTCAGCAGTTGCGTCGCGGCAAAGTTGGCGGGCGACGAGCCGCTGTTACCCTGCGTAGCGCCCTTTTCGTCGTTGTCGCACTCGTTGAGCGCCACCTCGGCAATCTTGAGCGCATCCTTGTACTTTTTCTGCGCAGACAGCAGCAGCACGAGCAGATGCCACGACTCGACGTCCGCCGGCTCGAGCTCGACCGCCTTGCGCGCCGACTGGAGCGCAGCGTGCACGTCGCGCATCTCGGCCTGCAGATACGCGAGCTGGTAGTGCGCCTCGCTCGACTGGTCGTCCAGCTGCACCGCCGCGGTGAGCTCGCCGAGCGCCTCGGATTGCAGCATGGGCCGGCGCACCGGATCGGCCAACTGGATGGCGAGCCCGGCCTTTGCGTAGCCATTGATGCGCTTGAGGCGCGCCAGCAGCAGCGTATTGCGCTCAAACGCCGGCTTGAACTTGCCGGCGCCCTCCTGCACCACCGCCAGCGCCTTGCTGGCCATCTTGTCCGCGAGTGCGAAATCGTTGCAATAGCGGCCTATCAGGTAGGCGCCCTGAGCCAGCGTGTTGGCGTACACCTCGTCGCTGTCAAAGTCCTTGGCCGAAGTCACCTGCGTAGCATCTCCGTTGGTCTGGGGCTGTTCCGCGGCATCGCCGTGGGTGGCCGCTGCGTCCTGATCCTTGCTGTCGCCCGCGGCGTTGGCTTTGGCGCTCTGCTCTGCCTCCCTCGCCTTGTCAGCGATGGTTGCGTAGGCTTGGAGCGCACGCTTGGCCTCGTCGTGGCTCTCAGCGGCAAAGAGCAGACGCACAAGGTAGCGCGCGATGCGCTGCGAATGGAACGTCAGCTCCACCAGTCCATACAGGATCTCGGCCACGTCGTCCGCCTGCTCGCCGCCCATTTCGCCGTTGATCTCCCACGCCTTGACCATCTCGTCGGCGAAGTCGAGCACCTCGTCGTTGATGTGACCGGCCTTGGGGAAGGCGGTGGATTTTTGGAGCGAGGTGAATGCCGCCTTCTGTGCGGTGAGCACCTCGTTGGACCACGACACGGTGGGTGGGCGCAGCTCGCGGTGGGCGTTGGGCCTGCGCTTGGAGACGGTGCGCGAGGCTACGCGGAGCGAGGTGAAGGTGGGTGCGATGCGCTTGGCGGCGGGGTCGCGATGGAGGCGCTCGGACTCGTAGTCGCGGATCTGTACGCGCGAGGCGACCGTTGCGACGACCGAGAGCTGGTAGGCGCGGCTCCTCCAGTCGTCGCGGCTTGGGGCCGGCAGCTCGGGCGGGTCGACATAGGTGCCGAGCTCGGCGGCGCGGTTGAGGACGCGCAGGTAGTATCGGTGGATGACGTTGCGCTGTGGCAGGCGGAACTCGTGGTGCCAGCGGCTGGCGTGTGCCTGGTACGAACGGAGCGCGTTGAGGCTCTGCACGGGTTCGCCTGCGCGGATGGAGAGCAGCGCATTGCGGTAGAGCGCCGCCTCGGCCCACTTTTCGATCTCGTCTGCCGGGAGGCCGCGAAGGGCATTGGCCTTCTTGCCGCCGCGCAACGACTCGTGGAGCTCGATGGCACGCGCATAGCCGGCGAGCGCAAAGGGAGTGTAGCCAGCCTCGTTTTTGGTGACGAGGAGCCTCTCGTTGGCCATGCCATAGATCGTGAAGCCCTGGAGGATGAGGGCGGTAAGGGCGGAGTTGTGGATCTCGGGCGAGGCTGCGGCTTGGCCTGCGGTCTCCATGAACTTTTCGCGATGCAAGATGTCGACTGCCTCGTCGTCGCGGCCTAGCGCAAAGAGGGCGAGCGCACGAAGGGAGACGGCGGCTGGGCGATTGTTGCCGTCGCCGTACTCGAGGACGCGGTCGGCGATTTGCTGGACGTTTTCGGTGGACCAGCCGAGTCCGTCCTGGCCTGGCTTCATGATGGGCGGGAAGAGCGTGGCATCTCCGGCACGCGGATGCAGCTTGTAGTCCTCGAGGTGCGATGCATCGGTGTAGCCCGAGTCTGTGTAAAAGTTGTGGATGGCAGCCTTGAGCTCGTGCTCGAGCGATGCGAGTTCGGCCAGGGCTGCGATTGCCAGCAAAGGAAGCAAACCAAAGAAGGAGAGTAGAGCGTCAGAGCTCGCTTCGCCATCGAGAGCAGAGAGTTGTTGGAGCTACTTACACGGCCTGTCGGGGTTGTGTTTGGCAAACTTGCGCAGAAGCTCCTTCCACGGAAGCGACTTGCCCGACTGGCTTGGCTGTTCCGTGAGCCAGTTGCCGCGCAGACGAGCCGAGTCGAGCTCCTTGAGGTAGAGCTCGGACTTGCTCTGCAATGTTTCAATTGGTTAGCATTTTGGCTTCGATTCGACGAGCAAGCGAGTGGTAAATGGCAGAGAACTTACAGATTTTGACATGATGAAGAACGGTCGAGTTTGCCGAGCTAGATTCCGCTACAGCGAGCTAGTGCGTCGTTGGCCGGGCCTTGTAGGACGGAGCGATGCCCAACGGGGATGGTGGCCGGCGAGACGATGAAAGGATCCGTGGGGGATGGGGTATCGGTGCGTAGGTGGTGGAAGAGCTGGAAGAAGAGTGACAAAGGCGGGGCAGAGTGATGAGCGATGATGCAGGCGTCTCCTGAGGGCGAGGAGAGGATGAGTGGGTCGAGGAGCAGCGGTTCAATTGTGCAGATGCATGGTGAGCATGTGCAGCGGCCAGAGCTGCGAGCTGCGAGCTGCCTGCTGCCTGCTGCCTAGTGGATCTGCTGTTCTGAATTTGTTGGATGCAGCGAGCGGCTCCAACGGCGGTCTGAAAGCGAGCCGTGCGCGAACCAGCCAGGCCGCCCATCATCGCCTCTGACGCTTCTCTCTCGTTTCTCCACCGAAAACGCACGCTGCGACCCGACTTCGGCTAAGCCGACTTTGCGAGCCATTTCCACTCACTGACGCTGCACGAGATCTCTTTTTTCTCCGCGTCTGGAACCGCGTTTCGTCAGTTGCTCCGTCGACCGTCCCCACAAAACGCAAGGCTAGGCTGGGCTGGGGGCTTGGGCGGCACCCAAATCGAGAATCCAGATTTCCCAATCCGCCTCTTCTACAAACCAGAGGTCTGTGAAAGCCAGCCAATCCTTCCGTCACCGCCCAAGCCCAAACACCTGCATTCTTGGACTTCCCCGCATCTCTCAACCTCAGCCGCCCTGTCTCACATCTTCCGCCCGCGTCTCTCCCTCTCTGTGTCTCTCTCTGGCTCGCTTGTGCAGCCCGCTGCTCCCGCAATCGAAACCGCGAAACCGCCATTCACACTATTGTACTCGTACTCGCGCACACACAACACAAAGGCGGAATCATCTTCGTTTCGGTTCGCGGGGGGGATGGTGAGCACAAAAGGGAAAAATTCAGAAACAACGCGGGGCCGGAGCAGCCTTTTCTCGAGTCGATGCCAACAAACGCTCGACCAGGTGCGCGTGGTCCCAGGCACCGACCAAAGCCAGCTTGACGCTCACGACAGCTCCTCCGGCGAGAGTCCGAAAAGCCACGTGCCGTGACGGCTGCCGGTGATCTGGTTCCACTAACCCCCGCCCAAAACGTCGTCGGCCATAGAGTACATGTCCACAAACACAACGGCTACGCCAGCGCACGGATGCATTCGCGTCCCCGCTATGACGCAGCCGTCCATGCCTGCCCGCGTGTTCAACAGGTTGTGAACAAGAAGAGGAGAAGAAGGAGAGAGAGAGAGGGTCGGGAGGAAATGAAGGGAGAAAGGAAGGAGGGACCTAGCCTATCTTGAGAGGAGAAAAGCGCCTGGGACCAGAGCTTACTCCTGGACGAGCTCCTCCTCCTCGATGTACTCGCCCTCGAGGTCTTCGTCGAGCGCCGAGGCGTCCTGGTACTGCTGGTACTCGGCGATGAGGTCCTGCAGGTTGGACTCGGCCTCGGTGAACTCCATCTCGTCCATGCCCTCGCCCGTGTACCAGTGCAAGAAGGCCTTGCGCTTGAACATGGCCGAGAACTGCTCCGAAATGCGCTTGAACACGTCCTGAATCGCCGTCGAGTTGCCGATGAACGTCACCGACATCTTGAGGCCGCGCGGCGGGATGTCGCACTGCGCCGTCTGCACGTTGTTGGGGATCCACTCGACAAACTGCGTAGAGTGCTTCTGCTGGAAGCTCTGCATCTGGTCCTCGACGTCCTTCATGGACACCTTGCCGCGGAAGTACGCCGCGCACGTCAGGTAGCGGCCCAGGCGCGTGTCGCACGCCGTCATCATGTTCTTGCTGTCAAACGCCTGCTGCGTGATCTCCGGGATCGTCACCGCACGGTACGACTGCGAGCCGCGCGCAGTGAGCGGCGAAAAGCCCACCATGAAGAAGTGCAGACGCGGGAACGGCACCATGTTCACCGCCAGCTTGCGCAGGTCCGAGTTGAGCTGACCGGGGAAGCGCAGGCACGTCGTCACACCGGACATCACCAGCGACACGAGGTGGTTGAGGTCGCCGTAGGTGGGTGCGTTGAGCTTGAGCGTCTTGAAGCAGATGTTGTACAGCGCCTCGTTGTCAATGCAGAACGTCTCGTCCGAGTTCTCGACGAGCTGGTGCACCGAGAGCGTCGCGTTGTACGGCTCCACCACCGTGTCCGACACCTTGGGCGACGGCAGCACCGAGAAGGTGGCCATCATGCGGTCCGGGTACTCCTCGCGGATCTTGGAGATGAGCAGAGTACCCATGCCGGCACCCGTACCACCGCCGAGCGAGTGGGTGATCTGGAAGCCCTGCAGCATGTCGCAGTTCTCGGCCTCCTTGCGGATGACGTCGAGCACCGAGTCGACGAGCTCGGCACCCTCGGTGTAGTGACCCTTGGCCCAGTTGTTACCGGCACCGGACTGGCCAAAGACGAAGTTGTCGGGGCGGAAGAGGCCACCGAGCGGGCCCGAACGCGTCGAGTCCATGGTGCCGGGCTCGAGGTCGACGAGCACGGCACGCGGCACGTACTTGTTGCCGCTCGCCTCATTGTAGTAGACGTTGATGCGCGCGAGCTGGTCGTCGCTGGTGCCGATGTAGTTACCGTTGTGGTCGATTCCGTGCT
This sequence comes from Moesziomyces sp. F5C1, assembly GCA_003004715.1. Taxonomy (NCBI): domain Eukaryota; kingdom Fungi; phylum Basidiomycota; class Ustilaginomycetes; order Ustilaginales; family Ustilaginaceae; genus Moesziomyces; species Moesziomyces sp. F5C1. Next base: position 1,800,484 of record NXFR01000001.1, on the reverse strand, counting down.
CGTCCGAGAGCACCTCCCAGAACTTGGTACCGACCTGGTTACCACACTGACCGGTCTGAAGGTGGACTGTGGGAGTCAAAGCAAGGCGAAGCGGGTCAGCGGTCTCGATGTTGAGTTGTTACAATCAAAGTGCGGTCACCTACCGATCTCGCGCATCTTGAAGGACGGTTAGAAGATTGCTTCGAATGGGGATCCTACGATTTGAAGTTCTGCGATGACAAAGCACAGAGCGACGCAGAGTCAAGGTTAGCGCATGGATTCGATGGGCACGATGCGACAATACTGAGCGAGGCGATCGGCACGATCAAGAAGCAAGTGATGGTCTTTGTTGACGGTCTGATGAACAGTGGCGTGATGCATAATGTTGGCCGGTGATTTTCGATCGAGGCTGCCAACTCAATGGCGGTGATGTACGACGCGATTGTCTTTGTGACGAGGACGTAGCTCTTCTGATCGTAGGTGATGCGCACGATTGCGGATTCTCATGGGCTGCAGAAGAGAGTGGTATGGAGTTGAAGAGGCCCTGCAGCGATGACGATGAGACTGCTGAATGACACTGACTGGTGACCATGCGCGGCGAGGGCCTCGCTGAGACGGTGGCCGTTGACATGCGGCGAAGGTGGCTGAAAAGCGTCGAGTGACGATGCAGGGGGTGGTGGGGCGTGTGATAGTTGGTGGCGATAATTGGCAGTGATGATCGGTGGCAATGATCGATGTCGATGATGTTGTTCGGTGGATTGACACTGCGACAGCCTCGCTTTCGATGATGACACTTACAGCTTACTGTGTTGAGCGCGGGTGGGAGTGACCGGCGCTTATGCGAAACGAGGGCGTGAAGGGAAGAAAAGAGGGGGTAGGGTGAAGAGAGTCGGAAGTGCCGGGGGATGGTGGTGGCAGCGGAGGATGCGACTCGGGATGATGGTTCCACTTTCGCACAGGCAGCAGCACCAGCACGCGCGGCCAGACGAGAGACGAGTTTGGCCTGCGTGGCGACTCTGCGAGGCGCTCGGGGCGGCGAGCGAAGGAAAAAGTGTTGGACTGGCGACGACCCAACTCGAGCCAGCGCGCGCGCGCGTGCGGGCAATCGGGGGCGAGGGCAAGCAAGCCTCTCTGTCTCGCTCTCTCTCCAAAGGCACGCACCACACACACACACGCACGCCCATCCCAGCCTAAGCCCAGCGCACGCACGTCGCTCTCTCGCCTTGGAAATTTCGAAGCTGGACCTCTTTGGGGCTCGGGTGCCGACGAGGGGGGCTAAAGTGTTGTTCTTTTTTTCCCCCATCGCACACTCACGCGCAGGAGAGCAGGCAAGCGCTTGAAGCTGGTGCGATTTGAATTGGCTCGGGCATACACTCGCCAAGTCGCGTCTTGTATTCGCAGCGCATGCTCGCCGCCGTTTGAATTCGCAAGCATGGCAAAGATAGAGCGCATTCCTCGCTCTCGCAACCTGGCACCTGCGCCCGGAATTTCGCACTCCCATCCGCTCGCTGCCTGTGCGACGTGGAACGTGGTTTTCCCCCTCATCCACACCCCCACCGCTCATCTTTCCATCTTCCTGTCACTGCTCTTTGCTGATCGCTCGCAGTCAGCTGGATACGATATATAGAGAGACTGAAGGCCTGAGCGGGCGTCGGTCGTGCAGAGATCAGTCAAGATCGCGTTGGTTGCGTTGGTGAAAGCGACACCGAGCGGGGCCAAAGCGGCAAAGAGGCTCAGGACGGCGATTGTGATTTTAGAAGGGGAGATCTGCGTTTCTTTTGTTTTGGCTTTTCATAGCTCAAGTCCCCAACCGAGCCTGACGCGTCGCGCGTTCCGAGGCGCAGGGGCCAACCAAATACTTTCCAATCGGCGATATATCATCTCAATCGGGAGATCCGCCCCTACCATGCATTCGGCGCTTGTCCATCCTCAAGCACTGCAACACCTTTCGAACACACACATTCGCTTTGACAACGTCGTACATGCATTCTGTGCAGAGTCGTCGGCAGATCTAAAAGTACAGGTGGAGGAACGGAGGCCTAGGCTATCGGCTTGATCTTGAAGTGCAGCGAGATGAGGCTGAAGATGAGGCACTGTCGAGCCCAGTCGCAGCGACCGAGAGCGAAGCCATCACACGTCAGAACGTCTTCGCACCCTTTTGTAGCTTTGCGAGGGAGTGCTATCAATGGGGTCTAGAGACTGGCTGAACACTTACCTTGAGATCCTGAACGAGGTAGTACATCACACGCAGGCCTTCTGGGTCCTCGCTGTCCTGCACATCGACGAGCGATCCGATCTTGGCGGTCTGCAGAGCGCAGTCAGACACGCAATTAGGGCAGCAGGTCAGCTTCTGCTCGTCTCTGCTTGTGCTAGAGCCATGCTTACTTCGAACGAAATATGGTCGTTGCCAAGACGCACTTCGAGTTCCTGGCGACCGGTGGAGTTTTTTTTGGGCCACTTGGCATCGTCTTCGCGCATGATCTCGCTGTCCTCTACGATGCGTCGCAGCTCAGCCACCATAGTTGGTGAGATCCACACTGCAGCAACGACAAATGAAAGGTTCAGCTGGGCTCGTGACGATGTCGGGCTCGGACCGGTTCGGACTTACTCTCTTTGCGGATGAGGCTGTCGTTGCGGTAGTTCGAGTTGTTGGCATAGCGCAGACGGCCACGCGAGTATTCGAACTCGAGGAACTCGTGTCCGTGGCGCCCCTGATGCCCCGTACTGGTCCAACGAAGGTGAGCAGTGTCAGCAGGTGCATAGGTGGAAGGGATGCGGAACGGGATGGACGTACTAGTAGCGGACGTAGAAGTCCGACATGGCGCCCAGAAGCAGCGAGTCCGATCCAGTGTTTCGATCGGGACTGGGGCGTAGTGCAGTGCTTGCTTCCCGGGAATACGCTCGTGCAGCGGTGGTTGGCGGTGGTTGGCGGTGGTTGGCGGTGGTTGCGGAAGGGAACGGCGTATGTCGAGGGTCCAAAATCGGAAGACGGGGGAAGAATGTCGGGTTGCGGAGGTGCAGTTTTTTTTGGGCTAGCTGTCGAGGGTCAGTGTTGCTCTCTGCCTTCACCGCTCCTCCTGGGAAACTTGTTCGGTATGGCGCAGCGTCGGCCTTCCAAACGAGCCCGCCTCTCACCCTCTGAAGCATCGCATATCTTCTTCGCCTCCTCTCAGCCTTCCGATCGCACGCATCTACACCCTTGCTCGTACGAAATCACGCTCAACCACGACACCGAGCTATACCGCGCTTTGCATCTTGCTCCCAACGGCACTTCTAGCGAGCGATGGGGGACTCGACTGGTGACATGGACAGGCACGGATGGCCGCAGTGTTGTGAGCGACCGCTTTGATGCCGTCCACCTTCTCACAGAACTTCCCGCCAAGCTTTCGCATGAATCTGTACAGGATGGGGATGAGGGATGGTCGGATTTGGACAGCGATACAGAGCATGTCTTCTACATGACCGACTCGGAAGCTGCCACTTTCACCCACGACCGGGCACGCGCAAAGCTCGAGGCACAACACACCGCTCGTATCGCCTCAATGGCCTCACCCTCCCCTCCCGCCTCGGAGAATGAGGAAGAGGAGGATGGGGAGGTTGCGTTGGGAAGGCCCCAATTCGAGCTCATGCGAAAGACGGCTCGGGTGCTGGCCGAGTCAAGCCATCCGGCGCAGTTGGAGCTCAAGATCCTCGCCAACCACGCCGTCGATGCGCGCTTTGATTTTCTCAGACCCACTCGGCAGCAGAGTGGCATCGCAAATGTATGGACTCGCCTCAAAGCTCAGCCTGACCTGCCATACGACGCAGCCCGAAAGCTGGTCAATCCCGCCAAGTCTGCTCTGGTAGCATACGATTCTGACTCAGATTCGGATGCAGAACCACCGCAAGCCGAGCAGCAGTCGGAATCTCCGAACGACTCACGGCCTCAATCCGAAGCTGATGCTGACGTCGAAAAGAAGCGCAAGCAAGCCGAGCGACTGGCGCGCGCCAAAGAGTGGCTCAAATCACGGTCGTAAAGAATACCGATAGAGAAGTGGTGATTCATTTTGGGATGCGGCTGTTGTGTTGTGCATATGAGCCAAAGCGAGGATGGGGAGGGGAAGGGGGAATAAGCAGGCAACTATGAGAATACACATGTAGTAGTAGAAAAGACCAGGGGGCAATGCGAAGGGGAATGAAATTTTGAGCAAAGATGCGCTTAGAAGCCCATGCCGCCCATGCCACCCATTCCGCCCATACCGCCCATGCCGCCCATGCCGCCCGCGGGGCCCTTCTCCTCAGGCGCCTCGACGATGCAGCACTCGGAGGTGGTGAGCAACGATGCGACACCGCTAGCGTCCTGAAGGGCGGTCTTGACCACCTTGAGCGGGTCAAGGATACCGGCAGCAATCATGTCCTTATACTCGCCGACGCTGGCGTCGTAGCCGTAGGTGAAGTCGCCGGGCTTCTCAAGCAGACGGCCGACGACGACCGAGCCCTCCTCGCCGGCGTTCTCGACAATCGTGCGTGCCGGACGCGTGAGTGCCGCCTTGAGCATGGACAGACCCAGCTGCTGATCAAAGTTGGCCGTCGCCACCTCATTGAGCGCCAGCGAGGCCTTGAGCAGCGCCACACCACCACCGGGCAGCACACCCGCCTCCACAGCAGCACGCGTGGCGTTGAGCGCATCGTCGTATCGATCCTTCTTCTCGCCCACCTCCACCTCGGACGAGCCTCCGACCTTGATCACCGCCACACCGCCCGAAAGCTTGGCCAGACGCTCCTGCAGCTTGGTGCGGTCGTACTCGGAGGTGGTGGTGTCGTTGATGGCGGCACGGATCTGCTCGCAGCGCTGCGCCAGACGGTCCTTGTCGCCCTCGCCGTTGAGGAAGATGGTGTCCTCCTTGGTGATGGTCACCGCACCCGTGGTGCCGAGCATCTCGGGCGTCGCGCGGTCGAGCTTGGTCTCGAGCTCGTCCGAGAACACCTGGGCGCCGGTGAGGATGCCGAGATCGCCGAGGATGCTCTTGCGGTTGTCGCCGAAACCGGGCGCCTTGACGGCAGCCACCTGGAGCTGGCCACGCAGCTTGTTGAGGATGCACGCGGCGAGAGCCTCGCCGTCAATGTCCTCGGCGATGATGAGCAGCGGGCGGCGGAGCTGTGCGGCGGCCTCGAGCGAAGGCAGGATGTCCTGGAGCGCCGAGATCTTCTTCTCCGAGAGCAGGATGAGCGGCTTCTCGAACTCGACCTTGGCGGTCTTGACATCGGTGATAAAGTAAGGCGAGATGTAGCCGCGGTCGAAGCGCATGCCCTCGGTGATCTCGATCTCGTCCTCGAGCGTCTTGCCCTCCTTGACGGTGATGACGCCCTCCTTGCCCACCTTCTCCATGGCGGTGGCGATGAGCTGGCCGACGTGCTTGTCGCCGTTGGCCGAGATGGTGGCGACCTGGGCGATCTCGGCCGAGGTGGTGACGGCGCGCTTGTTGGTCTCGAGGAACTTGATCACGGCGTCGACACCGGCCTGGACACCGCGGCGGAGGTCCATGGGGTTGCAGCCGGCAGCGACGTTCTTGACGCCCTCTGCGTAGATGGCGCGAGCGAGCACGGTGGCGGTGGTGGTGCCGTCACCGGCGATCTCGTTGGTCTTGTTGGCGACGTCCTGGACGAGACGGGCGCCGAGGTTCTCGAACTTGTCCTTGAGCGTGATGGACTTGGCGACGGTGACACCGTCCTTGGTGATCTTGGGGCCGCCGAAGGGCTGCTCGATGATCACATTGCGGCCCTTGGGGCCGAGGGTGACCGAGACGGCGTTGGCGAGCAGGTTGACGCCGTTGAGCATGGCGGCGCGGCCGTCGTTGCTGAACTTGACCTCCTTGTGCGCATTCTGGACGAGCGAGGTGGAGAAGCTGCGGCCGTTCTTCGAGGCGGCCTTGCGGGCCGGGGTAGCGGCGTTGCGGAGGAGTGACATGATGACGGGCGGAGGGGGGATTGTGTGTGTATGATGTGGGGGAAGGGGAAGAAGGTGGAGAGCGTCCTGGACAAAGCTTGGTTAACACGGTCTGTGCCGGACGGCGAGCTGAGCGGGCGAAGACAGGGTGGGGTTTGGCGGGCGAGAAGAAAGTAGAGTTGCAGCGCAGGCCGACAGAGGCAGAGGCTGAGGCAGAGACTCAGGCTGAGGCCGCGGGAAGATTTGGAGGCTCGGTTGCCGGGCAGCAGCCCTCACGTCCAAAGCCACCCGATCGGAAGGAGCCGCCATCTCCACTTGATTGGCTCGAGCCGATGGGAGCTTCTCAGCCTTCCTAGCCCCGAGCCTTCTTGCAGCTTCCAGTGTCGACTTTTTTTTTCCTCCTTCTTCTCAGAGCTTGGACTCAGCTGCTGGAGCCTCGACTTCGCGCTCGCCACACAACTCAGGGTTCTCTCTTTTTGGTTTTCCATTTTTCTTTTTCTTCCTTTTTCCTCCACCTGCTGCTGCCTCAAAATTGCAGTGTTGGGCATTTTCGGCTTTGTTCCGCCACCTTCTTCGCATGTGCGGGGAGCATCTTTCTCCTTTCTTTTTGCGCTTTTTTCTTTTTGTCCGGCTTTTCGCCGAGTCAGGTCCGGCTGTGATTACGAGAAGACGAGAGCGGCCCAGCGCCTGTGTGCATTCGATCACGGTTTCGTCCGACTTGGCTGCTATAGCCGGGCTTAGCGGACAGCCACGGCTCCTTCCTCACATTGACTCTGGAAAGTTCCAGACCAGACCTCTTGCTCTCTTCTACGTGTGCGGCTGTCACAGTGTGGAGAAGCGGCGCATCTTGAAGCTTGTCAGCGGAAGGAAATGCGACTTGCTCTCGACAAATGGTCTGTCGAAGCAGAAATGGCTGGTTGAGCTGCTCATGGCACAGAACAGCAGCTGTCCGAATGACTGGGATGGCTGAAGGCTCGCTCGGCAACGGGTAGACTCCTTTGTGTGAGAATGCGAGCACCTGCTGTTGCTGTGACTTGGGCTGCTGAGAGCTCTCTCTACCCGGGTTCCGAGGTGGATTTTCGAGCGAGCCGCTGCTGGACGTGGGGTGAGGGTCGTGTTTCTTCCGAAGCCTTGAGCCTTTCTTCTCCACCAATTGCCCGCAACCATCCTCACCGCTACACATCGTCATCATGGTATGTATCCTATCCTCACTGATCGGCGTCGTGACTGCAGGAGCGTCGATGCCACCCAGCGAGTCGACTTAGCAGACGGAACGGCGATCAGGCGAGCTAGACTATGAGCTGTTGTACTGACCTTGTTGATCTCGTGCACTCTCTCTCGCGATCCGAACGCACCCTAATCAACGTCTCCAGGCTACCCAGTCCACCATCCGATCCATCAAGTCGGTCGTGCCTCTGCTCGACCGCGTGCTCGTGCAGCGCTTCAAGCCCGAGACCAAGACCTCGTCCGGTCTCTTCCTCCCCTCCTCCGCCGCCTCGTCGCCGCTTCCCGAGGCTAGCGTGATCGCCACCGGCCCCGGCGCCCCCGACAAGGACGGAAAGATCGTCCCCACCTCGGTCAAGAACGGCGACAAGGTGCTCCTCCCATCCTGGGGCGGTAATTCGATCAAGGTCGGCGAGGACGAGTACCTCCTCATTCGCGACTCCGAGATCCTCGCCAAGATCAACGAGTAAATCTCTCTCGCCATCTCTCACGCTCGATGTATACGTACACGCAATCACACACTCCTCTTTCAGCATAGCGCCATTTCGACTCGATCCTTGCAAAAGCAGCACGAGGTCGGATCAGCTGTTCGTGTCGTCACTACTGGTGCTTGTGCCTGGGATGCCGACAAGGTGTCGACTCACAGCAGCCAGCCCGCCGTATGCGCCCGTCTCGAGCCCACCCACGACGCCCACGAACGAGCCACGCTTGCTCGCTCCAAGCATGCCCGGCCTTGACGCTTTTACGCCCTCGCCCGCCCGAGCCTCCTTGTCGTCGGTACCGGCAGACTCTACTTTGGCTTCCGGCACAGCGGGGTTCGTGGCTTCGTCGTACGCCTCGCGCGAGATGGCGGTGAGCGAGGTGGTCTTGAGCGCACCCGCCAGCGATGCGCCCGTGTACGGCAACAAATTCGCCGCAAATGCCGGCGCCGTTCCACCCTGCCCTTGCGCCGCCTCTTTGCTTGCTACTGCGTGCGTCGTCTCGGGCCAAGGATCGTTGAGAACCGCCACGGAGCCCGACAGCGCCCGACCCCGCTGCATACCTTGCGAGCTGTCTTGAGTCGGTGAGCCGATGCGACGCGCGTGTCTGTCTACCGAGAGCGCTCCACCCGGCTGCTCGGCCGCTTCGATCGCGGCAGCCAGTTGCGTGCGGAAGCGGTGTGCAAAGCCCGGCAGCATCGCCGTGCCGCCCGAGACGAGCAGATTCTCGCACATGACGCGCCGCAGGTCGATGGGCAACTTGCCAATCGCTGCAACGGTCAGCTCGACCAGCCCCGGCTCGTCGGCATCGCCGCGCTCGAACAGTACCTCGGCTGCACGCTCGCGCACCCAGCCCGGAATGGCGATCACCCCAACCTCGCTCTGCCCCCGGGGCCCTCCCAACGCAGATCCCGAGTGCGGAGGTGGCGCCTGCACGCTCTGGATGAGTGACGCGGAGCCAGTGGGGTCGACCGACTCGGGCGTCACGCCAAACGTGAACGGCGTCGCGCTTGAAGCAGCCGAGTATTCGCTGCGGATCGTCGAGACTGCTTCTTGCTCTACACCTGCATCCAATGTCGCATGAGAGGGATCGAGTTCGAGCACCGAGAAGACGTCTGCAAGATCGGACAGGGCCGGATCGTAGGGGCTGACAAAGAGCGCCTTTGCCTTGATCTGCTCGATGCGCTCATCGGTAAGAATGGCTGGATCAACGTCACGTGTGCGTTCGCGCAACGGCTTCGTCGAGTCCTGCAGCCCGGTGTGTGCCGCGACGAACTTGGCGTAGCGCAGCAAGAGGCGCCTGAGCCTCGCATTGAGTCTTTTGCCCGCACGCGCTGTTGTAGCCACATGGCTCGCCAACGGCCGGCCATAATAGATGGGCATGAGCGTCGCTTCGAGGTAGCCTACCTCGAGCACGAGGCCCGTGATGCGACCCACGGCGAGCAGGCTGAGCAATGGCGCAGGCACAAACGAAACCGACGGCACCTGGAGATTGTTGAAGAGCACCTCGCAGATCATGTCCTTGACCGCATTGGGCAGCATGGGATTCTCGACCACCAACACTTTGCGCTTCTTGGGATCCGTCATGAGATGCTGCGTGAATGCGCTGCGCAACAGCTGTGTGAGCTGCGCAAGCACCAGCGCCCGCTTGCCGCGTCGCAGCTGGTCGTCCGCACACCGCTCAAAGTCGACATCCCACAGCGTGTCGCCTGCACCGTACAGGCCTGCAGTGGCAGACGAAGCATCCAGCCGAAGGTACGACGTGGACGGTTGGGAGAAGGAGACGGAGGGTACGATGGCGCGCGGACGCGGCTCGCCGCTAAAGCCAAACTTGGAGTATCGGCTGCCGACGTCGAGAATGATGCGGTCCTCGGTGCCGAACAGCGAATGGCGTCGGGTGGCGCCCGAGTAGGCCGAATAGGACGATGTGCTGCTCGATGCGCCCGGTGCGGCCACGGCAGACGAGGTGGCTCTGCTGGACGACGTGCTGGCGAGCTGCTCGAACGACACTTTGCGACCTTGCGACGATGGTCCAGCGACAGACGGCCGTAATTGCGCATCGGACGCCGCCGAAGACTCGGGCTGCTGTGTGCCCGACATGCTGCCGGTGAGTCGGAGGTTGTGAGCGTGTGGTGGTGATGCAGGACGAGATGAAGCGCGAATGCTCGCCGCAGAGACCAACACTTTCCTCGTGCCTTCCAGCCAAAGCACTCCACGCGTCTTGTTCAACTCGTTGAGAAATGGCTTCAGAAAAAAGGGTCCTGGAATTGCGTCAAGAAATCACGCTCTCCCTTGACTGAGCGTGCATTGGCCTGTGCCCCGAGCTCGAGAGCGTTGCTGAGCCGCAGTGCCTTGGCGGGGTTTACACCTCCACCTAGCCTTGCAAGTCTTCGTGCGGAGGCCGACAGGAAGCAAGTCGGCCATACCGACGTTTCACTTCGACCACCACAAGCCTCTCTGCTGCTGCCATCACCATGTCGAGCGTCGGCGCGCATCCGCTTCCGCCCACGGACTCGTCGCTCACGGGTCAGCGCCCCTCGGCACACACGCAACGCTACGATCGCCAACTCCGGCTGTGGGCATCGTCGGGACAGAGCTCGCTGGAAAAGTCGCGCATCCTCGTCATCGGCGCATCGGCGCTCTCGGCACAGATCCTCAAGAACCTCGTGCTGCCGGGCATCGGCTCGTTCGTGCTTCTCGATGATGCGATCGTCGATGCCGCCGATATGGGCGTCAACTTCTTCCTCCAGCCGGGCGAGAGCGAGGGCAAGTATGCGGCGGAGGAAATGTGCCGCCTGCTGACCGAGATGAACTCCAGCGTCGCGTCCGAAGCCAAGCTCGAGAATGCGGCATCCGTGCTGCACACACAGCCCGGCTTCTTTGCCGACTTCACCTTGGTCATCTCGGTCAACCAGACACGCTCTTTTGATCTGGCCTTGTCGGAGCTGCTGTGGTCCTTGCAACCGCCCTCGCCTCAAGTGCCGTTGCTGCGCGTGCGCAGTGCCGGTATGCTGGCCCACATGCAGAACAGCCTCAAGGAGCTCGGCATCATCGAGACACATCCAGACAGCGTCGTCGATCTGCGCATCACACGGCCCTTCCCAGAGCTTGTTACGCTGGCGGAGCAATTCGACCTCAACACAACCGACACCATGGAACACAGCCACATTCCTTTCCCCATCATCCTCGTCAAGAAGCTCGCCGAGTGGCAATCCTTGGTATGTGCAGTCGCGACAGAGTCGTTCACGCTAGCAGCCTGTGAATGAAGGACTGACTTGGATCGAGGGTATCATACAGAACGACGGCGCGCTGCCAAGCTCCAAAGATCGCGACGCATTCGTCAAGCTCATCAACGCATCAAGACTGGCTGGCAATGCGGATGCCGAGAACTTTGACGAGGCGGTGGCGGCGCTCGGAAAGCATCTTTGGCGTCCGCTCGCCTCCAAGGGTGTCGGCGGCGGCGGTGTGCCCGACGAGGTCGAGGCCATGATGAACGACGCAGCATGCATCAACCTCTCGGCGTCGTCGAGCAATTTCTGGATCCTGGTGCGTGCGCTGCGCGAGTTCGTAAAGGTCTCCTCCACCCACTCTTTGCCGCTGTCCGGCTCGATTCCAGACATGAAGGCGACGTCAGCGTCATACATCAAGCTGCAGAACACATACCGCGGCAAGGCACTGCAGGATCTCGCCGACTTTAAACGAATCGTCTCGCAGACGTGTGCTGCTGCGGGTGTGGAAGGCAGCATCGGTGACGACGAGATCGAGGCGTTTGTCAAGCACGCCGGCTATCTCAAGCTCATCCGCGGCCGCAGCGAGAAGCAGCGTTACGAGGCTCCGAATCAAGAAGCGGCAATGATGGCATTCCTGGATCCCGTCAATCCGTGCACATTCCAACACCACATTGCGTTCGCGGCCGTCGACCAGTTTCGCGAGAGCCACGGCAGATATCCGGGTGTCGCCTACGCTGCACCACTCTCGACACCGGTGGCAATTCCGAACGGCGACAGCCTGCCAGACGACCGTCGTGCTGCCAAGAGGCAAAAGTCGCAAACGCCCACAGGCGAGACGGACGCAAGCCACCTCGACGTCAAGATGCGCGACGCTGCTGCGGTGGTCGACACCAAGGCGGACGAAGCCGAGCTGCTCAGCATAGCGCGCGAGATCGTCACAGCCAAGTATGGCATTGCCGAGGATGGCGACGAGTGGGAGAAGATCGAGGACAGCCTCATGGAGCTCGTACGCTCCGGCGATGCCAGTCTGCCACCAACGACGGCGCTCATGGGCGGCGTGGTGGCGCAGGAGGCCATCAAGCTCATCACCAAGCAGTACATCCCCGCCGACAATACGGTCGTCTACGACGGCATCCAACAGGCCATCGGTGTATTCAAGCTTTAGAGAAATGCTTTCTTTCGTCTGCATATCATCCCCTGCTGTCTGTGAGAGGTGCGAGAGAGAGAGGGAGAGAGAGAGGGAGAGAGAGAGGGAGAGAGAGAGGGAGAGAAAGCGGGAAACGAATGCCAAATTTTGTTAGAGCGAAACTTGATGGAAGGCACGTGACCTGATTAAACAAGTGTTCAGCCCCGCATGGCCAGGGGACGCGTGTTTTTTCGGCAGCAGGTCAGTCTGACGTCCAGGACAGAGCGAGGCTGGCTCAGCGGCGCGTGCTGGCTGAGTGGAGCCCAGCGGGGAGCCAATTTTGAGGCGCGTCGGCGCGCGGTTGCAGCCCAGCCAAACCGAGCGCGAAAAAAAAGGCTGAGCGCAAAGCAACACAGCAGAACAACACTCGGCCGCGGCCACCTGACAGCATCCTCCATCACCACCGTCGTCGTCACCATCAACCACACACATACACACAGACACAGACATACACGCACAGGACCGGCTACATCGCGAAAGCAGGACAATCAAGAAGCAGCTGGGATCATGCTCCTCGAGTCGCTGGCTCGTCTCTGATTCGAACCTACGCAAACTCTGACCGTACCTACGCCCAGCCCGGCTGCGGCTTCATTTGGCATTCACATCGCCAGCCAACCGAATCATCTCCGTGGTCATCTTGTGGCAGAGCATATAGTCCAGTATGCGTATCGAGGAACTCATCATCGACGGCTTCAAGTCGTATCCCGTGCGCACGCACGTCTCCGGCTTCGATGCCTCCTTCAATGCCATCACCGGCCTCAACGGCTCGGGCAAGTCCAATATCCTCGACTCCATCTGCTTCGTACTCGGCATCACCAACCTCACCGCCGTGCGCGCCAACAATCTGCAGGACCTCATCTACAAGCGTGGCCAGGCCGGTATCACCAAGGCGTCCGTCACCATCGTCTTCGACAACACCGACCGCAAAAAGTCGCCAGTGTCGTTCGAAAACTGCCCGCAGATCACAGTCACCCGTCAGATCGCCATGGGCGGTGCAAGCAAGTACCTCATCAATGGCCACAAGGCCACACAGCAGGCAGTGCAGAACATGTTTCAGAGCGTCCAGCTCAACATCAACAACCCCAACTTCCTCATCATGCAGGGCAAGATCACAAAGGTGCTCAACATGAAGCCCGCAGAGATCCTCTCCATGATCGAAGAGGCGGCTGGAACGCGCATGTTCGAGGACCGCAAGGACAAGGCCATCAAGACCATGGCCAAGAAGGACCAGAAGGTCAAGGAGATCACCGCGCTGCTCGAGGAGGAGATCACCCCCAAGCTCGACAAGCTCCGCGAAGAGAAGCGATCCTTCCTCGAGTACCAGAAGGCAACCACCGAGCTCGACCGCCTCACACGTCTCGCCAAGGCCTACGAGTGGCAGCAGTTCTGCGCAAGGTACGAAGAACGCAAGGCCCTCGTCGACCACAAGGCTCAGGACGTCCAGGACCGTCAGGACGAGGCCGAGGCGCTCAAACGCCAGATCGAGAGCATCGAAAAGGAACTCGCGCAGATCGAAAAGAAGAAGGAGGCAGAGATGACCAAGGGCGGCAAGCTCCAGGCGCTCGTCAACCAGAGCAAGGAGCTCCAGCACGACCTCGTCAAGCGCAAGACCAACGTTGATCTCAAGATGGGCTCGGTCGACGAGGAGCGCAAGAAGCTCCAAGCGGATCAGGCCTCGCTCGAAGCGCTCCACCAAACACTCAAAGATAAGCAGGCCGAGCTCCTCGACCTCTCCGGCTCCTTTTCCAAGCTCAAGGCCGATTACGACGCTGCGGTCGCCGACGTGACCAAGCAGGACGAGCTGCTGCAGACGCTGCTCACCGGCATGGCATCCTCGTCCAAGTCCAAGTCCGGCGAAGCCTCGGCAGGCGGTTACATGGGTCAAATCGCCTCAGCGCGCGCCGAGGAGTCGGCGGCGAGCACCGAGATCGAGCAGTCCAAGCTGCGCATCGGCCACCTGGAGAAGGAGGTCAAGCAGAAGGAGCCGCTCGCCCGCAAGGCGCAGAAGGATGCAGCAGGGCTCTTGGGCGAGCTCGAGTCGTCGCGTGCGGCAGTGCAGCAGCTCGAGGCGCAAATGCAGAAGCTCGGCTGGGACGACGACAAGGAAAAGTCGCTACTGCAGTCCAAGTCCGAGTGGAGTCGGCGCGTCGCCGATCTGCTCGAGCGCAAGGAGGCGCTCAAGTCCCGGCTCGCCGGCATGGACTTCCAGTACTCGGATCCCGAGCCCAACTTTGACCGCTCGCGTGTCAAGGGTCTCGTCGCCTCGCTTGTCCAGCTCGACCAGGACAAGCACAAGTACTCGACCGCGCTCGAGATCTGCGCGGGTGGTCGGCTGTACAATGTGGTCGTCGAGGACGAAAAGGTGGGCTCCAAGCTGCTCGCCCACGGCCAGCTGCGGAAGCGCGTCACGCTCATCCCGCTCAACAAGATCAACGCGTTTGTTGCCAGCGCCGAAAAGGTAGGCGCAGCGCAGAGGTTGGCACCGGGCAAGGTTGACCTAGCGCTCACGCTGGTCGGCTACGACGACGAGGTGAGCCGCGCGATGGAGTACGTGTTCGGCAACACGCTCGTGTGCGCCGATGCGGCGACGGCCAAGCGCGTCACCTTCGACAATGCGGTGCGCATGAAGAGCGTCACGCTCGACGGCGACGTGTACGACCCGGCGGGCACGCTCTCGGGCGGCAGCAAACCCAGCACGGGCGGCGTGCTGGTCAAGATGCAGGACCTGATCAAGATCGAGCGTGCGCTCAAGGAGGCGCAGGCCGAGCTCGCCAAGGTCGAGGCGCAGATGCACGCGGCCAAGGCGCACATGGCCAGCTTCTCCAAGGCCAAGCGCGACGTCGAGCTCAAGCGTCACCAGGTGACGCTGCTCGAGTCGCAGATCAGCGGCTCCAACGCCACGCGCATCATCGCCGAGGTGGACAAGGCCAAGACGTCGATCGGCGAGCTTCGCGAGGCCATCGAGGCGGCCAAGACGCGCCAGCAGGAGGCGGCCAAGGAGGCGAAGCGGCTCGAGAAGGAGATGGACGAGTTTGACAAGAACAAGGACTCGAAGCTCGACGAGCTCAAGGCGGACCTCAAGCGCAAGAAGGCCGAGGTGGCGAAGCGCAGCGGCGAGATCAAGGCGCGCCAGGGCGAGGTGCGAACCTTGGAGCTCGAGCTGGAGCAGACGCGCGGCGAGATCACGGCGTGCGAAAAGACGATCGGCGAGGGCGAGCGCGCGATCGGCAAGGTGGAGAAGGAGCTGGCGGCGATGCAGCAGGAGCTCGAGACGCTGCAGGCGGGCGTGGAGCGCGTCGAGGCCAAGCTGAGCGAGGAGCGCGCGACGCTGTCGGGCTACGACGACGAGCTGGCGGCGCTGCGGTCTGCGCTCAAGTCCAAGAAGCAGGAGATCGCGGATGGAGCGCTGGCGATCAAGCAGCTGACGCACGAGCGCGAGAAGCTGGTGACGGACGTGGCGGGGCTGGAAAAGTCGATCGCGCAGCTGGAGAATCAGTTTGAATGGATCGCGACCGAGCAGCGCTTCTTTGGGCAGGCGGGCACGGTGTACGACTTTGGCAAGCACAACATGGGCGACGTGCGCAAGCGGTGCAAGAAGCTCGAGGAGACGCAGCAGGGGATGCGCAAGAAGGTGAATCCCAAGGTGCTCTCGATGATCGAGGGAGTGGAGAAGAAGGAGTCGACGCTCAAGACCATGCTCTCCACCGTGCTCAAGGACAAGGGCAAGATCGAGGATACCATCACCGAGCTGGACCGGTACAAGCGCGATGCGCTGCACAACACGTGGACCAAGGTCAACGCCGATTTCGGCTCCATCTTTGGCGAGCTGCTGCCGGGCAATACGGCCAAGCTGCAGCCTCCGGAGGGGCAGGAGTTGACGCAGGGACTCGAGGTCAAGGTGCGTCTGGGCACCGTGTGGAAGCAGAGTCTGACCGAGCTGTCGGGCGGACAGAGAAGTCTGATTGCGCTCAGCCTCATCATGAGTCTGCTGCAGTTCAAGCCGGCGCCGATGTACATCTTGGACGAGATTGATGCGGCGCTTGATCTGAGCCATACGCAGCACATTGGGCAGCTCTTCCGCAACCGGTTCCGCGGCAGCCAGTTTATCGTCGTTTCGCTCAAGGAAGGGCTGTTTACCAACGCCAACGTGCTTTTCCGCGCGCGCTTCAGGGACGGCACCAGTCTCGTCGAGAGGACGGTCAACGCGAATCGCACCACCGCCGTCGCCGACGAGGTGGACAAGGAGAACGCCAACCCGAACGCGGCTCCACGCAAGAGGGGCAAGGCTGCTGGTGGCGCGAGTGGCGCAGGTGGACGTTTGGTGACGGCGTAATTGCCGCCGTGCAAAGCAGCTACTGGAAGCGTCGCGATGGTTCGTGCAAGATGCTGCGAATGAATCTGTATTTCTATAAGATGCTGCTCCGGTCGGTGTTTAGAGTGGGTGTAAGCTCCGTGCGTTTGAGCGTGCGAAGAAAGTGCGATGCGGGAAGCGTGTCGATCTTACAAAGTTCGAAATTTCGCACCGTCGGCGTCGCGCGGGGATTCGGCTTTGCGCGCGGAGATTAGAGAAGACCCTTAAAGTCCTGCACGGACACACGCCGCTTTTGGCCTCCACCCAGCGAGTGCCCAAGGGATATAAAGGCCGCGCTTTGTTTTGGGATCTTCTCAATCCGCATCCCAACTTGACAATCACACACACACACAGCCACAACAACACACACACAGCCACAACAACACACAAGATGGCCACAGCGAAGCAGCTTTCCAAGATGACCGTGTCGCCGCGGCGATGGTTTGCACGCGGTCATGCCGACCACGGATGGCTCAAGACGTACCACACTTTCTCCTTCGCCAACTACTTTGACCCTACGCACATGCAGTTCTCCAACCTGCGCGTCATCAACGAGGACCGCGTTGCAGCCGGCACGGGCTTTGGTGCACACCCGCACCGGGAGGCGGAGATCTTTAGTATTGTGCTGGGCGGCGCGCTAGAGCACAAGGACAGTATGGGCAACACCGAGGTGCTCAAGCGTGGCGACGTACAGTTCACCAGTGCCGGTACGGGTATTCGTCACAGCGAAAAGAACGGCGGCAAGGACGAGGTGCATTTCCTCCAGATCTGGTACACCCCCGACATTCCCAGACTCGAACCGAGGTACTATACCGCTCACTGCAGCGACGAGGAAAAGACGAACGTGTTCAAGACGCTCATTCAACCCGCACGCACGCTGGGCGAAGTCAAGCCGGGTGATCTGCCCAAGGGAGGCGTGATTCCAAGTCACGCGGATCTCGTCACGCGCATGAGCATCATCACCCCCAACAAGCAGGTCGACCATGTGGTGGGGACCGATACCGGCGCACAGGGCGAGCGATGGCTGTACGTCCACCTTGCCCAGACTGCGGGGTACAAAGACCCCCGCTCTCGAACGACATTCGCGTCCGAGGCCCAGTTGTCCTTCAAGGACGCTAGTGGCACCGATGTTGTGTTGGCCGAGGGTGACGGTGCGTACATCAAGCACGCACGCGTAGGCGACACCCTCAGCTTCACCAACACCGGCAGCGCCAACGCCGAACTGGTGCTGTTTGACCTTCGTCCCGAAGCCTAAATAAGCCCCCTCAGCCCCCACTCCATCTCCTTTTGCAACTTGTACGATTATGCTTTGATTTCGTGTGCCATGTGTGGGGTGGGGTTTCAGATGTAGATGACGGGATCGACGAGACGGTTGGTGCGACGCAGGCGCGCGCGCACCATGGCGCGTGCTTTGAGACGAGCCATACTGACGCGTGCCGGATCGACGTCGTGCTTGTCCTTGCGCGTCGGTGGTCTGGTGGTGGTAGGGGTGGGGGAAGCTTCCGAGTCGAGAGCGCACTGGGCGTCAAAGTCGAACTTCTGGCCGCGCGAGAAGAGCTTGACGTGTCCATGGCGCACAGCGGCACGGTCGACCAGGATGTACTTGACCGACGAGCTGCCGTACGACTCGTAGAAGGCATCCAGCAGGATCTCTTCCATGATGCGACGTAGACTACGTGCTCCCCCTCCTGCCGTACGGGCCATCTTCTCCTCCTCCTTCTCCTTGACCTCCGCCTTCTCTTTCTTCGATGCTGATGTGGGTGATGCTGGCGCTGGGGTAGGTGGGGATGTGCCGAGAGCGCGGTGAACGACCTCTTCGATCGCGCCACGCGTCATGTGGAGCGTGATGCCGTTGAGCTGGAACAGCGACGTGTACTGGTCCACCAGACTATTGCGCGGTTCGGTCATGACACGCACGAGGTCATCATGCGTGAGTGGGGCCAGCACGACAGACACCGGTACGCGGCCGATGAATTCGGGGATCAGTCCGTACTGCTCCAAATCGCCCGGCTCGAGGCGCGCCAGCAACTCGGCGGTGCCCATCCTCTCCCCGTGCAAATCCACCCGCTTGCGAATCGTCTCCTCGATCCCCACAAATGCACCCGACAGCACGAAAAGGATCGAGCTCGTGTCCACGCTAAACGACGCACCCTGACCCTGCACCCCCGCAAACGGATCGCGCCCACCCACACGCTGTCGCCTCGAGTTGTACCAAGCCCCCAACCCCTCCTTTCCCCCCTCACCGGCATTGAGTGGTGACCAAGCCTGAGGTTTCGTCTTAGCCCCCGCTGCTGCCGCACCGCTCTTATCGGCCACCTGGATCGTCGTCCCCTCGAGCATCCTCAGCAGTGCCTGCTGCACACCTTCGCCACCGACATCCTTACCGCCCGCACCGCCTCCCACGGGCCCACGGCGGAGCTTATCGATCTCGTCGATGCATACGATGCCGCGCTGGGCGCGCTCGACGTCCCAGCCGCTCTCGACGAGCAGCCGCTGGATGATGCTCTCCACGTCGTCGCCCACGTAGCCCGCCATGGTGAGCGGCGTGGCGTCGACGTGCACAAACGGCACATCCAAAGCCTGCGCCAGCGTCCGCAGCAACAGCGTCTTGCCACTCCCCGACGGTCCCAGCAGCAGGATGTTCGACTTTTCGAAAAACGGTAAGCTCCCAGGTTGCGGCGACATGAACGAGCCCATCCCTAGCCCCGTTGACGGCGCGGGGTGTTCCGGTGCAGTGGGGGTCGGGGCGGAGAGCCGTTGATGTGCAGCACGTAGGGCTCGTCGTGTGCGTTCTTCCGCTAGGGTCGCAGCGTGCGCTGCGCGGTCTTGCGGCGACTCCCACTTGTGCACGTCCGCCTCGGGCTTCGAGGTGCGCGCGCGCAGAGCCGGCTTGTTGGGCGGACGGTTCGCGATCGAGTTGGATGAAAAGTACAGCGGCGCCTCCTCCTCCCCTTCACCAGCCGGCGGAGGTGTGCGTTTGGCCACAGGCGTGTAGTCCGACAGCACGGCTTCGTGCATCCGCGACGCCGCCTCTGCCAGCGCCGTCTCGCTCCCACCCTGACTGAGCCGCTGCCCTGCCTCCTCTGCGGGCGTCTGAACCGCCTTCCTCGGTGCGGTATCGCCGAACTTGCGCTCTGGCCTCGCCTTCGTCTCCTCGACCGCCTGGGGTCCACCGGCGTTGACGAGCCACTCGCGCTCGGCGCGTCCGAACATGAGGCTGCGTGTGGCTTCGCCGTGTGGATCGCGCGTGCGTTCCGCGGCGCGTTCCTGCTGGATCGCATGGTGCGCCTTCCAGCTCTCCCCCACCTCGTCGCTTTCTGAAGGGGCGTCATCGCGTTGGTACTTGCCCAGTCGAAGCGACCGCGATGCTGGCGTGGCGTCGTCCGGTTGCGCGTCGGCGAGTCGCTGCTCGTGCTCCTCGCGCATGCGCTGGTTCGACGCCACCCGCAGATAGTGGTTCCACACTCCCACGGCCAGCACCTTTTTCGCTTTCGTCTGGCCAACCACGTATGTGTCGAGGTACTTGACCAGCGAGCGTGGGCTGACCGAAGGCATGTCCGATGCGGGCGCGTGAAAAGACCCCGCCGTCGACTCTGCGTCCGAACACCTCATACTGCTCGAGTGCAATCCAGACGACTGTATGGAGATGTACTGCGCTGAGCGTTGTGAGCCCTTGCATAGTGTCTGTGAACTGGAAGCGTAGAGTGACCGAGATTGTGTTGGAATTGTATGACTCGACGTGGTCGCGGTCGGGTGGTGGGTTTGATGCCGACAATGCTGGCTTGCAGTGCGCGCTGCTGCAACGCGCGCTATTGTGTGCCGCACCGCTGCTGTTTGTGGTCTGAGCATCATCCTGGTTGCGAATGCTGTGTGGGATGATGGTGGTGTCGCGAGGCAAGAAGAGTAATCGGCCGCTCCAGGGTGGGTGGAGAACGCGTCCGTGCCCAATCTGCACCTCTGCTGCAGCCACCCCGGCCCGATACCCGGTTTTTTCCCCGGCAGCCCCACACCTCTTCCCGCGCAGCAGCCCAAGACCATACTCTTCGCTTTCACCCGCATGTGGGCCCTTGCTCTCTCGAAATAAGATTGACAGGTGACACATCGATGAGCGTGATCCAGTGCACGCAGAGCCACGCCAACCGAAAGCGACGCACACAATTGACAAACAGAGCACCACAACGCCGCCGAAACATACAGCATGATGCCATTACCAATCGAAATTTGCGAAGAGAGCATGCAGGCGGGCAATAACAAAAACCACATCTCCATCGATACCAGCCGCTACAGCTTGAGTTCCGCTACAGCTTGAGTTCCGCTACAGCTTGAGTTCAGCTACAGCTTGAGTTCAGCTACAGCTTGAGTTCCTGCAGGATGCGCTTGGCGAGCATCTGGTACTGCCACGGATTGCCGCCGACCCTTCTGAACTGCAGCCCGTTCACGCCCAGCAGCAGCGGCACCTTGACCACAAAGATCTCGAAGCGCACTGCGAGCTCGGTCGCCTGAGCCGCACCCATGGTCTTGGCCATCACCGCTCCACTGCCTCCTGCTGCAGGCGAGGCTACGGACGTGTCTCCGGCAACGCTCGCATCAAGCATGAGGTTCGAGTCGCGCGAGCCCGAACGGCCCAGCATCGAGTTGGCGCCCATCGAGTCGGCGCGCTGCCTCGGCGAGCGCGTCAGCAGCGACGGCTTCGACGGCGTCTTGGGCGGCAGCGGCGGCGAAGCTGCTGCCTCGCCCGCCTGGGCAAATGCCGCACTACTCGTCAACGACGGCGTCCGACTGCGAACCGTACCCGCCGCACGCTCTCCCGCTCCACCTCCAATGCTGTCGGCCACAGAACCATCCCTGCGCCCAGCACGATCCTTATCCTTGCTCCGGCCAGAGACGAACGAGAGCCGGCTCGGCTTGCGCTTGGGGCCCTTGCCGCCTTCCTCGGACGTGGGCGAGCGCTCGGCCGCCTCGGCCTCGGCAGCCGCCGCCGCCGCAGCTGCTGCTGCCACCGTCTCGAGCGGGATCCTCGCATTGCCCTTGCCCATCGAGTCGGAACCCGAAAAGTCGAGGCTGGGCAGATGCACGCACTCGTACCCGCCACGGATCTCGCGGTACTGCACGCCGATCCGGTCGAGCACCTTGACGAGCGACGCATGGATCACCGTGCGCGGCTTGGTCGACGTCGTCTGCACACTAAACAGGCCCTTGAGGAAGATCGGCTTGGACGCGCCCTCGGCTGCCACCGCGCCGTTCTGCGCGCTGCCAGGCGAACCCGCCGTGCCGCTGCCACTGCCGCCGCCAAAGCGCTGGCGTCGCGTTGCGAGCGCCGGCAGCACCTCGGCCTGTCCGGGCGTGGTGGGTCCCATCCACCCGGTGCCCGAGTTGCTCGGGCTGATCTCTTGCGCCGGCGACGTCTGGCCGCCCTGCCTGCCTGCCGCATCGCCCGCGCCTGCAGCGCTGAACATGTTGAGAGGCGCACTCGTCGACGTCGCCATGCCTGTGCTCGGCCGTCTGGCGTTGGACGCAGCGGCCGCTTTGGGCGACATGGACAGCCCCGCCGCACGCCCCATCGACGCAGCGCCCATCGGGCCCTCGCGCACGTTGCGTGCATTCTGACGCGACACGGGCATGTCTCCGAGCGTGCCCGAGCGGCGCACCGTGGTGGCATTGCTGAGCGGCACATCGTCGTCGTCCTCGTGCGTCGTGGCATGCTCTTCCGCCTCGTCGTAGTCGTACGCATCGCCCGACGCACGGTTGTCCTCCTGCACGCCACTCAGCGCCATGTGCGCACTGCCGCGGCGCTGCTGCTGCGCATTGTTGCCCAGCAGCATGCCGCCCGTGCTCATCCTGCTCTGCTTCTTGCGCTCGCGCGCCTCGGCATCCAGCGGCTGCGACGGCGAGCGGCTCATGAACGAGCTGAAGCGGCGCGCCAGCGTCGCCCCGTATCCGAGCGTCGAGCTGGTGTTGGCAGCCGAGGGCGACGACGCCGCCGTGCCCGCCTCCGACTTGGCCGGCGTCTGCAGTTGCGAGGGATTCTTGTCCGCGCGCGCAGGCGAAAACGTTGAGTTTCTACGCACGTCTGCGGCGGCCGAGTCGGCAGGAACGCCAACCACGCCAGCAGCAACGGCAGGCGTGGCAAGAGCGACAGGCGCACGACGCGATGTGAGACTCACGCTGCGCTTGTGGTTGTTGGCCATCGCCATGCTCGTGTCCGGCACCATCATCGAGTGGCGGTGCGAGGGCGGTGCGACCATCTCTCCGACGGGCGGGGCGACCGAAAACGACTGGCGCTTTCCAGCCGTGCTCGCGGCCGGCACCGGCGTCATACCGCTGATGCTGCTCTGCGCAAATGCTGCCTCGTTCGGCGAAGGCAGACCCTTTTCGCGCAGCGCAGCCTCCATCTCCTCGGCATTGGCGCGAGCGCGCGGCGGCCCGGCCATGATGCCCGTCGGCCGCGACTTTTCGCGCGACTCGAATACGGGCGTCGGCGATGCAGGCACCGGCATCATGGCGGCGACTGGACGTGGTGGCGCCGGCCCTGCCAGCGCCGCTTCCTGACGCGATGGGTCGTAGGCTCGGTGCGACACGTGCGGCGCTTCTGGCACGCGCAGCGCTTCTTGCGGAATGTCGGCAGCGGTCGGCATGGCACCGATCGCGGCTGCCCTGACACCCGTACCCGCACCCCCACCGGCACCGATACCGGCGGCGCCCGAAGGCGGCACGGGCGGGCCATTGAGCGAGAGGTTGGACGATGCAAAGAACGAATGACCGTACAGACGCTCGCGGTCCATCTTTTCCTTGACGAGGAAGTAGATCGAGATGAGCGGGTGGAAGCCACGCGTGGGGTCCAGCGGCTCCTTGCCAAACGGCATGAGACCCGTGCCCGAGCCGAGGCCGTTGGAGCCATTCGCTGAGCCGATGGACGAGTCGTCCTTGCTGCCGAAAGCAGCCGCAAGCGGGTTGGTGGTGAGCTTCTTGCGGTAGAATTCGATGCCCGAGAAGCGTCGTGAACCCGTCTTGGACTTGACCGTGTCGGAGCCGCTAGCTGCGCTCATGCTGCCGCGCGTGGATAGACGGTTGAGCGTGGAGGAATCGAGCGAGGAGCCAGAGTTGGCTGCGGTGCTGAGGCCGTTGAGGCTTGCAGGCAAGTTCTTGAGCTCCCAGTGGTGGAGCGAGGTCTGGTAGGCTTCGCTCGTGAGCACCTCGGTGAGCTTTGCGGTGATGATCTCGGGCGTGCCGAACTCGAAGCCGACCATGCCCTTGATGACTTCGGGATCGAGATTGTGAGGACGGAGCGGCGTGCGGTCGGGAAGATGCGGGTCGGGCGCGCCGTCGTAGCCCTTGACAATCCAGGGATGTGCGAGCACCTCGGCGAGCGTGGCGCGGTTGGCCGGGTTGGTGACGAGCATGCGCGACAAGAGATGCTTGCACTCGCCGCTGAGCCAGGCGGGGTACTCGACCTGTCCGCGCTTGATCTTTGCATGCAGGGCAGGCATGCTCTGATCATCGAACGGCACCTTGCCGCACACGAGCACGTAGAGCACGATGCCGAACGACCAGACGTCGACCTCTGGGCCGGTGTAGACCTTTGCGTTGAGCAATTCGGGGGCGGCAAAGTAGAGAGAGCCGCAGAAGGTGGAGAGGTGGGAGTGAGGCGAGAAGAGATTGCTGAGGCCAAAGTCGATGATCTTGATGTTGCCAGTCTTGGAGATGAGGATGTTTTCGATCTTGAGATCGCGATGGACGATGCTGTTGCGGTGGCAATATTCGAGAGCGCTGCCGATCTGGCGGGCAAACTTGCGTGCGCTGCGCTCGCGGAGGCGACCGTGGCTGATGATGTAGTCGAGCATCTGGCCGCCGTTGACGTACTCGAAGACCATGTAGTAGTGGTTTGTGTGGATGATCATCTCGCGCATGCCGCAGACGTATGGGTGGTGGAGGAGGATCTGCAAGGAGCCTTCACGGATGGTGCGGATCTCCTTGGACTGGTCCTTTGCGGCTGCTTTGGCGAGGAAGGAGGCGGTGGGGGGTGGTGGCGGCGGTTGCGGCTTGCCATTCTCATCGACGGCCGGGCGAGGCGACTGGGCAGCAGCGACGGAGGTGTGGCGTGGGATGATCTTGATGGCGACCTTTTCGCCGTTGCCCATCTTGACGCCGAGCTTGACCTTGCCCATGCTGCCTGCGCCGAGGGTCTTGCCGAGCGCATAGTCGCCGAGCAGACGCCTCCCGCGTCGTTCGCGATCGCGGTCTCGGTCGCCGCGTTCCTTTTCCTTTTCGCGTTCGCGCTCGCGCTCCTTTTCCTTGAGCCTCTGACGTTCGCGTTCCCGCTCGCGTTCCTGCTCTCGCTCGCGCTCCTGTTCACGGAGGAGCATCTTTTGCTGGTGTGCCTGCTGCTGCTGTTGTTGATGCTCGAGCTGGCGCTCGCGCTCGCGTTCCTCATGCTCGCGTGCTGCGCGGAGTTGCAGGTGCTGCTGGGAGGAGCGATCGACGTTGGTGTCGCGAGAGGAGGCAAAGGTGTCGGTTGCGTCGAAAGTGTCGGAGCTGCCTTCGTCGACGCGGGAATGGCCTTGGTGGTGACGCTGGACCGCCTCGATGCGCGCGGCACGCGTCTCGAGCACGCTGGAAGGACGTGGAGGCTCTGAGGCCATGGCGCGACGATGGCGCTGCGTGGGGTCGGGGGAGGCGGCGAGCGCCTCGCTGTGGTTCTGTGCGTGGCCGCGAGTCGGGGTGAAGGCGGCGTCGGGCACGAGACCGTTGGTGGCGCGTTGGTCTGTGACGGAAGGGTTGTGCGACTGGCGACGTGCAGCTCTTGCGGCGTGGTTGCGACGGATCTCGTCGATGCTGTTGCGGTTGCTGTCCATCATGGTACGATGCGGGTCTGCATCTGGCGGGGAGAATGGTCCCATAGAGATGGAGTTGGGCATGCGCAAGGGCTCGATTGACGAGGAGGCAGCGTCGAGCGGAGTTTGCCTTGGAGGCGTGCGGAGAGGAGAGGCCGATCCGGGCGAGGGCGCGAGTTGAGACGCTGCGAGCGGACGCGGGATGTGCTGGGGTGCCAAAGCAGCTAGATTGGGAGCTGCCGAGGTCGAACGAGGGTCAACAAGAGAAGCAGCAGCGGCGTGCGGAGCAGCCGGGTTGGTGGCCGGCAGAGAGAGTTGCTCTGCATTGGTGGGACGCGTGGAGGGCAAACCTGGCAGCGGCTTTGTGATGTCGGAAGCGGATGTGCGAGAGGATGCGTCTGGACGGCCACCTGGCTGTACGAGACCGTAGTTGCTGGTGGGAAGCTTGTCGAGGGAGCGACCGTTGGGACTGGCCTGGGGATGTTGCGAGGCAGCGGGTGGAGTGTGAGGGGTGGTGGTAGTGGAGGCGGCTGCCGAGGGTGGGAGCGTCTGTGTGTCTAGCTGCGAATCCTCGGGCACGCTTGTGAGGGGAGCATGCTGGTCGACGCCGACGGTGGGAGGTAGGGCGGCAGCGAAAGCATCGGACATGTCGATCTCGTGTTTTGGGGTGTGCATGCGATCGTAGAACTCCATGGCGTCTGTGGAACCGGGACCGCTGGGCTGTCGAGGGTGCATGTTGGCGATGCTCGGCGGCGATGAAGAGTGCGGCGGCGGATGGAAAAGCCGGTGAAGCCGGGGCAAGGGAGGAGTAGGATCTAGCGCGGAAGAGAGTGGAGGGAGAGCATTGATTGCGGTGGTGTGTTGTAGCTGTGCGAGATGACGGAATACGAGATCGAGAGAGTAGGTACAAAATAAAGAAGATCACGGGCGGTGTACACGACGACAGCGGCTACGTTGCGGTGGGCGAATGGCTCGAGAGCGATGACGATAGGAGCCAAGGTTTGTGCCAACGGTTAAAAGGCGTTTGCGAGGTGGATGGCGCGTATCGGTGCACAGGAGTGGTTTGGTGGATGGTGGGTGGTATTGCAGCACCAACTGATTCGAGATGAGCGGCGGCGCGCGCGCGTGTTTGCAAGCCGGACGTGGATAGCGGATGGCAAGGTGGATGAAGGTAGGAGACACGAACGCGGATGTGCGTGCGAGGTTAGTTGGCAAGAGGTGAAGGAGGCGGAGGATGGTGACGAGGAGGAGGTGTGCTCGGAAGGTCGAGCCGATTTCTGGTTGCGGGCGGCGGAGGCAGCGGAGGCAGCGGCGGTGCGTTACGGGAGGCGCGCGGCTCGCGGCTCGAGGCTGCAGCAGCAGAGAGAGGTGCACTGGCAGTGCTGCTGCTGCTGCTGTGCACTGACTGGTGCTGTGCCTCGCGCGGTGCAACGCCGACGTCCGGTGCTCTGGGTCCCAAAAAGGCATCCAAAACGGCCATCCAAAAGGGTCATTCAAAAAGGCAAAAAGGCGGGCGGGCACGCGCTCATCTTTGGCGCTCAGCTTTTGGCGCCCAGCTTTGGCTCGTTGGCTCACTGGCTCGCGCTGCCGAAAAAGGGTTGCCAGCCAGCCAATCTGAAATTGGCAGCCCATCGATCTGCCCCGCTTCGCCTCGCCTCGCCTCGCCTCGATTCCGGCACGTCGAGGCAGCCAGCCGAATTTCCACGGGCGTTGGTCCCCTCATCCGTGTTTCGGCTCGTGCAGCTGCTGCTCTCCATGCTGGCCTCAGCGGAGACCCGCCGGGCTTGTTCCGTCGATCTAACAAGTCGAGCGTTGCGCAAGTCGGCGTTCTTGCCACGAGACACCGAAAGGTCCCCCTAACCTCGTCAAAGCTCGTGAGGGGGTATCCGTGCTCAACGATCATGCACCAAGCCCAATTGGCAAGAAAGAAGATGGCCAAGTTGCTCGAGCCTTGCTGCTTGTCGTACAGGCGCAGCCGAGCTCTCTTTTGCTTTCAGCTTGGCAGACGCATCTCGCCTCGCACCTTGCGCATTCTCTCGCATCAGCCATCATCGACGCCACAGCCCAGCTGCATGGCCTCACGTTTTCACCGTCTTCCCAGCAGCACGACATCCACCGACACACCCATCCGCACGCACTCACGCGTAAGGCGCAAAGCTAGCAGCTCGTCGACGAGGGATAGCCGTAGTAGTGAGGGTTGGGGAGTGAGGGGGCCATTCCAGCCCGCCAGCGCCGTTGGCACGCAACTCGACGCTCCGGTTCCGGCAAGCATGCCACGTGCCACAACACAGGAACGCCGCCCGCACTGTACTTCCTCAATCAATCAATTGAAAGCGTATCTATATGCAACAGCTGGCTGTACGAACATCAACTGGCACTATGGCGGAGTGGTTATCGCGTGGCACTCGAATCTTTCTGCATTCGAGGGGAATTCTTCCCCACTCAACAAAAGCATATGCCATTCCCTCTGGGAGCACAGGTTCAAATCCTGTTGGTGTCGTCTTTTTTGCATTTTGTATCTCAGCTGTGGCCTAACATGATGCACGATTTTTGGCGGAGAGCATCTGGCGTAAATGGACGCGTCGGCGTGTCGAGAGGCGTTGTCAGCGCTGATGCCCGCCCTTTTTTGCCGCGCGTGTTGGTTGGAGTGGAGCGAGCGACGCGCAGGTGCCAACCCTGCCTGGCCGCACTCGACTCAGCTGCTCGAAGATCCAAACCACCTCTCTTCATCTTCCCTCCTCCTCTCCCCCTTCTCACGACGTCGGAACAAGCCGACGCAATACCTGTACACATCATGCCGGAACAGCCCAAACTCGCAAAGTTCTTTGGCGGCGGAGCAAGTGCCAACGCGGCTCCATCGTCATCGTCGACTAAATCGCGCCAGCTCGACCTCAAGTCGGCATTCGCCCCGAAAGCGTCCAGCTCAACCAAACGCGAGGCGACATCGACGCCTGCCGCCTCGACACATCCTACGCCAACTCCAGCTCCAGCTACAGAGGCGCCCGACGCTTCGCCATCACAGCCGGCAGCGCCGCAAAGAAAGAAGCGCAGGATCGTCGAATCCGACGACGAAGACGACCACGAACCCGCGCCAGCACCAGCCGCACCAAAGGAGGTACCACCCGTCGCAGCCATCTTTGCCAAGAAGCCATCCACAGCCACACCCAGCACCACAGTACCCAAGCAAAGCGACCCCATCGACGTCACACGCAGCGACGCCGAGTCCGAACATGGCGGCTCGGAAGTGGAGGGGCCCGAGGACGACGACGAGGACGACGCCGAGGAAGCAGAAGCAGAAGAAGAGCAAAACGGCGCCAAGAAGCTCGCTGCGATCTTTCAGAAGCCATCACAGGTGCGCGACACCAAGGTGAGCTGGAAGCAGGGCGAGCCGGTCCCCTACGCAGCGCTCGCAGCCGCGTTCGGCGAGATCCAAGCCACCACCAAGCGGCTGGAGATCACCGAGATCCTGACGCAGTTCCTCGTGCGCGTCATCGAGCGCTCGCCCGACAACCTGCTGCACGTCGTCTACCTGTGCATCAACCGGCTGTGTCCCGACTACGAAGGTCTCGAGCTTGGCATTGGCGAGTCGCTGCTCATCAAGGCCATTGCCCAGTCCACGGGGCGCGAGGTGCCGCGCATCAAAAAGGACCTCGAATCGCTCGGCGACCTCGGCCTCGTCGCGCTCAACTCAAAGAAGAACCAGCCCACCATGTTCAAGGTGAGCAGTCTCAAGGTGCCGTCGGTGTTCAAGCAGCTGCGCGACATTGCGCTCGTGGCGGGCAACAAGAGCCAGGATCGCAAGATCGGCATGATCAAAAAGCTCCTCGCTGCATGTCAGGGCGAAGAACCCAAGTTCCTCATCCGCTCGCTTGAGGGTAAGTTGCGCATCGGGCTCGCGGAGCGTTCGGTACTCGTCTCGCTCGCGCGTGCCGTCGTCATCTCGCGTCTCGGCAAGTCGATCGCAAAGCTGCCGCAGGAGACGCTGGCGAGCAAGCTCGAGCAGGGCACCGAGGTGGTCAAGGCGGTGTATTCCGAACTGCCGTCGTACGACCTCGTGATCCCCGCACTGCTCCGGGGCGGTGTGGAGGGCCTGCGGGAGGAGTGTAAGCTTACGCCCGGGGTGCCGCTCAAGCCGATGCTCGCCAAGCCCACCAAGGCGATCAGCGAGGTGCTGGACCGGTTCGAGGCGCAGCCGTTCACGTGCGAGTACAAGTACGACGGCGAGCGCGCACAGGTGCATCTGCTGCCGGACGGAAAGCTCGCCGTGTTCTCGCGCAACTCGGAGAATATGTCGGTCAAGTATCCCGATTTGGTCGAGCAGATCCCGCGCTGCATCCGGCCTAGCGTCAAGTCGTTTGTGCTCGATGCAGAGGCGGCCGCGTGGAAGAAGGCCGAGATCAACCCCGACACGGGCGTGCAAGAACCCGCCAAGCTGCTGCCTTTCCAGGAGCTGAGTCGACGCAAGAGAAAGGACGTCAAGGCGGAGGACATCAAGGTGAAAGTCAAGCTGTTTGCATTCGACCTGCTGTATCTCAATGGCGAGCCGTTGTTGTCGCGCCCGCTCGATGAGCGTCGCAAGCTACTGCTCGAGCACTTCACACCTGTCGAGGACGAGTTCGACTATGCCAAGGCCGAGGACGGCACATCGGTCGAGCAGATCGAGACGTTCCTCGAGCGCTCGGTCAAGGAAGGCTGTGAGGGTCTCATGGTCAAGATGCTGCGCGGGCCCGATTCGACCTACGAGCCCTCGCGCCGCTCGATGAACTGGCTCAAACTCAAAAAGGACTACCTTGCAGGCACTGGTGATTCGCTCGACCTGGTTGTCATCGGCGGCTATCTGGGCAAGGGCAAACGCACCAATGTGTACGGCGCATTCTTGCTCGCATGCTACGATCCAGACTCGGAAAAGTTTCAGTCCATCTGCAAGATCGGTACCGGCTTTACCGAGGCCGACCTGGACGCACACTATGCTACGCTCAAGCAGCTCGAGATCGGCGCGCGCAAGCCGTACTACGACGTCGGCGATGCCAAGCCCGACGTGTACTTTGACGCCAAGGTGGTCTGGGAGGTGCTGACCGCTGATCTTTCCCTCAGCCCGGTGTATACCGCTGCTAAAGGCTTGGTGGATCAGCGCGGGATCAGTTTGAGGTTCCCGAGGTTCATCAGGATCAGGGACGATAAGGCGCCAGAGGACAGTACGAGTCCGGAGCAGATCGAAAGCATGTATAGAGCCCAGGCGGTAAACAGCTCCAAGTCCAAGTCGGGGCTGGATGAAGACGATGGTTTCTGGTAGTGCGCCAATACAAATGCATTCGATGACAACTAGGCGCGCGCGTGTGAGGGATGCGTGGGTTGATACGGAAGCCACATGGCCGATTCGTACGAAGCCGGTTGGGAGTAAGCTGTGTGTGGTAGTGCCGATGGCGTTGTGGGGAGGAAGAAGGCGGTGGTGGTTGGGGCAGGTAGCACTGTGATGCGCTGGGCAGCGTTGGTGATGTATGTTTCGCACGACGCCTGTTGGTGTTCTGGCGTGAGAGGATGCACCACCACATGCGGTGGACCCACTGCCCCCGTTCGCAGAGGCACCGCCGTCAACGTGAGTGTAACACTCGTCTCTTGCTGCAATGCTGCAATCGCAAAGCTGCCTCGTTTCTGTCCATCCACCAGCCACGTCTCAAAATCAGGTACCACATCCCAGATCATCTTTGCGTCAACTCGGTCACCCGCCGCCGCCCACTGACGCGAGACCGTGATGACCACAGTCAACTGCACCGGCTGACCTACGACTAGGGCAATGTCTTCGCTCGGCGGTGCGCCCACGTTGAGCGTGACAGCATTGACGTACTCGACGCTGGGTACGTCGACGGGGATGGTGAGCGTCTGCCACGTGTCGTTGGCATCGCCATCGCGCCCAGGCGAAGCAACTGCATCGAGCGCAGCAGTCACCGCGGCGAGCACGTCGGCAAACGATGCAGGCGCTTGACCCCATGTGCGCCATTCGGTGCGCCACCATGCGACATCCACCTCGCCAGTCCTCACACCGCCGGTGATCGAAAACGCAGGCAAGTCAACGCGCTCGCCAACATACGCCCGCAGCGCATCGTGCACCAGCCGCGTCGTCTCGTTCCCCCATCCTGGCGTCTGCAACGCGCCCACGGCCCGCGAAACAGCCTCGTCGTGCAGCGACCGGTAGTTCACCGTGAGCCGTAACCTCCCCCCCTCCCCGGGACCGGTGGGTTTGACCATGCGGAAGAGGTATGTCGCTGGCTGACGTGGCGTCACGGTTGCTTGACGCGCCGATGAACACGCCGTGACCTCGAGCGTACCTGCTGCATCGCCATCGTGGTCGAGCCGAACAGGCTGCAGCCGGATGCTTCCGGCGCCGGCGGCCGAGATGGTGAACTTGGACAGCAGCGAAGCGGTGCGGAAAAAGTCCTGCACGTTGACGCCGAGTGGCAGAGCGGTGCGCAGCTGCACCCGCGTCGTCAGCACGCGCTTCTTGCCCAAAGCCCTCTCGCCCTCGGCGCTGAGGTATGACAGCGTCACAACAGCGTCCAGAACCCCCGACTCGGGCACATGCAGCAGTGGGACGGTAAAGCATACCTCCCCATCTCGCTGCAGCGTGGTCAGCGACACACAGTCCGCGCCAGCCTGTATCTGAGCCGTGTCGTCGCTTTGCGCAACGACCGAGGAATAATCGACGAGCGCAGTGCCGTCGGCAGCACACACGCGCACCTCGGCGCTGTCGATACGGTGTCGTCCCGCGCGGACTGTGACTTGCACCTCGCGCGTGCGGTCCAGGTGGATGCACCTCGGCAGGGCCAATGCCACACTGGGCGCGGCGCCGTCCCTGGGCACACGCACCACCGTCGGCATGACCGCCGCCGCGTCGTACTGGAAGATGAGCCGGGCAAGGCGGATCTGTGTCACATCCACCGCATATGCGCCGTGCGCCGGATGCGCATTGAACAGCTCCACGCGGTTCCTCCCCGACTGCAGAGTCGTGCTGCCCGAAGTGTACCAGAGCGATTCGGCGTGTTTGCCCACCACGCACACTCGGACGTCTTGCACCAGCTGCGCACACGGCAGCATCGACGTCACGTCCACCGTGACCACCGATCCGTCCTCGCTCTCCACCAGCCGCGCCGTTCCGCTCGGCACCACGATGGCAAACAGCGGAAACCCGCTCACGGGAATTTCTCGCTCCATCGCCGACGACGCGCGCCGCAGCTCGTCGCACACATACACCGGGTCGGTCCACTTTGCTGCATCCGTCCCGGTGATCTTTGCGGTGGCGCGCGTCTGCACACTGGCGCGCAGCACCGCCAGCGCCGCTGCCACCCACGCGCGGTCTCTGGGCAGGCCGAGTTGGGCGTGGCACTCGAGCTGCAGTGCTAGCGCATGCGCCTCGAGCAGGCTGAAGCGCGCCGTGGCGTAGGCATCGCTGATGAGGACCAGGCTCGTGTGGGCTGCAGCGTAGTCGGCGCGCAGGTAGCGCAGCGAGGCCATGACGAGACGCACATGCAGCGTGTCGCGGTGGCGCGATGCGGCTTTCCAGCCCGAAGCGATGCGCTCGCACAGCGCAAGGTAGTGAGAGTCAAAGTGCTCGCGCGACTCGATGGCCTGCTTCAACTCGGGCCGCGACGGCATGCGCTTCTCGTCGAGCTGCAGCGCTGGCCCCAGCCCCGCAGCACCCTCGCCGGATGCGTCGTCTGGCAGCGCAGGCAGATCTCGATTCCTCACCGTGTCGGTGGCGCCGCTGTCGGAGCGGCAGACAAACGGGTCGAGTTCGGGGAGGTGGCCGGCTTGGATGCCGATGCGGTCGAGCTGACGACGTGCGAGGTCGAGCAGCTCGGACTTGTTGGACTGGAACGCGGGCGTGAGCTGGTCCACGCCCTG
Source organism: Moesziomyces sp. F5C1 (assembly GCA_003004715.1). Taxonomy (NCBI): domain Eukaryota; kingdom Fungi; phylum Basidiomycota; class Ustilaginomycetes; order Ustilaginales; family Ustilaginaceae; genus Moesziomyces; species Moesziomyces sp. F5C1. The sequence goes on along the minus strand of NXFR01000001.1, from coordinate 1,767,379 downwards.
GTCGGACGTGGCTGCGCTGCGCTGGATCAGCCACGCCTGGCACTGCTCGACGACATCAAGCGCGGCGGAGAAGATCCACGACTCGATCCACTGGCTGCTGAGTCTGCGATTGCGGCGCAGCATGCGCCCCACTGCAGCAATGAAGAGCGGTGCCTCGCGCATCACCGCCGCCACCCTACCCATCTTTCCAAGCAGCGCCGACTTGCGCGCAAACAGGTAGCAGCGAAAGTCAAAGAGCGAAATGTCGTTGTGGCGGATGAGCTGTGCATACGGCTTCTTGTGCACGTCGAGCAGCGGGAGCGAGTCGTCGTTGACATCGTCGCCTCCTACGGGTGCAAAGGCGACGGCGCCCGTCTGCATCGCCTGGGCAAAGACGATCTCCAGATCCTCGTACTGGCCCACGGCGTCGTCTTTGAGGCCGACGGCATCGAGCGTACGCGCCAGCGAGTCCTTGGCGAGAAAGTAGCTGCAAAAGTCCCACCCCTGCTGGCCCTTTGTGACGCCGCACCGTGCGATCTCCTGCTCCTGCGCCTCGATGGTGGTGGTGAACGTGGCGGAGGCCGCCTCGCGCATCTTGGTGAGCAGCTCCGCCCAGATGGTGGGGTCCATGGAGTGCAGCCCCGACCGCGTCAGCGGCACGGCAGGCACGGGTGGCAGCCGTGAGATGTGCACGACGTGTTCCTTCTTGGAGGTGCTAAAGTCGGCGCGCGCCTTTTCGAGCACGTTGGCCTTGGACTTGTTCATGAAGCGGCCCATGCCGGTCTTTTCGGCGGCGGGCGTGGTGTTGGCGAGGCCCGAGATGCCCGCGCCCTCGGGCGGCGTGATGAGCACGATCAGATACTCGGGCTCCGTAGGCACGATGGATATGGATGCGGGCAGCGTAGCTTTGGACGCCCCAGCTGAGGTGGTCGGAGTCTGTGGACCTGATGCCGTCACGGGCGGTGTGTCGGAGCGCACGGGCGGCGTGGCGGATCGCAACGAGCCCAGGCCGAGCGAGGTGCGCGAGGACGATGCCAGCGTCGGCGTGCCCGGAGCCGGATTGTTGTTGGCGCCAATACCTGGCTGCTGTGCATGAAAGAAGGAGAGGCTGCTGATCCATGAGCGAATCTCGTTGCGCACGGTGGTGCGGTAATGCTCGCTGTCCTCGCACACCACGAGGTAGAGATGCACAAACGGACGGTCGAGCAAGCCCGCGCCCCCGGGCTGCTCAAAATAGCCTGGATCGCCTCTCCATCTGCGAATCTCGTCGGTGAGCGGCTTGAGCGCGACGTCGAGCGTTTGTATGGTGCGAATGGTCGATCCGGGCGCGAGCGAAGACGAGGTGTGAGCCGGCTTGCCCTGCTGGGCTGCCCTGGCTGCGACGGCATCGAGCGTGGACTGACTCGGGCGCCAGTGCAGATTGCGCAGCGGCAGCTGCTGTTGGAGGAGATTGATGAAATGCGGCGTGAGAGGAGCGGCCAAGAGCGGCTGGGAAGCCGCAAAGGTGACGGTGATCCTCTCGTTGGCAGGCGGCGAATGCTCGGCCATGGTGATGCGTCGCCAGGTTGGGCGGGAGCAGGCTCGCGTCACCTCCTGCTCCTGAGTGCGTATGCGAAGGATGCACGCAGGTGCGAGCAAGATGCGATCCGAACCGGCTCTCGAGGCTGCGACAAGGTGACTGTTGGTGGTGTCGAGTGAGGATCAGGAGCGCGGCCATGCGACACCGGCGAGGAGGGTCTGTGCATTGGAAGAAAGTGGCGGAGGTAGTTGCTTAGGTCTAACAAAAACACAGAAAAACGCTACCCGATAAGATAGCTCGCATGCAGCCGCGCACAGACCTTCACCGCATGGCCTGCAACGCTGAGGAGATGCTTGTCATGAAGTCTACCTGTACGCAAGCTTCTCGGACCGCGATCGTCAGCCTGGGCCTGTCGGTGGTGGTTGCTGCAAGCGATCCACGCTAAAGTAGGCGGTCTGCCTTTGCACCATTGCTCGGACCGAGAAGAGGCGAGGCGAGAGCGAAAAAGCCGATGCGCTGCGCTGTGCTGCGATGCGACAAATGGCGATGCTGACTCCACATTTCCCGCTTTTTGTCATTTTCCGGAGCCCTTTTTCGAGCTATTTTTTGTGCGGAATCCGAAAATTCGGGCAGCTGCAGAGCGATGTCACTCGACTGAGCCGCTCCATTAAGCAGCATAGCTGGACGACGAGGAGGAGGGCCGCCATCTTGGATTCGCTCCACCACCAACCTCGTTCGTCCTCAGCCTCATTATAGACCCCAGCATTCGGGGCGCCATCCTTCGATTCGGCATTGCACGCGCAACTAGCATCTCCCGGCATCCAGCGTCCCTTGGGCTGAGAGGGTCGAGGAGCCTTTGCGCCCGTACCCGTGCTCATGTCTAGCTCGACACAATCGCCACGGCCGTCCTCGCCCATCGCCACACGGCGCCCGTCCGGCCGTCGAGCCTACTCGCACGCCTCGCGCATCTCTGCAGCCACTGATGATGCCACCGACGATGGCTCCGAGGCCACCGCGCCCGCCCAGACCATCCGCGATGTGTCGCAGGCATTTCGATCCGGCAGGCCGAGCCCGTACCACATGGCGGTGGTCACGCTGCTCGGAAGCCTAGCAAGCGGAATGCCGCTCGCCTCCATGTTCAAGGTGTACACCTACATCATGTGCGAGGTGTACGATCCCTCGATCCGCAACGAGCCCATCTCGCACAAGTCCAGCCGCCTCGTCGCCGCAGCACGCAACGTGCTCGCACCCGTTTCCACATCCGCATCCGCGACCGCAGCCATGCTCAGACTGCCACCGGCACCGGAGCTGCCCAATCCACCGCGCTGCTCGCTGCCGTGGGTGCAAAAGTCGACGTCGTCCTACTCGGCGGCCATGGTGACCGTGGGTGCGCTGCTCGGCCTCATGACGCTCTCGCGCGCCTCGCATCTGTCGCGCCGCTTCGGTAGGCGGCCGCTGCTGCTCATCGCCCACGTGGTGATTGCGCTCGCCATCCTCGTGTTTCGCGTGGCCGTGGTGCTGCCGCCCGTGGCAGGTGCCGTGGTGCTCTATGCCGCCGTGGTCATCTCGGAAGCTTCGGCGGGCGCTCCTCTGCGCATCGCCATCCAGAACTACGTCGTAGACACCACATCGGAAGCTCAACGTGCTGGGGCACTCAGCTTCATCGAAGGTTTCGGCCAGATCGGCGCATTCCCCTCGAGCGCGCTCGGCGGTCTGCTCGCCAGTCTCACCAACGAGTTCTTTGCGCCCTTCTACGCGGACTGTGCGCTCATGATCCTCGCCGTCGCATACATCCTCGTGATCGTACCCGAAAGCAAACGGGGCGCCGAGCACACGTTTGTCGACCAGTGGATCCACTCGGACGAGCTCGAGGCGGATGCGCAGTCGCAGTCGTCGGACACACATCCCGACAACGCAGGAGAAAGCGCCGAGCAGAACCACTCCAACCTCACCTGGTCCTCGTGCCACACCGACCGCGACTCGTCCAAGCTCAAGTGGCGCTCGCGGGTGCGCAAGCTCAACTTCCTGCGACCGCTCGCCATCTTTGCGCCGAGGAGCAGACACTATACGCCCACCACCGAGCACGATGTGATGCACGCACCGCTCGACACGGCCGACCACGATCATCGTCCGGCTCCGGGCCAGCAGGCGGAGCTGTCGACGGCGGTGCACAAGGTGCAGAGCCGCATGGATTTCCGGCTGCTCAATCTGGCTGCGGTGGTGGTGTTTGAAGAGACGTACCAGGCGTTCATGGTGCCACTACTGCTGCTGTATAACAGCGAGCGTTTTGGCTTTGACGTGCTGCAGAACGGATATCTCGTGAGTGTGCTGCAGAGTACGCGTGCGCTCTTTCTCACCGCCATCTTTCCGCCGGGAGTGGCGCTGGCGCGCAGGTACGTCACCAAGCTCGCGGTGGCGCGCAGGAGGAAGCAGGTGCGTAAGCTCAAGCAGAAGGCGCAGTCGCAGTCGCAGAGCCACGCGCGTGCACCAGGCGATGCGGCGTCAGCAGCCACCGACGAACGTGCGCCGCTCGTACGCGGCACCTCGAGCAAGTACGGTAGTGTGGGAGCTCGCGATTATGGCAAGCAGGCGAGCAGTGCTGGCGCGGAAGGTTCGGTGCAGGCTCGACCCGCACGCCGACGCCCGTCGTACCGGTCTGCAGCGGCATTGGGCTATTCGGGCCTCAAGGCGAACAAGCGCTCCTCGATGGCGTCGCAAATCAGTGTGGGCAGTAATAACTGGGAGACGCATTCGATCTTCACCCATTCGCCCTCGGACCTGATCAAGCGCATCCAGCGCGGCAAGCTCGACATTTCCATCATGGTCGCATCCTACACGCTGGCCACCGCCTCGTTTCTCGTCATGGCCAGCTCGGCAAGGGCACCCACTACATCGAGCGCACAGGAGGGGGATGGCAAGTTGTGGTGGAGCAGTGCATGGATTCCACTTGTGCTGGCGGTGGTGTTGCTGCAGATCTCGGCGGGCTCGACATCGGTGCGCACCGCGCTGGTGGTGAACGCGGTATCGGAGGACGATCAGACCAAGGCGCTAGCGGCGCATCAGATTCTGGTGACGACCGTGGCGGCGGTAGTGCCGCTGCTCACATCGTTCGTGTACGGTGTGGCGCTCGAGCGGGGCCATCCGGAACTGGTGTGGCTCTTCAAAGCATTGTTTGCCGCCCTGGCCGCGATGGGTGCGCTGGGCCTGTTTTGGAGCCATCGAGGCTTCTACGAGAAGGCGCATGACGAGGACGAAGAAGCACACAGCGACGACGAGTCCGAATCGCACACATGAGAACACTGTCGATTTCAAGGTAGAAGCCAATCTACAATCCATACACAGATTCTCGAGGTGGTTGTGGGGTTGTCGGGGACTAAGCCGGGATGACGTGGGCGTGCGGAGTGCAGCCTTCGAATGTGTTACGTCGGCGAGCTGTTTGTGAGGGTGAAGAGAGATCCCCGTGTGTGGGCTGTCGGTGGACCAAGGGTTCGGCCAATTTCACGAGCCAAAAAACAAAAGGAGAGGATTTTCGAGTCGGAAGAGGTCGGCACGACAGGCGCAACGTCACGAGCTCCAGCGATCGTCCCACCGCCAAATTTCGCAAAAAAAAACAAAACACACACACACACGCACAACCAAGCCCAGGTGAAATTGCCGGTGACCCGAGCGCAGATCGGTCAAAGTCAAGCCGAGCAAGCGAGCAAGCAAGAGAGGGAAGCGCGAGTTTTTCTTCCGACCCAAGAAGATCGGGTTGACTGTGCATGGGGAGGGGCAGAGAAATGCGGTCCGCTCCCCCGCTGTCCTGCTCTCCGCTGTGTGGGAGTCACCCGCACCCGCACCCGCACCGCCGCTCAACGCTCGATCGGCGCAAGGCTCACCTCGCTCGCTTCCACGCTGGAGAGTGCAACGCAGGATCTCGCCCTCGCCTCTCCCCACACTTTCGTACTCCCCTTTTCTTACTCTTGCAACTCCACCTTCCTCGTTCTTCCCATCCTCATCGTTCCTCTGGGTTTTGTTCACTTCCACACACTCGCTCTCTCGCTTCGTGGCTCCACTTTCGCACTGTGCCCCTGTCCCCGTGACACTCTCTCACTTGCTCGCCTCCACGCACGACCACACGTCAAGAACACTTCAAAAGGCCGCAAGACGCATACTGCTGTCCAACACGGCAAGTTCAAGCTAGATAGGATACCGCCAACATCATGTCGCATTTCGTGCCTCCGATGTTCTGGCCGCGACCCGTGCACTGCGAGTCGGCCTCGTCGTCAGAACCTCAACAGCAGCAGCCGCAGCAGATCCAGGCTGTGGCTGTCAACGGCAACGGCAACGGCAATGGCAACGGCAACGGCAACCATGGCGTGTACTGGATCCCGCATCTGCCTGGCGAGGGCCGCTTTGTGGTCAACGCCAAGCTGTACTCGCGCCAAGATGCCGACCCGTCGTTTCAAGAGCACATGGAGAAGTTCCGACGCGAAGTAGCGGCGTCTTCGCCGGGCATGCTCTCGTACAAGACGTCGGTGGTGCGCGGCGTGACGGACAAGGAGAACCTCATCTGCCACGACCTGTACATCTCGGACGACCTGGAGCCGCATCCGGTGCCGAGCACCAAGGAGGAGAAGGAGGCGCTGGCGGCGGAGCGTCTCAAGGAGATCCAGGAGGAGAAGCGCGAGAAGCCGGTCAAGAGCGCGCTGAGCGAGATCGGCAAGTCGGCGTACAACTTTGGCCTGGGCGGCATTGCGGGTTCGGTGGGTGCGACGCTCGTGTATCCGATCGACCTGGTCAAGACGCGCATGCAGAACCAGCGCTCGGCAGTGGTGGGCGAGCCGCTCATGTACAAGAACTCGATAGACTGCGTCAAGAAGGTCTTCCGCAACGAGGGCGCGCGCGGCTTCTACTCGGGTCTGGGCCCACAGCTGCTGGGTGTGGCGCCGGAGAAGGCGATCAAGCTCACAGTCAACGATCTGGTGCGCGGGCACGCCAAGGACCCCATCACGGGCGCCATCACGCTGCCGTGGGAGCTGTTTGCCGGTGGTGCGGCGGGTGGATGCCAGGTCATCTTCACCAACCCGCTCGAGATTGTCAAGATCCGGCTGCAGGTGGCGGGCGAGATCGCCAAGCAGGAGGGCGGCGACCGCGTAGCACGGGGTGCCGTGCACATTGTGCGCCAGCTCGGTCTGGTTGGGCTTTACAAGGGTGCGTCGGCGTGTCTGCTGCGCGACATTCCGTTCTCGGCGATCTACTTCCCCGCGTACGCGCATCTGAAGAAGGACACCTTCCACGAGGGACGCGATGGCAAGAAGCTCGGATTCGGCGAGATGCTCGCATCCGCAGCGATTGCCGGTATGCCCGCTGCGTTCCTCACCACGCCCGCCGATGTGATCAAGACGCGTCTGCAGGTCGAGGCGCGCAAGGGCCAGGCGAGCTACAAGGGCATCGTCGACTGCGCCACCAAGATCCTGGCCGAAGAGGGACCCAAGGCGTTCTTCAAGGGCTCGCTCGCAAGGGTGCTCCGCTCGAGCCCGCAGTTCGGCGCAACACTCGTGGCGTACGAGTACCTGCAAAAGTTCCTCCCGTATCCGTTTGAGGATACCGAGGTGGCCGACATCATGCGCGACGGCGTGCCGGGCGAGGACCCGTCGAGGACTCATGCGCGCCGCGCACTCCAGCTCCTCATCGAGCTGCATGAGGACTTTGGTCGTCCCCCTGCTCCCGCTGCTGCTGCTACTACACCTGCTGCCGCCGCTCCAGCCAAGTAGACCAACTCACACCCGATCTGTCTTCGACACCTTTGCCCCCATAATAGACACAATTGAGCAGAGAGCTTTCTTCCGATCATTCGAGATTGGCAGCTCCAGCGAGCGTGTGTGATTGCGTGATGAGAGTGTGACAGCCGAATGAAGCGCCGCTTGACGCACAGCACCGCAAATGAGCTTCACTCCATTGGCTCCAGCAGAGACGCGGCGCGGAAGGAAGCGTTGGACCCTGGACCTGCAAAGCGCAAGAGGCCACAGCCAAATCGGCACCTCCCCGAGCCCACCTCGCGCTTAATTTTCCCCAAGCAGCAGCCAGGCAATCAATCTCCACCCGGCAGCGCCGACACTCACACTTGCATCTCGAATCGTCGTCGGGCCTTGCGATCCATTCAACCTCGCCCTCTTTTGCATCACATCCTCCATCCTCCTTCCGATAAGCACTCGACAGGCTTCGTCTGGACTGCACGCCGTCCATGCCGCCACAATAGCATCTCCTCGCCGTCGCCCTTATCGCGACCCCTTCGACTGGAAACGACATGCGTCCCTGATCACGCACCGCTCACGGATAGGCAACCATGTCTCAGCATGATGGCGCGGCATTCGCACACCATTCTGTGCTGAGCCCTCCGCTGCTAGCCGCCATCGACAGCCAGCACGTGTTCGGTCCATACGACTCGGCGCAGACACCACGCGAGCCGCCGCAGCCCGAGTCGAGCTCGCGCCCCACGCATCGACGCACACGCTCCAGGGCATCGTCCGTCGCCTCGGTGCATAGCCTTACCACCACCACCAACACCAATGCCGCACTCTCTCAAAACCCTTCGCAACGCAGGGCTCGCAGGGGCCATAATGCGGCTGGCACGCATGGCCGCAGCGGGAGCAACTCGATGTCTGCCACCGCCTCGGGCCGTGCTGCTACGCTGAGCGCCTTATCGCCCACCGAGGCGTCTCGACCGCTGACGGGAAGCTCGCGCAACCGCTCCATTCCCAACCTCGACGGCCTCCACAGCCTCTCTGCTTCACACGAGCACAGTCATGCCGCTCGACCGTCCGCTTACACTGCTCCGTCGTCTCCGCTCCTTTCGGCGGCAGCTTCGTTGGCATTCGCCATGTCGCCCGTCGCTCATGCTTCCGCAATGACCGAACACCTCGTACCTTCCGACTGGGCGCTCGATGCTTCTGTACCAAGCACCCCTCACACTGCATTCTCGCGCAACGCCTCCGACTACTTTGACCCAGCGCTGCTCGCGCATCTGCAGTCGCACGACCCAAGCTCCCATCCCGAGCTCTGTGCCTCTCAGCCGGTCGCTTCGCCACCGCCAGCCCATTCTGCGCATGCAGCGCGCTCGGCAAGCCAGTCCGAGTGGGCGCAGCATGCGGCGCACATGCAGCAGACCGCACAGTTGCTCGGTCTGCAGCGTCTATTCGCAAGTCGCAGCACACCGCATCTGCCGGACCTCGACTCGTCCTATCTGGGCCACGACTTTGAGTCGCCCCCGCCATATGCGCCACGCGCCGCCGCGCACGAGACCGAGCTCGAGCGTGCCGCCGACGTCGACTCCAACGCCACCAGCACGCCCAGTCGCGACCCGCCTCTGCCGCCGCCCATCTCCATCCCGGCGGGCACGTCGAGCCGACCGGCGTCCGGTCCGTCGTCGGCGTCCGTGCCTGCGCGACCGCCGCTGTCGCGCGCACGCTCGTCGTCGCGCGGAAGCAGGAGTGGACCCCCGTCGCCATCGGCGTCGTTCTACGGCAGACGCGGCCTCACGAGTCTGTCGCCGTTCCCGGCGGGGCTCGAGATGACGCCGAGCGTGATGCATGTGGCGCAGTTCGCCTCGACCCCTGCCAGCCCCGGCTTTGCACCGGACAGCGATGGGGACGAGGACCTCGAGGGCGCGCTGTCCTTCTCCTCGTCCAGGTCCAAGCAGAGGCGGGACGAGCGCACTATGTCGGCTGCTGCCGAGGACGGCGCGCGCAGCGAGGCGAATGGTATCGTCTCGGCATCGCTGCCCGCCAGTTCGTCCATGTCGCAGGCCGGCTTGACGAGGAGGAGGAGGTCGGGATCCACGGGCAGTGCGCGACAGCTTTTGCGGCCCCGGACGCCAAGCAGCGTCGCTGCGGCGGCGAGAGGCCCGGCTAGCACGCAGCAGGCTTCGGCGAGCAGTCCTGCTCCGAGCGCGGTGGACGAGGTGCCACGCACAGCCGAGGCGGTGCGCGTCGAGCCAACCGCGCCTGCGACGGCGGCGTCCGTCAGCTCGGTCGATGCCAGCTTGGACGCAGACAGCGTGAGCCAGCCCGTGTCACCCACCTCGGACAGCACGCGGCCGGACAGTCTCTCGTCGCCCGAGGCCGCGCGGTACACGCACCGCTCCAATTCCGCCTTCACCAGCAACGGCGCGTCGGATGCCTTTCCTTCGCCTGGCCGTGCGGCAGCAGCACCGGGCGAGGACGACGAATTCCCGCTAGTGCTCAAGCTGCTGCTGCATCCGCTGCGCATCCTCGCAGCTGTGCCCGGGTGCATTGGCACGTTCTGGCTCGCGCGCAATGCGTACATCCTCGCCCGCCGCGACGGGCAGCTGCTGAGTCCCGGGCCGATGCTCGCGCTCGCCGACGGCACGCAGCGCTTCTGGAGCGGCGAGACGGTGCAGCACGCGGTGCGGCTGGGACGTCGGCAGCCGGGCGCGCTCGACTTTGCGGTGGCGTGTCTGTGGAGCATGAGCACGGCGTACCACGCGCTCTCGTTCACCACACTGCTGCTGCGGCGCTGGCTGCTCTACTACTCGATCCTCCCCTCGCTCATCCGCCTCATGGCGCTCCAGGCCATCTGCTGGCCGCTCGTGCGCCTCACCGTGTACGTGTTTGGCGCCGACCAGCCGCTCGGCGCCTGGGTGGTGATCGGCACCACCACCGCGCTCAGTGACGTCGTGTCGCGCTGGGTCACGAGCAATATCGCCGATGCGCCGCTGGATGACGAGGTGGACGACGAGCAGGAGGACGAGGCGCTCGGGTACCTTAGCGACTATGGTCGTAGTCCGACCAGGGCGGTGGCGGAGCGGATGGGCATGGCGGGCAGCAACCCGCTGCTCGCTACGGGAACGGCGGCGCTGGGCGGCGCGTCGGATTGGGACCCGCGCTCGGGAGACGAGAGCGATGCGGCTGCGGCGAGCTTTTTCGCGAGCGAGCGCGAGCGGCAGCGCAAGCAGCGACGCGGTGGGCAAGGCACCCGATTCTGGCGGGCCGTCATCGGCGGGCCGTCATTCGCAGCACCCTCGCGACGCAAGGCGCGGCGTGCCGAGCAGTCGAGAAGCACGGGCGCAGCGACCGAGACCGAGGTGGAGCCCGAGTCGGACTGGCCCGGGTATGCGACGGACCGCACCGTGCTCGGTTCGGAGGGGCTTCGACGCAGAATCCCCGCGGGGGCGGGGAGGCGGACGGTGCTGCCGCCGTTCCCGTTTCGGCCCTCGACGTATCGCCAGGGCAGCACGCGGTACGTGTACAGAGACGGCGCCTGGACCAGGGAACGCACGAGCAGCCGACGCAACTTCCACTGGGACGTGGCGGTGTGGCGCAACGTGGTGCCCATTGCGGCACTGGCGTACCTCAGCATGTGGATCCTCGTGTGCGACGCCATGCGGCTCGGTGGCTGAACCCCCCTGGCTCCATGTATACCCCCTTTACCCCCGGCGTGGGTCCAGCTTGATGTCAATGAATGCCAGGCATGGTTGTGGAAAAAATTTGGGTGAGAGTGTTAGAGTGGGGGCGAATGCCTCCACATGCACGCAAGTGGCTGCGAGACAGCTGCAGGTTGGGAGTCATCGTGCTTTTGCGTCGTTGCTCTGCGACATTCGATGCTTCCACCATCTGGTCCACAATGTCGAGCAGTACCGGTAAAGTTGCGTGTTCGTTGGGTACGAGTCTGTCGTCGCGCCAGCTCGTGGCTGGAGTGAAGCAGCTCATTCCTGCACTCACCTCGGCTCGACACAAGGGTCAGGCTGGACGCATTGGCATCGTAGGTGGGTCGCGCGACTACACGGGTGCGCCATTCTTCGCCAGCATGTCATCCATGCGTCTCGGGAGCGACCTATGCTACACGATTTGCAGTCCAGACGCGGGGAGTGTGATCAAGACCTACAGTCCGGATCTGATCGTCAACCGTGTACTCAACCCGGACGTTGGGTTGGGCGATGTCGAGTCGGAGGTGGATGCGCTCTTTGCGCGGTTTCACGCCGTCGTCATCGGTCCTGGACTGGGCAGGGACGAGTTCATGCAGAGCTGCGCCAGGCTGTGCATCAAGCTCGCAAGGAAGAGGGACATGTATATTGTGCTGGACGCAGATGCACTTTGGCTGGTCCAAAACGAACCCGATGTCATTAAAGGGTATAGCAAGGCAGTACTCACGCCGAACAAGGCCGAATTCGCCCGTCTATGCAACACACTCAGTGTAGATGCAGATCAGGACCCCGACACTGCAGCACACAAACTCGCAGTCGCTCTCAACGGTCCGACGATTCTACAAAAGGGTGGAGTCGATCGAATCACCAATGGAAAGTAAGTTCCTCTCGAACCCTCCCGGTTGTCTTTGCGGCGCGAACTGACAATGTGCATCCTATTGACATGGATTAGGGAGGAGGCGCATGTTGATGCGGAGGGATCGTTGAAGCGGTGTGGAGGACAGGGGGATATCCTAGCCGGCTGTTTGGGCACGTTTGCAGGCTGGGCTGCGATCTATGCGCAGGAGCACACGGTGGCTGCCACTGCCTCAACACCGGGCGAGCTGGCACTCGACAACCTGTTGCTGTACGCCGGATACGGTGCAGCGCTCACCGCGCGTGCATGCAGTCGACGAGCGTTCGAAAAGCACCGCCGTGCAATGCTCGCGCACGATCTGCTGGCCGAAGTCGGCGCCTCGTACCAAGAGCTCTGGGAATAATGTCATCATTACCCTAGACTGACAAGATCGTTACTGCAAGCAAGACCATAGCGGCAGCCAGGGTGAGTTTTGTGTGGCGTGGTGAGGCGCTACCCGTGCATGCTAGGGCGGTGGGCGAGAGCGCCTTGAGACACGACTCGAGCGCAGGCACGCGGTCCGCGGAGGTCTGGCAGGTGGTGAGGCCCTCGCTGAACGTGACGGGAAAGACGGCACAGCACGAACCCGTCGAGGTGCCGTTGATGCTGCAGCCCGGATACTTGGGCGCACTGATCGCCATGACGAGCACTGAGTGGTGGTGCAAAGCAAGAAAGGATGCATACGTCTGCTCTGGAATTCACCGACAAGGTGTCGCAGATATGCACTGAGTCTGCGGGGTGCATTTTTTGTACAAAAAGCCGAGCAAGGCGCGCATAATGAAAGACGCCGATTCGCGGGCCCGATTGCAGGTGGACTGCAAACAAACGCATCGACCGTGCAGCTTGCAGATCCACCTTGCTTCCTCCTCCTTGGAGCAAATTCGCAACGACAGATAGGACGGCTGTGCCGCATCGGTCGAAAGAGGCGACATTTGGAGGAAGCCGCACGATACCAAAGCCGTTCCGGCGTCAAGCTTTGAAGCCAAAGTGTGCGTTGCGTATGAAGTGGGTGTGGGAAAGAGAAAGGGCTGGTGCAGAGGCTGGCGTTCCTGCAGCCGCTTCCGAAGTGTCGACTGCCGATCTGCTGCCTCTCTTTTGTTTCGTCGGTCCGGCCGGCCAGGCTTCGGCTGCTCCGACAGCTGCGTGAGGGATGAGGAGGACCCTCGTCGGGCAAAGTGGATTTTGCAATTTTGGGCGGCTCACAACCGGTCATCGCGCACAGCACTGCGCACGCGCCCACACCCGCAATCGCGAACCCTCGGTCTTAACTGCACTGCGCTGAGCTGCCTCGGCCCCCAATGTGACGCTCGTAAGCTGGTCTTCGGATGATCCGCAGCCGACGCCGCCTCGCCTGTCGCTGCTATCGGCCCTGTCCATCCTCTGCTCCTCTCCATTCCACGCTACCCTTTGCCTACCGCAGCACATCCGATCCTCCTTGGCTCAGCACATTCGCACACGACATGCATTGAGACGTCCGCTCCGCTTCCACCCACCATTCGCAGGCGTCTCGCGAGACCATCATCCTTCCGCTGCATTCGGGCATGGCCCTCGACGCACACGCCAGCATGGACGCTGCCGACGCCAAACCCACCACAAAGAGGGTCTCCTATGTTCTGCCGCCTTGCCGCAGCCCACCTGCGACCTTCGGACTCCCGCCGTTGGGAGCCCAGCGCGGCTTCAGCACCGGTCCCCTCCTCATCCCGCGCGAGCGCAACCAGCCGCAACCGCCGCGAAATGGGGCTCAGCCGGCTTCGTCCACCTCGTCGCTGCCATCCCTCTCGGCGGCTTCGTCGTCGAGCCGCTCAACCCAGTCCAACGCACCGCTCACTCGCCATCCACAGCACTCGCTGGCCGTCTCCTCGCTCGCCATCGACACCACCACATGCATAGCAGCCGGCGCCGACGACGACATCGACTCGGATGACGATGACATCGACGTCAACAACGATAGCGACCATGACCAGGCTTCCCGTCATCATTCTGTGCCGCCAGGCATCCTCTACACCGGCGGCCGCGATGGTCTGGTCGGAGCTTGGGAGCTCGGCCTGCCCATGCGTAAACGCAGCGCACAGCGTATACACCCACACGAGGCGCACGACGACGAATCCATCGGCCTCCTAGCCGATACCTCGGCGCTGCCCGGCCACGCCGACGCCGATGTCGATACGCTCGCATACTGGCAGGCCGATCCGCTGCGTGCCCATCGCGCACGCCGCACGCGCTTCCGCCAGTGCGTACAGTCGCACACCGACTGGATCAACGACATTATCCTGTGCAACCGCGACCAGACGCTCATCTCCGCCTCCTCCGACCGCACCGTCAAGGTGTGGAATCCGCACGACCCAACCCACAGCCTCAGTCCGCACGTGCTAGGCACTCACAAGGACTACGTCAAGGCGCTCGCACACGCCTCCGAGTCCGGCTACGTCGCCAGCGGCGGATTCGACAAGTGCATCAAGCTGTGGGACATCCGCGAGGCCAGAGCCGCGCCCATGCTCGAGCTCGACGAAAAGGCGGTCAAGAGCTCCGTCTATGCGCTCAGCGTCAACCCGAGCGGTGCGGTCATCGCCGCAGGCTCGCCCGAGCACCACGTCAAGGTGTGGGATCCACGCAGCGGCAAAAAGTGCGCAGAGCTCGTCGGACATACCGACAACGTGCGCACCGTGCTCGTCAGCGAGGACGGCCGTTTTCTGCTCTCGGGCTCGGCGGACTCGACCGTGCGCCTGTGGTCGCTCGGCGAACAGCGCTGTCTGCACACCTTCACGCACCACGCCGACTCGGTGTGGTCGCTCTTCTCGGACCATCCCACGCTCGACGTCTTCTACTCGGGCGACCGCCAGGGCTACGTGTGCAAGGTCGACTGGGAACGCTGCGCCGAGGTCTCCGAGGGCGAGTGCGTCGTGCTGTGCCAGGAGCGCGATGCCGCCGCCGACGACGAGCTCGACGACAGCCTCGATGGCGACCACGACTCGCACAATCTTCCCGACCTGCACAGGCGCGTCGCCAAGGCAGGCGTCCAGAAGATCATCGCACTCGACGACACGTACTTCTGGACCGCCACGGGCAACACCAGCGTCAACAGGTGGAGAGACGTGCCGAGGCGGGCGGAAAGGGAAGCCATCTATCCGATCGGAGGCCCACATACGCGCTCGCGCGAGCTGCTGCATCGCAATTCGTTTGGCAGCCCGAGCATGCATCGAGCCAGCGTCGAGACCGGCCGCTCGCCCGAGTCGCTGCACCTCGCACACCAGCCCTCAGTGACGTTTGCCGAGCCGGACGTGGCGGCGAACCACCGCGCACAGGTGGCGAGCCACGCCGCCGAGGCCTCGGCGACGTTCTCGGCGCTCCAGACGGGCATGGGACTGCCACCTGCCGACGTGCCGCTGGCGGCCACCATGCACGGTATTCCGTTCGACAGCCTCGTGAGTCTTGCGCCCATCAGCGATCCGTACGGTGACAAGATCGGGCTCGGTAGCGTGAGCATGCGCGACCCGCGCGCGCACGCCGACGACTCGATGCTCGCCAGCGGCCCGCTGCGGTCCATCGCCAGCCGCATCTCGATGGACCAGGCGAGCATCATGGTGGCGTCGGCCGCGCGGTCGCCTGTGGCGGCGCCGGTCAACAGCCAGCTGGCCAACGTGCAGGCGATGGACATGCCGAACCGGCCCGCGAGCACGCGCTCGGCGAGTCTGCGCTTCGCGCCCACCGACCAGACGTTCGAGCCCGAGGGTCTGGGCAAGTCGTGGGAGAGCGGCTCCGAGACCGATGCCTCCGCGGGCGCGGCACAGGCAGGTAAGCTTCGCTTCCACCAGCGACCGGCGGGTGGCGCGGTGGGCGGCATCGACGAGGATGCCGACGACGACGACGACCAGGCGTACCAGGCGCGGCTGGCGTTTGAGGACCGCGAGCTGGCCGAGGAGGCGCGGGCGCTGCGCCGCCGACCGGATGCGGTCATCCGTGGCTCGCACGGCCTCATCCGCTCGTCCATGCTCAACGACCGGCGCCACGTGATCACGATCGACAGCACGGGCGCCGTGATGCTGTGGGACATCATCAAGGGCGTGTGTCTGGGCGACTTTGACCGCGACGAGGTGGAGCGCGCGGCGCTCGAGTCCAACCTGATCCCCTACACGTTCCTGCGCAAGTGGCGGCCCGAACAGACGCCCGGCGACACACTCGAGGTGGTCAAGGAGCGCATCGAGGGCCAGGGCGTCACGCCGCTCTGGTGCTCGGCCGAGACGCGCGGCGGCGCGCTCACCGTGCACGTCGAGGAGCCGCGCTGCTTCGAGGCCGAGTTCTACGTGGACGAGTTCAAGGACTGTCTCGACCCGAGCTTCTTCAAGGAGGACCAGCGCGGGCAGGTCGCGCGCTGGCTGCTGCGCAATCTGTTCGCCGGCTTCGTCGAGGCAGAGAGCACGATGCGCAATGCGGCGCGCAGCGACAACGTGCCGCCCGAGACGCCCGCGTGGGACCGCATCGCACGGGTGCACAGGAGCGGGCCGTTCACGCCGGGCATGACCATGGGGCTCGCAACGCCGGCCAAGACGCCGGCGCTGCCATCGCATCCGTCCAATCCGCTCTTCCTCGGGCTCACGCCCGGTGCGGCGGGCGGCGCGAGTGGAGACCGCACCGCGCTGCCCACCACCTCGACGCTGCAGGGCGCGCCGGACTACTTTTCCGCCCAGGGCTCCAACCCGGCCGGAGCGGCGGCCTCGGCGGGACGTGTGCCGCAGACGCCAGGCACGCGGTCCGACGAGGCCGCCAACGGCCAGCCGGTCACGCCGGGCGCGGGCGCGGCCAACGGCAACGGCACGGGTGGCGGCAGCGGCTTCATGAACAAGTTCCGCTTTGGCAAGAAGCAGGCGGACAAGGCGGATGCGGGTGTGGACTCGGCGGACGAGGCTCGGAAGAAGGCGGCCGAGGCGGCTTTGGAAACGAGCGACGAGTCGCAGCGCGTCGTGACGCACGCGCAGCGTCTGGACGAGCTGTTCAGCAAGGCGCTCACGCCGGCGTCGCTCGACGAGATGCCGCGGCTGCCGCTGCCGCCCGATACGGCGGTGATCATCTCGCAGTCGTCCGCCGACGCCGGTTCGTGGGAGGCCGTCTACCGCGGCCTGGTGAGCTGTACGGGCGACGACGCCGAGGTGCTCGAACGCACCGCACCGCTGTGGCTGCTCGAGTGCCTGCTCAACAATGCCGTGGTCGCGCGCGAGCCGGTCAAGCTCAGCTTTACGCTCACGCCGTGGCGGCCTGCGGGCGCGGACGGGTTTGGCGGGTACGGGCTGGGCGTGCCGCAGCCCATGCCGGAAATGCCCACGGGCAATGCGAGGTTGACGGCGACGCGCTGCCTGCGCGTCAAGAAGGCGTGCTCGTATGTGGCCGAGAAGCTCGAGCTGGGCTCTCCGCGCAGCCGGACGGCGAGCATCAATGCGAGTGCGCGCTCGAGCGTCGATGCGGCTGCGGGCGCGGCTGGGCTGGGCATGACCAAGAGCGCCGATGCCGCAGGCGCGCAGCACAACGGCGGGACAAGGGAGGAGGAGCTCGCGCCGCACGAGATGATCGAGATCCTGTGCAACGATGTCGTGCTGCCCGTCGACGTGACGCTGGCGCAGTGCCAGAGGTTCTACTGGCGTGCGGGGGGCGATATCAAGCTCGAGTACAGGAGCAAGCAAAGCGAGTAGCCGCTCAATTTCATTTCCATCCCATCTTTGGCTAGCGGCCGGCTCGAGCGTGTGTGTGCGGGGGTGTGAGAGTGAGGTTCAGGGTCCAGTTTGGTGGGGGTGGGGTGGCGCGCGCGGTGGGGAGATTTTGAGAAGAATCGCGTCAAAATGCGCAGGTGCCTACAGAATTCATAAGTTGGCGAGCAACCATATCATAACGAACGGGAACCATCGGCAGGTTGGGGGATTGATGGCGATGCGCAACTTGGCGTTGACAGCGCGACGCTTTAGTGTGCAAGGATGCTGTGCTGGACCATCGCGCTTGGCATTGTCGAGTGTGCGGCGTGCATCGACGACGGCCGAGACGAAACCGAAACGGCGAACTACAGCATACTCTTCGATCCCCGACCAGGCGCTCGGCTCGGACGGTGAGCCTCTGCCACCGCTGGATGCTATTACGCCGCATCCTGTGCGAAAGCGCGCTTCCAAGCGCAAGACCAAACTCGCCACCACCCCCGACGCCGGACCTGACCAGAGCGCAGAGGATGTAGAGGAGGCGGTTCGGTGGCCGCCACTGGCGCAGTCGGTGCGGGACGATATGGCGCGTTTCCCGCACACGATCCTTCTCACTCGCGTGGGTGGTTTTTACGAATCGTACTTCGACCAAGCCCCGGCGCTCGCGTCGATGCTGGGGATCAAGCTAGCCAACCGCCGGTGGGGCGGTCAGGATGTCCCCATGGCAGGCTTCCCGATCTTTCAGCTCGAAAAGTACCTCAAGATCCTCGTGCTCGACCACGGCCTGCTCGTAGCCATTGCCGAGGAGTTCAGATCGACAGTGGGCAATGCGGTCGAGATCGCACGTAGGGTGAACCGCATCGTCAGCCCAGGCACGCTGATCGACGAAAAGTTCCTCGACCCCTTCGTGAACAACTTCATCGTCGGCATCAGTGCCAACGAAGGCAGGTTCGGACTCGCCTGGCTGGATGTGGGCACGGCCGATTTCAATTCAGCCGTGTGCGACGACTTCAATACGCTCAGGGACGAGATCGCGCGCATCGGACCGCGCGAGGTCGTCATCGACGCAACCACCCTCCACGCCGTCGAGGGCACAACTACTGCTCAGGATGGAAGGGAGTGCATCGACGTTCGAGAACTCGTACCCGACCCAAGCGTGTACATCTCGCACTTTACGCCCGAACCCACACCAAACCCCACCGACGATACTGTGGTGGCAGGGATGGATTCGCTCGAGACGGGGACGGTGCAGGTGTTGCTGGGCTACCTGCGCACGCGGTTGCTGGATTCCGATTCGTCGCTGGACGCGCTCACGCACGCGCGGCCGCTGCACCAGCGGCTCGAGTCGGCGATGCAGATCGATGCACACACGCTCGCAGCGCTCGAGATCAAAGAGGGTGCGCGCGAGGGCGGTCTTCGCGGCTCGCTGTTCAGCGTGCTTCGCCGCACTGTCACACGGGGCGGGACACGGCTGCTGCAACAATGGCTGTGCCACCCCTCGACGTCGGTGGGCACGATCGAGGCGCGGCTGGACATGGTGGAGATGCTGCTGCACCAGCGAGGGCTGCGCGAGGACCTGCGCACCACCCTCCGCACGGGCGCTGGCGATACCACACGCGTGCTCCAAAAACTCGCGGCGAGACGCAACGACGAACAGGATCTGCTGGAGCTGCGCGATGCGATCAAGACCACCTCGCGCGTCACGCACCTCCTGCACGCCGAACGTGCGCATGCACCCAAGTGCGCGGCGACCCTGCAGGTGTGGGAGGACAAGTTTACGGATCTCAGCGAGCTCGCCACAAAGTTGGGGGATGCGATCGACGAGCGGGTGATCGAGCAGCGGCTGGCGAGGCAGCAGGAGATGGCCAACGATGTGCAGGATGTTGCGGCCGAGACCACGCGCGCCAAGATCCGCAGTCTAGCGGGGCGCAAAGCCTCCCCGTCGGGCGAGGAGGATCTGTGGGGCGACGAGTTCGAACACCTCATCCGACCAGCGTCGTCCAAGATGCTCGGCGGTCTGACGCGCACGCATCGCCAGCTGCGTCGGGCGGCCCGCCAGCTCGAGTCGCAGTTCCAGCACGCCTATGGCGGCGACCACGTATCGCTGCGCCACATCATGGGCCAGGGCTACGTAGTCCACTCCCGCGGCAAAGCTCTCTCGGCCCCAGCAGCTTATGACGAGGCGGAGGATCTGAGCGTGCACATCGCGGGGAAGAACCGGTCGACACACACGTACTATGCCGCCGCATGGACGGCGCTTGGCTCGCGCCTGGATGCACTGGCGAAAGAGATGCAGGCAGTCGAAGCAGTCGAGCTCGAAACGCTGCGCCAGACCGTGCTCCTTCAAGCCTCGGCTCTGCGTCAGAACGCGGCGTTGCTCGACCAACTCGATGTACTGCATTCGTTCGCACAGGCTGCTGAGGAGTACAACCTCGTGCGTCCGACGCTCGAAACTTCCACCTCGCTCACCGTTCGAGGCGCGCGCCATCTGTCCGTCGAGATAGGCCTGCTTGAACGCGGTCGACTCTTTACGCCCAACGACCTCTCACTGCACCCGGATGAGCGGGTCCACGTGATAACCGGACCGAACATGGGCGGCAAATCCACGTTCCTGCGCTCGATTGCGCTGCTCACCATCCTGGCCCAGAGCGGATGCTTTGTCCCCTGCGAGTCGATGCACCTCGGTGTGGTCGATCGCATCTTTTCGCGCATTGGCGCCAACGATGACCTGTTTCGCGACAAGAGCACGTTCATGGTCGAAATGACCGAGGTCGGAGAGATCCTCCACCGCGCCACGCCTCGCAGCCTCGTCATTGCCGACGAAATAGGCCGTGGCACAACCAATCTCACCGGCATCGCTGTCGGGTTCGCAACACTTGCCACACTGGTCGAGAGAGGGTGTAGAACGCTATTCGCTACCCACTTTCACGAAATCACCGATCTGGTGACGGAAAATACTGACCCAGCTTTCCAAGCCGTGAGCTTCTACGCTTCCGACGTCGAACAGCACCAGGCTGGACTCGTCTACAGCCACACCCTCCGCAAGGGCGTCAATCGCAAGAGCTACGGCATCCAAGTCGCGCGCATCGCCAACGTGCCCCAACCCACACTCGAGCTCGCCCAATCTACCCTTGCGCGTCTCGAATCATCACACCACACATAGAATCGCCGCAAAACAGTTGCAATTGTCGACTACGCACGTCTTCTAGCTCAGCTGCACCTTTTCCACACCGGCACGTGCGGCCTCTGCGCCATCCGCGTTCTTCTTGGCCGCCTTAGCCGCCGCCTTGGCCTGCTCCTCCTTGTCCCTGTTCGCCTGTGCCTCCTCCTCGGTCTCGGCAGTGCCGCCCTCCTCCTTGGTGTACAGATGCGCAAAGCGCGGGTTGATCTTCTTCTCCTTCTTCTTCTTGACCACGGGCGTGTCTTCTGGGTAGGCGTCCTCCTTGGCCTTCTTGAACTCGGCGTCGGTCTCAAACAGCTTCTGCACGGGCTCGAGCAGCGTGCTGATCGCCTCGGCCACGGCCTTCTTGAGATCGGCCGGGTGAACCGCACCCTCGACGTAGTCCTTCTCGAGGGCGGCGTACGACGAGTAGTGGAGCGAGCCGCCGTACTTTTCGGGCCTCACAATGCTGAACATGGAGCCCTTGGGAGCGTCGGATGCGACAAACGAGCGCGATGCACCCTGCGACTCCTGGACGGGCGTGCCCATGGCCTCCGACTCGACACGCAGGCGTGCAATGGGGAAGAGCACCGCTCGCACGAAGCCGAGCACACCGTTGCCCTCCACCTCGCCGGGCGCACAGACGGCATCGGCAATCTTCTTGGATACTTCTTTGGGCGTGTCGAGGAAGTCGATCTTGGACGAGTTGTCCGAGGAGCTCATCTTGGAGCCCTTGAGGCCGGGCACCATGGCGTTCATGAGATGCGCGCGCTTCTTGTAACCGAGCTTGGGCAGGTACTGCTCTGCAAACGTAAAGATCTTGCGCTGGTCCACACCGCCGAACTGCATGTCGACGCCGAGGTACTGCTCATCGAGTGCTTGCAGTCCAGGGTAGAGCAGACCGGAGAGCAGCGGCGAGGCGACCTGCTTCACCACCTCGGCACCCGCCTTCTTTGCGTCGTGCTCGGTGACCGAGGCGCAGAGGCGGTAGTTGTCCATGTTGTAGGCCTCGGTGAGCTGGTAGCTCGAGCCGACGACGAAGACGAGGCGGTCGGTAGGCACGCCGATCGCCCTGAAGACGGCGGTGAGCACATGTCGGTAGTAGTTGACGCGGTGACGCACAAGCTCGATGGGCGCCTTCAGGTTGTCGAGGAAAGCGTGGATGTCGGCGAGGAGGATCTTGACCTCGACGCCGGCGCGGAGGAAGTCGGCGATCTTGGTGAGAGGCACGAGGTAGCCGACGTGTGGGCGGCCGGTGGGTGCGGTGCCCCAGTAGGCCGAGGGTGGACGCTCCTCTTTTTCGAGAATGGCCTTGATGATATCGGCGCCGAGCACCTCGTCGAGGTCGCGCGAGATGAGCTCGAAGCGCTCGGTGGCGGAGAGCTTCGCTTGGGACGACATGGTGGTGTGTGTGAGCCAAGCTCGAGGAGCAGCAGCTGTGGTTCAGATGGAGCGTGGAGGAGAGGAGGTGAAGTGCAAGAGCTGCGCCCAAAAAATAGCGCTCGCAGGAAGAAGCTCGAGCCTGGCTTGGCGTGTGTGGTCTGACTCGCCAAGCTGGGCGTGTGTAATGCTTAGTAATAAGCTCCACCTGGCAACCCCCGCTTCCTGAACGCGAGCCTTTTTTGAAACAAACACCTGCTCTCCGGTCGAACGGCGGCGCTGCGGCGGTGTCAAGTCCGGCGAATTGGCGGGTGACGGTCGATGCGTCGTCCGAGCTCCGAGCCAAGCTGTAGTCGTGGCCACGGTACAGCCGAGTCGGGTGAGGCCTTGCGAGGTAGAAAGGGCGCCGGGAGTGTATGGCCGCTGGAGCCTCGGTCGGAGCTCGGTGTCGGATCTCGGGCAAGCCGGTGCATTTTGCTTGCTGGCTGTGCACGGCCTTGGCTGGCGGTGAGGATGCGGGGGCCCGACTGTTGACCCCCGCGGCTGCGGCCGGTTTGATGTCCGTGGACGAGGCTGATGGTCTTGGCATTCTCAGCTCGCGTCTCGGAGCTCAGCTCAAGTTGCCGGATACACGTGTAGCCGGCGAGACCATCTTCCTTCCTTTGCACCGGAAGCACATAAATAGAGCCACGTCCTACCATCCCTCCGTCTGCGATTCCGAACAGGACGGTGCCCCACCAACTGCCGCAACTTTCGCTGCTGAGACGACTGCAATCATGTCGGCCACTTCAAAGCTGTTCGACGACATCGACCGCCAGTATGGCGACAAGGTCAAGGAGATGAGCGAGGAGCAAAAGATGCTCGTAGGCCTGCCGTACCTAGCCAACACCGAGGACCTCATCCGTGCGCGCGTCAAGGCTCGTCGTCTGCAGACCGAGTACAACAAGACGCAGCCCACGTCGGCGCTCGACGGTGCGTCCGGGGCGGCGCTGGCCGAGGGGCAGAATCTCATGTCGGAGGATCGCAAGCGTCTGCTGTCGGAGCTGCTCGAGCTGCCACCGGAGCAGGTGGCGAGGGTGGAGATCGAGCCGCCGCTGTGGTGCGACTACGGCACCAACATCAAGCCCGAGGGCGCGTTCTACGCCAACTACAACACCACCATCCTCGACTGCTCCGAGGTGCGTCTGGGTGACGGCGTGCTGTTCGGCCCCAACGTCAGCATCTACTGCGGCACCCACTCGGTCTCGGTCAAGGAGCGCAAGGAGGGGCTCGAGCGAAGTCTGCCCGTGGCCATTGGAAAGGACACCTGGGTCGGCGGAGGAACGATCATCATGGCCGGCGTGACGATCGGACAGGGATGTACCATCGGAGCCGGCAGTGTTGTGACGCGCAGCATCCCCGACTGGAGCGTAGCGGCTGGCTCGCCCTGCCGCGTGCTCAGGACGCTCACCGAAGAAGAGCGCGCTTGAGAAGCACTTCGATTCACGGCATCCGATAGACCCGCAGATGAAGTAATAATGAAACGGGACCAAACCCACACCATTTGTAGAAGAGCGATTGAGACGCTGGCCCCTCTATCACATGTCCGTGCGTTGTTGCCATTCGGAAGCATCCAAAGTCGTGGGAATGGGAAATATGGCACTGTGTGTCGGAGATGCCGAAAAGGCGGCGGTTGCGAAGGCTCGTCTGCTTTATTCGTGCAATTCGGAGCAGCCGTGCATCCGGTGCCGTATTTCTGTTCATTCACGCACTCACCAAAGCATCGGATTCTCTCTCCGCATCTCTCCATCGCTCCATCATCCAATCAATCACACTGGCCACGCTGAGCCACGCCGCAGCACACTGACCTGCAAACATCCTTCGGTGTTGTCGCTATGCTCTCGACCGCCATGCTCTGCTAAACAGCTGCTGGATCTGCGGTCCCCTTCGTTCTTGCACCGCCCACTCACACGCCTGCCATGGCCACTTCCACACCGGCAGGCAGCTCGGCGGCTGCCATGGGCACCACCACTCCATCGCCACTCGCCATCCTCTCCAACACAACGCCTCGTGGCAGCTCCATTGCACTCTCTTCGCTCCAGGCGCTGCCAGAAACTCAGCTCGTGCTCGTCCTGCTCGATCATCCCACCATTCGTCGCAAATGGCGCGCCGTCGTCGTGCCCCTCATCGAATCCATATCCAAAAAGCTCAACACCCTCTACCCGGGCTCGCGCCTCACCATTGCTTCCGTCGTCTACCGCCCTAGCCTCGACAAGTCTCTACTCCGCCCCGCCTGGACCCTCATCCGCACCAGCCTCCAACCAGGCACCAAGCTCATCGCCTCCAATCTACATGCTCCCGAGCCCTGGCTAGGACCAGACCAATCGTCGTTGTCATCATCATCTATCGCCGCCAGCAATGCTTCCGATCTCGATCCAGCAGCGTCTGTCTTTGCCTCCATCGACGGCAGGTCCACCGCCAGACCCACCGCCCACATCCTCGAAGCCTTTGTTGCTGCCCTCGAGGCGCTGCAACCAACGGAAAGCGGCATACACAACCCGCTCCTCCCCAAAAAGCCGCCCGTCATGGCTCGCCACATGCTGCATGTCTGTCTAGACTCTACAGACGTCGCGCTCGATCTCTCCTCCCCGCCCTTCTTCAACGCAGACGCCGCAAACGATCGCATCAACGCACCCAGCGTCGGCGCAAAACTCGCACGTCTGGGCGTCTCCATCACCAGCTGTGCGGTCAAGACGGATTCAGCCGCTGCAGCCACGCCTCCTACCTCCAAAGAAGCTCTCGCCGCCATCTTGGGATTCCACAAAAGCGTCTCTGAGCCCAACAAACTCACCAACGAAGACCTAGCCACGCTGCTCCCAGAGGCCGTGCGCGCCAAGATCTTTAGCGACGCAAACATCATCTCCACCGGTCTCACCCCTTCCTCGGCTCAGCGCGCCGCAGCATCCACGCAGCCATCGTCGGCAGCGCCAGCCTCGGTCAAGAGAGGCAGAGATGATGAAGCCGACTCCACCCCGACATCCGTCAAGAGGTCCAAGTCCGGCAGCATCTCGCAACCCCAACCGCCTTCGACGGCCATTGCTGCCACCTCGACATCCACAGCGCCTGGAGCTTCGGCGGCCGAACTTCCGCGCAACATCAAGCTCGATCCCAGTGTCAGCACCAAGGTTCTCTTCCTCCGCTCACAGCAGGAGGCCATGATCAAGAACTGGGCCGCAGCCTACGCCACCGTCACCAAGGCAGAGGCTGCAGGCGAGCCGGCTTCGCCAACAAAGGCGCCCGGCATGAACAAGGCCTACCTCGAGCAGCTCAAGGCACAGCTCATGACCCAGCAGCAGGCACTCAAAATGCTCGTCCACCGCATCATCAGCGGCGCAGAGACCGCGCCCAACTTCAACGTCTGCCTCCAAAGCCTCATCAACATCGACAAGGAGGCGCGCGACATGGGCGTCATCCTCGGCGGGCCAAGCGGCGGCGGCGCTGGCCTCGGCCGGCCCGGGCGCAGCTCCAGCATCACCGGCGGTCAACCTGGCCTCGCTCAGCAGCCGCTTCAAGCTGTTCAACCCACAGCAAAGGCGGCGATACCTGCTGCCCTGCCATTGCAAGGCCCAGCTGCAGCCGATCCAACAGCGACAGCGGCAGTTGTACCCGCGCCCGCCGCTGCTCCTCCAGCAAGCCCCACGCGACCCAAGCCCTTCTGGCGCGGCGCGCTCACCTGGTCCGTCATCTCCGATCCGGCGACAAAGCAGAAGCGCGACGTCGCCACCCTCGTCTCGGCCACCTCCAACAGCTCCGCGCTCGATCGTCTCATGATGCCCTGGCCGGACAAGCTGCAGATCACCGCCATCACCCAACTGGCGCCGCGCAATCTCCAAGTGTACGCCCAGTCGCAGAATGCACCTTACATCCTCTTTGCCACCCAAGAGGCAGGGCCTCAGGATTCGCTCGGCGGCACTGCCGGTCCTGTCCTCACCGCCGCCACCGCCGAGAGGAATCGACAGATGTACGCCAACCTCGCCAGCAGCCTCGATGCCAAGAAGAGCTGCGCATTTGTCCGACATGGCAGCAGCCCTGGAGCAGGCCTCGTGCTCTTTGCCACCACGCAGCCAACGAGCTCGGCCGAGAAGAACGCAAAGACACCCGTGCCGCCCAAGCTGATTGGCGTCGTGCTCAAGGACACTATTCCATTCAGCCGGCTGCTTTCATCGCAGGCCAGTGCTTCGCAAATACCACAAGCGGGCCCTGCAATCCAGCCGAACCAGCAGCAAGCACAAGCAGCTGCCGCTGGTGGGGCGAGCAAGGGCCAAACACCGCAAGGACAAGCCCGCTCGCGAGGCGCCAGTGCGTCCGGGTCGGTGCCGGCCGCCATCCCAGCTGCGGCGCCCTCAAATGAGGCAAATGCAGCAAATCAGCCAGCGGCACAGCAGGCTCAGAATGGGATGGGTCTGGGCTCATCGATGCCCTTCAACCTCTCGGCGCTCAACGCGGCGGGCAATGTGCCTGTGTCCGGCATCGGCGCTATGCCTGGCCTCGGCGCCGGCATGGGCATCGGATCGAATCCAGCAGCGCTCACCATGGCTGCACAGGCCCAGGCAGGCAACAGCAACGCCGCCAACAACATGTCGCAGCTCGCCGGGCTGGGCAACTTAGGTAACTTGGGCGGCTTGGGTAACCTCGGCAACTTGAGCAACCTTGCTGGCCTCGGCAACTTTGGGCTCGCCAACCTGGCAGGGCTTGCGCAGCAGTCGCAGCAGCAACAACAGCCGCCACAACCACAGCAGCAGCAACAGCAGCAACAGCAACAGCAGCAGCAGCAGCAGCTCATGAATGCTGCCTTTGCCAACATGCAGCAGGCGGGCAATGGAGGTGCGGCTGGAGGTGGTGGGGGGCAGCAGCCCAACCTGGCAGCCCTGGCGCAGCTGCTAGGCATCGGTGGGCAAGCTGGAGGAATGCAGCAACAGCAACAGCAGCAGCCGGCGACGTCCCAGCCGCAGCAGTCGTTCGCCCAGGCTCTGCCGCAGCTCTTCAACCAGATGGCCGCCTTCCAGCAGCCAGCCGCACAGCAGCCACAGCAACACGCGCTCTTTGGCGGCGTGAATCCGTTTGGTGCGGCATCGGCACCGCAGGCACAACCGCAGCCTCAAATGCAGCAGCCCCAGCAGCAGCCTCAGCAACAGCAACAACAGCAGCCGGCAGCCAGCGATTCGGGTGGTCAGCTTGACTTTTCCAAGCCAATGACCATGGACCAGCTGCGAGCACTGGGCTTCATCCA
Source organism: Moesziomyces sp. F5C1 (assembly GCA_003004715.1). Classification (NCBI taxonomy): domain Eukaryota; kingdom Fungi; phylum Basidiomycota; class Ustilaginomycetes; order Ustilaginales; family Ustilaginaceae; genus Moesziomyces; species Moesziomyces sp. F5C1. The sequence continues at coordinate 1,740,078 of NXFR01000001.1, read as the reverse complement.
GTAGCAGCGCGCTGTCGTGTTGGACAGATTCTCTCCATCTGTGCTCTAGTCGCTGTGCAGTCGCATCCTTTGCAATGGCAGCCCGATGCTTGTTCGAAAGCAACTGTGAGAGGGAGGGCTGCAGATCAAGTGAGGCTCGAGTGGGCACGGTGTGGAGGAAGAGGAAAGGGTGGGGGAACGCGTGGGGGAGGAAGGTGGGACGGAAATCGGTGGGAGAGTCGCAGCACCTTGCAGTGTGGGGGGAGACTGAGAGGGTGGGAGCGAAATCTGGCTGATCCGAGCGCGCAGCCGGTCCGAGGTTGGCTAATAGAAATGGCCGACGCTCGGCAATCCATCACACCGACCATCCATCTTCCTGCCTTCGAACCATCTTCTCGCCACAACCACGAACGAGGCCCACCATGGCAAACGCAGCAGCAACGACCACATCCACCAAGACGGCAGGTGCCGTGCTGGACGTCCTCATCATTGGCGCCGGCTGGTCAGGCCTCTCGGCTGCACTTAAGCTCTCGCAGGCCGGTCGCAAGGTCGCGGTGCTCGAAGCAAGGGAGCGCATCGGTGGGCGTGCATTCACCCACACCTGGTCCGACAAGACCGAGATGAACGACAACTCGCGCACCACCGCCACCGCCTCGGCAAGCGACTTCTGGTGCGACTTTGGCTGCTCCTGGATGCACGGCTACCTCGAAGGCAGCCCTCTCAAGCAGCTTACGGACAAGTACAACATCCCCGTCACCATACCCAAGCCCAGAGATACCGTTGTCGTCGGCGACAAAGGTCCTCTGCCGCAAGCACTTTCCGAGAAGCTGACTGCCAACCTCGGCCGTGCTCAGGACGCCGCCAAGGCGCATGCTCACGACAAGAACGCCCAAGCACCCAGCCCCAGCTCGTCGCTTGCCGAGTTCCTCTTTAACGACGCCTCGCCGCTGTTCGAGAACCTCGAATCGGATGCCGATCGAAAGGCTGCGCGCGACGTGGCGAGGCTGCTGCACATCCCACTCGGCATTGAGCTTGAAAACGCCAGCCTGCGTTGGCACGGCTTTGAGCAGGCGTTTGCCGGCACCGACGCCGCCCCTCAAGGCGGCTTCACCACCATCATCAACAAGCTCGTCGACGAGATCACCTCGCTCGGTACGGCCATTCACACCAGCCAGGAGGTGCAGGCAGTGCGAGACGAATCTTCGTCCAACGTCAAGATCACCACCAAGCAGGGGCAGGAGTACGTGGCACGCACCGCGCTCGTCACCATTCCCATTGCCGTCCTCAAGAAGAACGCGTCCGGCCTGTTTGAGCCGTCTCTGCCCGAGCGCCGTCTTGAAACGATCAAGCGCGTCTCGGTGGGCAACCTGAACAAGGTGCTGCTCAACTACGATCAGCCATGGTGGAGTTCCAAGACGGGCACCTTCCTCGTTCTCCCCTCGTCCCAGCCAGCGCCGGAATCGCTCCAAAGCGAGGAGCAGAAGCAGCTGTGGCAGCTGTACGCTTCGACCACGCTCATCGTATCTTCGCTTGCTGGCGACGGTGCAGCTGCCGGTAAGGGGGCGTCCGACTCGCTGCTCGTCATGGTGGGCGCCAACGCGGCCAAGAAGCTCGAGGCGTTCGAGCGTGTCGATGCCGGCAATGCGCTGCACGCCTATCTCACCGCCCGCATCGATCCCGCCGCACAGCATGCCGGTCCCAAGCATATCTTCTACTCGAGATGGGCAAAGCAGCCTTTCACGGGCGGTGCCACCACTTCGCCTGTCTCGACGGCTAGCGGCAACTCGCCGCTCGACTTTGAGGCGCTCTCGCGTCCGCTGTGGAACGGCCGCCTTGGATTCGCAGGCGAACACACCGAGATCAATCGTAAGTACCTGTGCGCCGTGCGATCGCCAGTCGCAATACGCAATACGCAAAGAAGCTATCGCTGACCCTTGACTTCCACCTGCGCTTTCGTACGATCGCATCGTATAGACCGAGGCTCGGCCGCTGGCGCATATGTGTCGGGCGAGAGAGAGGCTTCGCGCATCCTCGCCTACCTCGACAAGATGCACCCTCGCTCGGCCAACAAGCTCTAGATCAGCTTCTTCCCTAGAACCCGCCGAGAGCAGCCTAAGTCGTCCCGTTCAAGACAGCCTGAGGAAATGCGATTGTGCGACCCCACATCGCGCCCTTGTGCTCGTGAATGAAACGCCCGAATACGACTTTGAGAAGACGCGGTTGTGGCGATCGCATCGTCTTCCGTGGCAATGGAATTCCGCGGCCATGTGCGCCTTTTGTGGCACCGGCAACGGGCGCCTCCAGTGTGGCTGACGTTAGCCTCGTTGTTCGCCGACATGCCGCTCACTTTTCGGCGACGTGTTCTGGAAACTGGCTCAGAAGAGCGACCCGAACAGCTCCTGCCGTGATCTGCAGAGCCGGTCGCCGCTCCGGGATCGATTGTGGATGACCGGCAAGGATAAGGCGACAGGGTCTAGACTCGCAACGCAGGCTGGCCAGCTGATCATGGGCTCCCACGAGGTATTCCCGCTCTTTTTCGAGAATCAGAGGTGTCCCGCGGGCTGATGCGACGCCACACTGATGTGACCCAGGCCTCTCGACTGATTCCACGACGAGTGCGCACGTGGCAATGATTGGAGAAGACGGCAGGATCGAGAAGAGCGGAGTGGCGTTCGGAACTGAAGAAGGAATGTCCAGAAGCCGGGTCACCAGTCGAAACCCCACCATCTTGAGCCACTTGGCCACCATTGGAGTGAGGGTCGCTACAATGTCGCCCCACCGCGAGTCCTGGGCACCTGTTGTTGCCGTGCAGGATTTTTTTTTTTCATTTTGCGAGCTCTGGTCGGTGTCGAGATGAAGTAAGGCGGCAACCAGGGTCGCGAAGAAGCCAAGGGCGGGCCAGGGACGAGAGAACACGAACGCGTGCCGAGCGTCTAGCGCAAGCGGTTCCTTGTCTGCACATCTGAGACATTCAGACATAAGCGCCCGGGCGTGTGCATGTGAGGGTGGAGCGTGGCCCTATTCTGGGAATGCCAAGCGCCACATTCGTTGGCACGTCCTCCGTCCGTTGCCAGGGTTGCCTGAAGACCATCTCTACAGCCAGGCGAGGTCGAAATGGCGCATTCGGGATCGGATCCCAGGTGAAGAGCGAACAAAGGTCGCAGGGCTTCCTGCGTCGGGGTACCCACCGACAAGGGCTGGCGGCGGAACATCCGCTTTGTTGACTGTAGCAGAAGCAGGCGCTTCAGTCGGGCGCGCCGAAGGCTTGAACGGGTCGTGGGATCTTTTTGCTTCGACAATGGCCTCGAGCGAACCAGATTGGGGGGATCGGACAATGTGGCGCGACGCCTGCCTCTCTGAGCGTCTTTGATCGACGTGCGGGCAGGACTGTATTGTCGACAGCCAAGAGATCTGGTCAAAGAAGGAGCCGACGGAACGGAAAGTTGGAATTGCGGCGCATCCTTGCCCTGGCCCAGAGGGCAAAATCGGCTGCCCAATCCAGCCGAGCATCACGCTGCCCGTCCTCGAGTCAACAGATCTAGCTGAGCTCGGCTAGAGCGCCAACAGATGTGACGTGAATAGCATCGAGAAAACATCGTCGCTTCAGCTTCGTAGGTCACTGAGTGAAGACTTGTGACGTTCAGGCTGGAAGGCTCGTTGGGCCAGCATGCCCGACCACGCTGTTCAAACCTTTCGTCTTTTTTCTGCAGAAGGCACTGACGAGGAGGGTCTTCCGGGCCGAGGAAGCAATTGTCGGAACTTTTTTTTCCATTCCAGCCTTCACAAGCCAGGCCCGGATCTACGGCCGTTTTTCATCGGACGCAGCGGCCGGGTCTACCCGTCCGCTTTGGATGAGTTTATCATACTCTGGAAGGTACGGTTCAGTGCACAATGTTCATCCGAGCTTGGCAGTCACAACGAGTCGGCCATCCCGCGAGAAAACAATGATGACGTCCCTGCGGCTACGTGATGTGGTTCAGCGGCTCGTCTCCCTCTCGTTTTGATTTTTAAGGTTCACGCCGAACAGCGTGAGAAAAAAGGGTTTCGCCGTTGCAGCTGGCGATTCAGGCTGATGAGCGCCCTTCGTGGATGCCCATTCGGCTTGACCGAGCTGCAAGCTTTGCCGCCTTCTGGAGTCTTGCCGCGCTTCGCCATGGCTGCCCGTCGCTTGCATATCGAACGGACGCTCTCAAGTAAGCATCTGCTCTGCTGCTGGCAGACGCGAAGGACGCGTGACAGCTCGGCCTCTTGGTCCATGACTTGCTCGCAAGAAAAATGCGAATGCCATTTCGGCGCTTCTTCCGCCGTTTTGCGCGAAGAAGAAAAATTGCTCGAGTTTCCGCCTGACCCAGTCCACCGGAACCACTCGGATCTTTAGCTGCCTTGTATTTCGCCGTAGACTTGCAGCCCACAAAATGCTGCAAAATCCGCGGATCTTCCGATGCTAATTTGCTAGTCCGATACCATATGAACCAGTAGCCCAAGCAGAGCAGCAAAGCACAGTCCTCACTTTTGAACATCTTCTCCTCCGTCGGCGTGATGCGCTCTCCTACTTTTGTGAGGGTCGAGCCAGACTGACGCCAACGATGAATTATTTTCAGAAAAGAAGCGCAAAAAGTTGTTTTTTTCTTTTTTTTTTCTCAATAAAGGGGTTATTCCTCAAAGCCCTGGGCCCTCTCTCAACTTGGCACTTGACGTCAAGAAAAAGAAAACGAGAGATGTCGCTCGCGTCTGTGCCTGGTCCGTGTTTGAGAGAAGAGTGGCCCACCTATTCGGAACATGCGCTCCCGACCTGAGTTTCGCACGTTTGACGGGGCACCCGCTCTGCCCTAGGGTCTGCACGCTCGCGATTTTGGCAGGGTCGGAGGACCGTGTCGAGCGCGACACAACGAGCGCGGTCGGAAGAAGCAAAGCGCCGGGCAAGACAGACGGCCTGACGAGAAGTTCGTCGCCATGCCGAAAGAACCGCATCTGTAGCGCAAGCCGCAACTACCCTCATCGACTTTGTCTAAACATCATCTACAGTACAACGATCTATTCTTACTCCAGCGGCTGCGCATGGCCCTTTTGAGGTTGAATGCGTAAGCCGCATTGTTGCGTCGACTCCGCCGAGACGGCAAAGGCAGACCGAGGCCCGAAATGCAAGCGCTCTGCGATTTCTGTGCGTTCCGATGCGACACGCACGGACGCTGGAAGCTCGCCAAATCAATTAAATCGACTTTTCCATGTGCTCCGACGTCCGGTTTTGGACCCGAGCGACCCTGAAGACGCGCCTCAGGAAGCGCGTTTCATGCGGAGCGCCAGACCCGATTCAACCTGGCTGTTCCGCTTGCCAAGTGCACCTCCCAAATGCACCTGCCAAATGCACCTGCCAAATGCACCGGGCTCGGACTGGCTGGTCAAGCTGCTTCACTGGGCATCCGCCGAGGCGCTAGAGCGTTCAAAGGGTCGAGACAGGCGGCACAATGTCATGACTTTGGGAGCATAAGCAGACGAAGCGGCAAAGCAGTGTTTGCACCGTCACGGCTGGGCAAAGACTCAACTGCATTCACCTGCAGCATCGACGGCAATTCGGCCGTCGCGCCTCGGCTCGCATGGCACCGCGGCAACGATTGGGCCGTTGGGCCGAGCATGGCATTCAGCACAGAGCAGCGGCAAAGCCGATGCAAATTGGACGGATGGCCAACCCACCCAATACAATTCACAGTGCACAGCACGACCGGTCCATGTCCGCACTTTTTCATTTAGGAGCACTCGAGAAGGCAGCATGGAAGGGTCGGGGCCAAAGTACCGGATAGTCAAGTTGGGCTGTCGCCGCATGAGACGCTGGTCTGCAGGCTGTTGCTGTCTTGTGCCCGCTGCAATTCATCCTCCGATCTAGCGTCGATTCAGGCCTGCACGACTGCACATGTATTCTGCCGTTGAACCCACGACGCTCGCGTCTGCCACCCCACGCGTCCACACGCGCCGCAGCCGCAGTCAGCAGCCGCAACCGCTCGCTTGGCGCTTGGTCTGCTTTTGGCATTATTTTTTTAATTTCTGTCTTGGTGCTTCTGGTCGAGAGAAGTCCGACGCGCGTGTGCATAAGCTGTGCTTTTTCGGATGGCAGCCTGATGAGGCTGGACCTGGCTGGGCTGGGTTGGGCTGGACTGGCCGCTCTCTTCGTCCAAGCCACGCCCGCCACGGCTGGCCACGCTCGCCACCGACCGCCCGCCGAACGCCGACGGTGAGTAGCGAGGTTCTGACATCGGCTCAGCTTCGCATTGGCCACGGCCCATATCCTCGCCACTCGGGCCGCTTCCGCGTCCGAAAGCGTCGTTGGGTGCCCGTCCATCATCACAACAAGCCACGGCGGCTTGCTCCCTTTCGCTTCGCTTTGCCCTTGACCGTCCTTTCCCTTCGACGCCCCATCGGAACCAGTCGAGCTCAGCACCATCGCCCCGTGACTGCTTCGGCTGGCCTCTCTCGACTCCTTCTCCCGGAAGCGCAACTGCCGCCGACACCATCTTTTCGCTTCTGGCCCAGCTTCGTACCCTCCAGCATCGGTCGTTGCTCGTCAACTTCGGTCCCACTCTCACTTGCTCCCAATCGCCCGGTGTCTCTTGGCGCACTTGCTCGTTCGTTGCTGGTCCGTAACGTCGCCGGTCCAGTCATTCAATCTCGGCTGCTTATATCTATCGGCAACAACCTCTTGGCGTCTGCTTATTTGCTGCATCTCCAATCTTCATTTGCATCCGTCTCCGACTCTCGATTACGCATCGCCCTCGCAACACCTCGCCCATTCCACTTCACATCATGGACTCTTCGTAGACTTGCTCATGTCCGCCTTGAGCTATTCGACGCAGGCACTAGGTCCACAATTTTGCTACGCCACACGAGCACAACCCGGGACGCTTCGTGCCAGATCAACGCCGGTATTTGGATCAAACTACTAGCGCCAGCCAGACATCCGCCCACGTCGACGTTCCGACCCTCTCGCAACGAGGCTTCTCCAAAACAAGCGCCAAGAATTGGACGCTCTTGTCTTCTTGTTCTTTAGCAGCTTGTAAGTCAGTCGGCAAGGTTGCATGCAGGAAAGCTCTTTCTCCGGCTTGCAACGGGACAGACGAGGCAGACGACGCTGCATCTCCTCGTCGATAGCTGCCAACCGTACCTCGCCTGCGTCGCACGCTGCTGACAACATCGACTCCCCACTCTTGTCCGTCGCAGTCCCGCCGCAGCACGCGCACTGCAGAAGCATCTGGCACCGTAGCATAACCTTGCTCTGTCGAGCCATCCCCAACCTCAAGCCGTCTCTACGCTTCCGACCCGTTCTCTACGATCCAATCGGCAGCCTGGCCTCCCGACGGTCAACAAAGCTTTGACGTCACCTGGGCGCTACGCAGCTCAGCTCGGACGTGTCTGTTGCTGCTTCGACTGGGTCCTGTTGCCAGTTCGCTCCGCCTCGCATTCGCACCTAGACCTCGCAGACTCGCCGCGGCGACTCGCCTTGCCAAGCATCTCGTCGACGGCGTTTCCTTTCATATCACCTCGGTGACCCCAACAGCGTCTACAATAGGGCCGCAGCGACACGACAATCGCCTCGACCGGCGTACGACCAAGCACCTTGCACGCCGCGATCCACTCCGACGGTTCACACGCGATTCGCCCACAGAGCCAACTTCATTTCATCGCACAAGGTTGTGCCGCCTGAACTTTAACTCTCTCGCTCTCTCTCGCTCTCTCGCCCTCTCTCCCCTTTCAGCCACGGCACTGGTCGGTCAGCCTCCTTTCAACCGCCTTCGAATTCCTTGTTCTTGGCCGCAGCCCACTGCACTCCATCAGCTTCGAGCGCCCTGCTTCCACGCGGTCCCACCCAGCCACCTTCTTCGCGACGCACTGCGGACCGACGCGTGCAACTCGGTCCTTGGCTCCTCAAGAGAGCCCTACATTCCCCCACCCCTCCCGACGGATTCAGAGCGGCATCACATCCTGCGCAGCGTCAGCCGCATAAGTGACGAAGCTCGCCAAGTGCTCGGACGACCGTTGCCTGCAGCTGCATTCTTGCTCCCCTTGGACGCTCCTGTGCAGCGATCACGCATGCTCGCACGCGCCAGTAGCCACAAGTTCAAGGTTCGCCCACTGCATAACCTCCTTCCCTGCGGCTGCAGCTTGCACAGACCATTGCAGACTCGGCTGCCCCTCACACAACTCGGCGAAGCGGACAAGGCCGGTCACTCGGATCGATCACAATCCGCACATCGACACTTCATATCGCCGTTTTTCCGAAGAAGCCGAACGCAGCGCCTCCGATCTCGTGCGGCGAAGCGATTCGCGGGTCTCCTGCCCTTGCCGCGACCCATTGCATGCTTCCAACGCCTGCCTCCTCGTCTCGCAACAGCGTTGACTGCCACCTCCGCCGGCAGCAGCGTGTACACCTTCGGATAGATCGCTCCGAACGCCGAGTGGAGCATCGTGGGAACGCGGCCATCACCTCAGCCGCATTTCAGCTGATCCGCAATCGATCCCCAATCGCGGCATTCTTGTCGAGCTGCCTCGGTGGACATCGCTTCGCCCTTCGCCCTGGCCTCGTCAACGGATCAAGTCACGCACAGAAACGGTCGTTCAATAGCTGGACCTCGAGCTCGGTTGTCCGAGGACCCCGTACGACCCCAGAGCCAATTACAGGCTGCCACTGCAACCTCTGACACGAAATAACCTTAAGCTTGTGTTGCGCAACCTTGTCCTGGCACACGCGCTGCCGCACGGTGGCGGCTCTCTCTTCCTCAGCGTCATCAATCTCGGACCGCTCGGCACTGCCACGGCACCGCCAGGACACGGAATTCAGCACACCCGCCGTCCTTGTCTTGGCGCTCGAGTGCAGAGCCGTCTCCCGGCGAACTCAGCAGTGGCGCCTTGGCTCTCGAACTCGGAGATAGACCCAACGCAGCGGTACAGTACTCAGAGATCCCCCGGACGGGAAAGCACTCCCTGTTGTTGCCGCCAATCCTTGCTGCTGGTCCCACTCGCCTGGTTCTCCCTGCGACGGCTGCCCTCGCCCGTCCAGTCCAAGCCTCTGCCCATCTTCTCCATCTCTGCTCCGTCGGCTTCCTCTTTGCTTCGGCTTCCCCTCCACTCCCTGCTTCGACGAGCTTGTCCTGCACAAGGTTTCAGCTCGACCTCGATATATCGGTTGCCCGGTGCCGTGAGAGCCTGCATTGCTCCTGTCACCGTCGCCTCTCCGCGGATCCGATTCTACGCACGATTCTGCCGCGCAAAACCTCCGAAGCCATCACTGGCCAAGGTGAAGCCGACGGTTGCTGGACAACGTCTGCGCCAACCGTCTCAGCGCGGTTCCCGGTCAGCTTGGACAATCGCTCTGCGGCTGGTCCATCTACACTCTTCACTCGAGAGGATCATATCTACGCGGCAGAGACATCGCGATCCGCTCTCGTCCACCCACTGCTCGATCTTCGCCCCATCTCCACTCCTCCTAAGCAAAGCGGCCATCAAGCACACCGTGCGCCCACATCTAGACCTTGACGCCGAAAATGGGTTCGCAGCAAGTCGCAACCTTCCATGGCTACGTGTAAGTGAACGCTTGGGGACTCTTCTTTTCGGAACGATCTTGTAACGATGCTGACCTGCCCGCCCACGCTTCTGTCGTCATTCTGACATTTTGTTTTGGCATATGCCAACAGTCATTCTACTAGGGATGCATTGCTCATCTTTGAGTCGGTCCGGCGGGGCCTGATGCCCAAGATCACGAGACGACTGCGCGACGATGAGCGCAAGATGATCACGAGCGGGACCATCTTTGTGTTCGACGAGGTCGAGTCGAGCATCAAGCGTTGGACAGACGGCATGATTTGGAGTCCTAGTCGCATTCTCAACAACTTTCTCGTCTATCGCGAAGTCGAGAAGAAGGATCCAAAGCCCGCACCGGATCAACCAGCCTTCTCCACCTCCAACACAGCCATGATGCACGGATCGTCTTTCGCTGGCAGCACCAGTCTCGACCCGTCGCACTCCTCCGTTCGTTCCGTTCCACTGACGCTGATGTCGAACGCGATCGACTCGGATGCGCCGGCTATGCAGTACAAGCAAGAAGGTGGCAACTATGCTTCGCTGCACAGCGGCGGGTCTTCCTCGAATGCAGTTTATGCTGGACACGATGGCTTTTTCGCCAACCACGGACAACAACACCCCTCCGCATACGCGCGAGGACACGCGCAAGCAGCGGGAATGGTGGGTCTGATGGACGATACCGCCGCCGCCTCGTCGTCCAACGCAAAGAGAGAGGCGGAGCTCGATCGTACGATTGTCGGCAGTCTCACGAGCAGCTATCCCTTTGTTCGCGACGGTCTGTGCAAAAAGACGATCTCGATACAGGTGGAAGGCTCGACGCAACATCTCATCTCGTACTACAGGGTGGATGATGTGCACAACCAACGCCTCACGATCCCCTCGAATCTGCCCGAGATCGCCGCCTTATGCATCTCGCCGATCTTCCTCAACAAGAGCAACTTTCGCTATCCTCCGATCGTCGAGATTGGTCCAGATGGCATGCCTAGGTACGTGGCCGAGTCGACAGATGCCTCGATGCGCGCATCTGGTCATGTCAGCAGCGGCAACGAGAGCTACTCATCGGGGTCCGAGGCGCGGCACGAGGGCATGGGCCGAAGCAACAGCCGTGCGATGACCATGTACACACCTTCGGAAGCCGTGGAAGCTACGTCGTTCGACCTTTACAGCCACCGCCACCCTCACCAAATCGGCGGCGACGGGATCCTGCCGATGTCCGCGACCTTGCCCATGTCGTCGGCATCGGCGCAGTCTCGGAATCGTCGGTTGTCTGACGCTCCGCGGAGGCGTGCGAATTCGAGGTACGAGCCATATCAGCAGCCAACAACATTCGGCAACGGCATCATGACGCCGCTTCCATATCCGCAAGGACCGGCGATGGACCACAATCCAATCTCGCCGCCTGGCCGTCGGGCGCTCCTGGGTCAGTCTCGAGGCTACATTGAAGCCGAGCCTTTCTACGCTTCGGAACAAGCCTCGTTCGGTATGCCGCGTCAGGACGCTGCATTCTTCGGCATGAATCCGGCTGAGCACGGCAGCAACCAGAGCAGCGGTGCACATTTGGGTCAACTAGGACAGCAAGCCACTTCGGCGGACGAGTTCCAGCAGCAAGGTCGTCTCCAGCCTTCCTTTCATGCCGGCCACCTGATGCCGGTGGTGCCCAGCCAGCCTGGCCGTGACCACGCTGGCTACCTTCCCGAGTCGAACCTGGTGCACGTTCGAGCAGATGTGATGGGTGTCAAGCAGGAGCCGGGCGATCTTTTCCACTTCTCCCGTATGGGTCGAGGCAGCTGGGACTCGAATCAGCCCAGCCACGCAACGCCGTTCATGCACAACGTACAGCAGCCGCCAGCGACAAGTCAGGGGCTGACAGCGATCCCGGTCCACAGCCCTGTCAATCTGGGAGGGCCTGTCTATGGTCGATTCGCCGGATCGCCGCCAAATACAAGCTCGTCTCATGACAGCCGTCACTCTTACGTTGACAATGTGCAGGCGCCGACGACCGGTCGCATCGAAGAGCTCGGAGACGGTGGGCGACCACCGACAGCCACACGCCTCGAAGACGCGAGCTACTTGTCGCGCCCACTTTCGCGCGCTGGGGAGGCTGGATACGTGGGCGATCTCGACGCGGCTGGTGTGGTCAGGGCAGCGCCGGTGGACGCATCGCAAGTCCACTCGGACCCAACGACCCCATATCCGCACGCGCATCGACCGCATCAATCGCATCCTGGCGACGCGGCCGCTGGCCTTGACTCCTACGGCCGCCTCGCTGGGGACGCTCAGGGATCCACGGCTCTCTATTCGCATCCTGCCACCCACCTGTCGCAGGGACATGCGCATCTGCAGCGCCAACCCGGAGATCGTCAGGGACAGGATGCTCATAATGCCACGCATGCATACATGCATCCTGATTCTGGCATGCCGATGCCCCACGATGCCCAGTCATGGTCTTCGAATGCCGCGCAAGAGAGGAGCCGCAGTGCACCAGGTGAGGAGCCAGCCTTCTCATCGCGACCTGGGACATCCCAGGGGGATGCGTTTCACCATCAGTACCGCGATGGGCACGGTGGTCAGGATGCGGCAGATGGTCAAGTCACGGACGGCTTGGGACTCGAACGAGTGCTGCTCACCCGGCCCCCTTCTTGATGTGTTCTCGCGCATCGGCGCAGCGCTTCGCTGAAACGTCAGCGCCCTCTCCCCAGTCCTCGCGTTGCGTCCCTCGTTGGATTCCCCTCGACAAAGTGATAGCGCACCAACGTCTTCTTGGTCCCATTGTAAGATTACCAGCATTGTCGTCGCAAAACATCCGTATGCTACGTCCCGTTTCATCTCGCTCGCTAGTTCAGTGTTTGTCTCTTCGTGTTGCCGAGGCTCCTTCACACCATGTGCGAGAGCTCTACATCGGAGGTGAATGCTGTCACTGTGAAGAAGCCATCGGACCGGCCGCGTTCCACAAGCGCGAGGATTTTTCAGACTTTTCGGCTGTTACACCGGTGTTGGCTGTTGGTACTATATTTTTTTTCGGGCGAGAAATGCGAACCGTCAAGTGTCGGCGTTGGGAGTGGAAAACATGGATGCGATCGCACGCGCTTCCTACTACCATCATCCTGCCCGATCTCTTGACGCAGTAGCCTTGCATCCGGTCCTGTTCGATCTCGGAGTCTTTGGGAACAGGCCAGCGCAGGCTCGGACGCCAAGTCGCTCTTTCCCACCACCGTCTTGGGACGCTCACGTCTAGTCGGCACCCGCTCGGGCACTCGATCCACGCGGCATCGCGGCTAGGAAGTCGACGTGATGAGTTCCGATTCGGTGCCGTCGCTGACGCTGCCGGCGCCGGCTGCGCCGGCTACGACTACAGCGTCCAGCACCTCCGCCGCAGTCCAGCCTGCTCCGACAATCACGTCGGATCAACAAAAGACACCAACAACACCGCAAAAGCAGCAGCAGCAACCACAACAAATACCGCCTCAGCTACAGCCCCAACATGTCACGGCGAATCATCCTGCCTCTATAGCAGCTGCAGCTACCGTCGCTCTTTCTGCGACTCTGCTCGACCCGAACGAATGGAATGCACTCGCATCGACCAGCATGGTCACGTTGGATGACCTCAGAGCCGCCTTCCTGGAACAGCGTCAGCAGCAGTTGAAAGACCTCGAGTCGTCGCACCGAGCAAGCCTGCGGGAGATGCTGTTCATGTCGGAGAACTTCGACAAGGAAGAAGTGGCAGGGAGCCCGTGGAAGCTCGGGCAGAGCATGGAAATCGCTGAGGACGACGCTCGCGAAGAGTTCAAGTCGTTCCTGACTCGACATCGCCTCTCGCTCGACAAGCAGGTCTCCATCCAGGATCACGACATGAAGGGACCAGAAGCGATCCGGCAGCTCGTGTCTCGCGAACTCAAAACGGGACCAGTTGAGGTTGCACCTCCCCCGACCCCTACGAGCGCGACTGCACCACCTACTGGCGAAACGTCGCGCGAAAAGCAGAAGGAAACGGAGTATCAGAGGGAAGCAGCCCTACACCGCAGTCAGGCTGTTGCGCGTGCTGCCGCTGCAGTTCAAACTCGAGCGATCGCCGAGGGCGTTGCGAAGATCAAGCCGCTCACCATCACCACGGCAGACAGCCAAGGCGTTCGCGTTGCACCTTTGCAGCCTGGCCAAGTGCCGAGTTTTGTCATCGAATCCACCACGCCGATCGCCCCAGTCGTTTCCGGTGCTCTTCCTGCGATAGCAGCTGGATCAGAACCTCTTCCTCCGAACTCTGTCGCCAAAGACGGCGATGCCACCTCCACGATCATCAAGGTGGAATCCGTCGACAAGACGGATTCGCCGTCTAAGAAAGCAAGCAGCGCGCTGGACAAGGCGGTCTCCCCGGTGCCCGGCCTTTCGCGCAACGCCACCACTCAATCTACCGGCCTTCGTATCCCGCCTTCGCCGATGGTGGTCCCAACCATGCCCGAAGACGTCGCCGAACCCCCGCTTCACCCAACCTTGCAAGTACTTGCGCCGAATCCGCTATCCGTCACGTACGCGGCGTCTCTTCGTCCTCTTCCTCCGGATCCCACGCGTCGCATTACTGGAGCTGGCGTTGGCGGCGGCGCCATCCACCATCGCAGTGGTCGAAAGGTGGCAAGCACGACGGGCCACTCGAACGCCAACTCGTACTCGAGTATTGCCGCCGCCAAGATCGGGCCTGCCGGGTCGGGCCAGGCCGACCTGTATCGATGGTACGTGCGCGCACGCGCGTCGCCGGGAGCAGGGATGGTGGGCAAGGCCGACAAGTGCTTGTTGACAACCGACTGGAAGGTCGCCTTCAACGAGCAGCGCTTCGTCCGCGCCATGGCGAGGATCGAAAAGCTCAAGGCACAGGGCGAGTGGAGCTTCCGACAGCCAAAGAAGCAAAAGGGCCCAGTCGTACGCAAGGCGCATTGGGACCATCTCTTAGAGGAGATGAAGTGGCTCCAGACCGACTTCCGCGAGGAGAGACGCTGGAAAATGGCTGTCGCGTTCCATCTCGCCCACGAGATTGCAGCCTGGCACCGCGCACGCACGGCAACAGAGCGTGCTTCCTTCTGTGTCCCGGTACATCGGCCCTACCGCCGCCGAACCGTGTCAGACAACGTTGAACAGCACGTTGGGACCCAGGAGCGCACCGGCGCGGATGATTCTAGCCCTGTCCAGCCCGTCGCTGAGGCCAGCCAGGACTCGGAGATGCGAGACGCCGATGCTCCGGATCAAGCGCAACCTGAAGTTGTGGCCACAGGCGAGGAGGAAAAGGCCCAGCTCGCGGAGTCACAGGCGCAGGGCGGAGACGTAGCGGACGTCACGATGGAAGCCGATGTAGAGGCCGATGGCACTCTCACCGAGGCTGTCGAGGACGCGGTCGAGACCGCGGATCAGGCCGCGTCGGTACGTGCAGTAGAAATGGACGCCGATGGGGACGACGACGACGCAGACGCGGATGCAGACGACGTCGAAGCTGCCACGGCAGCGCTCGTATCGGGTGAGCCCTCTAAGGCGCCTGAGGTCGAAGTTGTCCGCGAGCCGCTGGGCAACTCGCAGCCAATGCCTGCCCTCAGCGCCGATTCTCAGCAAAATCAGGCTGGAGCAGCGACCTCGACTGCGGACCCAGCTGCTGACGCGGCAAACGGCGCCACCGAGAAAGCACCTCGCGCTCTGCGTTCCGACCCAAAATTGGCAGAGACCACACTCACGGCAGAGTTGCCGCAGCAGCTGCTGGCCACCCTTCGCGCACCGATCTTCTCCACCAACGTCACCACAACGATCGTCTCGCCCGCGGCGCTCCTCGAATCGTTGGATCCCGAAGCTGCGGCTGCGCTACTCGGGATCGAAGTGGGAGATCTGTCCACGACTGCCGACCTGCTCGAGCCCGACGCTCTCTCATTCAGCAAGATGTTCCCCGAGCTGCCGTTGTACGGCGGAGTCTCGCTCCCCGATCCCAGCAGCAAGAGCGATCGAAGATGGGACGAGGGTAGTTTGAACCAGCCGCCTCGCTTGACACACGTGACCAAGCTGCTCGACTCCCGGCCTCTGCTGGTCAGCACTCTCGAGCCTTCAAAGAATCGGGCGGACGGACGATGGCTACCCGACAGCGACTGGATCGTGGCTGCCGAGCAGTCCGACCCTCTGCGCGGTGTGGCCGACGGTGCCGACACGGGGCTGCCGCCGTTGCCTGGCTCGCTGTTGTTCGCGCGCAAGAACAACCGTGCATCCAAAGAAACTGCCAATGCAGCGTCGGGCGTGCCTCCCGAGCCCGCTCAGCCTGATGCGCGTGCGGCGCTATTCATGTGGACTTCGGATGAGGACAGCTACCTCATGACGCTCGCCAAGCAGTACCACAACAACTGGTCGCTCGTTGCCGACTTGTTCAACTCGACGCGCCTCAACACCGCAACCGACAAGCGCGAGCCTTGGGATTGCTACGACCGTTGCAAACGCATTCAGCAGGCAGCCGACGAAGGTAAGCCGCCGCCGGGCCCTCCTCAGCTTCCCGCCGCCGCCGAGACAGACAAGAAGGGTGACGGAAAAGACGACGCATCCGGCTCGAAGCGCGACAAGGCGGGCAAAAAAGTGGGAGGCAAGCACGACGGATCCAAGAGGAAGCTCCGTCGGAGCAACCTGATGGAGGTGATGCGCAAGTCGGCCAAGCGACGCGAGGCGAGCAAACAGGCGCAGCAGACGCAGCAGACCAAGAAGGTCAACCTCAACACGCACGAGACGCATGCGCAGATCAAGGCCGGGCCGGCCATCACGCCGCAGTCGCTCAGCGCGCTGAAAGCAGAGCGAGACCAGGCAGCGCTGCGACAGTATTACGAGCAGCAGCGTGCGCAGCTGGCATTTCAGCAGCAACAGCAGCAACAGCAGCGGCTCTTGGCGCAGCAAGCACAGGCACAGCGGATGGCGGCGCAACAGTCGGGCGGCGCTGGGGCCGCAGCAGCTACCTCAGCCGCGCAGGCTGGCAAGCCCGCCAATGCGGTCGCGGGCGCAGCTGCCAACGGACCGGCGGCACTGAGCCTGCCTCCTGGCAGCACAGCTCTGCCGCAGCCCGGGCAGCTCGGACAGGTGCAGCAGAAAGCTGCCGGCCTTCAGGCTCAGCAGCCGCAGCAGCAAGCTCAGCCGGGCCAAGTCGCGCAAGCGGTGCAGGTGCCGCAGACTCAGGCGGGCCAGCAACAGCAGCAGCAGCAGGTTCCGGCTCAGCTGCAGTCGCAGTTCCAAGCGACACAGGCTGCCCAAATGCAGAATCTGTACGCGCAGATCCAGCAGCAGCAGAGGCAGCAACAGCAGAACCAGCAGCTGGGCCAATCGGCTGGCATGGGTCAGGTTCGGCCGGCGGTAGGACCGCTGACGCAGCAGCAGCTTGCTACGCTCACACCGCAACAGCAGCAGCAGTACCACGCGCAGCTGGCAGCGGCTACGGCGGCAGCGCAGCAGCAGCAGCTGAGGAATCAGTTGGCAGCGGTCGCTGCGGCGCAGCAGGGCGTACAGGGCAATGCGACAGGCGCGCAAGGGATGGCATTCCAGCTGCCCAACGCGCAAGCGCAGGCGCAGTTTCAGCTGATGCAGCAGCAGCAACAACAGCAGCAGCAGGCGAATGCGATGCAAGCGGGCCAGGCGAGGCCGCCCAACATGCAGGCGCAGGCACAGGCACAGGCACAGGCGCAGGCGGCGGCTCTGCAGATGTACCAGCAGCAGCAGCGGCAGGCGGCGCAGGTGCAAGCCCAGGCCCAGATGCGACCTCCCCAAGCCGGACAAGCGCAGCAGTTCGTGGTTCGACCAGGCGCCAACGGGATTGGAGTTCAGCAACGACCCCCGGCCGTTCCGACGGGTACGGGACCGAAGGCCCAGCAACAAGCACGACCTGCCAATGCGAACAATGGCAATGCCAATGCTGCGGCTGGAATGCCGGCGACGATCCAGGCTCTGCAGCAGCAGCTGGCGATTTCGTTGGCATCGTCGAACCTGTCGCCCGAGCAGATCAATGGGCTGGCGATCCAGCTGTACAAGCAGGCGCAGCAGCAGCAGGTTCAAGGTGCCCAGCCCATGGCTGGTACCGCACAGGCTCGGCCGCAGGGTCAGAATCAGAGACCCCCACAGCAGATTCTTAACCAGGCAATCCAGGCCCTCGCCGCCCAGAACCACAAGAATCAGCAGCAGGGTTCGGCGTCGAACCAGGCAAGCCCAACCCAGCCTCGTCCACCCACGCCCCGTCCGTCGTAAAATTCCCCTCCGTGTATTCTAGCCCCCTCACACCCAGGAACTGCAGCCAAGACGGTCCTCACCCTCCCCCGTACGGGCCCCGTGCATGTGTGCCGTCAAAGTGCGTGCAGAGTGTTCTGCGGGTATCCATCGTTGCAATGCATGAAAAAAAGAAAGTGGGGAGAAAACTACTGGCTGTTGAAGCCGTGATATCAAAGGCCCAAAACGAAGTTCAAAAGGGAGGGGAGAGAGACGATGCAAGAGTAAGCCCCGTTGAGTTACCTTCCTCGGCGCGAGGAAGGCGACCGCATAACTATCAGTAAGATGACGAACGAGATCAAAAGGCTCCGCAGCAGCAAGGCTGGGATGAGCATCGCCACGCCGTGCGGAAGCACAGCGGACGGGATGTGCCGCTAATCCACCTGGCAGATAGCTGGTGCCCGAGCGAACCAGACCGTGTGCCGAAGCCGGACCAGGAAATCGGATCGACGGAAACGACAGTCAACCTGCCGGTCCAGCCGCGTCTCGGGTGGCAGCAGCTGGGTCGAAGCTACAAACGCTCGTATCGTGGCGCCTGTAAACCCAGCTGCCGCCAGCACCGAGAAGCAACCCGACCGGTGGCAACTGTCGATCCTCCTCGATATCGCCGCCACGCCGAAACGCAGCAGCGCCCAGAACCGGTCCTGCACCACAGTCCGTCCTCGCTCCAGCAACCACCGCCAAGCTGACAACGACGGAGAAGACCACGACGGAAATGAACCATGCCGACAACACCCGAGCACAACTGCCTGCACAAGGCAGACAGCCCGACGATCTCCAGAAACCCGCCAGCGAACGGTCGAACAACGCTGGCAACCCACGCCCCGGGCGCCTTAACGAGCGCACCCCAAGCACGCATTGAGAGGAGGGAAGCAAGATGGCCATTGGTCACCAACCGCACCATTACGGCGACGGTCGCTTGCCTTTGCTATGGTCTCTGATCATGCCGATCCCTCCCTCGCAGCATGCTCGAGGAGGCAGGCCAAAACCCAAGGTCGGAGCACACCAACGTCTAATGTCCGCGGCGGAGAATCCGTGCGTTACCACGTCGGAGGCACGAGCGTATACTAGCTATGTCACCGCCTGTCTCTCCCTTAAAAGATGTGTCCGGGGACTTTCCCTACAGCATGTCCTTGCCGCGAACGGAAAGAAGAAGGCTGCAAAAGAAGACCCGTCGCCGCTCCAGCAACGGTGCGGCGGGTCGGGTCAGAAGCGGTCCTTTGCACGTCTCTCTGTGTGTAAAGATGGGGGGAAAGGCCAAGGATTGGTGATAGACAGACCGACTGTTGGAGTCGTTTCCGCCCGGTGTCGCAACGAAGCCCAAGGGCTGCGTTGCATGTGATGGACCTGCCAACGAATGCCACCGCTTACAGCGGCAGCAAGCGCGGCGGTCCGTCTAGCGTTTTGACGTGTTTGTGGTCAGAAGGAAGGAAAGAGGAGATCAAAAAGGCTTTGCGCCCATTAAATTTTCCTTGGTCCTGCAGGCCGAAAATTGCAGCTGCGGAGCGCATTTGCGAAGAAGCTGCTTCCGGCCGGATGGAAAAACTGGTTTTGGAGCGCGAGCCTCCACCTGCGTCGATCAGACTTCGACACCTTTTCTGCAGAGAGCGCTTCACGGACCAATCCTCACGCCATCACCTCTATCACGTCCTGCCTTGTTCCTGGACGCTCGTGATACAAGTTCATAGCAATGCTTGCAAGGACCGGCATTCGACTTTCGACGCGGGCGCTGGCTCCGATGGGCGCCTCTCGCCTGGCCGCACGGCTCGGCGTCCCTGCTGTGGCTCGAGTCGCACCATCCACGCGCAGCCTCTCCATCTCCGCCGTGCGCTCCAACGAAGACACCATCCGCAGGCGAAAGGCGCCTTTCGAGGAGGCGCATTCGGTCGAGTTCATCAACTACCTGTTGGATCAGCCCATCGAATCAACTCACGAAGCGCTCGTGGAAAAGCTCACGGACGACGAGATTGCTTTGCTGCCCTTTGTGATCACCAACAGGAGGTGGGGCCCATTGCGAGACCCGTTCACGCTGCCTCGACGCTTAGAAGTAGATCAGTCGGAGGAAGGCGATCGTCCCCTGAAGAACGCCGACTACGTTTACCGCACCTTCAAGGTGGATTCGATGCTTCACTTGAAACGTCTCAACACCGAGATCGCTGCACAAGTCGAGGTCGAGGGCATGCACCACGCTTTCAGCCCAGTCATGCTTATCGATCCACAGTCGCGCACCCTCACCATCGGCTTACCTGCGTACGTCGGTATCCAAGCGCCGTATCCAGCAAAAGACAATGCCAAACAAGTCACAGTCAAGCTCAGAGCATACCGCGACGGATCGACATCGCCAGAGAAGAAGAAGGAAATTGCCAACGAGATCCGTGCGCTCGTCGTGCCGCGAGGATTCACCTACCCATACACCCGCTTTTCCAGGTATCTCAACTCGCTGTGGGAATCCGTCAGAAGCCTCGATCAGAAGCAACTCCACAACAAAGAGACCCGTTTCGACGGCCGTGGTTTTATCGTCGATGCCTCTGCCACCGACGCAGCTCCCAAGCCGCCCGCAATCCGCCGCTCTCGCAATCCAGACGCAGCGCCTCGCCAGAGGAGAAACAGATCCCTTGCCGACAAGCTCAGAGCCGATAACCCTAAGCTTCCAGAGGCAGGCACCTTTGTCGCTCAGGATGGAGACGTGCACAAGCCCGATGCCGACGAAGCGCTTGAGGAGCATGTGCCTTTTCCCAAACCCACACCCGAAGAGATGGGCATGAAGAAACTTCCCGAGACAGGTGCCTCTTCAAACAACACCCCTGCCGACAAGCTCCAAGCCGATGACCCAAAACTTCCCGAGGCAGGTACCTTTGTCGCCCAGGACGGAGATGTGCACAAGCCCGATGCCAACGAGGCGCTCGAGGAGCATGTGCCTGTTCCCAAGCCCACTCCCGAGGAGATGGGCGTGAAGAAGCCCACAGAGCCCTCATCCTAGAACCTGTTTTGTGGCCTCAAATCCCGAGTTCGCCCATGCTATACGAGTCCTCCTTTACATGTCGTGTTCTCTTGCGCTACGAGTGCTGTGTTGATCGCCGTAGTTTCTGAGCTGGTTCCAGACGAGGTAGAAGAGCATTACTGTCCGTGAGCATAGAATTCGGCTTACCTTCGCGGAAGGCGTGTGGAGGATGCGAAGAAATCGTCGGCTAAATTTGCGGCGCCAAGCTGCGTTGCCATCGCCGCCCGCGTGGAGGTGGGGCGAGGCAACCTTCGACGTGACCTGAGCTGGACAGGTCGATACCACCATCTCATGCACGCTGGTGGCCTGCTCAAAGTCGCTTCTGTCCTGGGCACTACATCGCGCTGCACACGCCATTCGGTCCGCTGGTACATCGCATCTGCAACCTGTCGCAATATGTCGGAGCCAGTCTCTGCCTCGAGCTCGAGTCAGGGCGCTGCAGCTGGCGGTAAAAAGGTCAAGCAGAGCAAGCGTCCGTCGCCCGAGGAGATCGAAGCCAAGCGCCGCGAGCGTGCGGCAAAGAAGGAGAAGGAGGCCGCCGATAAGGCTGCCAAGGAAGCGGAGCTCGCGGCCGCCATTGCTGCGAACGGCAAGATTCCTAATGGACATCTGGACGACCAAGGCAACGTGCTCTTTGTCCCGCGAGACTGGGCTTCTGTGTCGCAAGCCAAAGAGAAATCGGCATCGGCCAAGCAAAAGGTGAGGGTCGTCAGCTGGAATATCCTCGCGCAAGGACTGGTGCGCCGCACGCTCTTTCCAGGCTCGGACTGCCTCAAGTTCAAGGATCGATCCGTGGGTCTGACGGCCGAATTCTCAAGTCGCACTGGACACGGCTGGGACGTGGGGTGCTTCCAGGAGGTGGATCGCATGGACGTGCACGGCGAGACGCTCGACAAGGACGGCTTCAGCTACGTGTACGAGAAAGGATACCGACAGAAGCAGCACGGTCTGCTCGTGGCTTGGAGACGCGATCTGTTCGGAAAGAGCGCTCACAGGCGCATGACCATCGACCTTGATGCTGAAAGTGTCGCCGCGCCGTCCGAGCCGGTTCGAACAGCATGCTCGCGCGTGACTCGCAATGTAGGCCTGTTCGTGGCGCTCACAATGCGCGACTCTGCCAACGGCGATGCTGGCGCCAAGCCCGGGATCGTCGTGGCAACCACGCATCTGTTCTGGCACCCTATGCACGCCTATGAAAGGGCGCGACAGTCTGGGATCCTGGTGCGGAAGCTCCACGAGTTCCGCAAAGAGCTAGGTGCAGCGTGGCAAGACGCGCCCTGCATCCTCGCCGGTGACTTCAACGACCAACCGCATTCTGCGACTTACCACCTCTTGGCAGGACGCAAGTTGACGCCGCACTGCCATGAGGAAGTGTCGATGTCCAGCGTAGTGCACAAGAGCATTGACGAACGCAGGGAAAGAGGCGGCGTCTCGGTCGGCTTTGCCGAGGGAACAACGGAAGTGGCCCGCAATCTTCCCTCCACCAAGGCTGCCGCTCCGAGCACTGGCAATGCTGCGGCTCAAAACGCGTCCGAGGAACAGGACCAGCAGATCGCGGAGGAAGATGACGAGGAGCAAGGGGAGGAGGAGGACGGAGAGGAAGAAGAAGCCGAAGAGGAGGGCGGTGAGCCCGACGACCGCATGCTCAAGAACTGCCGTGCAGCAACCGAGAAGGACGCGCTCTTGACCATGGACGAGCTGCTCCAGCTGCACGATGTAAGCCGTCCTCGACCGGGATCGGCCAATGCGCAAGGAGACCCTGGCAAGGTCACATCTGCACACCTCGGATCAGCGTATGCCCTGCACTACGGCCACATCAGCGATCCCTCGGAGGATGGCAACTTTTTCGGCTCGCCCGAACGAGGCCGTGAGCGCTGGGACGACCCCGACTGGACGCCAGAGACGCCCAACTGTCATACGGGCGACAGCACCGAGCCCATGTGGACCATCTTTTCGAGCCTCTTCTGCCTTACGCTCGACTACATCTTCATGCTGCCCAAGGTAGAGACGTCGACCGCGCGCGCTGCCCCGAGCTACCCGACGGTGACCAGGCTGCTGCGCACGCATCGCACCGAGACTCTTCAACCGGGCGTTCCTAGAAAGGGCGTGTGTGCCTCGGACCACATCGCCATTGGCGCAGAGATCGAGCTGTAGAGAGCACATTTTTATAGATTCGCGGAACTTCCGAGCATTGCTTGGCTTTGTTTCAAGGTCACTATGTCCAAGGGACACCGTCGAAGTCGTCGTGAGAACATCGTGTGATCTGAACGAGTGAGCCTCGGTAGAGCCGATAGAGAGAAGAGTCTGGCGCGTCGGGAGGCTGCGTCGGGCGTTCAGCCTCCACACCCGCATGCTGCGTGCGCCGCCCGTGCATTTTTGGACCCTGTGTTGCTTTTGGCAACACGGCGCGTGCCTCCTCACCCTAGCCAAGGATGAAATCACCCTGCCATCTTGCTGAACCGTTCAAAGCATCACATCACCACAGCCGCTGTTCCATCGACCGACAGTATCGGCTCCGATCCTTCGCCCTCATCACCACCAATACGAAGTGAATGCGTGCTGCACGATGTTGCGACGCCGCTGACGCGACCCGACGCACCAACTGACGCACGATCGGATCTCACCAACGCCATGCCGGCGCAGGCTCCCGAGGAGAGCGCGACAGGCGCCGAACGATCGCCAGGAGACGATCAGTCTGATCAAGCGCCGACTACAGCTCCGAGCGCAGATAGGCATGCAACGCCGAAGGAAGAGGTCTCCTCAGCGCCAGCCAATGGTTCTGCAACTCAGAAAGTGGAGCCCACGGAATCCAAGCCTCTCTCGCAAGATGAACCCCCACCAGCTTATGAAGATACCACGAAGATCAATTCCGCCCCCTCAGGAAGTGTAACGGCGGCAGAAGACCCCGTGCGAGATACGCACCCATCCCTCAAAGAGGTCCGTGCCCCCAGCAGCGCCAAAGTCACCAACACCATTCCAGACCCGGCGGTATCACTATCAACATCACGGCCAACCATGCTACCACCGCCCAGACCTAGCATGGCCGCATCTTCTTTCATCAATCCAACTCCCACCTTGACGCCCGGCTCCACCTGGGGGCCCTCGGCAGCGTCTGCGGCAGCAGCTCGTGCAGAAGCAGCCGAGCCTGGAAGGATTGGCGACCTCAAACGCTTCACTCTGTGGGAAACAAAGACTCGCTTCTACCTCGTCGCCTACAATACTAGCCAGACCCGCTTCCGCATCCTCAAAGTTGACAGGACCCCGCCCACTGCTCCTGTATTCACAAAGCCCCAGCCCGAAGCCGAGAAGCCTCGGGAGGCCAGTGGACTGGCCAGCAGCACGCCGGCGACACCCGCAGTCTCTGTCCAAATCGACCCTGCGCCTCAGAATGCCGCTTCGTCCTCGAACGCCAAGGCCGCTGAGGCTCGGCTTGAGACCTCGAAACCAACAAAGCTCAACGCCGCAGCCTCCGACTGCTCTGTGCGCGGGCAGCCTTATGTCTCGCTTAATGATCCGCAGATCTGCAAGCTCAATCGACGAATGCTTGATGCGATGCAAACCCCTCGAGACGGTACAAACTCAACCTCCGCCAACACTGCGCTCAAATCTGATACCGCCTTCAGCAAGACACCGAACGCTTCGGCGCTACCCAAGACTGGCAACGCAGCCTCTCTCGTCGCCGAGACCAAGGCGGGCGGTGGCGCTTCTACTCCTGGCTCGAGGCACATTGAAAGCAGCACAGACTATAAGACGGCGGGTCACAAATCCAAATCAGCAGCAGCAGCGGACTGGGAGCTCAATGTAACTTCAGACCGTGTCGTCTATTCTCGCACGCAGGTCGCCGAGCTTCTCGAAATGATCCGCGAAGGCAACCGTGCTACCGGCGGGCTTCAAGAGGTCGGTCGCTTCTTTGGCATCGTAGGCTTTATCCGCTTCACAAGCACCTACTACATGGTTCTCATCAGTCGGCGCAGCGTCGTCGCCCTGATCGGCGGCCACTATATCTACCACTGCGACGAAACTGTCATCCTGCCCGTCTGCCATCCAGCCGTACTCGCCTCCCTTCCGGGGCGCACCAAGCTTATGGAGCAGGAAGAAGCCCGTCTCCTCCACCTCTTCAAGCAGGTAGACCTCAGCAAAAACTTCTACTTCAGCTACACCTACGACCTCACCAAGACTTTGCAGGACAATCTCACCTCGACGCCCGGCGACCCGCTCGAGCAGGCAAGCTCTGTGTCGCCGTCGAAGCAGCCCATCACCGCCTGGGGCTACAACGAAAAGTTCATTTGGAATCACCACCTGCTCCTTCCGGCCTTTGGCGCCTCGGAGCACCTGCAGCCAGATGAAGACCCAAGGAACGAATGGGTGCTTCCGCTCGTCTATGGCTTCGTCGACCAGGCCAAGCTGAGCGTGCTCAATCGCACCGTCTACACCACCCTCATCGCGCGAAGATCGCGGCACTTTGCTGGTGCACGCTTCCTCAAGCGTGGCGTCAACGAGCGCGGACACGTCGCCAACGATGTTGAAACCGAACAGATCGTCAGCGAGGCTCTCACGACTCCCTTTTTTGCACCAGGTCGAAAGCGTTTTGAGCCTCGCGAAGGCAAACCGCGAGCTTCTCCAGCCACACGTCGCGGCGGGGATCTGATCCGCGCCAGGGGCTTACGAGAGAAGGCGAGCACCCAGGACGCGTCCAAGATCGATTCGCAGATTCGCAGGGAGAAGAGTCGCGCCGTCGAACAGCACAAAGAGAACGGCGTTGATCACGGAGACGAGGAGGACTGTGAGGACCTTCCGCTCGATCCGTCGCCAAGATACACTTCGTACGTTATGATGAGAGGAAGCATTCCCGTCTACTGGACGCAGGATTCCACCAACATGTCGCCCCGCCCTCCCATCGAGATCTCGCTCGTCGATCCGTACTATTCCGCCGCAGCCCTGCACTTTGACGAGCTCTTCCACCGCTATGGCACGCCGGTGATCGTACTCAATCTCATCAAGAGCAAGGAGAAGCAGGAGCGTGAGGTCAAGTTGCTGCGCACCTTCGGCGAGTGCATCAGCTATCTCAATCAGTTCCTCCCAACCAGCAAGAAGATACGCTACATAGCCTGGGACATGAGTCGCGCCAGCAAGAGCCATGGTCAAGATGTCATTGGCGTTCTCGAGGACATTGCCGAAGAGACGCTTGAGACCACCCATTTCTTCCATTCTGGTCCAGAGCCCAGCGCTTCCCGTGCACAGGCGAGCAGTCACGCTGTGCCGCAGAGTCATGACAGTTCCGACGTAGACCAGCCCAGATATGAAGGCTCGGATGCCGGATCGAAGTCAGCGACAAGATGCCATCCGCCTCGAAGGGAAACGATTCTGCTGCAGGAGGGCGTCGCAAGAGTCAATTGCGTCGATTGTCTGGATAGGACCAACGCTGCTCAGTTCGTGATCGGCAAGGCGGCCTTCGGCCATCAGCTGCACGCGCTCGGACTGCTCGACGATCCTTCGCTGCCCTTTGACTCGGACGCGGTCAACATGTTGACGGAAATGTACCATGACCTGGGCGATACGATCGCCATGCAGTATGGCGGTTCTGCGCTAGCGCATACAACCGACACGTACCGAAAGATCAACCAGTGGACCTCGCATTCCCGCGATGTGCTTGAAAGTATGAAGCGCTACTACGCCAACTCATTCGCCGACGCGGACAAGCAGGCGGCCATCAACTTGTTCCTCGGCGTAGACCCGGCAGCCCCGGATTTCTCCCCACACGTGTTTCCCGAGGACATTCCTGTCTCGACCAAGAAGACTGCCGAGAACAGCCGCGAGCAGTCGACCAAAGTTGTTCGTGCCGTTCCCTTCCGGCCGCACTACCAGCACTGGTTCGACCCGCTGCACTTGCAGCCGCGTGGCACGCTCGAAAGTCGCGCGCGGAGACTGAGGCAAGTTGCCAATGCAGACGCAGGCTTTTGGGCCGAGTACTACCGCCCGAGCCTGTTCACGGATCTGAATCGACACCACGCCTTCAAGATGACTGCAGTACACCAGTATTCGCACCTGCACGGTGGAGTGTCGCATGCCTCGGGTGGCCTGGGCATGCCACACAGCCAGTCGGCAGGCGCCCTCAGCATGTACGCCGGCCAGATCGGAGGAGCCGCTCACCTGACCCGCCATGTCCGCTCTGCCTCTAACTCGAGCTTGTCATCGGGCACTTTCAATCCGCAACAAGCCGGCTACATGGTCGAGTACCCGAGTCCCTTCAAGCCACGTGGAGGCGCTGCGGAACTTTCGGCTTATCGCAACTCGCAGCAGCAGCATTTGCGGCGCGTGGAGAGCGACGCCCGGAGCCTTGCGACGCAGAGTTCGGCAACCATGGTCAACGAGGCACAGAGCCCCGTCTCGCCGGAGAGCGGACAGCACTTCACCTCGTCACCAGCAGGGTCGGCGTCGAGTGCACTGCCGCCTTCCAAGGCCATCATTGGCGGCGTGCGGCGATGGATCTCGATCAACAAGCCCGGAGGCTCCCCGCGTCTTGGCGGCAAGTCGCGCCACAGGTACAGCATAGCGTCGTCCGATGGCGGCGATCATCAACATGAGGAGGTGCGACGGAGCAATGACGCGGCAGGGCCCGTGCGGGGAGCTTCGGTGCCATCCGCAGGCGCTGTGCTTGGCGGCTTTGACCCGCACACATTCAACTTTGCCGGCCGGTGGCAGACCGTGAACCCCGTCGGCCCTGCTGTTGCCGGATCCAATGTGGCGATCGAGGCCGCGCTGAACAAGGCATGCAACCCGCACATCTCGGAGGAGGAGGAATCGGAGTACGCGTTCTACACGACGCAGTTCCTCGACGAGTATGCGCGGCCGAGTAGCGGGGATACCGCTTCGGACGCAGAACAGGCAGGTCTTGCCGATGGACAGATGCCGCTCGAGAGGACAGCAGCGTTGACGGACCACCATCTGATTGACGAGAAGGACATCCAGATCTACGAAGAGGGCGTGGCCGTCAGCGGTGGTAAGGCCGCGGCGGTCGACAGGTTCGTGCGCTACTCGACCATCGACCCTGTGCTGGTCAGCCATGCCAACGCGGCCAGTCAGCTCGCCTACCCTATTGCCGTCTCGGCGATTCAGCCCGGCCTGGCCACGGGTGCACAGGGGTCGCCGTTTTCAACAGGCGCAGGTGCGACCGCAGTCGTGCAGGCAGGAACAGTGCCCTCGGGCCTCACTGCTTCCGAGGCCAAGATCCGCGCCTACACCTCGTGGCTTTCTCTTGGCCAGACCAAGCTCGTCAGTTTCTGACGGCGCTCGTCTTCGCTTCGCGGTGGTGGGATAGATGCATTTCAATACATTATGGTTTTGATGCGTGGCGTACAAATACAGATGGGAGCAGACGTGGCGTGTGAGTCCGACCGAGAGAGTCGACTCGAGGGTATGTTGACGGGCAAGGTGAAGGCGTCGATGTCGAGTTACTTGAACATGACTTGGATGGAGAAGGTCTTTCCATCCGGGTCGTAGTGGCTCCAAGTGGAGGGTTCTGGTCTTGGTCTTGTGGCTGGTGCCGACGAGGTGACTAGGCCTGTATCTCTGCGATCGATTTCGCGGGATTGGATTTTGAATGCGATGGTCTCGTATGGTTCTGCAGCGATGACGAGGTACTGGTAGTTGCGATCGGGTGCCTCTTGTTTCTGCTCAAACGCGCCCATGAAGCGATGCATTGGCACCACACCCTCCTTGATCTCTGGCAGAGACACCTGGAACAGCAATCCAAGTCGACCACCCTCGCCACCTTCCAACAAAGGCTCGCGCACCTTGATCACCTTGTATCCCGGTCGACCGATCTTGACAAACTGCTTCTTGGGCACAGCCTCGGTGGCTGAGGCGGTGATGAGCTTGTTCGAGTCGTATGCGTTTTCCTTTGCTTCACGCGCGGCACGTCTGGCAAGGTTGGTCTGATGCTTCTTGCCCTGAGTATGTGCAAGATAGCTGCCTTCATTCGTATGAAGCGTCAAGCAAAGTCGACACTCCAGGCCACCCAAGTGGTTTTTGAGGAGGTAAGGGTCCTTGGCTAGGTCGATCGTCTCAAGCGCGAGCTTACGCAGCCGGTCGCGTCGGTCGACATTGCTCTCGGAGGCTCCAGCGATACCGCCTCCTTTGTTACCTGCTCGGCCTGAGAAGTCCATCGTCAGCCTCGGGACCGCGTGCTGTCGTGGTGTGGATGTGGATCGCGAAGAAGCAAGGCTGGGGGGAACTGGAATCTGGGCTCTCAATCCTTGCGTTGCAGTTCCGATGTCCGAACCTTTCAATTTTTTTGGGTATGTTAGGCTTTTATTTCACACAAATTTGACTCCAAAAATCACGTGCGGTGAAAGGCTCAGCAGATGTGGATTTCGACGATCACTCCACATAGGTGGAAACGCGTTCTCAGGCCCCCAAGCCGTGAACACGCAAGCCCAGACGCAGGCGCTTGAGCCACCTCTTGTCACCCGCACTTCGACATCATCATTGCTAGTCGCTCATCGTCTTGCATTCACCATCACGCCTTGCCGCCGTCGCTGCTTGAATCGATACCATTACATCACCAACATATAAACGGCCGACATGATCAACTTCCACCCTGGCCAGACGTGGTCGTCGAACCCCAACCAGGCTTACGCCAACCTGGGCACGCCGTCATTTAGCTCGGTAGCGGCATCGTCTTCGTCGGATCCCACCTCGCACACGTCGCAGCCAATCGTCACAGGTACCTCGGTGCTCGGACTCAAGTACAAGGATGGCATCATGCTCGCTACGGACACGCTCGCCTCGTACGGCTCGCTCGCACGATTCATGGACATCACTCGCATCTCGCAGTTTGGACAGAACACGCTCATCGGCGCGAGCGGCGACATGAGCGACTGGCAATACGTGCAGCACATGCTGGGAAAGCTCATCACATCCGAAGAAGTCACTGCCGACGGACACACGCTGACACCCGCGCAGATCTATGCCTACCTCGCGCGTGTCATGTACAAGAGGAGAAGCGACATCAACCCGCTCTGGAACTCGTTTGTGCTCGGCGGCGTGGACCCCAAGGACGGCACACCATTCTTGGGCTACGTCGACCTGCTCGGCACCACGTTCACCAGCAGCACCATCGCCACGGGTTTCGGTCTGCACCTGGCGCAGCCTCTTCTGCGAAAGATGGTCGAGGGTCGCGAGGACACACTGACCGAGGAGGAGGCCAAGGACATCCTCGAGAACTGCATGAAGGTACTCTTCTACCGCGACGCAAGATCGCTCAACAGATTCCGTGTTGCTAAGGTGACCAAGGAAGGATGCCACATCTCGGAGCCGTACAGTGTCCCGACCTCGTGGGGCTTCGCCGAGATGCTGCGCGGATACGGACCTCAGACGCAGTAAGATCGGGCTCGCCCGATCTGGCTCTGACCTTGATCTGTTCGCCCACGAATGCTCGCATACTTTCCCCCACGCCCATGTATCCGGCTTGTCTCACATGTACCAATATATCGCTTGCCCGTTGCTTTTAGCTATGCTCTCTTGACCGGTCTGTGCCTTTTCGGGGGCCGCTTGGTCAGGTCGTGTCCCGAGACATCAGCGGTGGACGATGCTTGTGAGAGTGGGCTTGCGCATGTAGGCGAGGTAGGCGAGCCTTTCCCAGCGGAAAGAAGGTACTCGGGTGCTGCAAGCAGGTAAGGGTCGGCTCAGTAAGATCGCAGTAGATAACGACATCCGAGAAGTGACCGACATGTTGGTGAATTGCGTCGCACGAAGTGCGGTTGCAGCCACAGAGATGTGGCAACGGATCTGCTAGTGAACACGGATCGGTCGTCGGCTCTTTGCGTTGCTTCACACCAGCTTGCCACCCACACAACGTCGTGCGTGCAACGGCCACAGAAGCGAATAACGCTCATGAAGCAGACAGGCGTGCGAAAAGGCGCAGCGCCACGATAAACGCTCATCGTATTTCGCGCCTCGTCTCGGTGGGGACGGACGGAACTTTCGGACCAACCGCAAAGTACAAGCAAAGATCCCCGACTGCCCTGTGACTGGAGGTGACCCGGCGTTGGAGCGTGGCAAAGTGATCTCGTCGTGATTGTGTCGACCAATGTGTTTCACATCGGGCCGCATCCGATGGTTTGCCCAGGGATGTGACAAATGCTGAGCTTCTGAATGGCACAGAGATGAAAGTTGACTGTATCTGCAAGGGCCGAACGCCCTGCGCTTCCGCTGCCGATTCGGCTCATCCGAAGCCTGCACGAGTCGCAACCCAGGAACCGCGCGTAGCAGGAACGAGCTCGGTTGCCTGCCACACGACGCCGCTGCGTCCCCAAACCGTGATCACATTGTCGTCCTCGGCTGGACACAGCGGAACTCTCCCGACCCCACCGCACAGACTGTGATTGGGGGTCGCTTGGCGCAAGATCCGAAAGCCTCGACCCTCGATACTGTGGGAGCACGATTTTTCCCATTCAGTCTTGGTGGCTGCAGGGTAAGGCGGCGGGCTCAGCACGGCCAAAAGTGGTACAGTCGTCTCTGCTCCTAGACTCGGTCCGACATTCAAGAGAGATACTGCGCTGTTCCGGGAACGCTTGCAAGCGATTCTGCAAGCAGTCCCCAGTCAGATCTCATCCATTGTCCATCTCGGCTGAGACAAGCGAAGTTTTCGGGAAGGTGCGGGCGGGATGCAATTTATGCAGATCGCCCATTGAATTTTAGAGCGTTTCTGTTTGTTTGAGACAGCAAATAGAGGTACAGAGGATTGGCACTGAAGCCTGCACCCTCTCTGGCCAGGTTCTCCGCCGGAAATCATGAGAACGTAGAGGGACACCGCGCTAGTCGGTGGGCCGAGCGGGTACATGCCCACCTGTCTAACAAGGCGAAGGCTGCGCGGATTTCTTTTCCGACGGTGGGCTGCACAAACAATTGATGCTCGCTCGATGCCGCTGGACCCCGGCTGCAGCCATTGCAGGTTGACTGCCAACAAGCGAGAGCCGCATTGTGTTTCGCGTGCTGTCGATGCGAACGGATGTCCGAGTACGAGGACTTACACTCGCCGATAGCTCAACATGCGCTGCAGGAACCGCAGGCTTCAGCGAGCGTGCTACCCGCTGCAGCCATGATTGCCGCACTGCAGCCTGGAGGCGGCACCAGGGTAAGAGCCAACTTTCCTGTCGGAGCATCCGATAGCCCCTGACCCTTCTTGCCACTATCACGTTCGGATGTATCATAGAGATCTGTGACTTGTTCGGCGGCGAAAGGTCCGAGCCCTCCGACGCCGTGTCTGTGCTGTGCAAGTGCCTCTGGGCGTAATTTGGCGGGAAGCCAGGCGTTCCAGCTCATTTCAGTCGCGATGCAGCAATTGGTGCCACATTGATGGCTGTGCCGCGTTCATAGCTGTCACCTGCACCCTCTGTGGCACCCCGCACAGTAATGTTGTCACAGGCGGTTGCGTGGATTTGGCCGCTGTTTGCTTGTTTCAGGGCGGCACAGCACATCCGGCGTTACGCCGTGGTGGCTCGACGGTGGGTCCCGTCGCAACGGCAAGCCAACCCGGAAAGCGGCTGGAGGAAACCATCACTATGAACTGCCGCAAGATCTGCAGAGGCCCACAGGTGGTGCACAGCATCAGTGGCTGAGTATCTCATCCGTGCGACGGAGCACAGCCGTCTATAAAGCGCCATGGCGTCTCAGGCCGAACAGCTCCCCTTGCTCTACCCTGTGTCCCCTCTACCCACACCTTTGAGACGACGAACATCGTTTCGGCCTCCGTCGTGCTCCCTT
Source organism: Moesziomyces sp. F5C1 (assembly GCA_003004715.1). NCBI lineage: Eukaryota > Fungi > Basidiomycota > Ustilaginomycetes > Ustilaginales > Ustilaginaceae > Moesziomyces > Moesziomyces sp. F5C1. The sequence goes on along the minus strand of NXFR01000001.1, from coordinate 1,707,515 downwards.
TGACGCTCTCTAGCTTCTCTTCTTTCTCAATCCTTCATCAGAAAGCGCATTGGCTTGAGATGAGGCTTTCCTGGGGCTCTCTGGCCCTTCTCGGGCTCGCAGCCAAAACCGCGTTCGCGTTGCCAGCCTCTCAGTCTTCGGGGCCCGACTGTAAGCTAGAGACAGCGGGATCTCCTCACGAAATCTCGCGATTGCCCGCTCACGCCGGATCAGAGTCGGATCCTTGGCTCGGTAAAGACTTTCTGGCTAGTCCCGAGGTTGTAGCCTCATCCTCTCATCATCACAAACACCATGCTGAACGCGGCGAAGAGGTCGATGATCACCGTCATGAAGAGGACCATCATTCAAAACACAAGAAGAGACGTGACTGCGTCCCCTATAACTATACACCACAGACGCGGACGTACGACTTTGTCCTCACCAATGGTCTCGCTGCTCCGGACGGTTTCCTCAAGAAGCGCATCCTGATCAATGGCCAGTCACCCGGCCCGCTCATCGAGGCCAACGAGGGAGATACGATCGTGGTCAATGTCGCCAACTACCTCGACCAAGGCACCTCGATTCACTGGCACGGCATGTTCCAGAACAGCACACCCTTCATGGACGGCATCGCTGGCTTCTCGCAGTGCCCCATCCCGCCTGGTCGGAAGCTGACCTACCGCTTCAAGATTGAGGGCCAGTACGGATCGTACTGGTGGCACAGCCACTCCAAGATGCAGTACACCGATGGCTTGTACGGTGGCCTCATCATCCGATCCAAGCGCGATCCGTACCAGAAGTGCCGCGACTACGACGACGAGCGCGTCTTCCTCTTTGCCGACAACTACCACGACTTTGCCGATGACATTGTCACCCAGCTCCTCTCGGCAAAAGGCTACAATGGATCAGTGGCAGCACCATCACCTCAGTCGGGTCTCATCAACGGAGCCGGCGTGTTCGATTGTGCGGCGCTGTACAAGGCTAAGACGCACCAGCCGGGGATGCCGAGCGCGTGCTTCCCGAAGCAGACGCCCACGATGGATATAGAGCCACACAAAAGGTACCGTTTCCGATTCATCAACACCGGCTCGCATGCACAGCACATCATCTCGATCGATGACCACGAGCTGCAGGTGATTGCAGCTGACGGCACTCCCGTCCTGCCGCACAAAGTCCACCGTATCCCGATTCACAACGGCCAGAGGCACGACGTGATCGTCCACACCAACGCCGGCAAGAGTGGTGACAGCTTCCTGCTGCGCTCGACCATGACGACTCAATGCTTTGCCTTCGTCGACCAGCTTCTTAATCCCGTGGCGAATTTGACGTTGCAGTACAAAAAGCCTGGACACTTTGGCCGGCAAAATGCACCGGTCCCTCATGACTGGAGCGACAGCATCACTCCGTGCGTGGATTTGGACGATTCGCTGCTGGTGCCGGCGATCGACACCTCGATGCCGGTCAACACCAACCCAAATTCGCTCGGCATCTTCAACTCGCAGTTCGGCAACCTCAAGCTCGCCGACGGCACCACGCTCGGCCGCTTCTTCATCGACAATGTGACGCAAGTAAACTATGTCAACAAGCCGTACCTGCAGATGGCGCACCACGGCCAGCCGATCAACGCGTCGACCATCGCGTCGCTGCTCGTACCGGACGACGTGTGGGTGGCGGACATCATCATCAACAACGAAGACACGTTCCTTGACCACCCCTTCCACCTGCACGGCACCGACATGCACATCATCAAGCACGGTTTGGGCCGGATCGACCAGGCACAGTGGCTCGCGCTCAACCAGCAGCCGGGCGCGCTCAACCTCAAGAATCCGCTGCGTCGAGACACGATCACCGTCGGCCGCTCGAGCTATGTCATCATCCGTATCATTTCGGACCTGCCGGGCGTGTGGCCGCTCCACTGCCATATCGCCATGCATGTCGCAGAGGGCCTCATGGCCGCCGTCGCCATCCATCCGAAAAGGATCCAGCAGCTCCCCTGGTCTCAGGACGTGCTCAACCTCTGCCCCACCGGCGGTCCGGCGTTGAACCAGATCGAGCCGGCTTAATAAAACGTCGGGCCGCAACGAAGACGAAGAGAGACCGCAATTTATCAGAACATGAACCCTCATGCCTTTGTAGTTGACGAGCAGCATCGAAATGATCGAGACAACACATTCTTCGTGTGGCGGGGCTGATGTGATGTGCATTGCTGAGAGTCAGGCCGAGTGTGACAAATGGAAAGATGGATACAAATACAAAAAGGTGCGGGGTTGAAGGGCGAAAGGCGGGATCAGATGATGCGCAGACTCCACGCGCCCTGTGCGGGAGGACCCGCGAGGTCGCCGAGGCCGAAGCCGAGCTGCTTGAGGACATCGGCGGTAGTGTCGTGGCCGGTCGCCTTCATGAGCTGGACCAGGTCTTCGCACACAATGTGTCGGCCCGAGTGGTAGGCTGTGCCGTCGGAGTCATTGACAAAGATAAGTGGCAGCAGGAAGTGGGCCGGCACGCTCGCCTGGGCGGTAGCGGGTTTGCCCTTGAGAGCGACCTTGAGCATGTCTCGAATTGGAGGTAGCGTGACGGTGATGAAGGCCTCCGGATCGCTCGCAGGTGTGGTGGGTGCAGGACGCTTGACCGAATGCTGCACCTTTAGCGGACCGATGCTTCCAACCCACACGTCAAGAGGGATGGGTTCGGACGTGATAGCTGCAGGTACGATGAAGTTGGTCACGGTGGTAAGCAGGGTATGCTTGGTCTGGTCGTACGTCGGCATGGACGTAATGAGCGGGAAGGGCGTCATGGGCACTTCGCACGGTCCTTCGTCCTTGGACGCCTGCGTGGCGCTCGTGTCAAAGTACGAATACTCGAAGCGCGACACGCCAATGACGGTCCACACAAACGCGTCGTCCACCTCGTCCACCTCCTTGTTGCCCGACGCATGCTCCTTGGGAATGCTGGCGGTGCTGGGGGTGATGTAGGCGATCGAGTTGCTTTCGCTCGTCTTGTGCACGTCTTCCACGCTCTGGGGTGACTCGTCGAGGCCAAATCCTTCTTCGTGCGTGCGCGCATATGTGACTCCAAGCGGACGTTTGCCAACCTGATCCGGCGTGACCAGATGCTTCCAACCTTCGGGCATCGTCGCACACAGATAGCTGCGCGGCGTGGCAAAGTTCGACTCGAGATGCTCGGAATCGCCGAAAACGGTCTCGCTGTCGCTGCTCGGCACGAACCGCATCAGCGCCACCTTCTGCAGCTGTCCTACGGGTCCGTACAGGTTCAAATCGTCGGCGTTCTGTTTGTCTGAACCTCCGTTGGCAATCGAGGCGGCTGGTGGAGGGCCACTTTGAGAGTTGTCGCCCTCGATCTTGATGGCCGACTGAGCGCTAGTTCCGGGAGTCTCTGCTGCTTTTGACTCTGTGGAATGACCATTGGACGGTGGTTGCGCAGAGGAGCGAGCATTCGAAGACATCTTGCTTACAGCCGCGAGCTTGTCACGCAACGCCCGATCGATCGGCACTCGGCGCGACTTGTTGCCCGAGCCAGCTGTGGGGAGTTCAGCGGGCGGATCGAGCTGCGGAAGTTGCACCTGGCCCTTGTCCACCTTGCAAACAACCAGGGGATCGCTGCTAGCGCCCGTGTTGACATCCGTCAACACAATGGTCGAGCCGTAGGTGACGCTATCCTCCTCTGCACCTGCTAGATCCGCCAACGGTGGCCGCGATATGAGCGTGATGCGATACGTGGACCATTCGCCATTGTGCACGATGAGCGCACCGTCGCTGCTGGTGTGCATGTACTTGGTGCGCGCGGTCTGCGAGTTGATGCGGTTGAAGAATGAGACGAGAGACCCGTTCTGCACCTGGTTGATCTGTCCACGTGGTTTTGCGGTCTTCTTGGACGACTTTGAGATGATGGTGACGGGAGCTGACTCGAACGACGCCCAAGCGAGGCCTTTGGGTAGACGCGACAAGGTCTCGGAGCCGGTGTCGGCCTGATCGTGTGCAGGACTGCCCGCGCTCATGGCAGGAGAGAGCGGATCGGCCGCACGCGACTTCTTGAGCGGGCTGAAGATAGGAAGATGAGGCTCCAGCCCCGACGGACGAAGCAGATTGAGTTGCAAGCGGAACGCCTTGGACCTGCCCGTGGGCGTGACATAGAGCGAGCGCATCTTGGCCTCGAGTGTTTGGTCGAGCACGGAGACATTCTCGTTAGAGAAGAACTCGTCCGTGTCGCCGCGCACCAACAGGCTAACACGGCACTGCTCTTCTTCGTCGGCATCGTCGGAAGTGGAGGAGGTGGTGAGAGTGGCGGCGCCGTGCTCGGCATAGCGGCGAAGGGGTCCAGTGACGCTGATGATGGGCGGTGGGTTGAAGAAGCGCTTCTCGGAGCCATAGCTCTTCTGCGCCACCGAGGCGTGAGCACAGCGGACGGTAGTCATCTTGGTCTTGGTCGGATCTGCTGCAGGGATGGGCCCGGTGACGGTGTTGGGCTTGGTGAGCGTATCGATGCTGGCAACGTACTCGGCTAGCGCCTTCTCCACTCTGGTGCGTCGCTCCATGGGGCCAATTTCACGATACTTTCGCTTGCCAAGGACCTTCTTGGGCTTCTTGACTGGCTTGGGAGTCTTTTGCGGCGACTTTGGTTTGGGAGTGGCAGGTGCCTCTTCTGCGTCTTTTGGAGCTTCTTTGGTCGCTTCGGTGGCAAGACTGGAGGTGACCCTAGCTTGCAGACTCGCCATGAATTGCTCGAGGCTGGCGTTGAGGGCATCGTCGGCAACGGCGCCAGATCGAGGCTCTTGGCTGACAGGCGGTGGTGCGACTTCCTCCACTGTGTTGTTCGTGGATGGTTGTTGAGCAGCTGCTGCTGCTGCATCGGCCGAAAAGAGATTCGCTTGCCGCAAGAGTGTATCAACGAAAGACTGTGCAGCATCGTCCGTGGAGGTGCTCTGCTGCGGCTCTGGGGTTGCGTAAGCGGTGTGATCGCCAGCGATGGCTGCTTGCGAGGCATTCTCCGTGGAAGGCTCGGGTTGTTGGGCTGACATTGGGGATCCAGACTGCGGAGTGGGCATGAGCGAGGCGATGAGCGTCTCGAAGGAAGCGATATCCTCTGCGGTGGCCGGGGTGCCCTGGCCTTGAGTCGGAGTGTTGTATGAGGTGTTGAGCGCCGAGGTGTCGACAGGGTGGTCGAGCGGCTGGGTGTGGACATCACCGAGCTGCCCGGCGATGCCCGCGGTAAAAGCCTGGATCTGCTCTTCGAGCGAAGGTCCGTCTTCGTGCGACTTGTCTTGCGCCGAAGCGGCGGGCAGGAAGCTGGCCAGGTTAGAGGCATCGAGCGAGGGAATGCCATCCATGATGGTCAGATCCGGGAGTGTAGTTGCGTCGCCAGCTGGCTTGTCAGGCGATTGCGAGGCCTCGGAGTGAGCAGGCGCCGCTGCCGAGCCGGACCTCGCAGCCGAATCTATGGATTCACCGGCCTCCATGGTCAAATGGGCTATGCCGAAACGATGTGACTTGCGGGGATCGTCATCCACGGGTTTTGTGACTCGGTCGAAGGAGGAGTATTGGCGATGGTGATCTTAACGGAAGCGGTGATTCCGTCTGAAAGCCAGGAGGGAGATGAGCAGGCGCTTGAGGGATGCGGATGCGAGGTTGGATAGGGCGTCGGTGGGTCGAGAGAGGCTGTCGGTGCTGCGCAACAGCCGTGGCAGCTGGAGTGAGGTTGGTGGATTCAGTCCAGGGTTCACTTGCGCAGGAGCATTTGAGCCAGAGCTCGAGCCTGGACTCGAGAGCACAAAGCTGCGAAGAAGTTGACGTCCAGGTCACAGCATCAGGTGGAAAAATTTCAAGGCAGCACATCACAGCCGTACGAATTCACTCCACCTCTTTTTTTGTTTTTGGTGTCTTTCCTTTTCTCGGATTGCGGGGATTTCAACCTTTGTTCATGCCGTGAGTTGTCAGATTTGTGGGAGACTGAAAAGTCACAAAAATCAAGAAAAGACGAACGGAAAAAGGAGACGCGAAATTGCAGATCAGACCTCCACCTCTGTTGACGCCCTCTCGGCACCGATCTGACACGGGCGCACTGAACGCGAAAGCAGCGGACAGCGGACAGAGGACAAAGGAGGGCGGGCGAGGCTCAGTTGGAGCGCGCTCAGGACGCCCCCGATTGCATTCAGATCGCTACCCGCACTGTCGGAAGTTCCGCCACCTCGTCCGCACCGCAGTCGTGTATCCGCAACGCCAACTGCCCGCACCTCCTTCCCTTCTCACCACATCACACCTCTCAGACATTCGACACGTCGCCTCAAACACACGACCCCAGACCCATCCATTGGCCTACACGTCCTAACACAACATGTCTGACGCCGATGTTCCCCAGCCCAAGCCCGAGGGCGGCGAGCAGCTCAACATCAAGGTGAAGGACGCCGATGGCAACGAGGTCTTCTTCAAGGTCAAGCGCACCACCAAGCTGTCCAAGCTCAAGAAGGCGTACGCCGAGAGGATGGGCAAGCCCGAGAACAGCGTCCGCTTCATCTTCGACGGTCAGCGTATCGGTGACAACGACACCGCCGAGACAGTAAGTAGGCCGCCAGAAGCTTCTATTGTCGCTCGAGACCTTTCACTGATGTGACATCGTTCCTCATCGCTACAGCTCAACATGGAGGACCAGGACGAGATCGACGCCATGATCGAGCAGCTCGGTGGCTGCTAGATGCTGCCCTTCGAGCCGCGTATGATCATCGACCCGAACTCGTATACCCAGACCTCCTCCTCCTAGTCCTCTTCTTACGGGCCTACAGCGGTCCTGCATTTGCACCCGCACCCGCATTCGCATTCGCATCCGCCTTTCGCTGTGCTAGCGCACTGCTCGCTGCTTGGACGCGTCCAACACGTTCGCGTGCCAGCCCGTCATCTGTCTCAGCAACTGTGCTAGAGTCTCGACTCATCCCCTGCATCGTTCCCCACCAACACCCACCGCAAAGAACAGTGGCCGCCATAGCAACGGTGCTACCTCTGGCTCGCATCCATGTCACAGCACACTGCGTGCGTCCGAATCTTTGCAATTGTATTTGTTCAGCCCACTTCTCGTCTTTCTTTTCCGGCCCAGCTTCCCTCTTCAGGGCCCGCACTCCCGGCTCCCATCCGCAAGGCTCGCACTCGCTTTCACCCGCCAGCATTCGCATTGACAAGCATCTTTTCGCATCTGCATTGCATCCTGCGCAGGCACTAACGACGCGCTACAATCAAGATCGATGCACATCGGTCGGTTCTGCACCTGAGGGTATCACAAGGAGGCATTGGAGTTTCGTCATGGTCGACCCGGAAGCAAGAGGATCGCATCGCGCGGCTAGACTTTGGATCTGCGTCTGCGGCCGCCGCCTCCGCATCGACAGCAGAGCACGTCGGCAATGCAGTTGAACGTCGCAATCAGCGCCGACGAGATGGCCGACACACTTTGAGTGCAAAGCAAAGGATCAAAGGGAAAAGTCAGTTTCGCAGTCATAAACGTCGCGGATGGAAGGCTTGGACTTACATGGTGTGTAGGATGCTTCCGATGGCGGAAAAGATGGTGTGGAACAGGCTCGCGATGGCCGAGACAATCGAGCTGAGGCACGATGCAACAGCTGATACCCATAATCCCAACGTGTCAGTCTAACGTCTCGAGGATGATGGGTGGAGACTTGTACAACGTACCTCCCATGATGGCTAAATCTTCAGTCCTTTCTGAGTCGGGTGGGTATAGTCAAAGCGTCTTATGGCGTGGTGTCGACAGAGACGTGGATGGGGGGGATACATTGATGCCTCGGACGGGGATGCGGCTGTTTAAGTAGTGTCGCTGGGTTGCAAGGCACTGGCGAGGGCGGGGGTCCAGGGCCTTAGCAGCTATGTCTCGGATACAAGGCCCCATGCTTGAGCACATGCCTGGCCTCGTGGGTCTACCATCGTAGCATCGGTTTGGCGCCACGCACGACCTGCCGCAGCTGCGAAGGCAAAAGTGGGGCAACCGGTCACCTCATCGCGCTTGCCAGCCTTCGACTGCCGCAGCCAGTGACGCCACACCGTCGCATTGTCTTCAGCCAGAGGCCGGAGGCCAAGACAAGAGAGACGGCGGTCAATGACGTCCTGTTGTTTTGGGCGCCGCTTTTCCGGCAGCTCTCCAAGCTCAATCACACGCCACCAAAGGCTCGACTTCGGATGGATGCCGAATCCGCAGCCAGTCACACTGCGGGACGCCAAACAAGCTCACGGGAGGATGCTGAATCACACTGCAGTCGGTGTGCAGCAAGATCAGCTTGCAACCCCGCCTCAATCTACCGGCAAGCGGGCTCTCATGCATCGGTTGCGGGTCCTGGTTGCTGCGCACACGAGCCCGTCACTGCAAACCGACTGTCCAGCTGCAATGCGACTGTCCAGCTGCAATGCGACTGTCCAGTGTTTTGATGCCTCGGATCCTCCCGAACAGCGCTCAGCCTCGCCAGGTTAATTTTTTGGGCCCGTAAAGCCACAGGGTCCACTCTTCCCCCGCGTCAACGTCATCGCGCCTCGAGCCCCTGTTGGACGCTCGCTTTGCACTCAATCCTCCCGCAGCTACCTCGTCTTCGCTCCGACTGCCGCCGATATGCGAATGGCAATAGATACCCGTTTCTCACACCGGCTTTGTGCTGCATAGATGCATCAGTTTCAGCTTCACGCAGCCTCCAACCATGCTAGGGTCGCTGAGAACGCACATTTTTGGGTTTGTTTACAGTGGCGGTCCTGAGGAGTGAGTAGTGTGTGGCCGGCTATCAAACGCTGGGGACCGCTTTGACAACGGCCTCCGTCGTCGCCGGACCGCATGGGATGATGAAGAAGGTCGGCATATCTAGAGCATTCCAGCCATCTGACCGAGCGCCGCACCCTGCTCGGGGAACTCCTGGATGAACTTGAGCTGCGCCCTCGACGCGTTCTCATACGTGAGCGCGTTGATGAGCTCGGGCTCGGTGCGTGCGATCTTGGCGGATCGCTCAAAGTACTCGATGGCATCCTGGATCTTGCCCTGCTGCAGGCTGAGCTGGGCGAGCGTAGCCACCGCCACGTCGCAGTCCTCGTCCTTGTCCAGCGCCTGGCGACACAGCTCCTCGGCGGCGGTGATGTCCTGCTTCCACTGGAACAGCGCCAGCGCCTTGTTGATCATGGGCAGCACGTTGGTCGAGCCCTGCTTGGCGCCTTCGATCTCGATGGCCTTGTCGAACTTCTCCATGGCCTCCTCGAACTTCTGCTGGTCGAGCAGCAGCTCGCCGTAGTAGTTGTACGCCTCGGACGACGTGTCAAAGTTGCGCAGCAGCTTGCGGAATGCCGCCGTCGAGTGGCCGATGTTGCCGTTCTTGTAGTGCGCCACCGCATACTGCACCTGCGAAAAGATGAACGTGTCGTCGAGCGACGTCGACTTCTCGTAGTCCTTGATCGCCGCGTCGAACTCGCCCAGGATAAAGTTGACCTGGCCGCGGTGGTAGTAGATGTCTGGGTCCTCGGCGTCGGCCTCGATCGCCTTGTCAAAGTCCTTGAACGCCGCCTCCTTGTCCGACAGTTCCATGTGCACGGACGCCTTCTTCACCCACGACTGCACGTACTTGGGTCGCAGCGTCGTGCTGCGCTCCAGATCCGCCAGCGCCTCCTTGGCGTTGCCAATGACAAACTTGAACGTGCCGCGCATGTTGTAGGCGTTGGCCTCCAGATCCTCGTTGCTCAGGCCCTGCTCGATCGCCTCGTTGAACAGCGAGAAGGCGTGCGGGTAGCTCTTGGCTTCCAACGCGCCGTACGCCTTGAGCAGAGTCTCATCACCCTGGCTCGGCTGCTCAGGCAGCTCGGGCTTGGACTTGGTGCGGAATGCCTCGAGGTAGGCTGTGACAAACGTGGGCGAAGGCAGCTTGGGCTCGCGGCTCTTGAGGATGTCCTGCGCCTTGCCCGTAGCGAGCTTGCGCAGCACGCGCTCGACGCTCTCGGTGGCCGTCTGGTCCTTGAACTGGCCCAGGATGGCGACGGCGGTGAAGTCGGCGAGCGAGTCGAACAGCAGCTTGGCCTTGTCCTCACCCACGCCCTCCTGGCCCTCGGTGGGGTTGCCGAGCTGCTCCTTGGCCACGGCTCGTCGGTTGAGCGCCTTGACGTACACCTTGTCCATCTTGAGCGCCTCGTCGCAGTCGGCCACCACCTGCTCGGGCTTGCCGAGGTTCGAATAGCAAGCCGCACGGTTCGAGTAGAAGACGGCCACGGGATGCGCGGCGATCGCCTTGGTGTAGTGTGCGATGGCCTTCTCAAACTGGCGGTTGGCGTAGGCCTTGTTGCCGAGCGTCTTGAGGTGCTGCGACAGCTTCTCGCGCTTCTCCTTGGGCAGCTTCACGATCTCGGACTCGGGCAGCTCGGCGAGCTGGTCGTCAGTTGCCTCGTCCAGCAACGGTCCGGAAGGGTCGAATGGCAGGCCGTCCGAGCGCTGTGCGGGCGCATCGGTCGAGGATGAGCCGCCAGCCGCGGCACCGGCCTTCTTCTTGGTGCCCTTCTTCTTCTTCTTCTTGCTGACCGAGGCGGATGCGGCGCCACCGGCGGAGCCTGCCTTCTCCTCGTCGTCGCTGTCGCTGACGGTGCCCTTGGCCTTGGCCTTGGACGAGGATCGAGAGTATAGATAGTAGCCTCCGAGGGCGAGTGTGCCGGTAGCCAGCGCGATGACGAGGGTTCGGTTCTCCTCGACCCACTTGGACAGCTTGTTTGCCGTGTTGTTGGCAGTGACCTGAGCGCGGTCAGCAGCTCGGGCAGCCTGCTGCGAGGCTTGCTGAGCGTTGGGAAGCGGCGCCATGGTTCCGGGATCGCGCGTGCAAGGGGAGATGTGCGAAGGTCCAGATGGAATGGTGCGGAAAGGCAGGAAGAAGCGAATCTGTCGTCTCGGTGTGGAGTATGCGCTCGCCGAGTGATCCCAGCTTTCCAGGCTACGGCACACCGGCCAGAGACGGGAACTCAGATCGAGAAGAAAGGACCGATCTGGCTGAGCTGCAGCCGTGATACAGTGCGAGCCGCCATTTTTTTCCCTCCGCAGAGACAGCCTCTGCTGCGCGTAGAGCCTTCGATCTGAAAAGGTGCCTCACCCTCATCGTGCGCAAAGCTTGATCCGCCGCTGAAAATTGACTGGCCCACCGGCTGCAAGTATTTTAGGCCGGCTGGAAATCGAGAAAAAGCAACCCCGATTCTTCCAGCTTCCCTCGCAGCAGCGGCATGTGGAGCTTTCTTGCCTGTCAGTGTTAGACCTCGACTACAGTCTGTCGTGCGAAAAGAAGATTGGGCTTCCAGCGGAAAGCCGGCCAGAATGCCGGTGTCGAGCCAACCAAATGGCCGACCAACGGAGGGGCCATGCTGCGCGTATCTGGATAACAGAGGAGGGCTGGTGTTGACTTCGCCCTTCCAACCTCATCAAATAGAGTTTGTGTGCCATCATGTCGACATCGTCCAGCTCGAGCGTAAGCCTGGTGTCCCTGGAGGACATCCAGAACGCGCATGCTCGCGTGGCGCCTTTCACCCACTACACGCCTCTGCTCACCAACCAAGCGGTCGACTCGCTGGTCACCGAGGCTCTGTTTGCAGACACCGACTCCTCTTCGCCGAGGGTGCGCGTGGCATTCAAGGCGGAGCATCTGCAAAGGGTGGGTGCCTTCAAGTACCGCGGAGCTACCAACTCGGTGCTCGTCCACCTCGAGGCTGCGAAAGCCCAGCACGAAGCTGACACCACCAAGCAGGGCGAGTTCAGCGCCGATCGGCTCGTCGTGGTGACGCACTCGAGCGGCAACCATGCTGCTGCGCTCGCGTGTGCTGCACGCTCCGCCGGCTGCATCGCTGCAGTTGTGATGCCAGAGAACGCTCCGAAGCCCAAGAAAGAGGCTGTGGCAGGGTATGGAGCGCGAATCACGTTTTGCAAACCCACGCTCGAAGCTCGCGAGTCCACGGCCAAGGCGGTCATGGACAGCTACGAGGAACAAGGCTACACGGTGCGGTTTGTGCATCCGTACGATGAGCCGCTGGTGATCGCCGGTCAGGGCACCATGGCACTCGAGATGCTCGACCAAGCTCCCAATCTCGAATCGCGCGGAGCATGCTCGCATGCAGCCGAGTCCAAGTTGAGCTCTGCAAGGCCCTTGGTCGGCTCAAAGAACGTGGCCGCCGTCGGCCCGAAAGCGGAGGGTGCATGGCGTGCGCGCGATCCCTCCGAACCGGTCTTCGACATTGTGATTGCGCCGGTTGGAGGCGGCGGCATGCTCTCCGGTGTCTCGACTGCTGTCAAGGGAGCGGACAGTCGGGTCGTTGTCATCGGTGCGGAGCCAGACCTGGTGAATGATGCATTCCATTCCGTCCAGACTGGCGAGGTGCAGTCACCGCCGCAGCCGCCCAAGACGATCTGCGACGGCCTGCTGACGTCACTCTCACCGCTCACGTTGTCGCACATCAAGAAGAATGTGGACACCATCGTGACTGCGCGCGAGGAGATCGTGCTGAAGGCGCTGCAACTTCACTGGACGAGGCAGAAGCAGTTCGTGGAGCCAAGCGCTGCCGTGGGCCTCGCCACTCTGCTTCAAGGCTTCAACGAGGCGGCACAGCAGCTTGGTGCTTCGTCCGATGCGGATCCACCATCCGACCGGTCGCTGTGGGGTCTCAAGCACTGGGTCCAAGCCATCGCTCAGCAAAAGGCAAAGGCCGGCGAAAAGCAGCCCGAGATCCGCATCGGCGTCGTGTGGAGCGGCGGCAACGTGGAAGTTGCCAAAGTGGCAGCCAAGTTCGAGGAGTACGGACTATGACGGATATTTGTTAGATGGTCGAATATACACTATTCCTTGTTCACTGGCGGTCGAAGCGGACCTCCGACGTTGAGGCCGTCACCCTTGCCGGAATACAGCTGATCCTCGCGCGAATCTTTGTCCTGCTTGTACTTGTCCTGGGCGATCTTTGCGCTCTCTCTGTAGTTGCTGCTTGCGTCGGAAGATTCGGAGGATGGGTTGTGAGTGATGGGTACGTCGAGACCCACCCTGCGCGCTGTGAGCCTGACACGCTCTTCCTCCGTAAGGCCAGTAGTTGGGTTGTAGCGCTGAAGCAGTTCCTGTGTACGCCAAGGAGCAAGAGCAGAGTCAGCACGAGCTACACTGATGAGAGATGGTTGGCGGGATAGGTAAGGGGTACATACCGCATGCAGCGCTTTGTTCTGCAAGAAGACGTGGAGGTTCTCGAGGTTCTGCTGACGGAGCTCTTGTGCGCTCTTTGCAGGCGCAACGAATGGCACGTAGTCGGAGCTCGCTTGCACCTTGGCTTCTGTTGCTGCTCCACTCTCGACGTCCTTGTACTCTCTTTGCAAGTAAGAGACGAGCGGGCCCGTCTTGGCCTATCGACAAGTTCCGACCAGTTAGGGCGGCGGGTCAGCTAAGCGAAGGCGAGTACGTCTACAGAATCAGGTTGGCAACGTACCGAGCGCTCAGCCTCTTTCAGAACATTCTGGTAGAGAGACTTGATAGCCGATGATCTTGACGTAGACGCAAGCATTTTGACGGGCGGTCACGACGATGGGAGCAATGTAAGCGTAGACAGGAAGTAGAGCAGGGTCCAGAAGCAGCTGTCAGGAAACCTCACGCTCATTCGAGGCTTCCTTCTGCCCAATCCAAGTCCCGCAACCCGAGCTCGCGATTTCTCTCGCGCGTATTCGCGAGCGCAAAAAGTAGGCGGTGGGAAGAGGAGGAAAAAATTGCGGTAGCGACTTCTATTTAGCACAGACGGCCATTTGCACTTTCCATCACGACCACATCGCCCTCTGAGGGCTGGTCATCCCGAGTTACAGTAAGTTCACATCAGAAGCTCCGGATCTGGCGCTCTGCACGGCTCCGCACTGCTGCCTTGGTTGCGACGTGCGCTTCGTCACTTCGGCCACGGCAACACACCACGCAGGACCTTCAAGGGATGAGATTCACCCCGATGGGCGGACATAAACACCTCTGCTCGCTTCTCTTCTCCTTGCTTAGCTCTCGTGTACAATTGAGCGGCGGGAGCAAGACGCAGCTTGTCGCAAGGCAGTTGTGCTAAAAAAGCGACAGACATTTGTTGATATCTACATCGGATACTGATTTGGTCCATGCGAGAACGGTGGCGCGGCGGCCCGCTAGCAGACGAAGCTGTCGGAAGGCGAAGATGCTCGTGATTGCACATGTGCATGCTGCTGACACTCATTCTCACCTTTCTGCGTGCTCGCTGCCTCTAGATTATGAATTAAAGTTGCCTTTCCCACATACGGAGCCCAATGACCTCGAGCAGTGTGACAGTCCATGCGGATGGCTGAGTGAATGAATGTTCTTCCTTCGACTGTCCGATGAGAGATGCCGTCCTTGTTCGGAGATGTGATCAAGCTGTCACACGTTGGTCGGCACTCCCGCGATGCTTTCGAGACTGTAGGAAGCTTCCGACCAGCGAGACGGATGTGACTTTGTCGAGACAAGATCGGAGCTGCGCGCTTCTACGCGTCCAACACTTCTCGGAAGACGGGTGAGCCCGCGGTCAGGGTCCCGTGTGTTTGTCTTTAGCCTGGCGTTCCCACGATTCTTCTCACCGCACCGTCTCAAGTCAACACGACCGAAGCGGCATCTCCGACCTTCAAGATGAGTGTATCGGTGGCTCCGAATGATGTGGTCTTGCCTTCACCGAACGAAGCCGATGCGCTAGCAGCCGCACCGACACACACTGACGCCGCAACGTCTGCAGCGGTGGAACAAGCAACCGGTGAAGATGCGCATCCTCCCCCCTCCAACCACGCCGTCACCGGCCTGACGCCCGAACAGGTATTGCAGGAGCTCAGAAACAGTGGCTGTATCGACCAGCTCCGTCGTCAGATGATCGAAGCCTTCAACGCTGCTGGTCCTGCACCGGCACGTCCTTCCAATGCAGCCTCGCCTTCTGCAGCACATCAGCTGGCTTCTGCAGATCCTGGCAAGTCGGACACCACTCAGCCCACATCAATCACTGCTGCCCAGCCAGAACCAGCCTCGGCGCCCGTTGCTTCATCTTTGATAGCAACAGCTTCATCGTCCATGCCGGCGCCCTCTGCGGCAGGTTCACCATCTGCACCCAAGACCGGGCTGGAGCTTGGCTCCAAAGCTGCGTTCCTGGCGACGCTCGCCGAGCCGCTCAAACAGCAAGTGGAGAAAGAGCACGACCGGCTGCGCTTTCTCGCGCCGCGTGAGCAGCAGGATAAGCTGCTTCAGCTGCTCGAGTCCGAACCCGTCGCGCACCCGCAGCGCGAGTCGCACGGCGAAGCGTCGCTCTTCGACCTGCTGGTCCGCCACATTGTCACTGGCGCCTCTGCAACGGACGCAACCGCAGGCGTGCTCAGTCCCGACGGCCGTCTCGGCAAACAGGCCTCAGGCAAGATCGCAGACACCATCGCAGAGCTGCTCCACCCGGCAAGCAAGGATGCAGACGAAGCCGACGATGATGAAGACGACGCGGACGATGATGGCGACGAAGAAGACGACACCGAGCAGATTCGCATGCATGCCAGCAAACTCAACGAATCCGCTGCAGCCACATCGGATGCGACACCACAGGCAGCACACGATTCGACTTGAAATCACGGATACCATTACCATCACACTGCGGCTCTTGGAGTACCCTGCCGTGACGAGGGTGCAAGCTCTACAGAATCCAGCGGAACAGCGACCAGCCTCGATCGACTTTGACGCGTGGCTGACACACGCCGTCGCAAATCGAAGACGTGAGCAGCTGGAGGCACGTCGAGCCGAGCGATTCCACTAGCTGCACATCGAGCTGGTTGCCTGCACTCAGGCCGAGCGAAGCCATGTCCGCCGGGCCCAGCGACATCTCGAGCCCCTCGGCGACGCGCGAGATGAGCAGCGCCGACACGTCGGCCTCTTCGCTCAGGCTTGCGTCGTCCTCCTGCTCGATCTGCGCCAGGCGGTCCTCGAGGATATCGAGCAGGCCCGACACCAGCGCCGACGTCCAGTGCGACCACACCATCCAGAGCGAGTCGGACAGGATCGAGTGGAAGCGGTCCTGCTCGTCGCTATACCACGCGCCCAGCTCGTGCTGCCCCTCGCTGCCGCCTACCGAGCGCGCATACGCACTGCGATCCGTGCTGCGCCGACGCAACGACGCATGCGACATCGACAGTCGGTCCGACTCGGCCACGCCCGACCCGCGCACGGGGCTCGCACCTACCGCCGCCAGCAGCGGGTCGGGCGGGATGAGATGGTGTGCGTGGCCTCGATGCAGCTCAAGCTCCTCCGTGTCTGACGAGCTGTTGGTACCCGTCTTTTGATCTCCCGCCATGACCGCTGCCACGCGTGAGCGCGCCGCAATATGCTCGCCCGCATCTCCCGCTCCGTCTGCCGCCTCGACTCCCAACGCACTGCGGCGCTCTTCTTCCGCCTCGTCCTCCGCGGCAATCTCGCGGTCTTCCTCGTCGTCCATGTCTTCGTCGTCGCTCTCGTCCTCGGGCATGACGAGGATGCTGGCGCGCACGCCTCCGTCGCCTCGAATGCCCAGCGGCAGCACGTATGCCGCCGGCAGGCCGTACCGCCAGTGTCGCGGCAGGAACCACCATCCTGCCAACCAGTACCGTAAGAAGGCAAGCGCGGCACTCAGCGTACCAGCGCCGCTGCGGCGTGGCGAGCGACCACCACGCCACTGCGCGACTGAATCGCCCTGCGCGTGCGTATACTCGATATTGCGCGACGAGCGCTCCTGCGCCTCCTCGGAACGGTACGAGCTGGACCGCAGCAGCTTATGCCTCGACCTGCGCCGGCTGATGCACGCAGCAGCGCCCAAGCGTTCCGCTCGTTCGGCATTGCGCTGCGCCTGTGCATCGAGCTCGTTGAATGTGGCAAACTCTCGTGTCGTCCAGCTCTCAGCCTTGAGCTGCGCGCCGCCGCCGCGTTTGCCAGACTCCGACGCCGGAGGTCGAACTACGGTCAAGAGTCGCGCGCCGGTCAACGAGGTCTCCATCAGAGCCTCGTCCAGCACGCCGCGCGAGTCGCGTGTGATCAGAGGAGTCAGATCGAGAACGCTGTCGAACAGGTGCGGCTTCTCGAGCAAGATCTTGTCCGTGGACCAGGCGATCCAGCTGCGCTGCGGCAGCATGTCATCGCTCCTTGTGCGCTGCTCTTGTTCCTGCTCTAGCTCCGGAATGTCATGAACTCCAATCTGCCCACGAACGTCGATGATGCCGCGCTGCGCAAGTGCCAGCAAGTTCTCGTGGCGCCTGCCTGATCTGCCCACCGCGAGCGCTACAAGGTCTGCGAGATTGTACCCGAGGTGGGCGGCATTGGCGATGGGTGGGGCTGGTGAAAAGATGAGCAAACGGTGGCGTGGGAGCATGAGTTTCTTGAGCAGGTGGGGGAGCAGAGCGCCCAGCGAGCCGCACAGTGCAGGCATGTGAGAGATGGGATCGTGTGGGAGGTTGCGTGGGTCACGACGTCTTCGCATGCGCAGCTGCTTCATGCGTTTGCCGTCGAGCGTGACGTCTCCAGCCGCGCTGCGGGCACGGTGGGAGTCGTAGTATGAACGAAGAGGGCGCACATCCTCGGGGTCATGAGCAAGTTCCTCCGCCAGCTTCTTGAGGTTCGAGACGTGCGGAACGATAGCCAGTTGCTGGGCCAGACCGGAGGGATGCTGGTTTGTCGGTCCTTCACACTGGAGGATCAAGCCGGCACTGACCATCCGCGCACCCCTCTGAGCTGCTGCATCTGCATCCTCGGCGTCGAGATTGACTTTGCGAAAGCATGCCACGCCGATACTTCCTGGACGTGAGGTTTGAAAGTAGATGACATCCTCGTTGATCAAATGTCCGCCACTGGGAAGCACCTTCCACTCGACGCCCGAAAGGTCGACACCGGAGATTTCGTCGTCTGCATCGCCTTCCTGCGCCGTGTCATCTGTGACATCGACAAGGATCCCGTCGGTATGCCTTGACTTCGGAGCGGGCGGGTACTGGTACTCGATCTGATTGCCGTTTCGAACATGAAAGCGGGCGAGGAAGACGGTAAGGACGTTGGATGGAAGCAGCGAAAGCTTAGGCGCAGAGCTTGGCCCTGGCTCGCTACCACGATCTTTCATCCTGTCAATGTGTAGATCCTGTCCTCTGCGAGAGCTTCGATGCTGAAATGGTGCTGGTGCCGGAAGAGGGAGCTGTGGCCAAGATGATGGACGGAGAAAGCTTGCAGTTGTCAGGGTCCTTCCCGAGCGAATTCTTTCGCATTTCAGCCGGCTTTTTCATAACGAACAGGGAGCCGCTGGTCTGAGCGCACGCATTCCTGTGAAATTGCGAGATTCCGAAAACGAAGCGCGTGTCTTGGCATGCCGCAGGGCGTAGACCAACTCACCGTTGCCAGTTGGGGTCACCGCACCGACCCTTGTCACACACGAACACGCCCTTCACAAAGCCCTAGACTTGAAGAGACAGTCGTGACTACAGCCACACTGGTGCTTGTAGCCTGACAATGGGATCTATAGAGGCTGAATTTTTCGTCGTCTAGGTCGTGACCATGTTCGAAAAGTACAAAGAAAGGATTGGCTCGTGTGCAGTGCAGATAGCTGGGTCTCAGTGCTGCTGTTCCAGATTTCCTGCGGATGGTTCGACAACCTAGAACATCTTGTTCATGACCGAGAGAGACACCTCGACACCAAGCTGTTTGCGAGACGGACGTGAAACGAAGAAACAAGAGAGACAGAGCTGAAGGTGTTAGTGGCGGTTCTTTTGAGTCTGGCGAGCACTCCAAGCGGTCGCTACTTACGAAGGTGGCTGCGTTGGCAGGGAAGGCACGGGCCATAGCAGGGCCGAAGCCCTTGAAGAGCGCCTTGACACCGTCCTGGGCGACGGTCTTGCGTGCGCAGTCGAGGAAGCCCGAGTAGGTGCCGTGGGGAGCGCCCTGGTAGCGCGACTTGATGACATCGGGAGGGATGGCGAGTGCCCACATGGCCATACCGGCGAGACCACCGGCGGTGAGCACGTTGAGGAAGTTGAGCTGCTGAGGGTCCTGGCCGGCAGGCGTGAGCATCCGCTTCGAAACCTCGTATGCGCAGAAGTAGGCGGCGCTACCGGGACCGTCTCGTGCAAGCGTGGCACCGGTGCCGCGGAAGATCGACTTGAGACCGCCCTCCTTGTACAGCTGACGGACGACATCGACGGGGCCGTTGTAGGTGGGACCAGTGCTGCCGCTCTGGCCCTGGAGCTGAAGAAGCACCTTGACGCGCTCGGCGGGGCCGGCAACCAGAGTGGTGGGGACGGCACTGAAGAAACCAGCAAAGGCAAGCTCGGCTGTCGAAAGCTTGGGATCTGTGCGGCCGGGAGTCATCGCGTAGACGAGCTTCTTGCCCATGTCGTACGACCAGAAGGAGAGCGCAAAGATGGGAGTGACTCCAATCAGGGGTGGGCCCATACCACGGTACATTCTATCGACATAAACAATCGTAGAGAAAGGAGATAAAGTCAGCTCCTCGTTTCATTAGCAAGCGTCGAGATGCGATTCCATCGCGGAAGCAACCTACCCCTTGATGCCATCGGCCTTGATGGTCTTTCGGACGACATCGAGGCCTCCTGTGTAAGTGCCGTTGGCAGCCGTTTGCAGACGAGTCTTGGTGAGATCGAAGGGGTGACCGACAAGCACGGAGCAGACACCACCGAAGCCTCCGGAGAGGAAGGACTTGACGGACGAGGTAGCCTGCTTCTTCTGCTCGAACTCCTCGTCCTTGATAGCTGCTGTGGTCTGGTCGTCAGCCATTGTGGCTATGTGATGTTATGCGGGTGATTGGTGTACGTGCACGCAAGCTTGATCGTAATAGTTATGCAAGCAGCCTTACTCCTAAATGCGGGATCGATGGCAGCCAGGGGGAAAGCGCGGTTGCGGATAAGCTTGACGGTGATGGTCACTTGTGAAGAAGGGGGGAGAAAGGATGCGGAGAGAGTTGCTTGCGTTGTTGGCTCGACAACCCCGGACCAGAAATCTGCTGAAAAGCCGGCATGAGAGGATGCATTTCGCTTGCGAGCCTCGTCAGTCATCTCTGCACCCCCGCCAAGCTGCTTTGCGCCGTGCGTTTCAGCTTGAATCGAGCTCGGCCAATTTCTGGGCTCGAGGCGGCGGGAGATCCCACCGGATGACCCGGTTCAGCCGAGCGCGCTCTGCTCTCCAGGCGGGGCAGTGCGATTCTTCCAATTTGCTCGGTTGCCCCCGCCGAATCTCGCCCGGGAGTCGCTGCTCTTTTTGTTTTTCTCCGCATGCCACGCGCACGAGTCGTGCCCTCTCCTGCCTTTGCCTAGAGCCGCAAAGTCTCCGCACCGCTGTGGTTATCGTGTATTCTTCGATTCCCCCGTAGAACCGCGCTTGGCTCTGTGCCGACTATTTCCGAGCTCCTCCGTCTGGTCGCGCTGTAGGTCTCCCATGTCCATACTGCGATTGGGCGCCTCTGACAGTCAAAAGGGAAAGTGTAAAAGGCGGAGCCCCCTCGCAAAACCTTGCTTGCATCGAAGCTCAAAGTGGTCTCACCGGCACAGGGGAGCGTGAAATGCCGGATGCTGGGTTGGGCGGCGAGAGGCGCATATTCGAACGACGAGCTGCATGCAAGCGTCACCATCTCATGTCCAATCAAAAATCACAGCCATCCAATCCGCACCTGGCGCGTGAAATTGCGGCTCAACTAGGGCCATCGGGCAAAATGGTCCTCAGCCCGATCCTGCCACCACCGATCCAACCTTGAACTGGCAAGGAGAGCTCCCTCTGTCCGCGGTGTGTTGGGAACAACAGCTGCTCTTGATAGTGGAGAATTGACGGATGGAATACAAGTACATGGTGTGATATGCTAGATGCCGAGCATGAGGGGTGGTATACATATGCCAGATCGTAAGCCGATGTTTGCAATCAGTCGCAGCTGCCGTCGGCGGGACCTTCGAGCCACCTCTCCGCCAGCTTGGCTTCGGTGCATGGATAAGCGGGCTTCCCGAGACGCTGATTGACCTCGTTGTGGATGCCACACAGCCATTTGCGCAGGGCTGGGCCCGAGCGCACCGCCTCGGACAGCCGCAAGCTGCGATCTTCCCAACCACCTTCCTTTTCCTCGCGCTTGTACTCTTCGCTTAGAGCTTCCGCACACGAGTGGCACGGATAGATGTGAGGGAGCGCGCGGAAAACAGCGAGCATCGATGTCTGCTGCTGCGCCGACGGATCCTCGGGAAAGTAGGCAGCCGCCGAGTGCAAGAAGGTCCAGGCAGATCGACCCAGGTCCTCGCCGTCCGGAGGGCAAGCTTGACTTTGAGGAGCGTCGGAGTCGGTGCTCAACGCAGATGTTGCGAGTGCAGCACCAGCTCCAGCCTTGACCGCTCCCGACGATGCGCCAGTCTTCGTGCTAGGTGGTTGCTTCGCTCCCTTCATGGCAGCAGCAAAGGCAAGCTTCGAGTTGCAAGCGCGGCAAGGCTTGCCGTCCGGACCAAGCACCACCTGTGGCTGCTTTCGAGACGATTGCACGTTGTCCGCTGTGATGCCCTTGCTCTTCTCCTGCTCGGCATCGCGAGCCGAAAGGCCCTCGGTCTTGATCGATCGGTAGTTTGTGGGCGCCACGCCCCACTCTGCGACGCCATCGGGACGTTCGATCCTCTTGGGCTCCCATTCATCCAGCTCATCTTGCTTGGATTGCAGTTTCTGATGATGAAAGGGAGAAGCAGGAATGTCAGGAACAAGGTCACTGGACCGAGTGGCGTGCACTGCACAGAGGCGGTCCGGGATACTTACAAAGTACTCTTCGCGAATGTCGATCCGCTTGCGGTCCTTCTTCATGCGCAGCTCCTCCTCCTTGGATATCGTCTGCACCTTGGTCGCATTGTAGTCGTAACGGGTCTGGGTCAGGTTGGCCAGGCCAAAGCTCGCACCCACGATGGTGACAATAAACGGAATCCCAAAGAAGAGCAGGGGCCTCCGACGTACTTGCGGAGCCAGCCTCGCCACGAAGGAGCTGGATTTGCGCAATGGCTTCGACTCGAATGTCGGCATCCTCGATTGAACAGCGCCGTCGACAGCTCGATGTGTCGCTGTGGGTCAGACCAGTCGATGCAGTCGAAGATGATGACCGTTGTTGATGGTGGCGTTGGAAAAGATGCGCAGCAGTCCGCTATGAGAGGTAGCCTTCGTGGAAATAC
The DNA here is from genome assembly GCA_003004715.1 of Moesziomyces sp. F5C1. Lineage (NCBI taxonomy): Eukaryota > Fungi > Basidiomycota > Ustilaginomycetes > Ustilaginales > Ustilaginaceae > Moesziomyces > Moesziomyces sp. F5C1. The sequence goes on along the minus strand of NXFR01000001.1, from coordinate 1,685,351 downwards.
TCCGAAAAAAGAAGAAAAAGCCCAAAAAAAGATGGCCGACAAAAGTGGAGAGGCTCAGGGTGCTGCTGGATCCGCGGATGTGGTGACAGCTGCAGCTCGGCTCTTTGCGCGGATGAACGTGGACACCCTCTGCGTCGTGGACGTCACCACCAACCACACCCACCACCAGCCCGACCAGCCTGCTCATCGCGACCGCAGCGTAAAGAACGTCGACGCAGCAGATACTCGGCGAACATGGAGCCAGGTCGAAGGTGATGCCTGTCCTGACCACGCTGCGTCAGAGCCCGACATATCTCTATGTCAAGGTCTACTGCGTCTGTGCGCTCGTGACGCTGTTTCAAGCGGCTCCCGTGACGTCCCGCATCCCGCGCATCGGTCAGAAGCTCCAACTCAATCAGTATCGAATCATACGCACGAGGCTCGGTCCGCGCATCGTTCCGGTGGAAGAGGCAAGCTCCATTCCACAAACTGCCGTCGCAGCTCAGCAAGCTGCGAGCAGCAACTCGCCCAACGAGCTGGTCATATCCAGCGACGTACTCGGATCGACCGAGCCGGGATCACTGGCCAAGAAGCTTTGGAAGCGATGGTCGCAACGTGCCAAGGATCTCACCCACGTCAAGCAGCTTTTGCGCGCAGATGGCGAGGATCTAAAGGCGTACCCCGAGCTCGACTGGGATGCTACAGTGAGGCGGTCCTCGGCGCTACACCCTGAAGAGACCAGATTTTTGGCCAAACGGCAGAAGCGGCTCTCTTCACAGGGCGAGGACAGCCTGAAACATTTGCTCGGCCTTGGCAAGAGCGAAGATGTGCATCCCCTCGACGTGCCGCTGGTGGCGTTGGGCGGCTCAGGAGGTGGGTACCGCGCCATGTATGGCTTTGCCGGCTTTATCGCTGCAGCCAAACGGGCGGGCCTGTGGGACTGCCTCTCATGGGTTGGAGCTGTGAGTGGAAGCTGCTGGACTCTAGCCGCTTACTACACCATCGCCTACCAGAATGCAGACCGGCTGGTGCGCCACTATCTGGCGGTGGCCAGCGAGCTTGCGCACCCGATGAGCGTGCACGCTCTCGACACCGTGGCGCGCAGCAGCCGTGGCGTGTACTTTCTGCTCGGCCCGCTGATCCGCAAAGCTCAAGCTGGGATTGTCGGTCTCGGCATCATGGACCTGTATGCCACTCTTACAACGACCTACCAGTTCCTCTCTCGCGAGCCACGGGCGCGGCTGAGCCGGGCGAGCTTCCAGTTCTCCAAGGTCTGGTCGCGCTCTGGCGTCAGCACGGCGGCCGAGCCGATGCCAATATTCACGTCTGTCCGTGTGGCGCCTCAAGATGCGCCAGGGGTTCGTCCGCACACCGACTCATCGCTCAGCAAGGGTCAGCCTCCGAAGCGCGCACTCACCCAGCACCAGTCGGCCGCTTCCCAGGCGCTTGCTGGCAATCTGAATCATCAGCCATCGTCGGAGCTTTCGCGTGATGCTGGAGCGCAAGCATCAAAGGACGACCGAACCGATGTCTATGCGCTTCCCGCAGCTAAGGGCTACTTTCAGTGGTTTGAAGCAACCCCGCTCGAGGTCGGAAGCGCCGATGCGCAGGGCTACATTCCGACGTGGGCGTGGGGACGGCCATTTGTCTCGGGTCGCTCGCTCGAACGCAGACCAGAAGAGTCACTCTCGCTCCTGCTGGGTCAGTGCACCAGTGCGCCCGCCGGACCACTGACAGGCTACATCTCAGCATTGCTGGCGTCCTTGCCAAAGGGCACGCTCATGTCGCGACTGCTGCACTTTCTCAACAACTTTGTCCGCATGAAGCGGTGGGAGCGCCGTTGGGGCAATCCCATCCGCGCCGGCGACGAACCGAATCCTTTCTACGGCCTCAACGTTGCCCCGGTCCCCAAAACGCTGGAGAGCAACGCTCAGCGGCCTCGAATCATCGGCATAGGAATCGACATTCTGTATCTGCCTCGGCTTGAGGCACTCGTGCGCAGGCGGCAGACACACCAGCGGCCCTCCTCATCTTCGGCAGGCGCGAAGGCAGATGCTGAGTCGACTGCCATGCGCAGACTAGCCAAGCGCATACTGTGCGAGTCCGAGATGGACGAGTACGAGCAGCTGGCGCGGCAGAAGCGCGAAGCGGCCGAAGTTGCACGACAGCTCCGGAGGTACCTTTCCGTCCGATGGGCCGCCAAGGAAGCAGCCTACAAGGCACTCTATCCGCGCTTCGTGCTATCTTGGAAGGACCTGTGCGTGCACAAGCCTGGTTCAGCACGCACGACGTCGGGGCCCGTCGATGCGGTCGACCTATCGCGTCTCGAACAGCAGGGCTTCCGCACCAAGAAGCCCGAGCTCACGCTTTCCGACGAGTGGAGTTCCAGGCATCCGAGCGTGGCTGCTGTTCCACACCTGCATCTCAGCCTGTCGCATGACGGTGAATACGTCGTCGCCAACGTGCTCGCCGAGGAAGCTGGCGGCTCACTCGACGCTCAGACAACTCGTCTGGCGGCCCCCGTTCAGCGCACAAGCGTCGGCGAATGGTGTGATCTTCAGGTGAAGCTTCCCGCTTCTTCGGCAAGCAGAGCCGCGGATCTGGACTACCTCGAAGACGGAGCTGCGGTGGAGTTGGGGATGGCCCCTACCGCTATCGCCGACCACCGTGACGCAGAGGCGAAGCCCGAGACCTCGGATGCGTTTGCCTCGTGGGAGTCGCAGGGACGCATTCGGCTCATGGACGCCGGCATGTCGAACAATCTGCCGAACCACATTCTCGCGCGACGCGAGCGCGGAGCGGACATCGTCATCGCCTTTGACGCCTCGTCTGACGTGCAGGCGGGTTCGGCGATGCGGCGCATCCACAACTTCGCCGACGACTGCAACGTGGTGCTCACTGACGAGACGGACCAGTTCGATCGCACCCTGCCCGCGTCTCTTCAAGGCGAGACTGCACGTGCGCTCGAGGCGCGCTTCATCGAGCAGTACGCACGCGTCCTGCGCGGCACCCGCAACGTCGACGGATCGACCTTCTGGCTTGTCTACTGTCCTTTGCTTCCGAACCCGACCAATTCAGGCTACGACCCGAGCACTGCGCCGTTCAGCAACTCGTACAACCTCGTCTGGACACCCGCCCAGGTCGAGACACTGCTCAAGACAGCACAGGCCAATGTGGAGCTGTATGCGCTCGAGCGCATCAAGCAGGTCATGCGCCGCGTGTACCACGACAAAAAAGCCGCACGCCTCGCCACCGCACACTCCCCACGAACTACGTAGATGGTAATGAAATTAGATGATGCAGGTCAAGTGTTTGTGCGAAGCCAAGAATCCACCCAGTCTGAGCCGCGAGAGGATTCAGGCTGAGGAGGCGTGTTGGTGAGGTGGCTCCAGAGGCTTTCGAGGCGACGGATTGCTTTTTGCCTGTTCTGCTCGCTCTTGGCATCGTCTGCTGGCTGTGTCGCCTGTTCGATCGTCTCTCGCAGCAGCGGTGATTGGCCATATACATCGTCGAGGTACGTGGACGCGCCAAAGTATCGGGTGATCTTGCGAACCACCGCGATGCCGCGTTCCTGGTCGTGTGTCTGCGTCTCCGTCACGTCGGACGATTCGGGTCGACCGTCGAGGATGCTGGCAAGCGCGGCTTCTGCGGTTGGCGCATAGACGCCCTCTTGCGCGGACGGGTTGTCTGGTCGTGGAACGGCAAGCTCTTGACGCCCTTGCTCTGACGCTTGCGCCTCGGCCAGAGACAGATGCATCGCCGCTTGCTCCCGACTGAACACGCTATTGGATGGCGACGGCGCGCGATACGCCGCATCAAAACGCGACAGTACTTCAGAAGAAAGCGCGCTCGTCGGATCTTGCGCTGTGGTAGGAATGCTGCGATTCGGTTGGGAGGATGTCTGTTCCTCGGCGTCGAGAAGCGCAAAGATGTCGTCACTCTGTGGAAGTGGGGCCGCCGAGGCTGGGAACGAGCCAAGCCGAGAAGCATTCCGGGTCTGTCCAGCTGAGGTTGAGCTCTCTGCGTACGCCTGGCGCACCGATACATGCATAGGGGCATCCAGCTCCGTGTACGAATGTATCGATCCTGCCGTGCTTGGGTCCATCCCTGTGCCGCGCCATCCGCCCGCCTGCAATGCTCCTTCACTGATGTTTTGCGCCCAAGCCTGCTGAAGCGCCGCATCTTCGCCAGATAGCCCTGCCTGCAGAGCAGTCTGATCGAGCGTAAGCCCACGCTCAAACTCCCTGAACATGTGTTCCGTCTCCGTGCCGTCCGCGCTTGCGCCCTGCGATGTTGACCTGAAGCTCGGTTTGGCCGGCACACTTGTGGTTGATCCTGCTGAGCTTGCGTTAGCACCGGCGCGAAGATCACTTACAAGCCACTCGCGCAGATCCGCATTGCCGGAGCCGCCCTGTGCGAACTCAGCCTTGCCTCCTGAAGCCGACTGCATGAGTGATCCGAGTTGCGACGATGCCATGCTACTGCGCAGCGCGGATGCGAGCGAAAGCGCCGCACTCGACACACCTCCCCCCGGGCCAGAGCTTATGCGAGCCTCATTCGACCGCGATGCGTCGCCATCTCGTGCAGGAGCCTTGCCCTTGCCCTTCTGATCATCCGCCATTCTTGATGTGTCCGAGAAAGCGGTGATGGTGGAAGACCAACAGCCCTCAGCGTCGCTTTCTCCACACTTTGCATCTCGTGAAAGCCGCCGCGCGAATTCCGAGTCCCGGACGCGTCGCCCCCAACCAACTCCACCCCCACCAAACTCGCCCACAAACGACCTCAACCTCGGCGCCAGACGATGAAAGCAGGAACGAGACGTTGATTCGAAATACAGAGTGTAGGAACAAGAGTCTGGGCGATCGATGCAAGGAATGTCGAGGTCGGCTATGTCGAGTGAAAATGCTTGAGACATGGATGGGGAACGGAGGCGCATCAAGGACGGAGGCCTGAGATACAGCGCTTTGTAGGGGTATCTAGATACGTGCGAGTAGGATGAGGGGTCAAAGTGAAGAATGAGGTGCTTGGAACATCGGCACAAATAGAAGAGGAAAGATGGAGCGGGATCGGAGGGACGTGTGGACGTCGGTCAAAAGTTGAGGATCTGCTTGGAATCCATGGGGAGTTCGGCCATCTTGCAGCCGAGGTGGCACTCGAGCGTGCGGAGCATTTCGACGTCGCCACGCGGGCCGCCCGAGGCAGTGACCACATTGACGCACACGCTCGGCCTGGCCAGCGACCCGGCGGCAGCACAGCTGATCTTCTCCTTGTACTCTTCGACCGAGCGTGGCATGTCGTAGAAGAGGATGAGCGGGATCTGGTGGACGTCCTTTGGATTCACCGCCAGGTCGCACACCACCAGCGCCTTGCGCGTCCTGCTTCCCGCAGGCACACCCACAAAGCCGCCCGGCTGAGCAAATGTAGCACTGCCAATCATGGTGTGCGTGCCAAACTGCGACGAGGGCGAACGGAACTTGGCGAGCGTCTGCTGGCGCGTGTATGTGTTCATCTCGCGGTTCAATCCCAGAGCCTCGATTCCCTTGGACGAGAGCTTGTAGATGAGCGCCTCCTGGATCGCGATGTTGGCGCAGTAGATCACCGTCTGCCCAAAGTCGATGTCTTCCAGTAGATCCGAGATGAGGTCGAGTTTCATCTCGCCCGCAGGGTTGTGAGAGAGGCCTGGGATCGGACTGGTGGCCCCCATGCCGCCGCCGTTGGACGTGACGGCCACATACAAGTAGTACTGTCGAAGCCCCTTGAGGGCGGCAAGAAGAGGATCTTTCGCTGCGCTCATGCTCGAGTTGACGGGATGAGCACCGAGCGCGTTGGACGGCTGCGACACATCCCGATGAGGGCCTGGCGCTTGCATTCCGGAGCCGAGATTGCTCTGAGCGTTGATGTTGGAGCCGTTGGAAGGTGCCTGCAAGATGCTGCTGCCCGCACCGCCGGCACCGTCGCGTCGGACAAGCACACGCACCGACTCACGCAGGTGGATCGACTGCGCAAAGTTGAGCACATCCTGCGGAACAGTGTTGGAGAAAAGCGCAACTTGGCGGTCCATCGTCAAGGGAGCGCTGGTGGAGGCGCCGAAAGTGTCCGTCCCCTGCTCGAAGGGCGATGAAGCTCCGTTCGAGGCGCCTTGAGGCAGACCCGGGCTGAGCGCGCCAGCCATCCTGGCGTCACCGGCCAGAATGGCGGGTGCAGAAGGCAAAGGCAAGACACGAAGCATGGTGCTGACGTGATCAGCCAGGTTTCGGGCGATAAGCTGATCGACTTCATCCAGCACCACAAGCCGCACCTCGCTCGGCCTCATCGCAGAAGCGGCTGGTCCGCTGCCATGCACGCTGAGGGAGGAGGCATTGCTAGTCATGTAGGTGAAGAGCTCGCTCATCTTCTGCGGGGTTCCGACCACGAGATGTGGCCACGCTTGAATAAGCGACTGTGCCTCTTGGTGCACGTCGATGCTGCTGGCGGCGACCATGTGCACGCGGATGCCCAGCGGTGCGCCCAGTCCGAGAGCCATGCGCTGAGCTTGGGTGGCCTGGTCCACCGTGGTGGAAACGATAAGCGCAACAGGACCGCGGTTCGAAGCGGTCTGTCCGGGTCCACCGGTCTCGTTGAGCACGTTGAGGATAAGCTGCAAGGAAGGGATTACGTACGACGCGATGCGTTCCTGGGTTGGGGGAGCCTGTGCGATGATGTCGCTGCCGCGCAAGAGGAAAGGCAGGGCGCGCTGCTGGATCTTGTTCGGAGGGCCCAGGCCGTATTTGAGGATGGAGCGGAGCAAGTCGGGATGCAGGTTCAAGTGCTCCCACTTGGACACGATAGCGTTGGGCTGGACGTGGCCGGTGCCGGTCTGCAAAGTGCTGTTTGTCCCTGCGCCGTCATCAAGACCAGGCGCCGACGTGATTCCAAGGGTGCTCACGCCAGATTGCTCCTTGCGAGAATTGACGGGCGGCTTTGCCTGGTTCCATCGACGGTCGGGGCCAGGGTCCTGTCCATTACGACCATTGGGTGCATTCCAGTTGCGACCGTTGCCGCCAGGACGGGGACTCAGCGCACCAGATTGCGGGAACGACCCGTTCGGACCCATGCCAAACTGGCCACCTCCATTGGTACCGATGCGTGGGGACGTAGCACGCTCCAGACCGCCCGGAGCACCCATCTGTGGGGTGCCGAGCAGGCCGCTAGCGGGGCCGAGACCCTGGCCGGTGGGTGTAGGGGCCCTGCCGGTATTGGCACCACCGATGCCACCACCTTGCAGGGTGAGCAGGTGCGCCACGCTGTTTGCCAACGCGCTGACCTGTGCGTTCAGGGCACGCACCTCGTCCGAGCTGTTGCCGACGGCAGCCGCGCCGCCTCCGCTGCCAGACAGGCTCGCTGGCGGCAATGCCTTTGTTCGCTCGAGGAGAAGCGATACGTTTCGGGATATGCCGGAAATCTGGCGCGAAAAGTCCTTCATACCGCTCTCGACGCGCGTAAGCCGCTCAAGCATCTCTTTGATGAGTGGCGATTCGCCAAGTGCATCGTCGGCGGGTGCAGAGTGCCTGTCGAAGATGTTGCCGGCGGACACAGATCGATTGGGCGAAGGGCTCGGGAAGCCTGTGCCGGACAGTGGGCTGCCGATGGGCGAGTGGACACCTGAAGCACCTGCACTGCCAATCGTGGCAGCCGTCGGCGACAGGAGACCTCCGGAAAGGTTCATGTAGTTGGGCACCACCAAGTTGGGGGTTGCACGCCCAGCTCCAGCATGGCGGTCCGAACGCGAGCTACGTCCTGCCGCGCTGGGCAGAGATGCTCGAGCAAGCGAGTCATTGGCAGCTGGGTTCGGGGCGTTGAAAGGCGCTGCACCGTACGTTGCTGACACGGAGCGCTTGCCGGCCACCGCTGAGACGAAGGCGGGGTCCATATCGTCAACGTGGCTGGAAAGACGCTCGGGACGATCGCCATGGCTGCTGGCGGGACGCGAGGACTGAGCATCAGCAGTGTCGCGGGTGAACGACCTATTGGACTCGAAGGATTTGTCGTGGCTCGCTGGATGCATCCACGAGTTGGGGCGAGGCCTGCCGAGGTTGAAGTTGGAGCCGGCGTGACTGGAGGTTGAGGGCGATCGGCTGAAAGATGCAGATGCAGGATCAAAGGCGTGCTGGGCGTCTACAAAGAGGCGAGGGGTGCCAAACTCGGACTCGGAGCCAGTGTGAAGGCCGGCGTCGTGCGAGTGAGTGGGGCCATTGCCCTGAATGGATGGTGATTGAAGAGGATTGAGGCCGCGTTGCTGCGGGTGCAGAGCGTTGTTGGCGTAATCGCGAGATTGCATGGGGAGTGGGGAGCTCGAATTGGCGGTGCGGAAGCTTTGCACAGAAGCCGCGAGGCTGTTTGAGCGGCTGACGTCGGCGTGCTTTGCACCTCGGAGGGAGCCGGTGGTGGCGGCGGAGCGAGTGCCTCCGATGACGCCCGGCTTGACTGTGGCGCTGACGATGGCCGAGTCCACCGATCGCGCAGCCTCGTCAGCGCTCTTGACCGAGACGGCCGAATTGCTTCGGGCTGGTCCGACGGGCTTTGAGGGCAGAGGATGCGCTCCCGCACGCATCACCTCGGCGCGATCACTGGCGGAGAGCTCGTGACCGCTGGCATCGAGGCTGGCCTGATTCGCACCGGCGGAGGTTCCGAGCATCGACTGCGCGCTGCGCTCTTGCTTGGCCGAAGCTGCATTGGTGGACCAGATGCTGTTGCCCGGGATCAGCGGAGAGACCGACATCTTGAGCAGACGATTGGCGACTCCCCCACGATGCCTCGCCTAGTGATGTAGAAGCGCCTACGCAGAGTCAACGCGAGAAGTGCCAGAGCCGACCGAATGGAAGCCCAACGGAGAACGGTGTGGACCCGAGGCTGGCAGCGGGCTGTGCTTTGCTACCGAGTCGAACAGCTTCCGTAACAGCCTTGGCGGTTGCTTTTGCGAGGGTGTAGCAGTGCCAAGGTCGTCACAGAGCGTCGCGAAAGAGTGAAGGAAGCAGGAGGTTGAGAGAAATCTGGTCAGCTGGCGAACAGCAAATGACTTTGGCAGCTTTGCATGCTCGCTGGGGTGAAGCTGGCTGCTGCTGTAAGTTCGCTCGGCAGGCGGCCGAAAGGGGTCCAGCTCGACCGAAGGCAACAGCGCCTCTGGGAAAGTCGAGCCGAAAAATTGGGCGGCTCGACCCGAGAAATTCTTGCCGCACGCGCATGGCACTGCACCGCACAGCAAAGCACACTTGCCAAGCTCGGACACGTCGGCGCATCCAGCAGCAGAGTCCAACACCTCTCTCTCACTCAGCCAACCGCGGGCCAGGTTGAATTCGCATCATTTTGGCATCGCCGTTTGCTGCTGCGAAAATTCCCCCGACCGCTTTAGGGGTCCAAAGCGCACGGTCGGCAGCTGCAGCTCCACCGAGCTCAACCCGAGCCAACTCGAGCTGTAGCGGGCTCGAGCGCATTTCGCCCTCCATCTACTGAGCAGCAGCTGGCAAGCCAACACGGTCGACGAGACAGACTCTCAGACTCACATTTGATCGTATGCCACTTGCTCAGCTTCAGAAGCTGGCAGTCAGGATTGATTGACATCGTCCCGAGAGCGAAGTCAGAGTCAAGAAGCAGCCAAGGAGCGAGTGTCTATGGCGAACGAGTGTGTATGGTACATGGGCGTTGTGTTGAGGGACGAGCCTAGGGGTGTCGCGCTAACAGCGGCTCGATCAGAAGAACTTGATCCAGATGATAAAGAGGAAGAGCAAGCCGACGGCACCCACGGGCGCCCACTTTCGGTAGAGCGCATCCAGGTTGATTTGTCGAGCGGCCTTGCGGTACTTGAGCGACTCGTCGCGCAGAGACGACGACATGGTCGACATCTGGTCGAGGCTGTCTCCACGCCACAGCAGATCCTCCATGTTCTTGGTCATGATGCGCGTCACGTCCTGCAGGTCCTCGTTGAGACGGTCCAGATTCGACGACGCTGCCGACTGTGCCGTACGCGAGTCTTCGTACAGTCGCTTGGTACGCTGCATGAAGGTGTCGAAGCTGACAAACGCATACGGCCGCAACGTCCTCTGCTCCACCTGGTTGCCGTAGCTGCGCTCAAACTCCTTCGACAGCTCGTCGAGGTACGAGAAGGCGAGCTTGCGCGGGTACGACTTGTCGGCGATCGTCAGATACACCACCGAGTTGGGCATGGCAGGAGGTGGCGAGATGAGGTAGTGCAAAGTGAATTTGCCGCTCTCGATGCTGCACCGCGGCTCCGACGACGGCGTGATGCGCCGAAAGATGAGCTTGGCCTGCTGCTTGTGCTCCGAGAGGTCGTTTTCCGTCTTGCCATCGTCCACGCTCTGAGCCAATGGCAGGCCGTCAGACACGCGCGCGATCTGTGTCGACAGCGGCATGTTGCTCGATGCTATGAGGTGCCTGTGCGCCTAGAGAGCGACACGAGCGGGAGGGGTCAGGTCGGGATTGCCGGTATGAATCCTTTCGCTTCAGAGGGTCTTGCAACCTGGGCTGGCGCTTGAGGGCGATCGAGGGTACGATGCTATGCAGCAGCGGCAACAGATTCAGAACAGGAGTTGCCAAAGCGGGGCCAGGTCGATGTTAGCGAGAAATGCCTGAATGCTTTTGGATGATGATGTTGGAAGAAATGCGGGACGTTGGCCAGCGTTGGATGGGCACGGTCAAGTTCCGCAACCGTGCATCTCGCCAGGCGCTGCTGCTGCTGCTGCTGCTGCTGCACCCGCCGAATGTGAATCCGCACTGCAGCCAGCGTTCACGTGGAGGGTGACTTTTTCGAAATCCGAATCTGTATGAGCTTGACGATCCCACACACTGCTCTCAAAAAATCGCTTGTTTTGCTGCGTCTACGCCTCGCTCTGTCATTTTCGGACGCGGGGGGATCGACGCCTGGCAGCCAATTCGAAATTGCGGGCATGGGGCCACTGTATCTGCCTGGCTGTTGGGCAGGAGGAGTGGTTGTTGAGCCCAGCAGCCTGTCAGCCTGTCTCGACGCACTGCGGGCCAACGCAATCCAAGCCTGGGCCTGCTCGTCAAGGGTGCCTTGCTACCGCCCACCATCCCATCCCACCTACGCGCCCCTGCCCATCTTCATCTCCTGTGGCCTGCGCCGTCCACCTCTCAGCACCACTCCAACCGCGGAAAGCGCGCGCATCGGCCTGGGCGTTTCGGCAGGTTAGGTCTTGGCTGTCACACGAGCGACCCTTTGCAGCTACAGGAACTTGTACTTTTTATCTTCGCCGCCTTCGCTGCTCACCGCCGCATCTCACACACGCCTCGCTGTCATCTTCATCCGGATCTTCTCCTTTCGCTCGCCATGGACGACACAAACGAGTTCCCCATGCAGGACCCGGGCACGCACCTCACCCTCGAGCTGCGCGGGACGCGCTTCGTCATCGAGCGCGAGACCATGATGAACTTACCCGAATCCGTGCTGCTCTGCCTCTTCCCCAACGGACTCATCTTGACACGCCAGCCCCGTGTCCCCTCGATGCTCGATCAGGACGGCGAAGAGGACGAGGAGGAGCTCTATCTCGTCGACTTTGATCCGCAGTGTCTCTCGTACGTGCTCAGCTTCTTCAAGACCGCCCAGGACGAATTCTACGGCACCGCAGACCATCCCGGCAAGTACCGTCCCAGCTCGGCGTACGGTACTGCGCTCTACAACTATGCGCTGGCGTCCAACGAGGGCGCCGACGCCTTCACCCAGGGCAGCATCTCCCAGATTCCGCTGATGAACAAGCAGCCCATCATCGTCCTGCGCGAGGAACTCGAGTACTTTGCCATCCCGCCCAAGAAGGCGGCTTCGGCAGGGCAAGCGGCGGCATCGGAGATCGACCCGGAAGTGTTTGAGGGCACGGAGCCTTCGACTGGACACCCTACGCCTGCATTGCTGCGCCTCAAATACAGCTGCGGAGATGCGTTGCTCGACCGCAAGCAGATCTTCACAGCGCTGCAGAGGAATGTCAACAAGGAGAACAACCTGGCGGAGCAGCATCTGATCGACATGCTCTGCATGAGCGGATTCGACCGCGAAGACACATGGGGCTTCCGTGCGCTCGAACCGAATCGCTGCTGCATCACTTCGATCGCGCTCGTGCTGCTCAAGACGGGCATCACGCACGCGGGCGAGCTCGAGGCCGAAGGACTTAACCCAGAGGCGATGGCCTCGGGCGAGTATCACGATCCGACCGGACGCACGAGCATGCTGTCCAACTTGAAGGTGGACCACCAGCAATTTGCGACCGCACAAAAGCTGCTTCTCTTTTGGCGCAAACCGGCGAGGAAATGTTGGTGGGACGGCATCGACATCGTGCTGCCGGCGTCGGACAAGGATTCGCCTGCGCAAGCCGACAATGCTGCGCAGACGCAGGAGCTCAACGATGCCGGCCTCACCGCCAACGAGGCCGAGCTGCTCAAGTCGGGCAAAGGAAGGAAGGTGCGCGTCTGGGCGCGCAGAGTGTGGACGCTCGAGCTCAGCCTCATTTGATGCGCTCAAGCTTCGATCCGGCCCTTAACCTTACCCTGCATTCGCATTCTTCAGCACGCTCAGCCAGTCGCGGTCGTCTCGCGAGGCACACTGCCAGCTTCACGCTCTATACCCCTGCCTCGGGCTCGCTCGGCGTCCTTCCATGTGCTTATCCATTCCCTCATCGAAGAAAATTCACGGACACTATCCATACCTTTCTTCCTCGAGGCGATCATGAGAACGGCAGGCTCGTGCAGATCTGGGTTGCGGGATGAGAGCATCGTGCGTGCGTGTCGGTCACTTGTCGTTGCGGGCTGGAAGGCTCAATTTCGAGCCTGGTATCAGCGCGCGAGGTGGAGCCTCGAAATTTGATTCGCACGAGACTGGTGACGATCCAGCTCACGTGACGCAGCCTTTTTTCGGAAGGCAAGAAGCCTCGGAAGAATTGGGCTGCCTCACTCACGGTCAGGCGTTTCTGCATCTGACCGCTGGTCGTACAGCTACGGCCACCATCTTATCCCTGCATCTCCTCGCCCAATCTCGCCAGAGCCTTCTGACGCTGTACTCATACACTATGGCATCCAGATCCATCGGTACTCTGCGTCAGCTCGGCGCAGCTGTCTCGTCAGCGTCTCGCACCTCTACTCGTTCCGCGGCTGCTCCCATTGCCAGGGCTTTCTCGTAAGTGTCCGCACACCGACTTGCTCTTCGGTCGAGCCTCGAGCCTCGATCGACAATCCTGCAACGGAACATTGCTCACATGGATCGCAGAACGCTGATAATGCTGCCCCTGCGCTGATGCTTCTTCGACCCTTACAGCACATCTTCCGGCCTTTGGAACCAATCTACGTCTTCGTCCGTGACCCTGGATCACCTGCAGAGACAATCCGAAGCCCTCGCACAAAGCAGCGCTAACGCTTCATCGGACGTCACCTCTGCAAAGGACGAAGAGCAGTTTGTCATTCCGGAATGCTTGCAGCCGACCGAGTCGCACGCGCCCACACACGGCGTGCACGTTGCGACGCTGCATCTGCGTTCGTACGCCGACGGTGTTCCGAACCTGGACCTGTTCGCCGACTTTGCGCGCAAGGCGGCATACGCGATCGGCATCCCTGTGAGCGGCGTGGCGTCTCTGCCCACACGCACATCGCTGTGGACGGTGCCGAGGTCGCCGTTCGTGCACAAAAAGTCGCAGGAGAACTTCTGGCGAAAGACGCACTCACGCAGCATCAAGGTGTTTGATGCCAACGACCAGGTGGTCGACCGATGGCTGCACTTCCTGCGCATCCATGCGCTGCCTGGTGTCGGACAGAAGGCCGATCTCTTCCGCTATCACGAGCTGGGCGTGGGTGACAAGCTGATGGACGAGGCAAAGGCGCTGCAGCGCTCCGGATCGTCCGACGCTACCGACTCGAGCTCAAAGCCGCAGACCGAGTCCAACCAGGCTACCTCCACCGCCGAGAGCATCAAGAAGATCGCGGATGGTATTGTGGAGCAGGAGATGGGACGAGAGGAACAGAAGTAAACTTGCCTCATCGCAGATGTCGCCGTCGATGCGCTGGGTCAGCACCGCAGACGGCCCTACAGGGTCTGTACAATGCGAAACCTTTGCAATCTCTTACACCAAAGGCCGAATGCCGAGTGCCGCGCAGGTGAGACCGTCACAGAGGCCTGCCTTGCGAGGCTCATCGGCGCTCCGAATGTGCCGAAGCGGTGGAGACATCAATGGCACAAGCAGAACAATTGAGTCATGCGCAGCCAAGCGGAAGCCGATCCTTTGTTTGCGACAGGCGTATCGCCTGTTCGCAAAGCTCACCGAGATCCCGGCATGGCCTTGTAGTAGACGAGTGGGACGCTGTGCCGAGAGCTGTGGGTGTGTGAAGCCGCACATTACGGAGGTGTCGATCCTGATTGTTAGGAACGTCTTGTGCCGTGATGCCGTCCGTTGTGAAGCACAGCATAGCAGCAACCCACATATGGACACGATGACAATACACACACACGCTTTGTGTAATCTCACACACCGATGAGCTGCTGGAGCTATGATATGGCGAGGCGAGTGCACGGACATGTTGATGTGCGCATCGGACCTTTTGGTTTTGTGCATACAAGAAGAGGGCCGTCCACGCAAGGATCGTCACCGGCAAAAGTGAGTCCGGCGTGACCGTACGATTTCATTTGGCGTATTGCAGCCGATGTCTAACAACGCCGCCAAGCCACTGGCTGCGCTCCGACGTAAGTGGGTAACTCTCCTTGTTGGAGTGAGTGCGAGTTCGATGTGACGATGGTGTCGACGGTCCGTACGCATGAATGCCAAATGCCGAGCGGTCTTAGCGCTCCCCGCTAGCGGTCAAGCGAGCGCAGTTGGCGGCGCGCTTGGTTGGCGCACAGTGGAGGAGGGGCGGCGGATTTATTTTTTGAGGCTGCAGTGCGGATGAAACGTGTGCTGTCGAACGCGGTGTGCGCGTGTGCCGTGGCGAAGTGTTGGTCTCCGATCTGTCAGTCGGGGCGCACGCATGACAAGAGCGCCCCCATGCACAATATCACACTTCACCCTACAGCAAGTCACAGGGAGAGGTGGACATGACTTAGCGCCCGTCACATTTTTCGAGATCCGCTGCGCTTACCGGGTCGCTTCCCGTCTGCCAACCACTCCTAACCGCACCACCACCGACACGGCAACCACCTCCTCTTCCCCACCAACCTTCGCAGCCTCGTTGTCGGCTGAGCAGTGGCATCTCTTACTCTAGACACTAGACCCATCCGCATGGGATGCACATGGCTCACCCACGCCGCGGCCAGCCGCAACCTGTGATATCGACATGCAGTCGGCTCCCTCAGGCTCGGGACACAGCCTCGGCTTGGGCGGTCCTTCAGACCTAACTGCCAAGCGCAAATCACTCCATCGCTCACCATTGCAGCCACGGACGCCGCCGGCACGCATCGTTGTGGCAGAAGGAGGAAGCGAATTCGTCCTCGAGACTCCACCTCAGCGAACTTTGGCTTCCACGCCGAGCCAGGCGGTCAACAGAATCGGCACAGCTTCGGAGCATCCCCGCGCCACATCGTCCTCTCGTGCTCAAGCGCGAACCCAATCCTCGGCCATTCCTCGCCCCCTCTCGACCTCCTTAACGCCGCCTAGAACCAAACCGATAGATCGTCCCTACCGCCCCCCACCCTCCAGTAGCGCTCGCTTCTACGAGCGTCAGCAGCAGCTATGGCAGCTACAACACGCTGCGCCAGGAGAGCCATCCAATCAACTCTACATTCCTTCCAGCTCGTATCTGCCGTCCATTCCCGGCGTCAGACACTCACCGACGGAGCCAGCCATCTCCAGTACGCTTTCTCCGCATCTCCTCCAACCCGGTCCATCAAAACAGCATCATCCGAGGTACATCGAAAGTGTCCCGCATTCGAACCAAGCATGGTCTGCAGCCGCTAGCTCAATCTCTTCGCGATTGAGATCTTCGAGTATCGGGGGCATTGGCGCATCGGACGACGGCGGCCTTCAGACTCGCCCTCGTGCCGGAAGCGATGCGAGCAGCTTCACCCGAAGCCGCATCTCGAACGGCTACATGTCTCAGACAGACGAGGAATCCCACGACGAACCATCTCGTCGCGCCGGCGCGACCCACTCTTTTCTCGATGCTCCCTTCACGCGAAC
The DNA here is from genome assembly GCA_003004715.1 of Moesziomyces sp. F5C1. Taxonomy (NCBI): domain Eukaryota; kingdom Fungi; phylum Basidiomycota; class Ustilaginomycetes; order Ustilaginales; family Ustilaginaceae; genus Moesziomyces; species Moesziomyces sp. F5C1. The sequence continues at coordinate 1,669,215 of NXFR01000001.1, read as the reverse complement.
GGAAGCGCCCTCCAGGCGCGCGCCGCTCGCTGTTGCTCCGACCTTGAGCGATCTGGGTGATACCAACGATGTCGACTGGGATGCAGAGCTCGGCATATCCGCTGACACTCCCACGGATCCTCTGCGCTTACCGCTTCCGCCCCTGTCCCATCGCCTCGTGCATGCGCCTGCCGCTATCGACACTCACTCGCCTGCACCCGACCACGAGACTGTGAACAGTCAGATCGTCGTCAGCAGCGTTGCCGCTCCGATGGCATCAGACTCGTCCCTCAAAAGCCCGCTTTCGGTCGATCTGAAGGGCATCCGAGTCACTTCAAACGTTAGCGAGAATTGGGACGACGACTTTCTCTTTCAGAATGACGAGGATCCGGTCGAAGATGCGTCCGCGTGGGATACTAGTCGCCCAAGTGCAGAGGCAACCCACGTCCCAGCCTCAGACGCAAGCGGTAACCCTGCGCTGCAACGAGTCAACCTAGACCACCCAGAGTCCGATGACGAAGATGTCGAGAATTGGGACGATGCCTTCGCTTGGAATGCAGAGCCATCCCTCACTCCCTCTCCCTCCAACTCGTCGTCTCTTGCAAATGTGCGGCAGTATCCAGCGATGGCGCTCGCGCTGCCCGGCACAAACAGCCAGATCCTCCGCGGGAGTGCGACGTCTTCGTCCAAGCCACCGACAAAGGGATCGGCAAGGCCGCAAAAGCGGTGGTCAGACTCATCATCAGCCAGTGATGTAACCAACCTCTCGTTGCGTCTCGCAGCTCAGTCCGATGTCGATTCTTTCGACTCGCGCGCTTCATGCGACAGCGGTCGCCATCGCGCCTCAGCACCGCAGCCCAAGGCCACTCGACCGAGCGCGCTGACATTGGCGAGCACCCACCGCTTCGCAAATTCCGACGTAAATCATGGCAGCGACGCGAGCGGCGACGATACCGAGACAGACACGCCTTCCAGAGACTTGGATTCCAGCCTCATTTCTCCAGTCTCCCGGCAGAACCGACCCGCAAGGCGATCGCTCGGCGCAGCGCTTGGCTTCAAGACCCAGGTTCGACCGCCAACGCGAGAGGCTGATGTCAAATCGCCTATAACGCCTCAGACGGCTGACGAGGACAGCATCGATTCCACTGCGATGAAAGCGCATAAGCGAACGTCTTCTCGGCCCAAGCTTGGTGCTCTGCAACGCTTGAGCCTGTCTCGCTCTCGCGTCAGCGTGGCGGATACCTCGAATGCCAGCATCGATGACATTCCTTCAGCAATCCAGCCTGCCCAGCATATGTACATGGACGCGGCCAACCTCAGCCAGGCATCCTTGATCAGCCAGAAGTCCACATCGTCAGCTCGATCATCGCGATCGGCGAGCGTTTCGAGTCTAGCGAAGAGCTATGCCGCCATGCGGTCCTCGAGTTTCCGACGTCTTCTTGGTCGCGGCACTCCGAACAAGTCTGCGAGCTTGGCCGAGTCCGACGCGGCTCTTCCGCCGCCTTCTTCACCGTCTCGCTTCAGGTCCGACAACCGCGTGCCAACCGAGCTTCAAGCCGGATCGCCAGCAGAACACCTCATCGGCTCAGCCGAATCCAAGGCCATGTCGCCGCCGTCAAATTGGCTCGGAATGCGTCGCTCGAGCGAGGTCACGCCGACTCGGCCCAGGGTCCGAGACATTCGCAGGAGCAGCGACGGCCGCGATCCGACATCTCCGGGTCGGCCCTCCGAGGCTGCACACTCGAATGCAGCCAATCGACCCTCTTCGTCGAAGCACGGCCGTCCCGTCAATCATGATGTCGGCCAGGCAGCGCAAACGAGGACGCCTTCGGATGCACCCTACGCCGGCCTCCATCGCGACTTTTCAAGCTCCAACACTTTGCGGGCTGATTCTGGGCAGCACGACGCACAGCCTCTGCTTGCCTTTGTCGAGCCCTGGGGCCGCACGGATGCGACCAGCGATGCTTCATATCGCGCTCCTACAGCTGCTACGGACGGCTCCGCGACGTTTCTGTACCCTAGACAGGGTGAGGGTATGGCTCGGGGCATCGGCGCCTCCGCATCGGGAAGCCGGTCGGTGTCCGCATCAACCGCACACAGTCAGACCAGCGCCGAGTCGATGTATGGGTACCGCATGAGGAACCAGGTTTCAGCATCCAGTGGCGCCGATGCGCCAGACTCGGAGACCTCGTATGGAACGAGCGTCGGCAGCTCTCCTGGACTCTCGCAGCTCTCATCGTCAGGCTGGCTTTCCCACGCCAAGTACGGCACGGCCTCCTCAGTGGACACCCGGACCACCTCGTGGTCGCAGTCTCACGACCGATCCCACTGGTCGCATGGGCATGAAGATGCAGATAACAGCTGCGCTGACAGCAGCGTGCAGGCGTCTCCCGGTAGCCTGAACAAGACGCTCGAGGGGACGCCGCCTCGAGCTCCTCGTGGCACGCGCTTGCTTTCGGCTCCTGACACGCCGACCTCGCCTCCGGTGCGTGCCGCGTCGTGGAGCACGGATACCTCTCTGGGCAAGTCGGCCGTCGCATCGTCTCACACCTCAACCTCGCGCGGTGGACAGCAAGTGACAACGGCTCAGGCAGCTTCAAGCGCGGATGAGAGCGCAGCAATCGCGCCAGCGGAAAGCGCAGCCTTCCCCTCGGTCGGCTCGAGTCGTCCTCGGCACGCTGCTCGCCGAAACAGCTTGAGCGATCTCAAGATCCCAAGCCGCATCAGCAAGGCGCAGACCGGCATCCGTAACAACATCAACCTGGTCCGCGACTTTGCTAAGGGCATCGAAGAGCTCAAAGCGCTCAAGACGAGCTACCTCGACCGCAGAGAGCATTCGGCCCCGATGGCTTTGGGCGCTGATGATGGCGTGCAGAACTGGCTGGAATGTGCCGATGTGCTCATCGACTTAGGGCAAGGCAGGTCCGATGCAGATTCGGCTGCCCACGTCGACACTCTCACTCATACCCCGCTGTCGGTGCGCGTCGACAGCCGTCGCACGACCTTTTCGGATGCTTCTAGCTTCCTTGGTCCACGGTCTCCGCTGGAAGATGCAGGCTCGCGCAAATCTTCTATTTCGGGTGCCTCGGGCTATCGGAGCACCAGCGGTGCGAGTCAGACGGCCTTATCGACAGCATCATCCGCCGACACTGGCCGTAGCGTCGACGTGCAAAGGGAGATCGATATCCTGTCGGCGATTCTGGGCGGAACGAAGATCGCATCTCCGCCTAGGATGGAGGCCAGATCACACGGCCGCTTCAAATCGGAAACGTACGCGCGGAACGGACACGGGCATCCAAACAATCAGGGCTCGGGCAAAGCAGCCACCACCGCTCCTTCCGCAGATCTCAAGACTGGTCATTCAGACTCGGTACCACAAGACGAGGCCGAGCGGGAACAGCGGGGCTTGAAAAAGGACGGCAGCCAGCGGCCAAAGACGCACATGTTCATCACTGCTCCTGCCAGCAGCGACCCCAACAGCAGTCTCGAGCTGGGCTTGAACCTCGACGGCGTCGATGTTGGCGATGCCAACCGCAGTGCGAAGCGGCGGATCCGGAGTGCCAGCCGTGCTGGTCTGCAAGGTCTCAGGGAGCTGCTCAAAGTGTTCAAGAGTGCTGGTCCCGTCGAAGGCGTGTCAACTCCTCCGAGCAAGCTCGAGGCGATGTCGCTCGCAGACGAGTCCAATGGTGAGGCGTTGCAGGCGACCGACGCGGGCGCAGGCACGCCGACGACGACCAAGCAAAAACGCCGATCGCTGACTCTCAAACGGCGCTCGTTCCTGCGTTCGAAGCCGTCATTGGAAGTCATCAGAGCCAAGTCGGACGCGGGAGGCGAAGCAGATGCGATGCCGCCGATGCCCTCTGCGACTGACGGTGCCCACGTCGGTCGGTCGACGGCGCAAGAACAGTCGCCTTCCCGCCGCGAAACCCGCAGCAATGCCGGACCCTCTACGCCGACGGCGACCGCACCTCCATCGTCGAAAGCTTCGCGGCGAGTGTCGTTGCAATCGTCATGGAGCACGACGCAGCGACGTTCGATTGATGGCGTCCAAATCAGTCAGAGCTCCTCGCGGCCAGCATCGGCTTTGCGGCAGAGGAGCGATTCGAAGACCACGAAACGACCAGAAGCAGCCATGGCGGGTCAGGATCGGGGCGGCGCACCGAAGCTGCGTCCTCCCGAGGAGGCAGGACTGGCGGTGGATCCAAGACGAGCAAGCACGTCGGTGGACGTGGTACCTCAGCGACCCGAGCAGCCAGTGCGGTCGCACAGCGCGCTCGAGTCTCCGACACTGGCGACACCCATGGTGCCGAAGCTCGCGCTGCGACCCGAGGCGATGCCTGGCCTGCTGGTGTACGTGCAGGCGACCAAACAGCACCTCCAGGCGGCCATCGATCAGCTCGGCCCGCCTATCTCGTCGGATCGGTGATGTAGCCCGAAATAGCACACAATGGCAAGCGTGAGCAGCGGCGATTGTTGCATTTGGCCCTTTTCTTCCAGCTGCATACAGTGCTTCTTGCATTGGAAGTCCGAAGATCCGTTTGACAAACAAAAAACGATGGCTTCAGAAGATTGGCGGTCTTGCATGCCGGTGGGATGTGCGAGACTGGAATGTTGGAATGAAAGTTCTGAATCTGGACTCGCGTCAGGCAAGGCAAGGAAAAAGGGCCCTGTCTTGCGCCGCGTGGGGATTTCCCACAAGTAACACTCCCACGCTGTGGCCAGAGCCGAGGGGGGTTCCTGCAAACGGAGGGTGAACCAGAATGCAGGGTCCCAACTGATTTGGAAGGGCGTTTGTTTGAAAAGGCGGGGGTCTGTGCGGGCGCGCGTGCCGATCGCAGCATGCAGTGCCGAAACCCTCTCTCACCTAAGTTGGACTGTGACATGTCGTTGCGAAGAATTGCTTTCGCGGTTCATGTCGGATAGGAGATGTCCGAGAAATGAAGCTATGCATGCGGAAGGGGGATGCAATAAGAACGTGCAACTGATCAAGCTTAGTTAGAGCGGCCGTCAGGCGGGTCGGAAGAGCAACCGATGTTCGAAATGAAATGTCGGTGTCGGAGCTCTGGATTGATCGGCCAACCTCGACTCCTCGGTACGAACCAAGCTGCGTCGTAGCGATCGTCGAACGCATTTGGTACCGCGGAGCCACCCATCGTTGAGCCCCTCACCGCCGTCTCTCATGAGAACCGTCCATGCGAAAGCGGGCAGGATCGATGTGAGGGTCTAACATGGCTGGATCTGCGCCAAAGGGGTGTGGGAGCGGGCGTTGCGCGACGAGGGTTTGGTGCCTGCGCGTGGCGCTTTGCGGCTCGCCAACCGAGGTCCCCGCTACCACGGCGCGAGCCCACGGTGGAGTAGGAAGGAGGCGGCTAGCCGTGGGCGCGTCGGTTACAGCAGCAGCAAAGGCCCCTTGCATGCCCTAAGCGCCTGACACAGTCAGGTGAGACCCACGGGCAGTTGCAATCACCATCGATCGACATCAGCCTCAAACCTCCCGCCTCCAAAGCCAAGTTGCAGCGTCGCCATGGCAAACTGGAAGAGATAGCCGCATGTACTGCTGTATGTGGCGTGGCAGCGCTTCACCACGTTTCGACCATGTCTCGTTCATACAATGGAATGGACACGATAAGGGCCCGGGTAGGCAAACCCGACGGCTCGGACAGAGCTCACTCTGAAACCTGGTTTGCTCGTCGGGATTGCCGAAGGTGGAATGGCCAATCTGAGCCGAAGCGGTCAGCTATGGGCGTCAAATGCGAATGAAATCGGCTAGAGCCGTGACGGAGCAGCGACGAAAAAAAAATCTCTCACGCAGTTGTCTCCAAACCCCTGCACTGAAGTGGCTGCTACGGTGGCCAGGCGCTCTTGATGGATCGTCGAGATGAAGCGGGCCAGACTTTTCGGGCCGTGGCTGCAGCCTTGGGCTCGCAATTTGTGTCGGATGCCGTCACTCTGCTGCGTTTAGCGTGTGAGAAGACGAGAGCAGCACGAGCGAGCCGAACCTCCATACCTCGCAAGATCCTCACGGCGAGGCGAGGCGGCACGGACAAGTCGGCCGCGTCTGCTTCACAAGACGCCGTTCCAGCGCCAGCCGACGGAGACCGCATCTGCCACTCTCGCGAGATTCGGCTCGTCTTGCCTCATTTGTGCAAGCGGCTGTCATCTGATTCGGCTCTACGAATGACAGGCCGATGGGGTCCTTGGCGCGCTAGCTCGGTTGAAAAGCGCGTGCTAGGGCGTGGAAAGGGGAAACCACAAAGGTTGCGTTGCGTGGGGTCCCGTGCACGCGCCTCGCTTGCCGCCGCTTCTAGTCCAAGTCCCCGCACTGGATCGCTCGCGTTGCGTGCAAATCGCTTCGGCTTGAGGCAAGGATGGTCTGTCTCGCCACCAGCAAAGTGCTCGCCACCGCCATGCTGAAGATCTTGACAATGCCGACCAAAAGCCTCGCACAAAAGACAGAACAATGAGCGGACAAAAGTGGGGTAGGGTGAATCTTGCATTGGCTATTCTCATCCAAGCACGGCATAGAGCGTCGAGCGAGATTCGGAGCCCGGACGCCCTGCAGCCATCTGGCGGCTCCAATGCGCGACCGCACGCAGCATGAGCGGGCTGGGATTGAATGCGGCCAGCCCCACAAGCAACGCTGCCGAGCTGTTGGCATGAGCGTTGCCACGCCTCATGCACCCCCATATTTGGACCCCACACAAGCGAGGCACCCATCTGGCAGCTGCTGCGGCGAAACAGCAGGGTCAACAATAGCAGGCGGGAAGGCGGGCGGGTGTATGCGGCGTGCGGATTGCCGCGACTCAGGCTATGCGGCTTCAGCACAGATCCAGCGATCGGCTGCACAGGACGCGGTGCGGCGGATACGCTGTCGCACCGGGGTTAGGCCGCGACGGGAGTGTGTAAGGAGGCAGCGGCGTCTGTGAAGGTTTCGACACGCCTCGAACTCATCTCATCTCGCCTAGGCCGTTCATTTCATGGCGTGTCCATTCGAGTCGCGGCGGGGCTGTGAATGATCATCGCATTCAGGGGGTGGCTGCACCGGCCACTGCACGGTTGACATGCTCGCTCAGCGCAGAGGGCCGAGTCGATTCGTCTTTTGGGCGCAGAATGAATTTATGCACCCACACACGGACCCGGACTGGCACGCTCCAGCACGCCGCAAACCCAGTCGGAGCGTCAATGGTGGAGCAACCCGCCTCGCTTGCAGCAGCAGCCATTCCACCAGGTCCCCCGCCTCGGCCTGGCGGTGACAGGCCATCTGAGGGCCGACATGCCTTTGACATGCTATCGTGCATCCACGCTGGATTTCTTCGTGAAACAAGGTCTCACTTGTCTCTCACCGGGCAACTCGTTTTTTTCCACACCCGGCCAGATAGCGATCTCGCAGCAGGCTTCCAGTCGCATCCTCCGAGCACGACGTTTCCAGAGCCAGGTGATCTATGCGGGGTTGCTGGTGAGAAGCACGTTTGCTCGCGCCTGCCTCGCCATCCATCGCGGTGCCTCGTCCGCAGGTGAACGGAGGCCAGAGTTGCCTCTTTCGGACCAAAAAGACGTGCTACGTTTGTCGCGCGTCCCGAGACAGAAGACCGTTATCTCTCCTTTCGGCCCTTGCGTGCGGAAAGCCAAAGAGAGACAGAAGAGCGGCCAAAGAAAGCTTTTTTCTCTCTGCTTGCTAGACCAAGCTCAAGTCTTGTCTGAACAACCGGATTGCGACGCACATGCTGCATGCTGGCTATAGTTTGCTGCTCTTTGTGGCGGCACTGGAGCTAGCCAAGAGGAGGCTCGTGGGTTGGTTGCGAACCCTGGTAGAAGCGCACAATAATGCACGGCTGCAGAGGCCTGGCGCATGGTGATTTCACGCAGACAGGCCGTGGCGTGGGCCTTTTCCCTTTTCCCCGGACGCGCGTGGGACTGGCGCAGAGGGTCCCTCGCGAAAATGCGCCATGTCGAGCATCGTGCAGATGCTCGAGCTGCACCGCAGTGCATCGCCCTGCGTTTCGTCCGCGTCGGCAGCTGCGCGACTGCATCGCGAGTGTGGGAAGGGAGAAAGCCATACGAAGGATGGCTTCCGACGCCCTTTCGGCTTAGCCGACGCCCTTGCGGACATCTCCTTGGCCTCTCTCCGCTCTGCCTCGCGACGCAACGCTCAGGGTGGTCGCGCTCGCACCTTCTCACTATCGCGCTTGTCACGGCTCACCCGACTACATAATATCGACGCTACCTTACCTGGTCCGCCTTTCTTCCCTTGTCCCAACCAACCCCACCGTCCATCGATTTGCATCGTCTCCATCAGGCCGTCTGCTTCGACGTGGTGTTTCAGTGACCACTCGGCACACGGTCGTCTCGGACCTCCCCTTCCTTCTTCACATCACCTCTGCATATCTCTGCATAGCATTGGACTCGACTGGTCCACTTGGCCTAGTTAGTCTTATCGTTCTTGCGACCGCCGTTTCCGATTGGCCTCATCCTCTTGGTCTCTGCTCCGTTCCTCGTCTCCTGTTTCGTCCTGCCTTAGTTCGTCGCATCCGCATCCCCATTCGCAAACGAGGTCTGCTCTCATCCAGGCTGCCTCCAGCATCGCATCGCATCCCTTCTTCATCTGATCCCGCCTCAAAGGACCGCTGCGAGCGTCATCCTTGCATCACTTACAACATCATATCCTCATCCTGCTCTCTCACACGATCGTCCATCATCTCTTCGTCGTCCTTTGTCTAGCCTCCTCCTCCGTCTGCTCCTAAAAAGCATCCTCAGTCTCCTGCATCTCTCCCCACATCGTCCCCTTTGTACGCTTATGCAGCTTCGTCTGTCGTCACTCCTTTATACTGCACGACTGTAATCCTCCGATCAGCTCGAGATCGACCCAATTCGGCACCATGTCGGCCTACCACTCCACCGCCTTGTCGCGCCCGAGCCTCGGCCATCGCTCCATCTCGGAACAGGCGCCCCTCTACGACCCTTCCAGCACGGCGCACGCCGGCTCGCGTCTGCGCGGCTCCAAGGCCACCAGCGGCTCCGTGACCAAGACCGGCTCCCATCTGCCCTTTTCTCCCCTGCTTCCCCTCCCTCCCGTCGTGGACATCAAGCTTCACGAAGCCGACAGGGAGTTTGCCGATGACGAGCAAGCAGAGAACTGCGCACCGCACATGTTCCCGGGACAACACCGTCCGTCCGTGGGCCCGAGTGCCCTCGCCACCCGCCGCCAAGCGCGTCGAGGCGTGTCCGAAGGCTTTGCGGCTTTGCATCCCCATCAAGTCGCTGGCAATCGCGCCGGTCTGGGTGTGCAGCCTGCCGTCTTGACTCCTGGCGGCAAAGGCGCTCTGCGCCTCGACATTGCCGCTGCCGCCGATACCAAGAGTCAGCAAGCATGCCGATCCGCCGGTATGATCCGTAGCTACTCGATGCCCGTCGCCACGCAAGACGAGCACGACGAGCAGCAGCGCATCATGGCGCTCGGCCTCTCGCCCGTCGGTCGCTACGCCGCCAACCCGGCGTGGTGGCAGTATGGCTGGCCCTCGCCTGGTGGCGTCAACCACCGTCATCTGCACCGTGCGCCTGTGCCAGAGATGCTCGGACAACGTCGCGGCTCGGCCCAGTCCAAGCTCGCCGCCGTTGTGGCCCCTGCCATGGGCCCCTCGCCGCGCTCGTCATCGCCGGTGTCGCCACGACCCAGCAGCCGCTCGAGCAAGACTCACTCGAGCTGCTCGCCCAAAAGCAAGTCCAAGCATCTCCCAGCCATTCACCAGCAGACGTTCTCGCGCGCCGCCGCCGCCGCTGCTGGAGCGTCGTCGTCGGCATCCTCGTCACCCAAGGTTGGTCGTTCGCCGCTGTCGATGATCTCGACCAACCTGCCTGCACTCGAGCCGCACGCGCACGAGCCCGCCGAGGCGGCGTTCGACATTGAGATGGACGCTCTCAACCAACGCTTCGCGCAGTGGTCGCGCGAGGCGGCGCCCGGCATCGGCCTCGACGAGGATTACTTCAACCTGGCGCACGATGGCGGTGCGCTGGATGCGCGCTTCCAGCCCGCGGGCGCCGGCTCGGATTCGTCCGACGAGGCACGCACGCCGCGCGCCGCATCGCCGCGCCTGCACCCCAAGCCGTCGCTGCTGCTCGACGCGCTCGACTTTATCCACCCGGATCACCTTGCCGGTGGCTCGGATTGATCCTGCCTACATCTGCTTCTCGTCTAATGTGCCCTCCGCGTCCCGCAGCGAAGCTAATCTGTGTATTCGTCGTGATCTTGCGCGGTTTGATGGTGTGCTGATCCCTAGTGAGCGTGCTGAGCGTGGTGGGGCATTTGATCGCCCCTCACACTGCGTGCGGTGGCGTGGTCTGCGTTGAGCGTGGTGGGGCATTTGATCGCCCCTCACACTGCGTGCGGTGGCGTGGTCTGCGTGCACTTCGGGCCCGTGTCAGTGTCTTAGTGTCGTCATGCGCACACCGGCATCGTCGGACGGCCCTCAACGTCACACGCCACCATCCACACGCGGATTCAGGGGGACACAGAACGGACCACGCACCTTCTGGATCACGAAAGGAGGCTCGGATGCACACTCTCATGTTTTCCTCACTGTCTTCTTCCGCTCGCACAATCGCCTCATCTCGCACAAGAGCGGAGCGGCAATATGGTGTGACTACGTGTTCGCCTCGCTCTATTGTGCCAACGCAGTTTTCTTTGCCTTCCATCGATGTGACCAAGTGCAAGCATTTGCTGGCACCCTCCTGAACCGGTCCAAAGCGTCTGTAAGCGCATCGTCGTCTCGTGTCGTCGTTTGTACTGGTGTGATTCGTGATGGTGGTCTCTGACTCCTTGACCGCACGCCCCCCTCACCGCATTTCTCAACCTCCTTGCGCACCTCCATCACACCTTTCTGCGGCATCTGCGCCTCAAATTGCTAAGAACTCCCAAACATACATGCTGGATTTCCGCTCTACACTGTCACGGCGTCTACAAATTCGTCGTGCCGCTGACGACGCTCTCGGACTCCTCGAGCACGTTATCCAGCGGCATGCCCGGCTGGTACGGCTGCGCGAACCTCGCACCTCCCTCACTGAGCGTCTCGACCTCCTCGGGCAGCTCGAGCCCCTCGCTCTGCGGCGACCTCGGTTCCCTCGGATCGATGTTCGACGCGGCGTCTTCGGGGTATATTTCATCATCCTCATCCACCTCACTCGGCAGCGACTTCTCCTCGTGCTGCAACTTCTTCCCCAATGTCCCGCCGAACTTCGAGGCAACATCCGCGACGCGGCCTGCCACGGGGTCTTTGGCAAACGGATCGCGGTATCCAGCCTTGCCCGCCAGCGGTGAGGTGGGTGAGGCCGCGGTGGGCGAGCTGAGTGGCGGCGAAGTCGCGCGCGGGTCTTTGCTCGCCCGCACCGCCTCGATGGGGCTCAAACCGGCACGCAGCGACTCGACGAGCTTCTTGGCGTCGATCTGCGCCGGTGCACGCGGCGCCATCTCGCGGCGCGACTTGAGCGCTGCACGCGCCGCCGCCACGGGATCGATCCGAGGCGCCGCCTGCGGAGCCGGCGATACATCACGCATCCCCACCTCGTGCGACTCGTCATCCCCGCGGCTCGAAGCGGTGTCGATGCGCTCGAGCCCCAACCCCATCTCCGCCGCATGGTCCGTTTCGGGCGTCGCCTTCGCCGGCGCACTCAGCGGAGGCGTGGATGAGCGTGGCACGCCACTTGCACCCTCGAGCGTCTCGTCGGATCCGGACAGCGGCATGTGCGCACTGCGCGGCGTGCTCGCTTCAGTGACCACTTCGGGCACCGACAGCTGCGCCGTCTCGTCGATCGCGCTGCGGTCCGCAGAGACAGGCAGGCCGAGCGAACCCTTGCGCGGCGGCGGCGCATCCTGCCCGCTCATCCGGGTGCCATTGGCACGCACGAGAATGTCGATCCACGCATCCTCGCGTGCCGGCGTCTGACGTCGTGAAGCCGCCGTGGCTACAAGCGAATCCATGCTGTCGCGCTCCTCGGCAGTGTCGGCCACGCTGCGCGTCTCAAAGTCGGCGCTGGTGAACGAGCGGTCTACGCCGAGATCGCCCTGCTGCACGCGCGACCTCGCTCCATTCGCACTCGCGCCGACGCCGGCGCCGGCACCAAACTCGTCCATGTGCGAGCTGAGTGCGGGCGATGATGCACCGCGCCGGGCGCCCTTGACGACGCGCATGCTCTTGGCGCGCAGCGTCGAGATGAGCCTGCTTCCGCCAGTGTGGCCCTCGCTGCGATACTGCGTGTGCATGTTGCCGGTGTCTGAGCTGTTGCGCATCTCGGCATCGCGGTCGGCGCTGGCATGACTGCGGAGTGAGGAGCGCGATGCACTGCGCGACGCCGTCCTCCTGAGCTGGTCGCTCAGCAGGATGCGCTTGGTGGAGCCACCCGGTCCGGCGCGGAAGACGTCGTCGGCGGTGTCGGCGCTCTTGTCGTCCGCACTGCCGCGTTCGCGCTCCTTGCGCGAGCGGAACATGGTGAGCTTGCGGATCATGGCGCGGCCCTTGGACGTGCCCCGCCCCGCCGCCTCGAGCTCGGCGCGGTACTGCGCAGGCACCACCTCCTGCACTACGAACCACGCTGCATCGATGCGCTCGTCGCGCGGCGCGCTCTCGTCCTTGCGCGTCGACGAAACCTGGAAGCGCGTCGGGGCCGAGAGGCTCGAGCCGGCACTCTGGGAGCCGACGGTGCTGGCGTTGGGCCGCGACTTGTACTGCACCACGACAAAGTTGGCGTTGCGGTGCGTAAGTTCGTCGCGGTTGCTCCAGCCGCTGCCGAGCAGGAAGTCGGCCCAGACGTCGGCGAAGGTCTCGTCCATGCGGCTGATGGGATGGGCGTCCATCTTGCCCTGGGGCGTGCCAGCGAGCGACGGGCTGGCGAGCAGACGCGGCGTTGTGTCGTAGTGAAACGGCGGCAGCTTGTCCTGGCGCGCCTTGAGTTTGGCGTGCAGATGGTCGCGCTCCGAGGGCCAATTCTGAACGTCGTGCTTGAGAGATTCATCAAAGCTGAGCGCATCGGCGAGGGCGTCCGAGTCGCTGGCGTGGAAGCCGTCCTTGGAGAAGTCGGTCCACTGCATGCTCTGGCGCTTGACGGTGCGGTTCCGCCTTGCGCTCTCCTTGAGATCAAATGCTAACTTGGACGAGTCCGGCGCGCTGAAGCCGTCGGACAAGAAGTCGTCCCAGCGCTTGCTGACGAGCGAGCCATGGGCAGCGACGGCATCATCGTCCTCGGCAGCAGCGGGCGTACAGACGCTCGAGCCGGATTTACGGCCCTGGATCGCGCCGCCGCGCAGATTGACGAGCTTGCGAAACTTGTCCGACAGCTGCGGATCCCTACCGATGGCCTCGTACGTGTCGCAGCAGTCTCGCCATTCTGGACACGCTTCTGCGAGGTCGATCTCGCATGCGGACTGGACAAGGTCGAGGGTGTAGAGGCGCACGCTGCGCTCGATCTGAGTGACAGGGACGAGCTTGGACGAGGGTGAGGGCGAAGTGATCTCGGCGGGGAGCATGGAAGGATAGCCGTTGACGTGCTGGGCGAGTCTAGGCGGAAGGGCGGCCTTGGTAGCCTGGAGGCGGATGTAGGCGAGGAGGAGGTGCTCGGTGGCGTTGCTGGCGCGGACGTAGGCGTCGTAGGTGCGTGCGAAGCTCTCGTCCTCGGGGAGGCCGAACAGGAGCGGGCCAAAGTGCTTGCAGAGTTTTGCGGGCATCATGCCGTTCTTGAGCGAGTAGCTGGCGGTGGAGGAGAGCAGCTCGAAGAGGGCGCTGAGCAGCCTGGCATTGTCCGGCGCGAGATGTGCGAGAAAGTGGTCGAAGGCGGAGGTGGCGTAGTGGGATCTGCGCTCGTGGTCGCGCCATGCATTGTAGGCCTCGAGGTCGAGGAAGCCGCGCTGGTGGACGTAGACCATCTCCTCGCGCACCTCGCCCTTCTTCTGGCCTGGTACGGGGACGGGGACGGCGAGGACGCGGCCCATGCGAGCCAGGCCCCACTTGATCACGGCGGCGAGGTCGTGCGGATTGGCGTAGCGGATCTCGTCGAGGAAGGCGGGAGGAAGCGCGCGCTGCAGGGGCTGTGTGGTGGCAAAGAGGCGGATGAGGGAGGCGACATTGGTGGGAGAGAGGTCGAGCGCCATGGACGAGAAGATAAGCGGGTTGTCGAGGCCGCGGTTGCGGATCTGTTCGCCACACGCCTCGAGAAGCGCAAGTACGCGTGCGGCTTCGAGCTGGATGTGCCAGCCTTCGGTGGAGTAGCCGTATGCATATGGGGGCTTTTGAGCGACGGCGTGTGCGGCGTCCGAGGTGTAAGAGGATGGAGCATTGGAGGGTAGGCGGTTGAGGCTCGAGCGGGAGGGTACGGTGTGCAGTGCGTTTGAAGGATGAAGGAGGCGGGTGGTTGTGGTGGAATGCGCTGACGAGGATGCGAGCGTGGATGGGCGTGGTGGTGCGGGATCTTGCAAGCGGCCGAACTCGGAAGTGGTGCCATTGTTGGCGGTCAGAGATGGAGGCAAGGTGGCATTGCGAGGCGCGTCCTTGGGCGGTAGGGTGGGAAGGTCGTCCTTGGTAGGCACGCTTGGGAGGAGGTGCGCATCTGCGGTGCTGGGCGTGGGCGACGAGAGGCCGAGGCGATCGATGTCGGCGGAGCTGATGGCGCCCGGGTAAGTCTTTGATCCGCCGAATGGGGAGAGCGATTGCTTGGCCTTGGACTTTCTCGAGAAGAGGCCGGGCATGGTGAGCGAGGATGCGCCGTAGCGCTCGTTGGGATGGATGAGCCGCACACGATGAAGATGGTAACGGGGTATAGGGTGTTGTGGGTATTGAAGCTAGGATAGCGGGTATGCGTGATTCGGAGGCTAGGAACGCGACTGCCGGACTGGCAGAGGTCGTGGTGGGGACAATGGGTGTGCTGGGGGATGAGGGAGTGGGCAGGCGTGTGTCGCTGGCCAGGGGGGGGGCAAGTACAGCTAGCTGTGCAGCGTTGTGCAGCCACTCAGGACTCGCTTGTGAGTGCGTGTGTGAGAGAGGCACAATCGAGTGTTGGTTCCGCACGCACGTCGTGCATCTCTCTCACACGTAACAGCCACCCACCCACGCCCAAAGCCAGGGCTCAGCTGCAGACGCGCAGGGTCTGCTGAGCCACGCCCGCCAACTCTCTTTTTTTGTTGTCTTTTTTCCGCGGCTGATCGTTCTCTTGCAGATCCCCCTTGCTTTGCCTGCTTGCTTGACTGCTTGCCTGACTGCCTGCCAGCAGCACACGCCCTTGCACACGCGGCGGTCGAGTCGTTCCCGTTCTAATTGCACAATCACACCAACAGCAAACACAGTCTCAGCTCCGCCAGAACAGAGAGTTAGAGCGATGGATAAGCAAGATTCACATGCTGGCTATGTACAAAGACGGGCGTGATTAGTGACAGGCCAGGCGAGCGAGGAGCCCACCTCGGACACTGTCAGAGATGGAGCGTTAGGATAGCGTTAGGATAGATAAGGGGTGTCCGTAGTGGGAGAGTGGGCCAGTATTATAATACCTTACTGAGCCTTGGCGGTGGCTGCCTTGGCGCTGCCCTCGAGAGCCTGGCGCTTCTTCTCGGCCTGACGGGCGCGCGCACGCTTGTACGAGAGGTCGGTGCCCATAAAGCTGTCCCACCAGCGGAAGGAGGTGGAGTAGCAGCCGACGAACGCCTGGTGGTGGTAGTCGTGGTGGTCGGCGCCCGCCCAGAAGGGGATCCAGTTGTGCATCGAGATGGGGAAGTCGTAGCCCGAGTGCGCGTCGATTGCCTGGAACAGGCGCAGGACGATCCAGATGTACACGGTGAGAATGTGCAGGTCCTTGGTGAAGGCGCACAGAATGAACGGTCCGCCAATGGTGCCCGTGCCCAGAATCAGCACCTCGAGCGGATGCGCGTACTCGGCCGCCAGACCGAACGGCGCCGAGTACTCGTGGTGCTTCTTGTGGATGTGCTTGTACAACGGGCCCCAGTGCAGCGCGCGGTGCGCCCAGTAGTGGAAAGCATCCTCAAACAGGAAGAAGAGCCCGATCTGCCATGCGATCTTGGTCCAGTGCGGGAAGGGCACCTCGTGCGTCGCCAGGCCAAAGTACTCGCAGATCGGGTGGAACGACCAGATCTGCGGCAGCTCCACGGTAAAGTGCGAAAGCAGCACGTACTTGGTGCACTTCCACTGCTGCTCAGGCGTGGGTACCTTGTCGTCCTGCAGCTTGTACTTGCGCATGCTCGGCATGGCGTCGATGATGATCCAAGGGACCGCACGGCCAAAGTACACCAGCTCGTGCAGCACGAACGACATGATGCCCGTCGCCAGCACCGGGTTGCCCCAGTACAGGTACCAGTTCGCCCATGCCTTTTCAAAGACGTTAAGCGATGCCAGATCCGTGTTCTTGTACAGATCCGCCGCGAGATGCGTGGTGGCCGGGTTGAGCAGCGACCCGACGGTCGAGTTGAACTGCTGCGAAACAAACTCCATCGTAGCGAAGAGCTGCCAACGATGCTAGGTGCACGTCGACTCCGGTGATGAAGGTGTGGTTGTGGTGGTTGTGGTGGTTGTGGTGGAAGCAACGAATGATTGTCCAAGCGCACTAACGACTAAGGCACGCGGTGGGCTACGACAGGGCGACACGCAGCGAAAGCGTGCAGCTGCCAATGGCCGAGCTGCCTCCGCCACGTCTTTGCTTTGTGGTGCGGAAATTCCCAGGTAAGCACGCAGACGCAGCCTCACGCCATTCTGGCAGTCGCGCTGGGCTGCCTCGAATGTTTAGGATTTTTTCGGCTTCGGCGTCTCGCAAATCAGAGAGAGATTTTCTTCGCAGACGCGCGCGGTGTTACTTTGGAAGCGGAACATCTGCTGATTTCGTGCCTCTCTCTCTCTGCTCCGGCCTGTCTCGCTCGCGTTTCACAACAAATCTTGCTTTTTTGGGGGGGCAGCTTAGCTGAGACTCGTGCAGCCGCCTCTGCTCGACGCGTGTGCCGCACTTGGCACAGTCGAATCACCCGATTCTTGCCACACCTCGCACCGGTCTTTTTTTGCCACCTGCACCGCAAATCACAGCCTCAACCCTGCTTTGCCTCTGCCGACATTCGGCGAGCTCCGCACCCTGACCCACCAATTTCGCTTTAACATCATTGATCCTCCGCAAAATTCCCTACGCACATACTCTCAGCCTCCTGCACGTCTGCTCGGTACAGTAGGAACTTTTGCACCTGTTATACATTTGGCTTCTTCGCTGAGGGACTAGATGTACAGAGATCTGCGCACTAGGCGCTCTGGATGACATAGTTGACGATCGAGCCGAGACTGTTGATGTCCTGGTGCGCTTCGTCCAGCAGCCGCGTGAGCTCGGGTTGCGTCTGCAGCCACTCGAGTTCGGATGAGAACGGCAGTGGTGCTGGCATCGGCTGAGCCGCTGGGACAGGAGCAGCGATGGCTGCGAGGGCTGCAGGATCGATTCCTTCGACCGGGTACGCATGCAGCTTGTTGCGAGCAAGGCGTGCCTCGATGACCTCGACACGAGGCGCATCCGCGTGCGTCTGCAGGTAGGCAGCTACAAGGTGGAGCACATCGAGCGAGTTGCGCGTGATGGGTCGCACGACTTCCTCTTCCACCAGCTGCGCAAGCGCTATTGGCAGCGGCGCGAGTTCGGGAACAGCCACCTCTGCAGGCTCCATGGAGAGCAGGGCTGGAGCATTCTCGGTCTTCTCCGGCGTTGCAGCCGCGCTGACATCGGCTTCTTCGGCCGCGGGTGTGGCAGGGCCCGCCTCTTCCGTCGAGTCGCGCCACTGAAACGGTCCGCGACGCGAAGCCGCCGTAGGCTCGGGTGTCGGCTCGGCCTCTCTGGCCTTGCGCAGTGCTGCGGCCGCCACCAGCTGCGCCTCGGCCTGCGCCATGTGCTGCTCGTACGCATCGTCTGCCTCGTCGAGCAACATCGCGTGCTGCGTCGCCCCACTCACAAACTCGGCCACGCTTCGAACATAGGCACTGCCCTCCAACCCACCGTACACCATGTCGGCCACGATCCGGCTAGCATCCTGCCTTTCGCGGTCGGTGAATAGATCGCCCGTGCGCTTTGCCTCTCCAGCACGAGCAGCTTCGACAAATCGATCCCTGACAGCGCGTGGGAGTGTGAAGCCCTCCCGCTTGTGCTGCAGCTCGGCCTTGACCGCTTCCAGCCCGTCTTGCGCGAGTGCAGTCGTGGGCAGCCCGTGCTCCCGCGCGTCGTCGTCTTGCCTTGCGGCCGTGCCAGTCTTGCGTTGCGATGCAGCCTTCGGACCGTCCAATGCTTGCATGGCCGGCACCAGCGCGCCAAACGGGCCCAGATCCGTGATCTCGAGCAGCCGCGTCAGCGTGGGTCGGAAGTAGCTCCAATCCTCGAGCGTCTCCTTCTCCCTCTCGCGCTCCTTGTCCTTCTGCTTTTTGGGCCGCTTGTCGTTCTTGATCGCCTCGACGTGTGCTGGATTGCTCCACGAGTGCGGCAAGCCATCAACCTCACGGGTCCCCTTGGGTGCGATGCTCGGTACGTGGAACGGCAGGTTGCGAAAGTGAGGCGGCAGCGGCTCCACGTCGTGGCTGAGGTTGGTGTGCAGAGGTTCGGGTTCGGGCGCAATGGCCGAGTAGAGCGGGTCGGGTGCACCGGGACGCACGGGCGGTAGCGAAGAAAGCGGATCCTTGTCGCCCTTCTCCTTGCTCTCGCCTTTGCCATCGTCGTCGTCGTCGTCGCCTTCATCCGCCTTGTCTTTGGCTTTCTCCTTGCCCTTTTCCGCTTCCTTGTCCTTGGCCGCCGAGTCCTGCTTCTGCTTGTCGCCGGCGCTGGAGCCGGTGTAGTCGCCCGGGATAAAGCCGATCGGATGCAGCGACTCGAGCGTGGGCATGAGCACATGACGACCCGTGCGGTGGAGCGTGAGGAAGGTGTGCAGGTCTTCGATGTCGTCTGGGTTGATCGAGCCATCGTCGTCGAACGAGTAGCTGCCCAAACCTGGCTGCAGCTGCGTTTGCGACAGGTTGGCCATCAGCTGTGCAGCGACAGCCGCAGCAGTCGAGGGATCAGTGGCAAGACCCGGTGTGCCTGCTGCCTCGGCCCCGCTCTCCGCCCCTGCGCCCGGTGTAGCCGATCCGGTGAGGCCAGTGCGAGCCAGCAGACGCTTGGGCGTTCCGGGCGCGCCGAGACGTTGCTTCTGCTTGTGCTTGGACGCCTTGCCCGTGCCTCCTACTGCGCCTGGACCCATGGGACTGGCGAGTGCCTGGATGGGCGTGCCCGTCACGGCCGCGAGTCGCTTGCGCAGAGCATCGGGGCTGGCCTGGCGCTGGCCCATGGGAGTCGACGGCGTGCCGCCAGGCTGGGACGAGCCGAAACGACGGCTACCTGAGCCTGCCGGTCCATCGACGGTCACAGATCGTTCGCGCGATTCTCTCCCGCCCGCAAAGCCGGCGCGTGCGCCCTCGTCATCCGAGGCATCCATGTCGTCGTCGTCGTCCAGATCCATGTTGGCATCGCCGTCGTGCGCACCACCGCTGGGCTGAACCGAGTCCTCGCGCGTAAGCGTTCCGCCCGTCAAGCCGAGAGCAACTGCGGCACGCTGCCTGGCTTGCGACGTGACGCGTGCGGCCTCCATGATCGCTTCCACACCCGCGCTGAATGCGAACTGCGATCCGCGCGCGCCTAGACGAGTGGTCATCTCGCCACCGGCAGCATCCGAACCCACTACCACTTGGGCGTCGCCAAGCGGTGGTATGGATGCGTCGCGCTGCAGCGCCTGATTCTGCTGCTGCACGGCGCCACGCAGGACTCGCCGTCCCGAAGCATCGGCGACTTCAATGATGCCGCCGCCCGTGGCAATGGAGGCAGCCTCGCGCGCCATCCTCTTCTGGCGCCGGAGCTCGTCGCCCTTGACGCCGGCGCGGCCGTTGTCGTTGACAGCCATACCCTCGCGCTCGATAGCTCGGTTGCCCCACGTAGCGATGCGCTTGGCTTCATTGTGGTAGAGCGTGCCTTCTGGGTTGAACGTCTGCGCGTTGGAGATGACGAGCTGAAAGTCGGCCTTGAACTCGTCCATGTGGCTGTAGAGGCGGTCGTCCACCTTGCGCTGCATGGTGCCAAAGTCCATGGGCGTCTTGATTACTTCCAGGTAGCCAGGCACCTCGTCCGGGTTGACGGGCTCGCAGAAGAACTTGTAGCTGTCGCGGCGTTGCAGATTTTCGATGAGCTTGGGGATTGCCTCGTAGAGACCTTTTGAGCGCAGACGTTTGATGGGTCTGCGGAATGGGTTGGAGCTGCTGCCGTTGGCGGTGCTCTTGAATGCTCCGTTCTTTCCGCGCAGCCGTGGTGCCGGGGCGTTGTCGCCGGATGCGCCAGCTTCTGTGCCAGTGCCGTTGGGACCTGCCCTTCCGTTGGCTGCTGAAGAGCCTGCTTCTCGTTCGTGCGCGTCGCCCTCTTCGCCCTCCTCGTCTTCATCATCCTCGTCCTCCTCGCCATCTTCCCGGTCTTCGTCGTCATCTTGATCGCCCTCTTCGTCTTCGTCATCGTCCTGGTCCGATGCATCCGCCGAGGCTACAGGCTGGTCATGACCCTCGCCATCATCGGCGTCATCATCTTGCTCATCGTCGTCCGAGTCGTGCAGGTTCGAGAAGCGTGTCGGCGTCGACTGTGATGCGTCGAATGCAGGTGCCTTTCTCTTGAGCGAGATGCGTATGCCACCCAGCGAGCTGGTGGGCCGGCTTCGATTGAGCGAGGGCGAAGCCTGTTCGGCCGTATCGAACTCTGCTGGCGGTCGTGGTCGGCCAAGCTTGATCTGGAGTGTGCGTCGCTTGGGTGGCGGTTCGTCCGGATGCGAGCCGACACCCCTCCCCTGCTGCGCCATGCCTCCGTGACGATACCGAGATGGACTATTCCCCACACGCGCCTTCTTCTTCGACTTTGTTCAGTGCAGCAGTCGAACTGGCGTGGCGACGGCGCCGTGACTGGCTTGCTTGGGCTAACGGCGACTTGAGGTCCCAGCCGACGAGCTTCCTTCTTTGTTTGCCGGCTTTCCTGGGGATGCGCCGACTGCGGGTTGTTGCTCTCGTGCGGCGTGCGGCGTGCGGCGTGCTCGTGTGCGTGTTGCGTCAATATCAAAATGGCCGAAGCGGGAGACGAGGGCGCAGTTGATTTCGAGGTGGCCTCACTCACTCTCCCTCGCTCCCTCCCTCACCTTGCGACTGCGTGCGATTTTCCGTTTTTCTTTTTTCTTCTCCTTTCGTACGAGAAAGTTACCATTCTCTCCTCGAACCTCTTCAAGCACTTCACATGATTCGGAACTTGCCAGAGCTTCACAAAGCACACGACGCCTTCACAGCCGGCAAGGATGAGCAAAAGGGTATCTTGAACACAGCAAGAACAGTGCGGTAGGCTGTGATGTACATCATGGAGTGCGACATAGGCATTCAGACCTCCTTGTAGATCTTGATGGTCTTGTCGGCGCCGCCGGTGATCAGACGCGTGCCGGTTTGGTCAAAGGTGGAGCAGAATACGCCCGCCTCGGCGTCGAGCGAACCTGGCTGGGGCAGATCCTCAGCCACCTGGAAGGGCACGCCTGTGGCATAGTCGAAGAACTTGAGGCTGCCGTCGTCGCCGCCACTGAAGAGCACACCGTCGGCGTTGACGCTGAGCGTGTTGACGAGGGTGTCGTGAGCCATGTTGTTGACCAGCGTACCCTCGGGACATCTCCACGTCTTGATGTTGTTGCCGCCCGCACTGCCGGATGCAAACGTGTACTGCGTCGGGTGGATGGCGAGAGCGCGCACACTCTTCTTGTGGTGCGTCAGCGTAGTGATCGACCTGCCCGCGGCGAGATCCCACAGCTTGACCGTGGCATCCATGGAGCCCGAGATGATCTGCGGCTCGGAAGCCTGACACGCCACAGATGCGACAGTGCCGCGGTGGCCAGTCAGGACGTGCACGGCCTGCCTTGTGCGCATGTCCCACACACGCGCCGTAGCGTCACGGCCACCTGTGACGATCAAATCCAAAGTAGGGTGAAGCGCGAGCGAGTAGATGCCCGACAAGTGGCCGCGGTACTGTCGGATGACCTTGTTGGTTTCCAAGTCCCAGCACTTGACCACGCGGTCTTCACCTGCCGAAAAGAGATACGGGTGTCGGTCGGAAATGGCAATGCCGCGCACGGGCGAGATGTGGCCAGTGAGCGACAGCTTGAGCTCGCCCGAGGCGAGGTCCCAGATCTTGATCATGCGGTCGCCAGCGCCGGTCGCGAACCACTTGTTGCCCGGTTCCACCGCCACGCAGCGCACCCACCCGAGGTGACCCGAGATGACGCGAGCGAGCTTCCAGTTGGGATGAAATGCGGGCATGGCCTTGCGACTCGCCATCTCCTTCTTCTGAATGAGCGCTTGCGAGAGCAGGCCCGATGCTCCACCGCGATGCGACGCCAACGCAAGGGCGTCCGAGCCACCCGCGGAAGCTGCCGACTGTCCGTTGGATGCACTGGCCGCACCGTTGCTGCGGATCGTGAGCGCCTGGCTTGTCGATGGACCCACTGGTCCGACCACGCCGGGTGCGGATGTCGAGCCGCCGGCGTCGATCTGATCTATCAGCCGGGATAAATGCGTCTCGTCGCCCCTCCTCTTGGCCGGTCTCGCTGCTCCGGCTGCGCTTGGTGCGCCCGGACGAGTGGGACCGGCGGCGGTTTGCTGCTGTGCGAGGATGGCAGGTGGCAGCACCTTGGCATCGGCATACTCGGAGCTGATTTTGGAGGAGAGATGTGCTTTTGCCGGTTCGAGAGCAGAAGCATCTCCAAAGTTGTCAAAGTCGTAGTCGTCCTCGATGCGAAACAGGAGGCGCGCGCGTTTCGAGGAACGGGCGAAGAGATCACCGAGTGGAGGCAACGCTGACTGCTCGGTTGCCACCGACGAGCCGGAAGGGCCGGCATGGCTCGCTGAAGAGGAAGCGACGGACATTCCTCGATAAAAAGAGCCGGCGTCGATTGAGACGGTGGAAAGAATGGGTTGGTGGATGCAAGTGGAGCTGCAAAGCTGTCCGACGTGCGCGAAGAAAGCCGCTCGCCAGGTTGCAATTTCGGCAGTCGGGGGCGAGGCAACGAAAAAGTCGCGCTCAGCCTTGAGAACACGACACTCGTGGCTGCGACAGATCACGAGTCGCAATCATTTTGTTTTGGGCCAGCTGAGATGTGGATGACAAAAATGAATGAGTCTCGAATCGGACGCGTTGAGTGCGGAAACTCCGGTCACTTCCACGTCGCTTCCACTCCCACTCCGCCTTTCCCCATTACTACCACCACCGCGCACCCTCAATTGGCGTCCGTACAAACCACGCTGGCATCAGTGCAGATCCATCGCGCATTCTGACAAGTCGACGACGAAGAAGAAGTCAGAACCTGCAGTCCACGTTCACTTGCTCTTTCTCTCGAGAATTCGAGGCAACGGGCTCTCACTGCCAGAAGCGCTCGACTGTGCTCGATTCGGACTGCCGCCACCATGACATCAAAAGACCTGTCGCTCGAGGAGCTCAAGGACCTGCAGAAACAGCTTTCGAAGCTCGCGAGCTCGTCCGACTCGGAAGCCATCCTTTCCGTCTTCTCCAAACTCAAGAGCGGCCTCTCGGCGCCCACAGAAGATGTAATCCGCCAGAGCAAGATCGGCGTCGCCGTGGGCAAGCTGCGCTCGCACTCGGACAAGAAGGTCGCCGACCAGGCCAAGGCGCTCGTCAAGGACTGGAAGGCCACCGTGGACAAGCAGCGCGCACAGCAGCAATTCAGCGCCGCCAGCAGCAAGCCCTCGTCCTCGTCCGCCTCGCCCGCTCCCACATCCAAGCCAGCAGACGCTGCAGCTGAAGCAGAGAGCAACGGCGCAGCAGCAGCGAAATCGTCGGCGCCACCGGCGTCCGCAGCACCGGCTTCCACCACCAAGATTGACTTTGAGATCCTGCAGGACAAGGTGCGCAATGCGTGTCTCAAGCTGCTCTACCAGGCGCTCGAGATCGGCAAGGAGCAGAACGGCCATAGCGACTCGCAGGTGTTCGACGCCGCCGTTGCGGTCGAGGCGGCCATCCTGGCCAACCAGGGCAAGGGCAGCGTGACGGCCGACTACCGCAACAAGGTGCGCAGTCTGTCGCTCAATATCAAGGACAGGAACAATCCGGACCTGCGCGTGCGCGTTGTTGAGCGCGACATCCCCGCCGACAAGCTAGTTACTATGACCAACGAGGAGCTCGCGAGCGACAAGCGCAAGCGCGAGATCGAGGAGCTCCAGATGCAAAACCTCTTCAAGGCCAAGGGTGCCGCCGCACAGGAGGCAGAGACCGACGCCTTCCAGTGCGGACGATGCAAGCAGCGCAAGACCCGATACTACCAGATGCAGACCCGTTCCGCCGACGAACCCATGACCACCTTCGTCACATGCACAAACTGCAACCACAAGTGGAAGTTCTGCTGATCTCCAACAAACTCTTGGAAATTGTATTTGTACCCGCCAAAACCCGGACGTGCCGTCAGAGTATGAACGAGACAACCACCGCTCACCGACGTCTTCAGGCGTTGTGAGATAACCATGTGCTCATTCTGGCGAGCGGACCTAGTAAACAGACTGGGAGGTGGAGGAGAATCAAGATTCGTGACCAAGTGTGGGAGGTCAAAGTGTGGAGAGAAGGGGGAAAAGATATGGTGGGGGGGGGGGGATCTATGCGGCCTGGGCCGTGGAGGGGGCATGAGCCGCCTCGAGATCCTTCTCGCTGTTTGCGGGCGAGAACTTGGCGTCGACGGAGGCCTGTGCGTGCGAGATTTCGGCGCCCTCCTCGGGCCTGTGGAAGTCGTGCAGGAGCGGGAGGGTGAAGACCTCCTCTCCAATCTGGGCCAGGTCGATGCCGAGCGACTCATCCTCTTCCGACGCACGGAAGTGGCAGCCGGGGATACGGTCGATGGCGAACAGCAGGATCAGCGTGAGCACAAAGCTCCAGCCAAAGCCCGATGCCGAGTCGGCGAGCTGGTAGCCGAGCTGGATCCAGTTGTGGTTGATCCATCCACCAGGGATGGGTGACGAGCCGTCGAACGACGCCACGCGGTTGTCGGCGAAGAAGGCAGTGAGGATGTTGCCGACCATACCGCCAATACCGTGTGCCGCAAAGATGTCGAGCGCATCATCGTAGCCGAGCAGGTTCTTGAGGCCCGTGGCAAAGTTGCAGGCGGTACCGCCCACGACACCGAAAGCAACGGCAGCGGGGGTGCCCACGTAACCCGAAGCGGGCGTGATGGCCACGAGACCCGAGATGGCGCCGGAGCAGAAGCCGACGGCGGACCACTTGCGCTCCAGCCTCCAGTCCCAGAACATCCAGGTGAGTGCACCGACCGACGCGGCGACCTGGGTGACCATCATGGCCTGCACGGCACGCAGGTTGGCGCCGAGCGCCGAGCCACCGTTGAAGCCGAACCAGCCGAACCAGAGGAAGACGGTGCCGAGGATGCAGTAGCCGACGTTGTGCGGGCGGTACGCCAGCTGCTCCGAGCCGTAGCCCTTGCGCTTGCCCAGGAAGATCGAGATGGCGAGCGCAGCCGTGCCGGACGAAATGTGCACGGGAGTACCACCGGCAAAGTCAAGACCACCCATCACGTTGGACCAGCCAAGACCGACGTTCCAGGTCCAGTAGGCGATCGGGTTGTAGACGATCGTCGTCCAGCAGAACGCAAAGATCATCACGGGCCCCAGACGCGCACGGTCGGCAAACGCACCGCACGCGATGACCACCGTGATGGCAGCGAACATCATCTGGTAAATGCAGTACAGCAGCTGCGGCAGCACCGTGCCTCCAGACGAAGGACCGATATCAACACCCATGAGACCAAAGTTGTCCAGGTTCTATTTACCCAATGCAAGCGTTATTGTCAGCTTCAGCTCATGCTGTACTGTAGAAAAAGAGGGGAGACTTACGCCGATGAACTTGTTGGTCGAGGTTGGGGAGAAGGCGAGCGAGAAGCCCCAGAAGAACCATTCGAACGTGACGACGGCCATCAGGCACATGGACATCCACAGCATCGACAGCGCCGACTTCTTGCGCAGCAGACCCGAGTAGAAGAAGCCCACGCCGGGAATCATGATGAACACGAGCGCCGTCGACACGATGATCCACGCCATGTTGCCGAGGTTGTAGATGATGTCCGTCGGCTCGCCAGCGACGACGGCGTTGGTGAGGATGTTGCCATCCGCCATGTTGGTTGCGTTAACCATCTTGGGCTAAATTCGCAGGCTGCTTGCCTTTTATATTTCGACCAGCGATCGAGATCGATTGGAACAAAGGAGAGGTGGGGGAAAAAGGGGGGACCCAATGGAGCGGAAGGTTGCTCTCTTTTTTAATGAGCTGGACGGGACCCGCGAGGTCAGCAAAGATCTCGTGGTGTGGGGCAGGTGGTGGGGGTGCTTCGAGTGCGGGCGGTGTGGGACGTGGACCAGCCAGGGTTATATATGCTCCCAGATGAAGACGCGGTGGGCGGGGCGTGGGTAAGTCGACGTCCGTTGGCCTTGCGCGCGCGAGGCTGGCGCCAACGTTCCCAAGTCGGTGGGGCACTGTGACTGTCATCGGCTCACGGTGGGCTGTTCCAGGAACGGGGATTAGAGGGTATCTAATCAACCGAGATCTGCGTTGCGGAACGACGATGCTGCACTGCACAAGGGGTCGAGGCAGCAGCCGCTGAAACGGACAGTGGGGATGTTACGAAGCGGAGAGGAGAGAGGACAACATGGGGGATTCGCGCTCCGACGCCTGCATCCAACGGGCATCTCGCTCGAAACCGCGGTCAGGACGATAGGAAGCTTCCGGATCACCTTGCCCAAGGGTGCACCTCGCCTGCCTGCACCGCTCCGAAAACCCCGCCACCTTGATCTTTGTCTGCGCATCTCTTCTGCCTCTCTCCATCCGGCCCGCCAAGTATCCAAGCCATCTTGGCAAAGGTCGGCTCGGCACGAGCTTGTCTCGCACTGTGAACTTGTTGGTGCTCCCGGGGCATCTCGGAGACAGTCTGGCTTAGGCGAGGCGTTGCCAAGACGACCAAGCCTTGGTGTGATGCTGGGCCCGTCATTTCACGCATCTTGAAGAGATCGCTCATTTGCACCGCGGAACAGGGCGGGCTTGGAGTTTGAAACCGGACCAAGAGACAAAGCTTGACAGAAGGGTCGAGTTGCGAGCCAAGCATGAGTCTGTTATCTCTCGGATGCACATTGCGGTACCTGCATCAACAGCTGTTCGCCTCGGCACCGCAGTCCACCTCCGTCCGGCTCACGATGGGCGCCCATGTGCGCCTTGACTCGCGATGAGCCTGATTCGATGTGCTCGCAATTCGCCAGGTGCGGGGGCTAAAGGAGGAAAGAGGGTTTTGCTTATCGGCCAACATCGCGCGAAACGAGATGGGGAGACGCGGGGGATGAACATCGGCACGGCGACCGACTTTGGACAGTGCTCCTGCGGAGAGCGTTCCTGATGAGCTCGCCAGAGATAAGGCGCGTGCCGGATTGGCCGGAGCGAGCGAAACTCAGGGTTGCGAGCCAGGGTTTGAAGGCCACATGCACATGGCAGCCGCGTGGGGGATGCTCGCAGAGATAAGCTTTGCCGAGACGAGGCGCAACTCGACATTCTGCCTTACACACCGATAAGACCCAACTTCAGCCTCCGCTGCAGCAGCTCAACGCGTCGCCCGCCGGGATAGCCAGTTGTATATAATCACGACCCGCTTTCCTCGCTCTTTGTGCGAGCATAGTCGCGGTCTGACAAGGAGTTGTGCTGAGCAACGGTTGCTGAGGCAGTGTATCATAGCAGTCTGGACGATGCGTCTGAGTCTGTTCATGGTGGGACCGATGAGCACCAAGATGAAGCTGAGTGTTCGGTCGGCAGAGCAGTGTTGGATCGGTTGGTAGGGCGTGGGCGCCTATCACTGGCTGACAGATTTATCTGCGTCCAATCACATTGCGTCAATTTTTACGGCGCTTCTTTCTGCTGAATGAGGGAGGCCTAACATATTGCTGGCTTTTCTCGGAAATCGAAGATCGGGTCGATAGACGAGCAGATGCAAAGCATGACGGCTCTGACAAGCTCACCTCAAGCGGCTCTGACTTGCACACTGCTTGCACACTGCTCGCATACGTAGCTTGCACGGAGCGAGCGCTGGATCGGACAGAGACGTATTATTGACAGCACAAATCTCGAATCACAACCACTGCTTGGGGAAGTGCTTGAGCGTTGGGCGGTCGGCGCGGAGGTAGTGGCGCTTCTTGTCCTGGCGGATGAGGCTGGCCCTTGGGTCGAGCGGAAGCGCATCCACGTCTGGCGTCCTGACGTTGGCTTCTTTGATGAGTGCATCGAGCGTGTCGGAGCACCATTTCATGTTCTGCCTCTCATTGGGGAACAGCTCGCACGAGATCTTGATGTTACCCTTGGGCGATTCCTGCGCCGTAGCCGGTGCGGCGGTGGGGTGGAACCTGCTTCCTGCGAGGAGGAGGAGCTTGTGGCGCGACTTTTCGTCCTTGACGGCGCCCGATTTGGCGAGAGCATCGACGCTGACGTTGAGTACGACCTTGCGCGAGGCGGGGTGTTTTTCGCCCTGGTAGTGCTGGAAGCGGTACTGGACGCACTGCGCCGTCGTGGGCGGCTTGTACGCCTGACGCATGCCGGCGAGCTTGGGGATTTCGAACTCGATCGTGCGCAGCACCTGCAGCGTCTCGCGCTTGCGCTGCAGGATCAGGTGGCCCAGCGTCGGCACATCGTCGTAGTTGAACTTGCCCATCTTGCGAAGCGCCATGGGGTCATTGGCGTTGCGCTGCTTACGCGGTTTGGCGCCGACACTTGCGGAAGCCGAGAAGGCTCGCACGCTGCCATTTGCTGTGTTGAGGGCGCTGCGAGACGATGACGCTGCTGCAGCACTCGCAGCACGTATCGACGAGGATCCGAGGGCCGCCGACATGGTGATGGGGGTCGTTCGGACGAGGGGGAACTGCGGGACTGAGCGGACGTTCCTGGAGACTCTTCGTGTGATGCCGTCGGGAGTTCGGTGATGCGAAGCAGGTGGAGCAGATAGGATGAAGCAAGGAGGCCGATGCCAACCGATGCGCGAAAAAGATGGCGGTGGACGACGCTCTGGAAAAGAAGAAAGCTTCTCGTCACGTGCCTCGTTCCTCCAAGTCTAACACTTTGCATTTTTTCAGCTGTTCCGCGGATCGGAGTCGGTGTGGAAGAAATTGCGCATCTGCAACTTTGTGCGCGGCTGGACCCTTTGCGCCTTGCCTCCACCACCGCCTTTCTACCAACATGCATCCTACACCTGTCCTTGCGGCCACCCCGGTCGCTGAGCCCTCACAGCCACCTCGGGACGATGTACCTGGCGAGCAGTACATGCTTGTGCTGTCGGGCTTGATCGGAAGTGGCAAGTCGACGTTCGCACGGGCGCTGGTGGAGCATTTCAGCGACTGGCGTCGGTGCAACCAGGACGAGCTTGGCGACCGACACGCTGTGGTGTACGCTGCACGCACAGCGCTACTTGCCGGCCACCACGTTGTGATCGACCGAACCAACATCGATGCCAAGCAGCGTCGGACGTGGCTGGAACTTGCGCGCGAGCTGAATGCGCCTAGCGCGGACGGCGAGCGCACACGCAACGTGGTGACGATCTCGCTCACACTCACCATCTCGATCGACGAAGCCGAACAGAGACTCAAGCTGCGCGTTGGGCACGAGACGATCCAGACACCAGAACAGGCGCTGGGGATCCTGCCGCACTTTTTGAGGACGTATCAGAAGGCATCAATCGAGGAGGGGTTTCACTACGTGCTTACGTGGCCGGCGACGAGGATGTCGCAAAACCCAACGCGCGACGAGGTCAACGCCATGCTGTTCGACAGACTTGCTGGGGTGGAGAGGGGAGAGGGTTTGCTGCCGGAACGACCACCGCCTAGAGCAGGAGGAAGAGGAAGGGGGAGAGGAAGGGGACGTGGCGAAGGGAGACCTGCCAGGGGCACTTTGGCGCTTCATACGCCCCACCTCTCTCAGCACAGCCAGTCGGAGTCGGTGCAACAGCAGGCTGGGTTTGAACAGTCACACATTCCGCCCTCGTTCGCTGCGGCCGCAGCTGCTCCTCCAGCAGCATCGACGTCTGTGCCGGCTCAACCGCCACTCTGACATGCACCGCCAGCTAGAATGTCAGGCTGCGTAGGACAAGATACCCCCAAATATGACAGACGCATCGAAAAGATTGATAACGTATATGCCCTCGACCGCGCGCTTCGAATGCAGGCTTGTGTGTGCTACTCCTTCTCGGGATCTCTGGTCGGAGATGGGTCTGGCTCGGGCTCCGGCTTGAGCTTGGCTTTCGACTCGAGCTCGGCAGCGAGTGAATCGACCTCGTCTGGCACTGCGACCTCGTCTTGCACTGTGCTTGCCTTGTCTGCAGCTCGAACCTCCTTAGGTGGTGGCTTGGACTCTTCCGGTTCCTCCGCCTTTGTCTGTCGGGACTGTTCTCGTTCCTCCGCCTTTGTCTGGCTCGGCTTGGAGCCACCTAAGCTTCGATAGCCCTCCGCCTTAAGACTCTGCAGCTCGTCGTGCCACTCTTTACCCATGAGTTGCGTGAGCTTCTGTACTGCATCGTCGGCCTTGCCCTGCCAAAAGACGTCGCGGGTGCGCCGTCTGCCGCCATATGCGAGGCCATCAAAATCGAATCCCGACTCCGCAAACATGGTTGCGCCCATGCTACCGCCCGCATTGCCATCCGAGCTAGCAATTTCGCCGACCTTTTCGAGGTTGAGCAGTACACGTGGACAGTCTGCTGGGACGGCATCGATGAGCGATGCAAACGGCTGCACCTGCAACGACGTTCCCATCACAATGAGCAAATCGGCCTTCTTGAGGTCCGGAATGCACCGGAAGAATCTCGACGGCAAGCTCTCGCCAAAGAACACGATGTCCGGCTTGACCAGTCCGCCTTCGCCCCTTTTGCGACCGGGACACTTTGGCCTGGGACACCTTGCCACCTCTCCGTTTTCCACCTTGGACCTGATCCATTCGGGGTCCACGCGGTGCTTGCATGCGATGCACGTGGAGGTGGCGAAGCTGCCGTGGGCTTCAACGATGCGATCCTCGCTCACGCCAGCGATGCGCTCGAGCGTATCCACATTCTGGGTGAAGACGCGCAGCAGCTTATTGCGTGCCTGCAGCTGCGCCAGAAAGTAGTGCGCCAACGCCGGCTTGAAGTTGCCCGGATACAGATGCTTGGCGAGCGTGAAGAACGGCTGCGGCTTGCGCTGGAAGTAGGCGATGTCAAATATCGCTTCGGCATAAGGCAGGTTGTACTGCGCCAGGTTCGAGTAGAGCCCCGTGCCGGGCGATCGAAAGTCGGGGATGGGTGGGGAGGCGGATGTAGAGATGCCTGCGCCGGCGAGCACGACGACGTTGCGTGTGGCAGCGTCGGCGAGCAATGCGGCTACACCTTCGAGCGAGGGTCCATGCGGCGATGGAAAGAATGCGTTGTCGCTGTCGGTGCCATCGTGAGGCGGCATGGTGAGAGAGGACCGTGCGGTGGTGGCGAGAGGAGCAGTGTCGTGTGGAGGCGGAAAGACGGAAAGGCGGGGAAGTGGATTTTTCAGGCGCATTTTTGGGACGACTTTTTTGGAACAACCAATTCGGCGAATTCTGGGAGAAGAGCGGTTCGGCTCGGCTGTGTGCGCGGATTGTGCAAAGCCGGGGTTCGGATTCGTGAAATCGCCATTTTGGTGGGGATGGGGGCGGCCACCTCGGCTTCATACGTCACGCCGTCCAGCCTGACGCACTGCCTGTCCCACCAAAGAGTCCGAATTTTAGAAGAAGCTTCTCCCCCCACCCTCGCTCTGCTCTCTGCTTTACACCCACCATCTTTCTTCACAGCATCTGCAAGCATGGCCGAACTCATCACTGCCAACGACCCGCGCAAGGTGGTCGTCATCACCGGTTGCTCGTCCGGGCTCGGCCGCTCCATGGCCATCGAGTTCGCCGCGCAGCCGCACTACCGCGTGTTTGCCACGGCGCGCAATGTCGAGGCGCTGCGCGAGCTGCCGGCGACCATCGAGCGCGTCCAGCTCGACGTGACAGACGCACAGTCGATCAAGGCCGCATTTGAGGACATCCGCCAGTGCACAAAGGACCGCATCGACATCCTCATCAACAACGCCGGCGTGAACCTCGCCGTCGGCCCGCTCATCGAAACACCCATCGACAACATCCGCAAGACCTTCGATGCGAATGTAAGTCTCATGACCCCTCTCCTTGCGCCCTCTTTCGATGTTTGTGCTGACTGTCTTTGAATTTCGGGCTGGCACAGTTCTTTGGACTGATCGCGGTGACGCAGGCTGCGGTACCGTCCATGATTCGTCGTCGCTCGGGCGTGGTGGTCAACATCGGCTCGGTAGCTGCGATTGCATGCATGCCGTTCGGTGCGCCCTACTCTGCGTCCAAGTCGGCCGTTCATGCGCTTTCGGACACGCTTCGACTCGAGCTCGCCGGTTTCGGCATCAAAGTGGTGGTCGTGGCTCCCGGTGCGATCAAGTCGTCGATCGCCGACAACACGCAGAAGAACCTTCCCACCGCAGAGCGCGGCTCGGACCCGGACGATCTCGGATACCTGCCTGCCGACTCGCTGTACAAGCACGTTGAGGACCTCGTCAAGTTCCGCGCCGAGTTCAGCCAGCAGGGCGAACCCACGCCCAGCGAGACGTTTGCGCGCAACGTGCGCAAGTGGGTCGCAGCCTCAAACCCAGGCGCTTACTTGTTCACGGGCAAGAAGAGTCTCGCCGTCTGGATCACCTACTATCTCCCCACCAGGGTCAAGGACTGGATCGTCGGTAGGATCTTCCAGATTCACCGCATCGGTACCAACGCCCACAAGAACAAGAACATCTAGACTCCTGTACTTTGCACTTTTGCCATTCACATTCGTTTTCCCCAGCTTGCGGGGTGCAACTAGGTCATGTGGATGGGTAACCAGACCGTCTTGCCCTGATCCGCAACGACGAAGACATCGTCTTTGGACTGTGAATGCAGCAGAGCGGTTTCGTCGCGCACGCGCGCAAAGCGCAGCTGCTGCTTGGAGCACGCCTGCCGCAGTTCTCGTACATCCGCCCTAGTCTGTTCCTCGTTGCGCACAAATGTGCCATAATGCACGGCCAAACTCACCACCTTCCGCGGCGTCTTCTCCTCTGCCTTGAAGATGCCGTGGCACTCGACCGCGTCGTACGGGTCCATGTGGATGCTCGACGTGAGTGTGCCCGATACGCGCGGGAAGGGCGACATCGCACGAGGGAACGGATCCCACGACCTAAAGTAGCTCAACGAGCTACCCACACTGATCGGCAACAGCAGCAGATCAAACGGCCCACATCGTCGCGCGATTTCGCCGAACGCTGGACACGCAGGATACTTGTGCCGCTTCTCCGGACTGTCATGGTGGAACTTTAACCCGGTATCCCCCGCAAAGAACGCTGCGAACCGCCCACCGTCGTTGTTCCACTCGACCACCCAGCTCGCCCACAAACTCGCGTCTTTATCCCCCGCTCCGCGCCCACTACCGTGCTGTGCAGGCGTACACATCACCTTAACCGACCCAGTCCCGGTGGATGTGAGAGTGGCATGATCCCACCAGTCGAGCTCGCTGACCTGGTCTTTATGCCACCCGAACCCACCTGCGCCCGTCAGCTTGTCCTTGACCCCGAGCGGGACGATGGCATGGATGCGGTCACCGCGCACGTGCCGCAGCTCCCGGAACGTGTGGTAGTCCAGATGGTCGTAGTGCGAGTGCGAGATCACCACAACGTCGATCGGCGGCAGCTCCGCCACGCTGCACGGCGCCGGCGTGAAGCGCTGCGGCCCCGCCGACTGCGACGGCGAACAGCGCTCGCTAAAGATCGGGTCAGAAAGAATGTTGAGCGATCGACCCGGAACATCCTCCCTCCCTGCACCACTGGCGCCACCCAGCGGCGGAAGCTGCAGCAGCGTGCTTGCGTGCCCGAGCCACGTCACTCGTGCTGCAGGACGAGAAGGGTCGGTTGGATCGCACCACTCGTTGACCGCGCGCTCTTTGGCCTTGAAGTCCGCCTCACCCCCGTCAGACGGCCCTGTAACGTCGCCGACGGAAGCCTTGGTGTCTCGGATGTCCTTGACTTCGTTCTGCAGCGCCGAAGACGGCCATCCCCAGTGCGGCTGTACGACGCCGACGTCATCCCATCCCTCTCCGAGCTCCTCATCCTGCTGCTTGGCGAGCTGCAGCTGTCGCTGCGCCTTCTTTTGCGACTTGAATCCGGACGCACGTACGGATCCGCGACCGGATCCTTCGGTGTAGCTGTCCGGCAGCCCCCACTTGAGCCCGCCGTTGAGCAGCTCTTTCACGCCCGGCTTGCGGAAGCTCTTGCTCCATGGATTGCAGAACGTCAATCGCGGCAGCACGTGGCTCTCGCTGGACTTACGTTCCGGCTGACCATTATTCGTGTCGGCACGGTCGGCAGTGGAGTTGCGTCGCGGCGAGGATGCGCCCGAGGTGAGCTGGCCGAACGCGCTCGAGGTGGCGCGGTTGAGCTGCGAGACCATCGTGGGCACCCAGTGATCCGGCAGCTCGTCGGGCGAAAGCGTCTGCGAGTCGGCGGCTGGATCAGCCGAGCGGCACGTCAGCTTGATGTCGTATCCGAGCGACTGCTCATCTGACCCCGTCGCGTTGCCGTTCTGCTTGGCCTTGTCGTCCGCTTGGTTGGCAGGCACATCGTCGTTCGACGAAGACGATCGCGACGACGGCGGCGAGTGGGTCCCATCGGCCTCGCCGCGCGACTCGAGCCTATCGCTCAACTTCCGGTGGTGATGCTGCTCGTCTTCATGGTGACCATTGCCGATATGTGGCAGATGCGGATGGTGCTGTGGTTCGGCCATCTCGGCTGGTATCTATGTGCCCTGAAGCAGGCTGTCTATGCGCTGTGTATGTCGGTTCCGGGTATCTTGGTGGATGGAAACGTGTCTATGGAGGATAAGGTATCGTGGTGAGACCGAGCATGGTGTGGATGTAAGCCAACGTGGCTGACAGGGTTCAGGCGATAGCACATGGCTGAGCAGAGGTACCGTTGGCTGGAAATAGCAACGGGCTGTTGAGGGCGGTGTGTGCACAGTGACGCTGCTGCACATGAATCGGTGCAACGTTCCACAACCGGACAGCTCTTGGCACGTCGGCTGCAGCCCAGCATTCAAGCTCTAACATTTTCTCGCTTCGAAAAGTGGGTCGGATCTCGGATGCTTGGCAGGTTCCGGTGGACCCTGAAGGACGGCGTTGGAAGAGGCCTTCCTTCTTGCACAACTCGGAGGCTGGAGCCATGTCGACCGAGGCTGCTACTGCGGACGTGAGTGCGGTCGATCATGAGCAGCTCGCCTCTCTGGCGCTGTCAACTTACCTCTCTCTGCCGCCACGTGGCGCCAAACCGGGCATCAAGTCCAACGGCCGACTCGAATGGACGGTGCTAGCCGCTTTTGCTCTGTCCTTCCCTTCGACGGATGGGTCCACGTCGCGCGAGTATACGCTCATATCGCTCGCAACGGGGCTACGATGTCTTCCGTATGCCTCGCTGCCAGTGCACGGCGACGTGCTGCACGACCAGCATGCCGAAGTCCTCGCACGGAGGGCGGCGCGTCTATGGCTCCTCCACCGCCTCGAACAGGAACTCACGTCGCCCGATGGCGTCGCTAACGCGCTCTTCGAGCCAGAGCCTTCCGACGCACTCGATGGGGCAAATAGATGGCGGCTGCGGTCAGACGTGCGCTGTCACCTGTACGTGTCGACGCTGCCTTGCGGAGCGGCCTCCAGCCGTCTGCTCGAGTTCCAACGCGCCGCCCAAGATGCCGCAGCTCAGAAGCCCGGCGCGCCAACTCCGGACGAGCTTCTCAACGGCTACCTATCCGCCGCCACCAACAGTACGACGACCAGTGACAGCCAATCTGTCGCAGCAGGCGTGGTACGAGGACGGGCGTCTTCGACTCAGCAACCGGGCACATCGGCCTCGCTTCGCACCAAGCCAGGCCGCCCCGATGCGCCGCCGAGCATATGCATGTCGTGCAGCGACAAGCTCGCGCTCTGGAATGCGCCCGGTGTGGGTATTCAAGGCGCACTGCTATCTGCACTCATCGCACCGGTCCACATCAGCTCCGTCACGATCTCCGACCATCCGCTGCGGTACATCTTTCCGCCTTCCCACCCGGACGCTGATGCGCGCGTGGGCCAGCTGAAGCTCGTGCTGGCAGATGACTGTAAGCGTGCACTCGAACGGGCGATGGATGGTCGACGCTTGATCGAGGTCGGATGGTCAGGGGCCGTGTTTCCAGACAGCAAGGAGGCAAAGCTGCAAGCCAACTCGGCAGAGGCTGAGCCAGAAAGCTGCGTCAACTCCGTC
Source organism: Moesziomyces sp. F5C1 (assembly GCA_003004715.1). Lineage (NCBI taxonomy): Eukaryota > Fungi > Basidiomycota > Ustilaginomycetes > Ustilaginales > Ustilaginaceae > Moesziomyces > Moesziomyces sp. F5C1. Next base: position 1,632,802 of record NXFR01000001.1, on the reverse strand, counting down.
GTTCATATTGCCGATCCGACGGGGAAGGGGAAAAAGGCAAAGATCGAGAACCTCGCAGCTGGAACAAAGATGGGCGCACCCACAAAACGCGCTGCCGGGCAACCACTCAAACCCGCCGCGAGATCGGGCGTGTGCCGACTCAACTACTTCACTGCCGTCGTTGCCACATTGCGCGCGATAAGCCGGAGCGTTCCCGATCAAGTGGTGTACGCAGATGCAAAGCAAGGACACCTAGGCGAAGGAGCAAAGATGTACCGTCAGGCCAAAGAAAAAGTGCTAGGTCCACGCGGTACCGCCCAGCAGGCAGTCGACAGTTTCCTCGAACGCGCCACCCGCGCTACCGCCATTAACACGCCCGCACCCACACCGGATCCGGCTGCGGATGCACCACTGCTTCACGGCTGGCTCAGATCTCCTGCCCATCTCGCGCACTTCGACCTGAACGGCCAACGCACACCGCAAGTGTGATGGAAATCATATTGATTGCAAGAATTCGGGTGTGCCGATCGGGGGTTGTGCGTCGTCACTGTGACTGTAATGGAAAACAACTTTACTGCAGACTTTCGGGATTGTCGATCGGGATCCAAGAGGGAATGTATGTGGTCACGCCGTCGCGTGTGGTAGAGCGTGGGAGCTCACCGGTCCAGTACCATCCTTTGCCGCTCTCATCCAGCCGGTAAGAGAGGTAGGGCGAACGGGTGACCAGGTCGAATACGTCGGGGTCCGCCCAACAGCCCACATCCGCCTCGTCTGCTCCAGGGGCAATCTGGCAGTAGAAGTCAGTCTCGTCCAAGAGAAGATCTCCTTTTTTCCCGAGCACGATGCGCAGCTCCGGTGGCTGTTCGCAGTACTGAGCCCACAGACGCTCGTAGGCATGCTTGCCGGATTCCGTCTTGCGCCAATAATCGTCCGCATCGCCTGTACGCTTCCTCTCTGGATATGGCCTTGTAGCATCGCTGGCGTTCGCGTCGGACACCTCTGCCGCACAAAGATCATGCACCGTGCGCATCGCGGCGTGGAAGTAGTGTGCGTCGGCTGGCTGCGCTCGCCGAGGTTTGAAAGAAGCCTCAGCCTGCTTGACCCGCCCAGACGAGCTACGAGCTGCCTCTTTTTCCTGCTGGAATGGGGATTTGAGAGGGTTGTTCCACTCCCTTCGAAAGTCAAGCAGCATTAGTCGAAAGCGGCGCAAGCGGGCGCCGCGCCTGGCGAGCCTTGACAGCGACGACTGAAGTAGCAAGCGGCGTTCAGAGACACCCACCGACCGCGGCAGTTCCTGATCCTCATCGAATTCCCAGTCGTCGTACTCCGCATCTTCTCCCTCGCTCCATTCAACCCATGCCTCAAAGTGCATTAGACCGCCCCAGTACAAGTGCGACAGACGCAGACACTCGAGCGCCTCGCACGATGGAACGGGCCTTCCCAGTCTCTGCTGCCGTTCATCCTCGTCCCCCAGGCAGCCGATGAACGCCAGGCGGGGATTGGCGCCCATTAAGTGGAGGTGCGTCAAGCGTGAGAGTGGAGCACACGACGCGAGGTCGCCAGCCGGTGGTGTCCACAGTCCCTGGCGCCCTGATATTGTGAGCCTGCGCGGACGGCAGACGGACCGATCGCGAAAGAATAACATCGCTACTTCGTGAGTCTCGAACGCAAGCACGTCGAGCTGAGTCGCGTGATCGAATAAAGATCGTAGGTTTTTGAAGAGCCAGTAGTGGGATTTCAACTTTCTTCGATATGGAATTTCGTCGTCTCGTAGCATGATGGCACGGATCGAGGCTGCTCGACTCGGTGAAGCAGGATCGTTGTCATGGCCCTCAGGTGGCAAGGAGATGGCGTCTGCAAAGAGATTGAAGGCTACGAAAGTCCGCAGGACAGGCGCGCGACGAACAACAGGACGCAGTGGAGCCCCCGCAAGTGCAAGCGATTGTAGGTCCTTATTGGGGTCGGAGGTGAGCTTGAGCTTGTAGTCGAGGTCAGCGCCAGATGGGTGAGGGGACGTGGAAGCGTAAAGGTCGCTCGACCGAACGTAGGCTACGATGCGCTCGAGCACCTCGGTGGGGAGTGCGGTCGCCATCGCTACGTATGTGCGTGAATACACGAGGGAATGGAGGATGGACTGAGATGGCTGGATGAAAGTTGGTGATTCTCGGGCAAGGGCTTGACCTCGGAGTGCTGGCTATTTATCATTTGCAACTCGGCGCTATCTTCGAACGAGTCTCCAGAAAGGCCGGGGGAACGGCAATGTAGCGGCGAGAAAGTGAGGTCCATAGGGCACATTGTCAGATGCGCGCTGAAAGGCAGATGAGAGGATGACGAGACGGATGCGATTAAGCTAGAAATCCGTCTGCGCAGTCGAGCCTAATTCACGGCACTCTTTCTCCGATGATCAGGGTGGTGATAGGTCCGCCCCGAAGAGGACGCTGCGCCAGGCGCCCTGTTCAAGGTCACATCGTCGTCACACGCCGCCTCTTTATTAAATCACACTGCGCAGTCAAGGTTCGGCCTCGAGCCGAAAAATGAGCGGGAGATCAGAATGGAATTGCTGATGGGATGAGCTTTGTCTCGCCAGCAGCACTCGTCGTCGAGCGCGGTAGCTGGCCCGTCCAATACCACACCTGACTGAGGTCGTCGGCACGATAGGAGAGAAAGGGCGACTGGTCGACTAGTTCAAACACGTCGGCGTCGGCCCAACATCCCACATCGGCACCTGCCGAAGCAGCCGTCTGGCAGTGATAATCCAAAAAGCTTTCGCGACGGTCGTGTCCGTTGGGTCGCGCGCATACAACTCTGAGCTCCGGCAATTCGCTGCAGCTTTCGGCCCATAAACGCACGAGCGCATGCTTGCCCGCTTCGACCAGACGCCAGTATCGATCGCGCTCCTCCGTCCGCAGCTCCACTCTCGTGGGCGTGGATGCTGTCTCGCTTTGACCCGAACCTCCGTCGTCACCCGTCGTCGTTTCTTGATGGTGCTGCATCGTGCGCATCGAGGCACGGAAGATGTGTTGATCGGATAGTTGCGCACATCGATCCTCCAGCACTGCTTTAGGTGACACAATGGAGTGTTGTGCTGTGCTGAAAAGTGATGGTGGAGGCGGGAGTAATCCGAGCGGGCTCAGTTCGAGCAGCACCAGGCGCAGACGAGGCAAACGAGCGGCACGCACACCGAAATCATACAGAGCCTCCTGCACAGCAAAGCGCCTCGCCGGACCTAGTGGTGCTCTTGGCGCCTGCAGTTGCGCCTGCTGGTGCGTATTGAGCTGCTCGTACTCCTTCCACGCCCGTCTCCACGCCACATACGCCTCGAACTCGACCAGCGCATCGGGCGGTAGTAGCGAAAGACGAAGGCACTCGAGCGATCCGCACGGAGAGAGGCCTTTGCTTATACTCTCGGGCACATTGCCCTGCTCTTCCGCATGGATCGCTTCACCCACCAGAAACGAGATCAGCGCCGGGGGAGGCACGATCTTGATCAGGTGCAGATGCGTGAGCTTCGAGAGCGGCGCAAGCGATTGGATGCTTGAAAATGGCGGCGCCGAAAACGAAAGATTGGATAGCGTGAGTCGACGTGGGCGGCAGACGGTGCGCGGATGGAGCAACTCGAGGAATGCGGCGCCCGCCTGCCGATGCTCGAGCCAAATCAAGTCGAGCTCGGATGCGTGGTCAAAGAGCCATCGTAGGCTGTCCGTGTAGCCGTTCTGGTCGGCGAGCGTATCACCCGGCTGCAGCAGTCCGTCGCCCGGCGGCAGATGGATGGCGCGCACCATGACCGCTCGCTGGCCCAAAGCACTGCGACTGGAGCCGGGAGATGTGCGTGGCTTGACATCAGCCGCGATCGTGTTCGCCAAGAGGTTGAGCGCTTTGAGCGTGCGCACGAGTGGCGCGCGGTATAGAGCATCCTGCGCGAGCTCGTGCAGTAGAGAGCACGACAGGCATACCGCAAGCAGATCCGAGCTCGTGCTCGATGGCACCGATGGAGCGTATTCGAGATCAGCGCCAGAAGGATGCGGAAGTGTCGAGGCGTATGCGTCGATCGACGGCAAGAGAGATGTGACGATCCGCGCGAGTAGCTCGGCGGGGAGTGCGCGCGTCATTCTGTTGCCGTCCGCATATGCTTGTGCAACAGTCGGAACAGACAAACAGCACGGATGCCGTTCAAGCCGATATGGTGGTGGTCTCCACGAAAAGTAGACTCGGCAGAGTACGGAGAGTGCGGAGAACTTGGTTTTCAGGGTCCAAACGCGCCTCTGCTGCATCGCCTTTCCTCCACATCCGCGGATGGCCAACCGCAGCGGCGAGCGATGCACGGCCCGCGCGTGTCCCACAGCGCAGCCGCCTGTGACTCGCTTATCGCCTGGCAACACCTCATCACGCGACACTAGCCATTCCTTCCCGACCACCATCCAATTCTTCCTCGACGTAACAACACTGCAACACCGTCATAAGATGGGTGCCGCCAGCGAGGCTCAGCTCGGCCTACCGCCGCTGCGTAGGCCGTCTTTCTTTCAGCGACACGCCCGCCTGCTCAAATGCGTCCTAGCCCTCCAATGCGCCCTGACCTTTGTGCTACTGCACATGACGGACTACTCGCTCATCCCTGGCCTCTCGCCCAATCGTTCCTCGGCAAAAGCTGCGCCATCCTTTTCGCACACAATCGCTGCATCTGGCGGGAACGAGGCATGCCCGCAAGTCCCTCCGTTCGAGCTTCCGCCAGGCAACAGCAGCACCAATGTCGACATCGATCTGCCGTCGGACATGGATCTCGCTAGGCTGCTCTCGGGAGCTGTGCAAGTGGACACTTCCGTCGGCGATGACTGGCCCACCGTACAGCAGGACCCGGCTCGATGGGAGGCGGTTTTTGCTCCTCTGCACGCGTACCTGCGCACTGCGTTCCCGCTGGTGCATGCTCCCGATTCGCGCGTGCGTCTCGAAAAGGTCAACAAGTGGGGACTTGTATACACTCTTCCGGGCACCGACGAGTCGCTGCCTCCGCTCGTGCTCATGGCGCACCAGGATGTGGTGCCCGTCGAGCCCGAGACTGTGGGCGCTTGGACGCATGCACCGTTCTCGGGCTTCATCGACCACGACCACGGCCTCGTGTGGGGACGCGGCGCGAGCGACTGCAAGGCGTCGCTGGTATCGATCCTCGCCACGCTCGAGAGCGTGCTGCGCTCCGGCTACCAGGCCCAGCGCACCGTGGTCGCCTCGTTCGGGTTTGACGAAGAGAGCTCCGGCACGCAGGGCGGCGAGAAGCTCGCGGCGTTTCTCGAGACGCGCTACGGCAAGGACGGCGTGGCGCTCATCGTCGACGAGGGCGGAAGCATCGAGCTTGACCTCGGCATGGCTGTTGCGGCACCGACTGTGGCCGAGAAGGGGTACCTCGATGTGAGGGTCACGGTGCACACTCCAGGTGGGCACTCGTCGGCGCCGCGCAAGCACACGTCCATCGGCATGCTTGCGCAGCTCATCACTGCTATCGAGTCCGACCCGTACGAGCCGGTGCTGGACGTGACGCACACCGATAAGGTGCATCCGGGGCTGCAGTATCTGCAGTGTACGCGCGATGCGCCCAAAGCCGACGCCAAGCTGTCGGCCGCGCTCAAGAAGCTCGCTGGTCTGCAGCGGAAGCACACGAAGCGCGGGAAACGCAAGGTGCAGAGGCAGGCGGATAAGGTGTTGGGGCTCATGTCGCGAAATCAGCGGTTTGGATTCCAGACGACCCAGGCGGTGGATCTCGTCGCGGGTGGCGTCAAGATCAATGCGCTGCCCGAACAGGCGTCGGCGGTGATCAATCACCGCATCGACATCACCTCGTCCACTGCGGCGGTGCGCGAGCATGTGTATGCTGTGCTGCGCCCCGTAGCCGACCGTCTGGGATTGAGTGTCGAGGGCAATGGCCGTGCATGGTCGTCGGTGGTCACTGCGTCCAAGGGGCATGCCGAGGGAAGGCTGGTGTTGTCGGATGCATTCGACTCCGCACTCGAACCCGCACCGTACACGCCCCTGGACGGTGCGCCGTGGAAGCTGCTGCAGGGTACGATACGGGCTGTGTGGCCTGGGATCCTAGTGGCACCGGACGTGATGGGTGGGAACACCGACACGAAGAGCTACTGGAACCTCACGCGCCACATCTTCCGCTTCAGCCCGGGCTCCGACCGTCCCTTCCCCATCAAAGGCGGCGACGAAAACATCCATACCGTCGACGAGGCCACGCCGATCCACGCACTCGTCAAGGCCACCCAGTTTTACACGCTGCTCATCCAAGCCGTCGGCACAACTGACCTCTAAGCTCACATTGCATTGCGAAGATTTCTAATCGCCCAGACGCTGGCCGCCTGAACCCCATGTGTAGCCTGCGGATGGCGGTGCTTCTTCTTCGTCGTCGCTATCGCGAGCTTTGGCTGTGCCTTTGGGTGACCGACGCTGCTCGGCCACCGCACCCCCGCTGGAGCTATGGTCTTCTTCGTGCGACTGCTGCGCGCGCGACGAGTCGTTGAGCTGGCCAAAGGTAAACATGTTGGACTGTGCACTTCCCGCCGCTGTCTTTCGCAGATTCACACTCGCGGCGGTGGTGGAGGTGGCGGCTGGGCGCGCGTTGAGACTGGTAGATCCGGGCGTGTTGGATCCTGCTGGCTTGGCGGGTGTGCGTTCGGTAGCATTGCGGCCGACGATCGACGAGGCTCCACCCGCGCGCAGCCTTCGTTCTGCCGCAGCGAGCATCTCTTCGCGGCTCGGACCGGATGTTTGCGATGCAGCGCGCGAGCCGCGGAAGGGGTTCAGCGCCGAGAGTGTTGACCGCGTGCCAGCACCCAGCGCCGAGGCGATGCTCGTGGGGCGTGGACTTGCTGGACCAGTGTCAGAGAGTCGGTTACCGCGGTCACGAGCCGCGTTCCACACGATGCCTCCTGCCACTCTGCGAGCGTTTCGGTTGCCCATATTCTGCCCCTCGAGCGATGGGTCGAGCGAATCTGGGAGCAGCGTTTCGAGGAAACCAGGCGTGGGAATGTAGCTGCCGCGTCGCCTGCGTTGCTGACCCGGCAGCACCTGGTCCAACATCCAGTACACGTAGCCTGCGATCAGTCCCGTTGCGCTCTGGATCGCCAGCCCCGGTCCGCCCTGGAGGAGGTCGATGCCGATGTAAACGTACGGAAGCCAGCGGGAGGGGCAATTGACCATGCCGAAGAACGACACGCTGCTGTGAGGGTTTGCTCTGCTCCACAGGTAGACGAGCGCATTGAGCATGGGGCCGAAGAGGATGGGCGAGCCGAGCGGATAGTTGGTGGCGAGGATGACTGTGCCCATGACGAGGAGCGCCCAGGTGTACGCGGCGGTGCGTCTGCCAAAGTGGTTGAGCTCAAGGTCGGTGCTGTTGCGAAAGATGAGAAAGACGTCGAAGAGCAGCTTGAGGCCGCTGCCGCCAAAGAAGAAGCAGGTGACCACGCGGTGCAGGTGAAACTTGGAGATGACGAGCGGCCACGAGAGCGCGTAGCGCCAGGGCGAGGTGATGGCGAGGATGCATGGCAGCGTGATTGCGCCCGTGGCGCCGAGAATGGTGCGCGTCACAGGAGGAATCTTGCGTATCTCGTCCATCGTGAGTGTGTCGTTGGGGTGCGGCCAAAGATGGAGATGGTGAGCAGGAAGCTCCGCTGCGAGCAGGGCTCAGTTCGGATTGCCTGTCGACGTGGCCCGAACTCACTCTCATCTCCGCCTCCACCAGCGCGGCGGAATTTCCGAACGGTTGTTAGGGCGTGAATCGGACATCCTGTTTCGAAAAAAAGGGCCCGCGTTGGACCCTGCGAAGAATCGCCGAGTCGGCTGCAGCCCGAAAGTTTTGGGAAAATTTTGTGGAGCAGAAGAGCAGAAGAGCGGCCAAACGACATCCTGGCCTCGGCGCATCCGACCGACTCAGCAGCTCTGCTCGTCCACGACCATCATCAGCACATCCATCTCCTCCGACAGCTGCGCAGAACACACACACGCCATGACGAGATACACCAAGCTAGACGGCAGGCACTCGCTTGCCAAGAAGATGGTCGACTCCGACTCGGAGCCCGAGCCTGATTACACCGTCGCCTCCGCATCCTCCTCTCCCGTCAAGGTGGAGCCTGTGGCCGAGTCCACATCCGACTCCCCGTCGAAGGACAAGAAGAGCAAGAAGGAAAAGAAGGAGAAGAAAGACAAGAAGGACAAGAAGTCGAAGAAGGACGTGAACGACGAGGCAGATGGTGTCGACGCTGAAGCTGGCGCCGATGCAGCAAACACAGAGCCTGAGGCATCCACCTCGACCGCACCATCCGAACCAGATGCTCCTTCTACCTCCGAGCCCACCGAGACTGAAGCGCCAGCCAAAGACGCCGAGCCGCCGACAGTAGAGAAGCTGCTGAAGCGCGCCAAGCTGCTCAAGCTCAAGATGAAGAAGGCCAAGAACGACGAGAGCAAGAAGCGGTTCCAGAAGATGGCGCGCGATGTGGAGCGACAGGTGGAGCAGATGTTTGGCTCGTTCGAATACGGACCCAAGGGTCAGCTCATCCGTCTGGGTGCGCCGCAGACCGACACCATGTGGCAGTCTCGACACAAGGGCGAGGACTGGTCTGCTCCCTCGGGCTCGCACGGTGGCGACGGGGGCTGGGGCGCACGCGGTGGCTACTCTGCCGCCAACAACGCCAGCAACGCCAGCAACGGGTGGGGGCAGAACGACGAGCAGAGGCGCATGGATCGTCGCGACGCGCGTCGCGAAGAGCGAGCAGAGCAGCGACAGGCCAAGCTCAAGTGTTTCGCTTGCCGTGGCATGGGTCACTCCGCCAAGGACTGTCCCAACGCGCTCGACGCGCAGTCGATCGCGCTCAAGTCGGACCGCGCCGATGCACCCATGGTGGGTCGCGACGCTGTGGGCATCTGCTTCCGCTGTGGCTCGACCGAGCATACGCTGTCCAAGTGTCGCAAGCCCGCGCTGAAGAACGACGAGCTCCCCTACGCCACGTGCTTCATCTGCCATGCCAAGGGCCATCTCTCGTCCAAGTGCCCCAACAATGCCGGCCGCGGAGTGTATCCCGAGGGAGGCTCGTGCAAGCTCTGCTCGTCCGTCGAGCATCTCGCCAAGGACTGTCCGCTCTCGCTGCGCAACGAGGGCAAGCGCAACACCGACAAGGGCGCAAAGAGCCTCGTCCACCAGGTCATCGTCGGATCCACCAAGGAATCCAACGCCAACGGCGGAGACGAGGACGACTTCCACAGCTTTGCGCGCAAGCGTGTTCAGGTCGAACAGGAGAGCAAGAGCGCAGACCCGCCAGCCAAAAAGCACAAGTCCTCAGCCAAGGTGGTCTCTTTCTAAAGCTTCTCACTGCAATACCACGATGAGCTTGGCCGAGAACAGCAGGAAAATTGACCGTCTATGCGATGAAAGATGTAGTGCATGAGAGAGAGAGTGTGTGTATGTATGTACAAGTGGATTGTGAGAATTAGAGGTGTGCGGGGGGCAGATTAGGACATCTTGTACTCCATGCGACCTGATGCGGCAGTGGCGCCGTGGACGGTGTAGTCGATGGTGATGTCGAGGTCGCGGTTGTTGCGCTGGTTGGGCTTGCACACAAGCTTGCCGGACACGGCGTCGCCCTGGTTGAGAGCGAGGACGTCCTTGGTGTAGAAGACGGTCTGCTTCCAGTGCGTGTAGCGCGAGTGCGGGCCCGTGGAGAACTGGACGGGCTTGTGGCACGCGTCGAAGCTGATGTCGAACCAGCCGAGGAAGGCGTGCACGTAGTCGTCGCGCGTGGCGTTGAGCGTAAAGTCGCACTCGAACGCCAGCTCCTCCTTGGTGACGGTGAGCAGGTCGAGCTGCTTGATCGGGTACGGATCGCACACGACGCTCTTGATGTCGACCGTGTCGACGAGCGGCTCGCGCAGCGCAATGTCCTTGATGCACGAGTAGTTGAAGCCGTAAACGTCGTCCCAGAAGCCGATCTTCTCGTCCTTGTACTCCTGGTCCTCGATCGCAGAGAGGTACATGGTCGCCTTGTCCGGGAACATCATGCCGCCGGGCGCGAGGTACTTGTCGCGCGCCATGAGCACGGTGTCGAGCATGGACTCGTAGAGCAAAAAGTAGCCCATCCACTCGCTGATGATGATATCCACCTTGCCGTCCGGGCCAAGACCCAGGTCGACCTCCTCGAGCTTGCCCTTGACGAGCGTGATGGTGTCCTTGAAGCCGTTGACCTCGGTGATGATGCGCGCCTGATCAATGATGTTGCTCATGTCGACACCAATCACCTTCTTGGCGCCCGCCTTGGCGGCGAACATGCAGAGGATACCCGTGCCGCATCCGACGTCGAGCACGATCTTGTCCTTGAACAGGTGCGGGTTGTTGATGATCGCATTGCGGTACGATCGCGTGCGCACCTCGTCCTTGAGCATCTCCTCGTGGATGCCAAAGTGCGCGTACGAGTCGGCGTAGTAGTCGCGCGACGTCATGTCCGAGGTGGACGCGGCGGCAGCGCCGTTGGTGGAAGTGGACGCCATTTCGAGTGTTGAAAGGATGGCGGGGGGGATGGGGAGAGTGGTGGAGGAGAAGGTTGATGGAGCTGTTGAGCCGACGAAGAAGAAAATGAATCTGCACGTCTTCTTGCGGGTGAGCATTCTTTTTTGCCGTCGCCTGCTCGTCTGCTCGTCTGCACCCTGAGCCGTGGATGCTGCTTCCGCATCTTGGAAAATGCGCAATTCCTGCCGGCAAAAAAATCATCGTTTCAGGAAGAATTTCTCAAATTTTAAGCTGTGCGCCGCCGCCACTCTGCTGACCTTTCGATCTCACATTGCTAAAGTCCCGCCGAATTTCACACGTCCGCGCACGCCACGTTTGGAGGCTCGGTTGGCTTGGTCGGTGCGCCTCACTTCACATGGCTGCGTGGTGACCACACGGCTGCTGCAGCCGGAGAACAACACCGTTTCTCGTCACCATCTAGCAGTTCAACACCCTCACGCTGGCCATTCCGCACGACCACCATGCTGCGTGGCATCTAAGCAGCAGCAGCAGCAGCAGCCACACGCGTCACCAGCGTCTTCCGCAGCAGTCCGTCCTCCGCCTCTCACCGCCGCCACGATGAACTCGCTCTACAACCAGGCGCTGCGCCAGTTCTCGTCGATCCAGTCCGACATCTCGCGCATCGACTCGGAGGCAGACACATCGCCAACCGCATTCGGACCAGTGACGGTGTCGCTCTCGTCGCTCGAGCGCACCATCGACGAGTACGAGAACCTGGCCAAGAAGGAACTCATCCAGTCCAAGCAGGAAAAGGCGCTCACGCGCGTCGCCAAGTTTCGCACCGACTATGCCGAGCTTTCGTCGCAACTAGCACGTCTCAAGACCAAAGGCTCGCTTTCTAACGGCGCTTCGTCACAAACAAACGGATCGGCGACACTCCGATCGCCAACAAATGCCAACTATGGCGGGTCGCACGCGAATCGCCGCGTGAGTGCGATTGCGGAATCTCCGTTCAGCCTGCATGCGCGCAATGCGCCGGCTTCGCCACAGGCGGATCCACTCGCCGCCTACAAGATGAACGCAAGCGCAGCGGCCATGTTTGGCGAAGGCGGCGGATTCTCAGCGCGCGAATCGCATGCGCTGCGCGAACACTCGTTCATCCAACAGACCGAGGCCCAACTCGACGCCTTCATCGCCCAGGGCAGAGAGGTGTTTGGCAACCTCGTCGAACAGCGCGGAATCCTCAAAGGCACACAACGAAGACTCAGAGACGCCGCAAATACCCTCGGCCTCAGCAGAGACGTGATTGGCTATATCGAACGCAGAAGCACACAGGACAACATCATCTTTGCCCTGGGCGCCATCTTTACTCTCGTCTGCTTCTGGTACATCTACAAATGGTTCGGCTGACCCTCGCCCACTTCTGCTCTTAGTCTCCTGCACACACCAAAATACCACACATTCGCTTCACATTCACCCGCACAGAGTCGATGCAAGACATGCTGCGGATGAGAACGAGGCTGTATTGCACTAGTGGAACCAGTTGAATCTGAGCGACGAAGGAACGTGGTTTACTTGCGGTACCACAGGGTGGTCTTCCTGTTCCTCCTGATCTTCCTGTGGAGCTGGAGGAATCCGTAGAGGAGAGCCTCTGCGGTGGGTGGGCAACCGGGCACGTACAGGTCGACGGGGACGATCCTGTCGCATCCGCGCACGACCGAGTACGAGTAGTGGTAGTATCCGCCTCCGTTAGCGCACGAGCCCATGCTGATCACCCAGCGTGGCTCTGGCATCTGGTCGTACACCTTCCTAAGCGCCGGGGCCATCTTGTTGGTCAGCGTGCCGGCGACGATCATGCAGTCCGACTGACGCGGCGATGCACGGAACACGACACCCAGACGATCCTGGTCGTATCGCGCCGTAGCCACGTGCATCATCTCGACGGCACAGCATGCCAGGCCGAACGTCATGGGCCAGAAACTCGACTGGCGCGCCCAGTTGGCCATCTTGTCCATCGACGACAGCACATACTCCACGCCGTTCTTGGGCGTCTCCAGCGACAGCTGGTTCGAGCCGCGGTTCGCCACGGACATCAGAGGAACAGGGCCATCCGGACCAGCGTTCGAGGCGGGTGCAGACGACGAGATCGATCGGCGTGCGGTCGGCTTGGAAGGTCCAGCACCCTGTGCAGCGGCAGCAGCCACCTTGGGCACCGCCTGAATCGTCGACGTCTGGAACGAACGCGTCAGCGCCATCGAGGGCTTGGCAGCAAGGCCTGAATGTTGGCCGAAATTAGAGAATGCATCGAAAGTCGTCGGATTTGGTGAGGTCGCATAGCGATAGGGTGGGTGGAGGAAAGGTAAAAGCATGGTCAGGTATGAGCGTCTTCGAAGCATCGCGGGCGTGTCTGTGCCGCCTGGCACTGTGCGTGGTGCTTGTACGTACCAACTCGGGAAAGCGAGCGAAGAGCAGCCATCTTTGCAGCGATGTACAGGTCGAGCAGGGTGCAAGAGATGGTGGCGACAAAGTGGATGACGGCACTATCCGCTCGGTGTAGGCGTTGCAGCGCTGCTTTCGCTGCCTTCTCCTGGCCTCAGGACGATCGCATTACCAAGCAAGTGCACGAAATTCGGAACCGCGAGTGCGCGCCGAACGTACTTTCGTGCGATAGCAAAAATTCGCCTTAGTCGAGCAATGTTAAGTCAGCTCGACCCAGTTACGCGCTGTTCACGACGTCGCGCTAACATAGTCTCCGTTCGGCAACGTGGCAGCCATCTTCATCTGCTCCTACACTTTGGCCGCTGCGTGTTGCAAGCTGGACGAGCAGCCGAGCGCCTTTGCGTGGGGCCGAGAACGAGTGCAGTGCAAGCTCAACTCGGATGGACGAGCAGACGCCGTGTAGGCGAAAGTTTAAACGCATGTGACCCGCAGCGCGCATATCCACATCGCGGCATCTGCGCTTGGCAAGCCACGGCGGAGGCTGTTCTCATAACCCGACGCAAGCGCCCAGGCGAGCCTGTGGCTGCGGCGTCCCCCCGTAAAGCGACAGATTCGCCACCAACGCCTTCATCGCCCAGCCCGACGATCATACGGCCAATCCTCGGGTGATACGGTGGATTTGCGGTTGTGTGGCGAGCACCGGGCAAGTTGGGACTCGGTTATGACACGGACACTCTAAGCCCCCTTGCATGCTAGACAAATCTGTTGAGCGTTTGCTACGTCCTCCACCCCTGCGCCGCTCTGCACTCTGCATAGCATTCGCCCCTATAGGGTGCTGCGGCTTGTTTGCCGCGAGAGCATGGCGTACATCTGGGTGGCCCGCTTGGTCTCGGAAGACGGAGAGGTATGGTGGGGGTTCAAGGCATGCCAGGCCGGTGAACCTGGGCAAAGGCCTCGGCTCACTACTCGCTTGCCACAAGCTGCATCGTATCTCGTAAGGTCCCGCACAGCCGCGGCATGCAGTGGGCACATGTCCAACACGGAACGCTGTTCAGTTCTTCCGTGGAGGGTTGTGACATTGCCCGTGCCTGGCCCGCAGATCGTCTTGCCTCGCCGCTCTCAACCGCATCTTGCGATTGAGACGCCCCGATCTCTTCCATCTCTACTTGGCTCTCAACGATCGCTTGACGTGGAACCGTTTTGGGCCAAGCGAAGCCTGCTTTCGGACCGACGTAGGCAGCGGTGTGTCACCTCGCAGGCCGATGCGAACGGAGGCGAAGCGGATGAACTAGATGTAGCCGAGGGGCGACATGGGCGAGATGGGGATCGCAGGCACAGGCATGTGCCCAATGTTTGCAAAGGACAAGGTTTGACAGCGCCGTGCAGCGGGAGAAGGGGGATGAGGGGGACCAAGCGAGGCCCAAACCTTTTCTGCCTCGCGCTGTACCGCGGGAGCAGCAAAAAGGTCAGGGGATGTGCGGGAACCCAGCTGCAAGGAGGTCGCACGGATCGCCCTGAGGCACGCGACGCCCGTGGCTCGTGCGGACCCTAGGGCCCCTTTCGCTCAGCTTACCTCGCTATCTTGCCAAGGACCGAGCTCATCTTAGCACGGGCATACATCGACATAGCGAGCCAATGCGAAGCTGGGCAGGTATGGTCTGCATGGTATGGTCATTTCGACTTAACATAGCGAGATCCGGCGAAACAAAAGGCGGATCGACATGAGATCGGCCCTAGATTTCAATCGCCATTTGGACCGCGGGTCGAGAAGCGCTTCTGCCAGATTTCTCACCCGCTCGGCGATGCAGGCGCTTGCTGTGCCTGGCGAATGCTGGGCTCCAAGGGCATTTGGAATTTTTTCCACGCTCCGCCTGAACTCAGTTTCCTCCGCTCCTCGCCCAGGGCGCCTAGGCGGAGGGTTGGCTGCTCGTGAATCTTGCAGCTCTGCATCCCAGTAGCGCAGCGCGGAGTAGGACCAATCGCACTACTGTATCTCTCTGCAGCGCCAACGAAGCTCTCCGAGACAGAAGCACGTCTTGCAATGATGCCATATCTCGGGGCCGAAGCATCACGTCTTATCGCGCGCACCTTCTAGCTAGCGTTTCAGCGCACCCAGCCATGCACCACTCTGCACGTGTGAGCACCCGTCTCGAATCGGTACCGACGACGATCCTGGCTTGTCCCTGCCCAGGTACGAGGCGTAGAGTTGTGTGGCACAGAGCGTTGTGGCGTCGAACCCCATGAGCTAAGGCTTTTGAGAGAGAGAGGGGGGCAAATCAATCTATGCATGGAGAGCTACGTTCCCCGCGAAGCGAGTCTTATCTCTGCCGTGCGGCGTCACACTCTAACTTGCACAATAGCAGCTCGCATGCAAGCGCGAGCGCTCGAGGCCTCGGGATTACGCTTCCCGCTCTTACATCGGGGCCTTGCTCGCCGACTCGCGCAATGCAGCTGCAAGCTCGATCCCGCACCATCGTCGCTGTTGCACCGTCGGAGCATGCCCCTCATGCTTAGCCGAACTTGATATCTGGGTTAGAGCTCGAGTGGTAAGGTGGTGCAAAGATGGCCGGTGGAGAACAATGGCAAAGCTGCATCACGAGCCCGACCTCGGCTAATCCACTTCCCCCCACCCTTGATCCTCTCGCCGCCACCAATGGGCCTCGCCCTCGACGCCACCTCCCTCATCACAACACTCCGCCATGCCTGAACTCTATTCAACGCTCGCAAGCGCATGAAGCTGGATAGACTTTGAGCGTCAACGATTGCTCGGCTGGCGACCCGGTAAGACTCGCAAAACCCTTGCCCGAACGCCTGCAAGTGGCTGCTCGGCCTCTCGGTGCAACTGAATATCCGGCATCTCGCCACCAACCGGTACTGCCGCTCTCGCCGGGGGGATTGCCCGGTTATGACTTGTCCACGCGGCGAGCGGGTGTGGCTCTGCACGATTTGCAGCTCAGAAGAGCCCGTTGCTCCGAAATTGAGAAATTGAGGGGGGCCCGCTTCTCGGTGCTCGCCTGCCCGCGCCGTACCTTACCCCGCAAATTTTCACGCCTCGCTTCCACCGAAATGAACAAGCGCTCTCCCACGCTTCTCGCCCCAAACGCCGCCTCGCTATCTGCTTGACCACACCCCGTGGAAGCGCCGCAGCGGCTCTCGTGGCTGTGTTGAGCAGCTTGACTCAGAAAGAGACGGGGCTCGAAGCAGCGGCGAGTGCGCGCGGGTAAGGGTGCCTGGTGGTCGTGTGGTTCCGCAAGCGCAGAGCTGAACTGCACTCGAAACGCGATCGGATCTAACACGACCGAATTTTTGGCACCGGTCTTCGGGGTTGGCGGTCGGTGCCGAGGGCGAGACACTTCCAGACGCGTGTCTGCGTTCGACTGCTTGATTGACGTGACGCGAAGTGCCGGCTTGGCACGTCAACACGTCAAGTTGGACACGCGTGTCGGCTCGCGTAAATTGCACGCGCGCGCTTCGGGCCACAAATGCGCAGATCGCAAGACGCGTGGATCGTCCCCGCACGGGTTCCTGGTCAGCGGATCGACCGATTGGCAACTGGAATGGACGGTGCAGCCCATGCTGAAGCACCAGAGCCTTTTCGCAATGCCAATGTGTCAATGCACGTGTTTCCGTTCGGATCGCTCGCTCGGCCCGTCTTAGTCACTCATACACTCCGGAGGCATGACCTTCGAGCCAGCACATGTCCAGGAGCAGGAATGTCGGAGCTCGCGATCGTGAAGTCTTCGATCGAAGCACACCCAGCTTCGGTCCTGACGATGCAGCACCGAAGCGTCGGTCCACTGCATACAATGTTGCTCCAGTCGAGCTCAAAAGAGGAATTCGTCAATGGACCTGGTCGTAATAGAGTCGCCTTGCATACGGAGGGGACGCGAAGCAGATGCTCCATGACGAGGTTATCGCCGAGCGTCCGTTCGACTTATCTCTCGACAATGGCTAGGGTTGGGGTCTACCATTGTTCGACGATTAAAGCACCGAATGGGATGCGATTCAGGAACACCGACGAGCGCATGTAATGCTGTAGAGACTGGGACACCGAAGAGACGCCGGAAGGCAATTTTGCAGAGAGAAGCGGTGGGCGATTTTCTCTTCAAGGCCGAGGGTTTGGGTCATCGCACATGCAAATTCGCCTTCCGCTATTAAATTAGTGCTGCCCGCGCTGGACCGTTCTGTGCGAGCGCTCGGAGTTGGTGGTTTGGTGTGGCGGCCAACGCAAGTTGCAATTTGTGCTCGATTTTGGTGGTGGGTGGCAGCGATCGGACGATTCCGCAGTGCAGATACTCGCAGGCGGAGTGTGGCATTTGATTTGGAGCTCGTCCGATGCTGCGGTGCGTGTGTAAGGGCGAGGTTATGTCACCGGTCGGCAAGCGGAAAGCGCGGGAAGGACCATGCCTCCGACGGTGCAAGCCTCGGTTGGAAGGACTGTCGACTGCTACTGGCGGGCCGAAACACTAGCGAGTGCGGCGAGGCGAGGCGAGGGTCGCACCCCCATTTTTGAAGGAAAAGTGACAGCCGATGCGGGCGAGAATTGCATGCGTCGAGAAGCAGCGGCGATTTCGAAGCTGCCAAGGAGCGAAGGGTCTTAGCAAGGAGGGGAGCGCGCGATCACGCCGTCGCCTCGCTTAGCAGCCGCTGCACGTCAGACGTGCAAGGATGCACGCAGGCGAGACCATCCTAGTCGAGCCAAGTCGAGTCCAACGGCGGAAGGTCTGACCATGCCCCGAATCCGAGCAGCTCGCATGACGAGCAACGAAGATCGCGAACCCGTTGGAAATGAGCCATTCCAGATTCAGCACGGCGTCAAGATCGGGTCGGCAATGCTGAGAAGACCAAAGACAGAAGGAAAGTCAATTAAGGCCCGAGAAACCCCGCTGCAGCTGCACGCCATACAAGATTTGGCTCGGCATGCTACTGCTTCGTCTCAGCTAATGATAGTCGACGGCTACTTGGAGGCGCGCTGCGAGTGCTCGTCGGAGGCTTGCATCGGTCGGTAGAAACGGGGCCGACGGCCGGCCCAGGTTCGAACTGCTACTGTAATGGGTGATGCCCACGCCCATTGTCCCTCATCAGACGCTCGGCAATGACGTGAAGACGAGGCAAGGATGTGAGCTTGCTAGCTCGCTCGCTCGGACGACCGCGAGCGAGCGGCTGCGGGGGGCGGTTCGGACGACGAGGACTAAAATCCGAGGCGGACCTGGGCGCCCAAGGTTTCGCTGCGATGCGATGCATATGCCTCTCTGAAAAGCGAATTCCCAAGCGTGGATTCGTGTGAATTTTCGGAAGCCTCTCTCGGCGACGCCCGACCATCGAGGGTGCGCGCGGTGTGCGGAAAGCAGGACTCCGGGCGAGTGACCGAAATCAAACTGGCCGAGCGGTTCAATTCTCGCCAACAGTGGGACAATCACCCAGCATGCCTCGTGCACTTTTGTGATGGTCTTGGAGACGATCGACAAGCCGCAGATGTCATCGAGATGCAGGAGCGATATGAGCTGCCAAGATCGAGGGCTGAAGCCAGGATGCTGCCAAGGGCCTGCGAGCGGGACATGGCATTCCTTGAGAGAGCGGAAGCGAGCAACGCGGGTCGAAATCGCAGATACGCGCTTGTGGCTCGCGAGAAGGATTGCGGCTTGTTCCGTCGCTCTTCGGAGGAGCCGACGCTTGGCAGGCCGACGCTCGCAGAACGTGGGTCGAGCGAGCTGTCGGCTGTCGAGAGTTAGGCACGCAACAAAGCTCGGGGTCGAACCGACGAGCCGCTGCAGTCACGACGTGCGCTGGATGCAAGTGTGTATGCGCTGCATCGAGCCCACTGAAAAAAGCGCGCCCCCCTGCTGCTGCTGCTGCTTTTCCTGCACGCACGCGCCTCTAACTGAACGGTCACCGACGATCGTAGTTTCATCCGAGCGCCCTCGCCTCGCCTCAACTTGCTCGCCTGCTTGTGCACGTCAACCTACACCCTAGCCTCCGCAGCACGTCGGAAGGGCCGCCTTGAAAAGCAGAACGCTTGGTGTCGAGTCGTTCGACGTGCCAGATGGTCGAGCGGGGTGGCCAGTGCGTGGGGATGGCGAGAGTCAGGGTTCAGCGCGCGGGTGAGGTGGGCGCAATCGAGGGTTGCTTGTCGCTGGAATGAATGCCCCGTCGAGGGATTGTGTGTAGGTCTCGCGTAGGCCCAATCGCTCCTCGTTGCGGCGACGGGCGTCTTGATGCGAGCGACCGATCTTCGAGCTACATCCCACAGTCCAGACCCCGAATTCCAAGGGGTGGCGAGAAGGGGCATTTCGCCTGCCATCGCTCTGCATCACTCTCTCGTCTCCGCATCGCCCATTGTGAGGCGGAAAATGTAAAAATTGCGCGAAATTGCAACACCCAGACAAGAATGCAGCAGGCGACGCTCTCTCTTGCTCTCTCTCTCTCTCTTTTCGGGCGATCCCACCGACGGCCTGGTCGATTTTTTTGGCCCGCCCGCGCGCTTCCCCCACCTGCCAGACAGGGAAGGAAGCCTTCCGTCGAGGCTCGGCTGTTCCATTTTGTCACGCACCCACGCCCAACGGACGAGCCGCACACCCGCGCTCTCCTTTTTGGAATCCAGCCCAGGCGAGCGGCGCTCTCTCTCCGCCAGACGCTATCTCGATCCGCTCGGAGCTGCAGACACACTGCATTCAGCGGCGGCTGCTCCGCCCGTTATCCCCTCCCCTCCCTTTGGCACACGCTTGCTCATGGCTGTTGCCTGACTTGCTCTGCTCGCTGCTGAGCATAATTGACTGGCTGGCTGGGGTGGTCTTGGTTGCTTTGCCAGCTGAACTGCGGACAGAAGAGGCTCGAGTGTCGCCGGTGGCAGTTGCAGTTGCAGTTGCAGTGGCAGCTCGTTGTGGGCGCTTAGCCGGGCCCTTTCATGCCAGCCGCACCCAGCTCTTGCGCTCCGCCTGGACTCCATTCCTGGCTGCACACCCACCTGGATCGTCCAAGTTTCTCACCCCTCGACCTCACCGCTCTGGTGCGCTTGCAGCTCCTCTCCTCTCCCCTCCCCTTACGCCCCTGCCCATCCCACCCCCGCCGGCCCTTACTACTGTAGCTCTCTCGCGCTCGTGCTCCTGATGCAGCTCTCCTGTAGCACGTCCACTCCGAGCCACACATTCTCGCCTCCGTCTCGTGCCACGCCCAGGCGATCTTCATGGCACCTCCGCTACGCCTCCGCTGTCCGACGCTAGTTTAGCCTGCTCGGCCCTTTCTCTCTAAAGCGCTGGCTAGCATCCTTGTCCTCCCATCCCAACTCATTCACCTCTCCGTCTCACCATCACCATCACCATCAGCACCAACCCATACCACACCAGCTGCACTTGCGTCTACCAACTGGCATCGCCTGCGTCGTCTGCTCGTCCAGCTACCCCGTACGCCGTACACTCGAAGCACTTGCTCACACCTGGCAGTCATATCGACACCACCACCACCACCACCTTGAAGCCATCTGCTGCGTCTGCCAACCGCCATAGCCCACCGGGTCAAGCGCACTCTGACATCGACCATCCCGGTAAAATCACTGCAGTCTATGCCATCATCTTCCTGAACCTCCCTACACTGCGCCATCGCCCAGTGTCTCTTTCAAAGTAGGTCCCATGCTCCTCCCCGTTGTCTAACAAGACGTAATCGTCCTGGGCCTTACCGTGCCATACCTGTGCGCGCCAGCGCGGAATGCCCGCGTGAACCTTGGCTGACCCTCCACCTCTCCCCCTCGCCTCGACCTCCAGATGCTTGCTTCTTCCTTGAATCTGCAGCCCAAGTCGGCCCTCGAGCATGTGGCTGGTCCCACTGCTCAGGACGCCTGGAATCCCGCCGACGACATGGAGTGCGACGACGACGACATTCGTGCCGCCGCCAACCTCAAGCGCAGCGCCCTCGCTCACAATGTCATGATCAACATGGCCTCCTCTCAGTCCACCCACTCCATCGCTTCCTCAAGTAGCTCCGCCGACCTCGACTTCGAGCCCGAGCTCAGCCAGTCGCTCGGCTCCGTCTCGAGCTTCGACCTGCGCACTCCGCTCAAGCCTAGCCTCGCCGCCAACCACCTCTACGACCCTAGCGAGTCCTTCAGCGTGCTTGGCTTGCACAAGCACGTCCCGCAAGCTTCCCGCCCCGGCAAGAACCTCCTCGCCGAAGCACTCGCAGCAAGAAAGGTTCGCCCCGCCAAAGACACGGCCATGGACGAGTCCGCCACTACCCCGGTCCCCGAGACCATCGCACCATCACAGAGCGTCTCGCCCAAGAGCCAAAGTCAGCTCGGTACCCGACCCCTCCCCGGCAACGCCTCTCTGTCGCCACTCAACCGCCCAAATAGGCCCAAGCTCTCGCTTCCCGTTTTGGCGCCTTCGGCCTTCTCCCGACCCAACTTCCCACAGACCCCCGGTGGCACTCTCTTCTATGGCGCGCGAGATGGTGCGGCTACAGGCGCTCCCGTCAGCCCATTCCTGCCGCCCACCCCTCTTGTTGCCTCCATGATGGAGGCCGAGCAGAACAAGCGTCTTGGCGACGATGCTGATGACGCCACCGCGTCCAACGTCTCGCTCTCGCTCTCGCCCGAGCTTGCGCGTGCCTCTTTGCTCTTCCCCGCCACCACAACGCCCCGCCAGCAGAAACCGGTGCGCGCACCTCTGCAGCGTCACGGCTCGCTCGGCATGTCGCCCCTCTCTCGCGAGTTTGCAAGTGTGAGCATGCGAGGCAAGTCCAAGAGCAACGAGCACCCGTCGTCCACCGGATCGCCCATCCCGCGACGAGCACAGGAGCTCTCGCCTGGTAACAACCCCGGCTCGCCGTCGACGCTGCTCACGCCGCCATACTCGCCGCTCACCCTCACCAAGAGCCTGCCTGAGGAGGCATCGGTGCTTGCCCAGCGCAGGTCCAGCAGCTCAAGCAGCGTCTCGTCGTCGAGCAGCAAGAAGTTGCGCGCCAAGGAGAGCCTGCTTGGTGGAGGCACCGACCTCTCCCGATCCTTCAGCGCCAACCGCCTCAAGACCAACACGCGCGCCAAGGCTGTGCCCAAGCCATTTAACCTCGACAAGGCCTTCACCACAGGCTCCCAAGGACTCGACGTCGCTGGCTCGACGCCGCAGCCGCTCTCGGCGCCTGCCATGAAGATTAGCTTCGCCGACGACGAGATCGAGGTCGACATTGACCAGCGCACCAGCCCCGAGCCCATCGAGTCGGAGCTGATCGAGGTGCGCAAGACGCAGTCGGATGTCGGCCCCTCGGCATCGACGGCGGTTCCTGACGCGTCGCTGCTGTCGCCGTGCTCGGCGCTCAAGGCACCGGCGATGGAAAAGTCGTTCAGCGCGCCCGTGCCGCCCGCGCAGACGGTCTCGGCACGCCATCTGGCCGACTACGAGCTGCATCCGCGCTTCGCCTCGTTGTACACGCTTGGCGATGAGCTTGGCAGCGGCGGCTTTGGCTTTGTCGTCGCCGCACGTCGCAATGTCGATGGACTGCCCGTGGCGGTCAAGTTCATCTTCAAGGACAAAGTGCCTGCGCACGGTTGGGTACGCGACCCCAAGCTCGGCGTCATCCCCATGGAGGCGTTTGTGCTCAAGGTCGTCGACCACCCTGGCGTGGTCAAGTTCATCGACCTTTTCAACGACCGCAACTTCTTCTACCTCGTGATGGAGCTGCACGGAACTCCGTGGCAGCCTCCTGCGGCCGAGCCTGTGGTGCCGGAGCCCAGGAAGGAGCTGCGGCCCGCGGCGATGCAGCGACGCACGAGCTGCGACCTGTTCGAGTGCATCGAGCAGCACTCGAGGCTGACCGAGGAGCAGGCCCGATGGGTCTTTGCCCAGGTGGTCGAGACGGTCTGGCATCTTGACCGCATCGGCATCTGCCACCGGGACATCAAGGACGAGAACTGCGTCGTTGATGCCGAGTTCAACGTCAAGCTCATCGACTTTGGCTCCGCCGTCATTACCGACGTGCGCAAGCCGCAGCCGTACTTCAACCGCTTCTTTGGCACTATGACGTTTGCCAGCCCCGAGATTCTGCAGGGCAAGCCGTACCGCGCGCCGCATGCCGAGATCTGGTCGCTGGGCGTGCTGCTGTCGATCCTGCTGAGTGGGCAGTGCCCCTTCCCGGACCCGGCGGCGGCGATCAAGGGCCGCATCAGCAAGCCCAAGGGCGCGTGGTCGGCGGACGCGCTCAACTTGCTCCTGCTGTGTCTCGAAGTGGACCCGGACAGGCGCGCGACCATCGCCCAGATCAGGGACCACCCCTGGGTTCACCGCGCCTGGAAGGAGCGCGCTGTCAAGCTCAATGGCGCCCACCCTCAAGCCCCTGGAGCCTCCGCCTCGCTCTAGTCTTTTTTTCTCTCTTTCTTTCGTCGATTCCCCAACTCTCTTCGCATTGCATTTCTTCTGCACCGCATTGTCTCCTCGTCTTTGCTCCCCCTCTTCGTCCTAGCATTCATCTTTCCACTCCCCTCCAAGCATCACTCTGCATCTCTACTCTGCTCGTCTACCTCGCGCTAATCGGCCCCTTTCGGCCCAACCCCTCACGCTCTAGCATTCTTCTCCGCTTCAAAACCCCTTTTGCTTTTCTTCTTGTTCGAGTGCATCGTCGACTGTATTACTAGCGTTCGCTATTGTGCGAAAATTGGATTCCTAGTTCTGCCGAACAACATATGTGCGCTTCAGATCTGGAGGCTGGAGAGGCCCTTTTGGATGCCTCCGACGGGTGTGCCCTGGGCGACAGCAAAGATGCAGAGTCTGCCATCGACGCCCGAGGTCGAGATGTGGTCGACGTTCTCTCGCGCGCCCGAGAAAGGTCGGATGCTGGTAATGGTGTTCTGGTGCGTGGTGTGCAGTTCACCGTCAGCGCCGACGCTTGCACCAGCAACGGCACCCAGGGCACCAGCAACGCTTCCGCCTCCTCCAGCAGCGGCGGTAGGAAGGGGCGAGGAGGAACCGCCACGGCTGTCAGCGGACTTGAATCGGTTAAACGCCTCGTTGTTCAAACGGCCGACGCTGGGGCCCGACAGACCGGGTGCCTTGGGGGGAGGCGGAGGCGGGGCACCCTTGGAAGCGGCAGCTCCGGCGGCGTCGAGCGACTTGACAATCACCCAGCCCTGCTGTGCGTCGCCCTGGAAGAGCACGGGCTGACAATCGTGCCCAGCGGCGATGATCTGCGTCTCGGTGACAAATGTCAGCGTGACGTACGGCAGAGTGGGCGAGCGAATCACGTGCACTGCAGCGGGAGGCTGTTCGGGCCCGCTAGGATAGACGACCGTCAGGCTGGAATCGTGACCGACGAATGCGAGGGCATCGCCACTGGGGCTGAAAGCCACGCCGTGAACCCAGCCACCGCTGGGCGTGGCGAACTCGCCGCACACGGTGCCGAACGGCAGACGCTCGCCCCACACGCTCGCGGGAGGCTTGGCATCCACGCCCTTGATGTAGGCGCTAAACACGCGCGCGCGCATATCCGCCGACCCAGCCGCAAGCAGCACATTGTTCGGATGCCAGTCGAGAGACAGTACGGTGGATCGGAGCGGACGCTTGATGTGCTTGGCAACCCACCAGTCGTTGTCCTCCTCGAACGAGCAGATGCTGATAATCCTCGCTCCGGACGCCACCGCAAACTTATCTTCGTTCGGGCTCCACCGCACAAACGTAGCGGCGCGGTTGAGACGCAGCAGAACAAGGGTGGGCTTCCACACCTGTGCACCGGTCTGGGCATCGGGCTGCAGTTGCCACACGTAGGCGTTGCGGTCCTGCGAGCACGTCACGATGCGGTTCGACTGCGCAGCCCAGTCGATGCCCGTGACGAGTTTGTCGTGCTCGGCGAGCGTGTGCTCGAGCACCCAGCCCGACGCACCGTTGGCATAGATGTGCACGACGTTCGAGTTGGGAGACACCGCCACCTTGCTGCGGTCGGCGTTGAAGGCGTGCGCCGTAAGCGGGCCGAGCGAGAGCTGGTGGACCTGCGTAGCCATCGTGACGGGATCGACAAGCGGCGAGGGAGGGTGAGCGATGGGAAGAGGATTAGAAAAGTGGAAAGAGAAGGTCGGAAGGACTAGCAGTCAACTCCCGGGTTAGTAGGATGGTGGAGGAGTGAGGCCAAGAGATGATGCCAGCTATTGCAGATACGAGGGCGAGGCGGCAGCACAGCCCAGCCCGCTGCTGCACATCCATCCGCACACGCAGCTGTCGATTCAAGATGGCCCCTCCGCAGGAGCCCGTCATCGCGCTCAGCTCCGCCGCCTCAGATCGCCAGCTCCACTTTTCTGAAACTCAAGCAGATCGGTTCGATGCGCCACCCGATCTGAACCAGCCGGAAGCTCACGTGTTGAGCCAAAGTCGGAACCGATCAGAGCATGCAATTTTCGATTTCTTCCAAATGGCTCGATCCGACCTTCCCGCCCATCAACGACCACCTCAACCTACATTCACGTTTCGATATTGCAACATCAAAATGGCTTCCGCAGCTCGATTCGGAAGCTCGCTCAGGGCGCTGGCGCAACAGCATGCCTCGGCCGTAGGCACCAGCAGTGCGGCTTCGAGGAGCTTCGTAACCTCCGCCGTGTCGTCGGCTGCAGCCAAGAAGCCGGCGCAGGTCAAGAAGAAGGCAGTGGTCAAGAAGAAGTCGGCACACTCGGGTCCTCGCTCCACCAGCGGCCGTCGCAAGGGCGGTGCTGACTCGACGGCAGGCCTCTCCAGATCGTCGGAATTCCACGTTGAGGCGCCAGACATGTCGCATCTGCCGCTCCTGCACGCCGAAGCGCTTACACCAGCGTCGGCCGGACAGACATTCGCATTCAGTGACCAGACTCTGGCGGCGTTCAAGGCGTTCGGTCTGCCCCAGGAGCTCGAGAAGGAGCTTGCGACACAACCCAAGCCGCGCTCGCTCGTGCGACAGCAGACGCTCGACGTGCTCGACAAACTCGATGCGGCGTCCAAGGCGCAAAAAGGCACGAGCATCGTGCTCGACGGCAACCGGGGCTCGGGCAAGTCGATGCTGCTTGCACAGTCGATCGCATATGCGCTCGACGACGGATGGGTGGTGGTGTCGGTGCCGCGCGCGATCAACCTGATCAACTCGTCCACGCTCTACACGTACAACGCGCAGCACAAGGCGTATCTGCAGCCCGAGGCGACACAGCAGGTGCTCGAGGCGGTGCTCAAGGTCAACGGCGCAGCGCTCAAGCAGATCAAGACGACCGACAGCGTCAGCGTGGACGGCAGCCAGATCGAAGCGGGCACTGCGGTGGAGACGTTGGTCAAGCGCGGCATCGATACCTCGTCGGCGGCAGCAAAGCAGACGCTGCTCGAGGCGACGTTCAAGGCGTTAGCGAGCCAGAAGGAGCGTCCTGTGCTTGTGGCTGTCGACGATGCGCAGGCGCTTTTCCGCACATCGCTGTACAAGGATCCGGACTTTGTGTCGCTCGAGTCGTACGAGCTCGGCTTGCCGCGTGCACTGCTTTCGCTCATCACCTCGGAGGGTTCGGCGATCGGACGTGGCGCGTTTGTAGCGGCGCTCTCCACCAGCCACACCGAGTTCCCCAGCCCGCCCGAGCTGCAGATCGCACTCGAGGAGAAGACGCAGGGCAAGGCCAAGCTCATGAGCCAGGCGATCAACGCGTACACCAAGCTCAGCAAGCAGCACCTCGAACATGCGCGCCAGGTGCTCACCAAGGCCGAGGTGGTCGACACCTCCAAGCCGCTTACGCGCGACGAGGCGGCCGTGATCTTTGCGCAGCTGCGCGACGAAAGGAGGCACTGGAGCGCAGCCAACGACGAGCTCTTCCTCGCCAAGCTCGTCGAGACCAACGGCAATGCGCGCCTGTTCAGCAAGAGTCTCGTCTCGACGCTGGTGTAGATTAGTCATCCGAATCGTGTTCATTCCTCTGCATGCTGGTAGTCTGCGGCTGTGAGAGCACGCTGCTTTTTTCAAGGTTGTGGTGGTTGCGAGGGGAGGTGATTGCTCGAACTGCAGCTTTCGGCACTGCCGAAAAAAATGGGTTGAGTTGCGCCAGGTGCAGGCAGGCAAGGCAAGCACTGAGCGACGGCGTGTTGGTCTGGCAGAAGAAGCGGATGTGAGAACGCGCGAGGTGAGGCGAGCCAGCGCAGGGCAAGTGTTGTTGTCGCGAAACCCTTTTTTTCTTTCGCTCGCTTGCATGCACGCAGCCGCGCACGCACGCACCCACACCCAACGCCTACGCCTACGCCTCAGCACAGCCAGCGCATAGCCGCTGCAACACACTCACACCACTTTCTGCAGCAGCAGCATCACTCTCGCTTTCCAACTGCTTCGTCTCTCTCATCACACGGCCCTTGACCGGAACGGCCGACGTTTGCTACCGCCACTTCGCCACCATTGCTCGCATCTAGCCGTCCGTCCGCGTAGCATCGACCTTTCGCATAGCTCGATAGCTGCGGACCGCCTCATACGCACGGGAACTCGAAACCCGAAGAACAACTTTCTCGACTGCTTCTTGGCGTCCCTGTTCGTAGTGGGCTCCTCGGCTCTCCGAATCGGCTTGCCATCATCAGACCGCCCAACGTCGACATAGCCGGCAGTCTCGGCGTGGCCGAACGGCTGTTTCCGCTGAGCTCATAGAATCGCTACGCTCCTTGAGCTGGTTGATGCCAGCTAGGTGCCGACCGTCGCCATGGCAGTAGCCACAGACTCGTCAAAGGCTGGGGGATCGTCGTCGCAGGACAGCGTGCTCTCTTCGGTGCCCTTCCGAGACTCGTCGGTGCCGCGAAGCCGCAAAGTCGCAGTCACGACCGCAATGCAACCTCCAGTCACATCTAGCTCCCACGCTTCCAGCTCCCACGCCTCTCGCACCGCCTTCGGATTGGCACATTCGACATGGCTGGTGCTCGACGCCGATGACAGCGCTCGTCCTTTCCTGTCAACACTTCACGCAAAGGCCGCCGGCCCATCGACAGTGCCGAGCGGGGCTGTTTCGCCCGCAGCGCGCAGCGCAGAAAAGCTCACCGAGCTCACCAACACTTCCACTGCACCCGCAGCACAGGCGGCGCGTAAGGCCTCGGCCAGCTCACACGTCAAGGCCCAGGCGTCCAAATTCGACGCTGCCAATGCCGAGGCCAAGGACGGCGTCAATGGACTCGACAAGGATCGCAGGATGTCGCTGCAGCATGCGGCATCACATGCGGCAGGGTCGGCCGGCACAACAGGCAGCATCGGTCGCAGAAGCTTCATGTCCCGTTTCAGAGGCGCTGGCGGGAGCGTCTCGAGCGCAGGCGTCTTCCAAGCACAGGGACAGCCAGGCACAGAAGATGCCGCCTCGGTGTCAGCATCGGGCAGCTGGTCCATCGTCGACACTCCGGCCCCGATCAAAGAAGAAGGGCAGGAAGCTTTGGCGGCGCGAAAGGTCGTGTTCGCATACTCGTCCATGGCGACATCAAGCGCCGTACGACAAGCATCTGGTCTGCTGGCACGCAGCTCTGCCGTGCTCTCGCCGTCTCCTGAGGACCATACCTTCGAGGCAGTCCATTCGGATCGCGTCGATGCAGCATCCATCGCTGTCTTGGCTCAGACCTACCGCGCAGATGCTATCTTTGTCGGGTCCGCACAATCCTCGACGTCGAGCGATCAGCTCTTTGCTTGTCTGCAGACGCTTGTCGATGCATCCAGCGCACCGGTCAAGAGCGTTATAGTCGAGCCAGCAACCGTCCGGAGGTTATCGGCAGAGCAAGCAGGAGTGCTCTTCGACGTCGCGCGCACACGACGCGTGCAGCTCTCCTTACCAGCCCGATGGTCGTCCATGGGCAGTACCAATGTCGACGAGACAATTCAGGCACTCGAGCTGCTGCACGAAGTGGAGGGCGAGCGGGCGCAGCGTGCGCAAGTGGTCGGTGATAGCGAGGAGGCCGACGTGAGCGGCAACTTCGACGTGAGCCTGTCCAACATCCCAACTGGCTTGTCCAGCGATAAACTCAACGAGGCCGGCGAGCTCGAGACGGCCAAGGCGCAGGTGATACAGCTCGAAAGGGACCTGCAGAACAAGGACAGGCGCATCGCGGAGCTTGTGCGCCAAGCAGAGGCGCTGGCTGCAGAGAACAAGGCCGCAAAGGCAGCATCTGTGGCAGCTTCGACCTCAACAGCAGCAGCAGCCGCTGAGGAACCAGTGAGTGTCTCAGAAGCGGATACGAGTGCGCCAGCAACTCCTGCGACTCCGCCCTCATCTGCGGTCGCAACGGAATCGAGCGCAGAGCTTTTAAAGCCTGCGGAGAAGCAGGCGCCGACAACACCCCACACGCCGGTCCGGACCCCCACTGCGAGGCAGCTCGGCTCCACTGCGGCTGCTACGCCGATGAGTACGCCTGTGCCATCCTCGTCCCGCAACTTGGCTTCAGCCGTCGGCTCAAGTACAGCATCGCCACGTGACGGAGCAGTAGCGGGCGCACTTGGCGCTGCGGCAGCGATAACTGCGTCTCCTGGATCTCCGAGTGGCGGCGCGCGGTCCTCGGGCAAAGTGATCGCCACGCTTACCGCGGAGCTGTCCGAGACGCGGGCGATACTCGAGGCGACGCGGACGGCGCTGGCGACGGTGCGTACGCAGTCGGCAGCGTACCAAGCGCAGGCGGACGAGATGCGGGGTACGCTGTCTCGGGCTCGGCTTGAGAACGACTCGTCGGTGGGCATTTTGGCGCGCAAGGACCGACAGATTGTTGAGGCGCTCGAGCGCGCACGCAAGGCGGAGGCTGAAGCGAAAGAGCTCGGGAGGGCGGGGCGCGAGTGGGGCACGCGCGTGCGCGAGGTCGAGGACGAACTGGGCAAGGAGCGCATCAAGCGTTCGCGCGCCGAGCAGGCGTACGAGGCGCTGAGCAGCGAGTGGAAGACCGCTCGTGAACGTCTACATGCCGAAGTCAACGAACTACGCACCACCCACACTGAGCAAGTGCAAGCCCTGGCCAAGGAGTACGATACCCTACTCGCCTTCAAAACGCGTCTTCAGAACCATGCCAACGTCACGCTCGAGACGGGCAACACCGATTTTGGCGCCCAGGCGCTCGTGAAAAACCTCGAGCGCGTCAACACCGACATGCAGACGTACCTCACCACCCAAGTCGACCCGCTCGTCGACCGAATCGCCCAGCTAGAGAAGCGCGAAAATGCCGACATCGTAGATAGGATCACGCTGCTCACCGACGAGCTCACGCGCATCAAGACCCTCATGCGCCGCGGCGACATCACCAGCCCCAACCAGATCCCGCCCTCCACCCTCTAGCAATGCCCCCGCCCGCTTCCACACACACACATACACGCAATCGCACGCATCGCACGGCTGAATCAAAACGCATCGCAGTCACAACAGTCAAATCACACCCCTCACAACAGAGAGGGGTGCGAAAGATACACAGCTAAAGGAGAGAGAGAGTAGAAAAGCGCGGGTGAGGCGTGGGGAGGAAGGACCGCTCTTGAGCTGCTGTTTTTTTTGTGGGGGAATTTGGGATAGGAAGTGTGCGTGGATGCAGCGAAAGTATGTGCTACTTGAGCGAATCTCCCCGGCTGCCTTGGCGCTCGTACGCGCGAATCTCTCTTGCTCTGGGGGAGCTAGGCGGCGGGTCTTAGGACGACGCGCCGCCCTGAGCGAGGCGCATCTTCTCCTGCTCGAGGCGCTGGTAGAGCAGCGAGACGGCCATCTGGATGTTGGGCGGCGGACCCGTAATAGTCACCAGCCTCTCGTTGCCCGATCCACCCGCCGCCAAGCCCGCACCAGGCTCCATGATCTTGATGTGGCTCGCAGACATGGAGCGGATCTCGTTGATCTTGGAGCCGCCCTTGCCGATGATGCATCCGACGAGGTCGTTGGGGATGAAGATCTGCTGCGTCTGCGAGCCCGGTGGCAGCTGCGGCGCGCCGGTGGGGGCGCCGAACGCCGCACCGCCCAGCGGCGCCGGCGCGCCGTAGCCAAACGGCTGCTGCGCAAACGGTGCCGGCTGGCCGGGCGCAGGCGCGCGCGACGACGGCCCGCCCGCAGTGGGTCGGTAGGGGAGGTTGTTGGCATTGCGGTCCTGGTGCTCGAGCAGGATGGTGCCGACGTAGTACACGGCAATGTGCACCGCGTCTGCCACACCCGAGATGCTCAGCACGCGCTCGGTCGAGCCGGGCAGCATGGCCTCACCAGCCGTCAGGCGCGCGCCCGACGCCTCCTGGATCTCCTTGATCTTGGAGCCCTGCTTGCCGATCACCGATCCCATGCGCGAGTTGGGCACGATGAAGCGGATCGTGACCGATTTCGAGCCGGGCACCGACGGCTGGTCGAACGGCTCGTCGTTGATTCTGCGGACAATCAGACCGAAGGCCTGCGGAAAGGGACCAAGCAAAAGTGATGGAGAGCATGGGATCAGTAAAGGTCCGGACTGCAGCTATTGCGCGTTTCTAGCCCGGCACGACATCGCATGGAACTTACCTTGCTGACGGCGTCGAGAGGACCCGAAACGGTCAAGATGCGCTCGGGGTTGCCGGCAATGATTTCGCTCTGTGCGTGAGAAGAGGGGCAAGGACACAGAAGGGCGTCAGCACTTGAACACGTGCACGCGGGGCAGTGGTGGCACAACTTACAATGTTGAGACGCGCGTTGCTCTTGTCGCGAATCTCGTTGATGTGCTTTCCGGACTTGCCGATGATGATGCTGGCGTCGCTCGTCACGATGAGCGTTCGCATGGAGATCTGGGTGGCCTGTGCCTCGGAGGAGTCGCCGACGCTGCCGGCGCTTCCGGCGGCCTGGTCACCATCCTGGCCGTTTGAGACGGAACCATTGTCGCCCTTGTTGTCGCTGGCCGAGGTGGAGTCTGCAGCGACGCCGGAGCCGAGGTCGACGGCGTCCTTCTCTTCGGGCTTTGTGGAAGCGTCCGAAGCCATCTTGTCGCGGCGGTCGGGGGAGGAAGGGGAGTGGTCGCTCTTGGTCGACTTGGACGTGTTGGTGGCCTCTACGTTGGCACGCTTGGCTTCAGGCTCGGGAGTGGTGGAGGCGTCTCGCTGGCGCTTGGCGACTTCTGACATGGTTCGAAGCGGAGGTGAAGGTCGATGGCGGCAGGAATAATCGAGATAAGAAAAGAGATCCGACTTGATCAGCAATCACAATCCAGCCTTGGCAAGGCACGAGACGAGGTAGTTTGAGGAGGGTGGATGGTGATTGGGAGGTGAATCCGATTGGAGTCCGGGAGGAGAGGATGCGAGGTGGAAGGAGGGCGAGGATGCGTACGACTGTTGCGACGTAGGGGGCGGCGAGGGTGGTGAATGACGACGAGAGGGAAGGTAGAGGGAAGAGGACCAGATTCAGCGTCTGAGTGAGCGGGAAGAGTACGGGGTGCGGAATGCGGAATGCGGGATGCGGAATGGGCGAAGGGCGAATTGCGAATGAGAAAGGTGCCCAAAGCGGGCCGAACTCGCGCCTGGGTTGGCGGTTGGAGCCGTAGGCAATGTCGGGATTGGGTGCGCTGAGACAGGAGCAATCGTGCAAGCTCTGCAGCCCAAAGGACCTGGTCGAGGCAGTACCGATGACTGAGACCGCTAGAGATGTTGCAGCGTCGGCGGAGATGTGTCGAATGGCAGGATTCGAAGATGTGTGCGGAAGAAGGGCGGGATGCAGAAGCCACTTACCTTAGGACAACTGCCGTGGATATTGCAGCGAGTAGAGTCGATAGCTAGCTTTTGTAGCGATGAAGATGGTGCAGACGATGTGCGAAAGCCGATAGGTGTTGGATACGGAGGCGTGGCTAGAAGCAGGCAGAGTCGGGGCCTGTGAGGTGAACTGGTTGGCCTGTGATGGATAGATGAATCGAACGAGTGCAGCGCGTGGCGGAGAAGAAGTTGCGAACGAATGCGATGCTTCACCAGAGCCGCTGTGAGTCGAATGCAGAAAGACGAGCGGGCGGAGGGTGAATAGGAGAAGAAGGAGGTAAGAGGAGAGATGGAGGAGGAAGAAAAGGTGGAAAGGCTGAGGTGGAGCTCGACGCCAAAGAGTCGGCAGCGGGAAAAGCTGGCTCTGCGCTGTTGCGAGAGAGAGAGACGGGCTAGGCAGGCAAAAAAAGAAAGTGTGGCCTTGGGGCGGGCGCAGAGAGAGCCCCACTGTGGGATGGCGTGGAAGCTGCTTCCAATTTTTCCCAACTTAGAAAATCGCGCCCTCAGGCCGATGCGCAAAGCCCAAGCCAGCCTGACGACTAGTGCTCAGCCCTGCCCGACGGCGCGCCGAAGTGGATAATCGGGCCGTGCGAATTCAAACTGGCGAGGCGCTGAATACAAAATTGTGCGTATGCCCAAGCCGCCGCCGAGCCAAGCCTGACGGGGACGACGCATCCTTCCAAAAAGGTTGACCGGGGCCAGTGACTGCAAACACACCCAAGGCGTTGTGATTGGCATTCTGAAGTCGCCATCTTACCTTTTGACCGCTCTTGCTCGTCTTTCGAGGTGGATGAGATGGGCACGCCGATTGTAGCAGCCAATCTTCTCACACGATATGTTGGGCAGGCGCGGCGTTTAGACGAACATGTCGGAAGGCGTCCGAAGGGCAAGCGACGCGCGTCCTGTGCAGTCAATCTCGGACGACGAATGCGATGTGAGGAACCAGGCGTTGCTGGGAAACCAATGTGCTAAAAGTACAGGGCGTGAGTAAAGCTGCGAGATCATGAGACGCTGAAGGGACCGAACTGGATTGGGTGGTCGGATCACCTCCGAACAGGCGGACGCGAGCCACTTGCGCTGGGAGGCCCAGATGCACCGCCTCGTCCTCGCCGCGCTTGGGCTGTTGCAACGAGATAAGAGAGAGAGAGAGAGAGAGAGAGAGAGAGAGAGAGAGAGAAGCGAGAGTCAAGAAGAACAGGAAGTCAGTCGACTGGTGCTAGTAGAGACTGAAAGACGACAGCTGCACGTACCTCTGAGAATCGTGGCTCGTCCGCGCGCGCTTCCGATACCGCGGCCCTTCATGGCGTTGGGGCCGATGCGCTTGAACATGG
Source organism: Moesziomyces sp. F5C1 (assembly GCA_003004715.1). NCBI lineage: Eukaryota > Fungi > Basidiomycota > Ustilaginomycetes > Ustilaginales > Ustilaginaceae > Moesziomyces > Moesziomyces sp. F5C1. Next base: position 1,598,926 of record NXFR01000001.1, on the reverse strand, counting down.
GCGCTTGTTGGAGCATGTCGGGTACGATGACGAATCGGATCATGTTGCCGCGGATGTAGACGTTTTCGAGATGCGACTGCTTGCCGTCCGGTGCGGTGACGGTAATGTCCTTCATGGCCACGTTCAAGTTGTCCTCGGCTGGGCATTCAGAGCATCAAAGAGGACAAAGCAGAGTCAGAACGTTTGCTATATCGATCGTAGGAAGGGCAGTCAGCCGCTGCAAGCCAACTTACCATCGTAGAGGGTGCCGCGGTAAGATGCGCCGCCCTTGAGCTCGACCGTGATGACGTGACCGACGGCCTCGTGAATGAGCTTGACGGGGATACCGATTGTGCCCATTGCGAATGTCTCTCGGAATGTCCGACGCTTTGAGAGTCAAAGACGGGTTATAGCAGGTGGTGATGGCTCGGAAGGTGCAGATGGAAGGTCGCCTTGGTCAAAAAGTGGAGAGAGAGACGGTTGCGAGGCTGCAACTGACCGGTGCACGACACGCGAATTCCGCACATTTGGCGCCCGATTTTGCCGTCACTACTGCCCGATGAATGGAGCGCGAGGTTGGATGGGTGTGTTGGATTTTTGAGTCAACCCGAGCTTGGGTTGCTGGTTGCTGCTCAGCGCGCTGCTCGGCCGCCTCGAAAAGCGGTGCGGTTGGGTGCGTGTCGATTGGCGTGGAGTGTGCGCTTTGCTGCTGCTGCTGCTGCTGCTGCTATCCGACGCAGAGGCCAACACTCGGCGAGCCGAGGCTGAGCCAATCCTTCCGTCTCTCCCTCTCGACGAGCACCACTCTCATCCTCATCTGTCCATCCGAGCCGATCAGGATCGAACCACCAACGAACGCACGTTCCCATGGCATTCTACAGCGCAGGCCCGCTCTCTCCGGGCTACAACTCCACCTCGGCATGGGGCGGCAACGATAACGCCGACGACGACCCTTGGGCGGCTTCCGGTGCATCCTCCTCATCCACCGCCGCAGCAGCTCCGGCCTCGGGCTCGGCTGGCGGCTTTACTTCGTTCTCGACGCAGCACCAACAGCAGTCCAACCGTGCACAGGCTGGATTCGGCGCCAACTCGTACTTTGGCGCAAGCCTGGCGCAGGAGGCGGACGCCTATGGCGATGCATCCATGGATGCTGGCTTTGGCAGTGCGACGCAGCCAGGTCCGCGTATGCAGCGTGCTGACTCGGGCTTCGGTGCGGCGCAGAATCAACACTCGAACGCGCAATCCTCGCCTAGCACCTACGGATCGGCCATCAGCTCGATAGACCAACCCCCCGCACAGCGCGCCGCCGCGGAGCACCAGCAACGACAGCCAACTTCGCCCACAGGCCCCACAGGTTCTGCATCCTCTGCTTTTCCCTCCGGTGTTCAGGTTGGGGCGAGTCAGAATCCGGCGGGTGCTTCGCGCTTCCAGTCGCACACGCCGTCTACGCTGCTGCCCAACGAGCCTGCGGGATTCTCGTCGGCAGGTGCAGGCGATTACGGTGCGGCTCCACGTCAACTCGCTCCAGGCTATCCGCTACCTGCGTCGAACTACACCATTCCTGCGTATTCACCGTTTGCGAGAGTGGATTCGCTCAGCACCCCACGTCGCGAGGCGGTCGAGGACATGTATGGCGTGCCCGAAAACTTTCTCGAGGTCGAAGTCAGGAATCCGCTCACGCACGGGGTGGGTCGCAAGATGTATACCGACTACGAGATCGTCACGCGCACCAACATCCCCGCTTTCAAGCTGAGGTATTCCTCGGTGAGGAGGAGGTATAGTGACTTCGAGTACTTTAGGGATATTCTGGAGCGCGAAAGCACACGTGTCAACATTCCCCCTCTCCCCGGCAAGGTGTTTACCAATAGGTTTACGGACGAGGTTATTGAGAGCAGGAGAGAGGGGTTGGAGAGGTTCCTTCAGGTCGTGGCTGGTCATCCGCTGCTGCAGACCGGAAGCAAGGTCATGGCTGCTTTCCTCCAGGATTCCGCCTGGAGCAAGGATCAGTGGCTGTAATCCATCCCCCCCTATCACCCCTCTCACTCCTCTTAACTTTTTGGCGTTCATCCCCTTTCAGACTGGCATTCCTTCACCTTGATGCAGAACTCTCTTCATAAATGCCTAACCCTTCAACCGTTCGCAACAAGCGCTAGAGTGTATAGCCCAAGGTCCAAACTGAGATGCGTGAATGACGTTGGAGTGTATTTAATCCGAGTCGTCGATCTCGATGACATCCACGCCGTCCCTGCCTTTGGCATTGCGCCTTCCCGGTCCGACTTGAAGCTCGGGTTCCGACTCGGTCTCGCTCTCGGCCTCGGCGCCTCGTGTCCCGTTCGCCTCGCGATCGACGTCCATAGCTTCGTGCTCGGAGGCTGCATCGTCGTCGGCCGCAAGCAAATCGTAAATGCTGTCGATCTCCTCGGGACTCAGCACGAGCTCCGCCAGATCGCCCGCCACATCCGCAATCGCCTCCAACAACATCGACACCCTATCCAGCCCCGCGATCGTCTCCTCCACCTCGTCCACCAATCCATCGCCCGACTGCACGTCGTCCATCCCATCCGTTTCGACATTGCCACCCTCCCTTTGCGCTTGTGCTTTTTGGGATGCTTGCTGACGGAGGGCGGGAAGGAGGGAGGCGAGCATTTTGCGCTCGGGCGCGATCCAGTCCGGTTCGGAGCAGAAGGCAATGCGCGAGAGTGCCACGACAAAGCTCTGCCGAATGCCGTTGAGCATGCTATACGTCTCGGGCTGGTCGAGCTTGGTGGCGAGCGAGATGGGGCCCATACGTTCGTACGCAGCGGGGTCTGCTGCGCCGTCAAAGCGGTGCGCATGATCGTTGGCGATGGGGAGCGGATAGTTGTACAGCAGATTGAGCAGGCGCGTGTCCATCACGATGCGCTCGGTCGCCTGCACCAGATCCGCGCCCGATGCATCCGCCACCAACCTCGCCTTGCCGCCGGTCGCGGGGCGGAACTTGGACAGCCGCAGAGGCAGCATGAACGTCGGCCTGCTGTGGAGCCAGACCAAGTCGGCGTCGAGCGAGAGACACCGGATGAGCGCCGCGAGCAGGGGCGCGCTGTCGGCGAGCACCACCGCCGTGTCGGCGGAATGCAGCGCTGCCTGCGTGAGCAGCGTGAGGATGCCGCTGTGCAGGCGGTGCCACTCGCACTCGGGCAGGTCGAAGCGGCGATCCACCAGATGCTTCACCAGCACCTCGAGCACGGGAAAGCGCGCGCTCCGCGTCGTCGCCACCGCCCCATGCCCGCGCGCACTGTTGTCGCTCTCTGGCTTGGACGCTAGACACTCGTGGATGAGCGGCGCGTCCGACACCGCCGAGCTTAGCATGCGCACCACGCGCAGCAACAGCCAACTCGGCCGCTCAGGGTGCAGCAGCTTGTGCAGCGCACCGTGGCGCTGCAGCACGCGCAGAGGATGCACGATCGCCAGATTGCTCGTGTCCGTGCACTGCGACATGGCCTCCAGCACGCCCACCACCGCCTGCAGCAGGTCTTCTCGCGCCTCGGACGACAGCGTCCAGTCTTCCGACCCCTTGCGCGCCGCCTCATCCGCAGGTCGGCTCGAGGCACTCCCAGACTCCGTATGCGCAGTTCCGAAAGGCCGACAGTCGTTGATGCACTGTGCGAGGATCTCGCGAAGCTGAACCGGGGTCGCGAAGCTGCTTGCCTCGTTGTCCTTGTCCGCGTCTGGTCCGTGCAGAAAGACGATCTCGTCTTGATCCGCCTGCCGGTCGGGCTGGAGACACTCGAGATCCATCCAGAAGCGGGGCAGGATGGCGATCAGGCACGCCACGAGGCGCAGCACGTCGGAGAGCAGATCCGTGTGGCACAGCCGCAGCAGGATGCCCGCCATGACCATAAGCGCCGACGCCACCGCATGCGACAGATGCATCGTGGCAAAGGCAAAGTCCATCTCGTCCGCATCCGCCTGCTCGCCGCCGGACCACAGCAGCCGCAGCGCATCCTCGCGCTCCTCGGGCTCCATGACCGTGGCGCGACTCAGGTGCGCGAGCAGCGTCTCGACTGCACGTCGGTATCGGAACACCACCACCTCGGGACAGTCGCGCACCAGGTCCGCCGAAATGAGCCGGCTGAGCGTGCCGGAAGCTCGCGAGGCCTCTTGCGTCTGGGCTGACGGACCGGAGGCTGAGGTGTTGAACGCACTGGCGGGGTACGTGGTGGGAGCGGCAGCCGGGGGAGATTCGTGGCTGAGCAGCAGCGAGACAATGGTGGTGCGTTGGTGCAAGATCTCGGACACGGCGGCGAGGTATCGGTACTCGTTATGGCGCGATGCATCTGCGCCGGCTGGTTGCGAGTCGGAAGAGCGTCTTGGTCTCGAAGTCGGCCTTGCTTGCGGCGATGGACGGCCCGCGTCTGCCATGACGACGTCTTGATCGTCGTGCATGTCCATTGTAGCGGTCTGGTCTGCGTCCCAATCGGCTGGCGGCAAGGTTTCCGCCCTGCCTGGTTTCGTAGGCGAGCTTCTGTGCTGGCGCATCTTCTCCTGCACAGGTGCAAAGTCGGCAAACGAGTTCTGCAGGCCACGGAACGCCTTGCTCTTGGACGCCGAGCCTGCAGCCATCGGCGGCCGAGGAAAGTGTGGAGCCGGCTTGGCTACTGAGCGTGTAGGAGTGGATGGTTCTTGGCGGTTGCCCGGCGTGTCTACGAATCGTTGACGGTTGCCGGAGCTCCCACTGCCGCGTACGCCGTATCGGTTGGCTTTGGTCGGGGTGGTGAGGCCGGCTCTGACCTGGCTCTCCTGCCTTCTGTCCATGTCGCGCAGACCGACAGGTGGCAGACGAGCCACGCTCGACGGCCAGATGCGCCGGCTGGTGTCCTGTTCTACCCTGCGAAAGGCGGTCTCGGTCTCGAGGCGCTGGAGGCGTTTCTCCTGGTCCTTTTGCAGTCGTTCGAGCGAGGCGCGATGCTCGTGCTCGCGCTGCACCTCGCGCTCGCGCAGCTTGGCGTTCTCCTGGTTGAGCTTGGTGAGGTTCTGACGCACGACGGCCACCTCGCCCGACTTGCGGTAGGCATCCTGCCGGAGCTTGTCCACCATCTCGTCCTGCGCGCGCTGTGCGGCGCGAAGTCGCTCGATCTCGGCTCGAAGCTGATCGAGCTCGTCGGTGTCGACGTTTGCAGAGGCGTGATTGGCTGCCACACGGCGGCTTGTATCTGGCGGCTTCTTGGATGCGCTCTCTGCTCCTCTGCTGGTCGTAGCACGCCGCGATGGGTCTGGATCGGACTTTGCATCTCGTGCGTCGTGGTTGCGATCGGCGCCATTGGGTTGCGTCGTGGGTATGTGCTGAGACATGCGGATGGCCTCTTCCTCAACCTGGTCGAGCGCATTGTTGGTCGCCCACCACTGGTCGTCGTCCTTGTCTCCAAAGTCTTCTTCTTCTCGGAGGTCGCGGACGATTACCTGGTCCGGACCCGGTTCGGCCAGCGATGACGGCTTTGTGGGGCGATAGGCGTTGCCGAGCCGGGAAGGACCCGGATCGAGGCGCGGCTTCTTTGCAACGGGGAGCACGAAGGCGCCTCTGCGGTTGGAAGAGCGAGAGGCGGGATCGGTGTGGAGGCGGAACGAGGAGCCGGCAGCGGGTGCTGCGGGCTGGGGCGCCTGCGAGGCGGTGTAGGTGGCCTCTGCCTGCGCGAGGCTCTCCTCGAGCTCGGGATCGAGAAGCGCCTGATCGTCGAAGAGCAAGTCGAATTCGTCCTCGTCGTCGTCGATCCCGCCATTGGCGCCGCCGGAGCGCAGAGGTGGTGGAGCCATGCCGCGTGTGTCATCAAGATGGCGAGACTAGAAGTAGCATGCTGGAGCACCTCTTGGTGGTGGCTGACGACGATGTGCTCGAGAAGTAAGGTGCGGAAGCCGCAAGAGAGATGGCGGAGCAGCTGAGCCGCTGATGAAGTGGAAGAGAGGGTCGGAAAGAGTGCGATTTTTGGCGCAGTTGTCCGTGGCGCGAGTCCAACACTTTTTTCGGGCCGCGCTCCGACTCTGCTTTGGTGCCGATTCGAGGCCGAGCAGCGGGCTTTCCGACAGCGCCTCAGTCAGCAGCGGATGAGGGCCGACGCGTAGAGCGCGCTGGAGCGGCTGAGGAGAGGAAAGACGCGTAGAGAGGCGATGTGGAGAGTGGAGTGGAGCGCGGCCTCTTTTTCTTCGGGCTCAGGGTCTGCTTTGCTACTCTCTCTCTCTCTCTCTCTCTCTCTCTCTCTCTCTCTCTCTCTCGTCGAGCCTCCTTCATATCTTGCTCCAACCACATCCACGTCGGCACAGCAACAGCATCAAAATGGGTATCAAGGGCCTCACCGCGCTCATCTCGGATGAGGCGCCTGGCGCGATCAGGGAGATGGAGATCAAGACGTACTTTGGGCGCAAGGTGGCCATCGACGCGTCCATGTCGCTGTACCAGTTCCTCATCGCGGTGCGTCAGAACGACGGCCAGCAGCTCATGACCGAGTCGGGCGAGACGACGTCGCATCTGCTTGGCTTCTTCTACCGCACGCTCCGCATGATCGACTACGGCATCAAGCCGATGTACGTCTTTGACGGCACGCCGCCGGACCTGAAGAAGGAGCTGCTCAAGAAGCGGTTTGGGCGGCGCGAGGAGGCGCGCGAGCAGGAGGAGGAGCAGAAGGACGTGGCGGACGTCGAAAAGATGGACCAGCTCGCGCGCAGGCAGGTGCGTCCCACACGGCAGCACAACGAGGAGGTGCGCCAGCTGCTCAAGCTCATGGGCATCCCCTGCGTCATTGCACCCTCCGAGGCAGAGGCGCAGTGTGCAGAGCTCGCGCGTGCGGGTAAAGTGTACGCCGCCGGATCCGAGGATATGGACACGCTCACGTTCGGCACGCCCATCCTGCTCAAGCACCTCACGGCGTCCGAGCAGAAGAAGCTGCCCGTCCACCAGGTGGATCTGCCCAAGGCGCTCGAGGGCCTCCAGATGGACATGCCCCAGTTCATCGACCTCTGCATCCTGCTCGGCTGCGACTACCTCGATCCCATCAAGGGCATCGGCCCCAAGACCGCACTCAAGCTCATCCGCGAACACAAGTCTCTCGAAAACGTCGTCGAGCATCTCAAGGAGGAAGGCAAGAAATCGGTCCAGATCCCCGAGCACTGGCCGTTTCAGGAGGCACGCAAGATCTTTGAGGCTCCAGATGTGCAGAAGGGCAAGGATCTCGACCTCAAGTGGGAGGCGCCCGACGTAGAGGGCATGGTCAAGTTCCTCTGCCAGGACAAGGGCTTCTCTGAAGACAGGGTGCGAAAGGGATGCGAGAAACTCCAAAAGTCGCTCAGCCAGAAGCAACAGGGTCGTCTCGACGGCTTCTTCACGTGAGTTTCCCCTAATCCCTTCCGGCCAGAGATTTGCTGCTGACCTTTGTCTTCTTTGTTTGATGCCTCTGCAGCGTTAAGTCCGGCGCACCCGCACCAAAACGCAAGGCTGAAGACGACAAGAAAGCTAAGAAGAAGGGCAAGAAGTGAACACCGTCCTGCCATCATCTCACCAACACCTGCCTTGCACGCAATCATACCACCCCCACATCGCACTGCACTCGCTTTTATTGCCTCTTCATTCTGCGGCTTACGACACGGACAACTGCTTGGGCTGGGCCCTGGCGCTGACGCTGCCAGCGAGGCTGTCCTGGAGCACGTTGGTGTTGTTGGTCCGAGTGATCCTGTCGATGGTGCCACCAGCCATATCGCGGTACATGTACGTCTGCCGTGCCGTGCCAGTTCCGTTGGCAATGGCGCCGTTGACGAGCACCGAGTCGGCATCTGCTGTGCGCTTGGACAGCACTGCGTGCGGTAGAGCCGCCACGTTGTCTGCGTGAACCAAAGTCGTTTCGTCGCCCACCATCCTCGTAAGATCCCCGGCCGAACCGGGGCCGGTGCGACGAATGGTGCGGTCGAACTGTTCGACGATGCGCGCGTCGTATGCGGTGTCGGACAGCGACGACGTGACGTAGAGCGGGTAGTTGTAGTCCATCTGCACCGCGCTGATCTTTGCATCTTGCGCATCAGCGAGCGTCTGTATGGCATCGAAATCGAGTTCGTCCATGACCTTGTCGACGTGCTCGGCGTCGATGACGAGCGACCGCGTCCAGCCGAAGCTCTTCTGGTCGTTGGTCTGTGTAGTCGCATTGACAAGCCCGTGATTCTCGTACTGGGCATGCTGCGACCATGCGGCGACATACTCCCTGCCAGAGCCGGTCTTGACACTCCCCGCCACGCCGAACCTCCTTGGCGCCTGGAGCCCGACGCTGTACGTCAAACTGCCATTCGTTAGCGGATCGCCCTTGATACTTCCGCCCGTTGTGCCTCTAACCACCTCGGCCCCCTGTGTGACCTTGATCACTTTGCCCGTGGTGCGCTCGTCGGAGCTGTCGAGGTACACCTGCACATTGCCCGAGACGAACCAGGATGCATCGTTGATCCTCCCGCCCTGCTCACTGCTCACCACAGCGAGCTTGAACTCGTGCGCGCGGTCGTCGGTGAGCGTGCCGATGAACGGCGTGACGTCGATCGTGTACGTCGGCTGGTCGAACGTGCCATGGTTGGCAGCAGGTTTCCAGAGCAACGGATTGACTCCGCCCGTGAAGATGACTGGATACGGCGTGACGAATCCCGCAAAGGCACCGTCGATGTACAGCTGCACCTCGCGGTACGGTCCGTGGCCGTAGTATCCATTGGCGGCTGCATCGGGGATCTGGTCGAAGAAGCGGTCAGGAATACCGGTGTACCAGAACTCCTCGGCCGCTGTGCCGCTAGCGTAGACTTCGACGAGCGCCCGTGCGGCGTTTCGGGGAACCTTGATCGAGGAAGATCCATTGCCCGCCGATCCGCCGAGCTGGAAGATCGAATTGCCCGTTTGGAGGTGCTTTGACAGCGGGATGACGAGGTCTGGCGTGCGCTGTTTGAGTGGCAAAGCAGGGACGCGACCCGCATGGGCGCGTCTACGGCCTGCTCGGGTGAGGGATCCTTGCACCGAGGCGGTGAGTTTAAGCGAGACGTTAAGGGCACCGGTGTAGGTGTCGTCGACGATGTTGGGCAGATCAAACACCACGTCCGCAGGCCTGCTCCAGAGCGACCAGTACTTGCCGACGTCCTTGTTGGTGTTCCAGTACACGCCCTGTTTGGTGGGCTCGGGATTGTCGAGTCGCAATACCTCGACACCTTGGCCGGTGGCATTGTTGCCGATCCACACTGTGCCGAGCCGATCGAACTGGCGGCCGCGCGTCTCGCCGTGCACATCCAGCGTAAGCCCCGTCCATTCGTCCGGATCCGAACATGCCGAACCTGCAAAGGCGGTGCGAGGGTCAAAGGCGAGCGAAGAGGGAGAGCCGTAGCTGTTGGCGAAGGATCGCTCGACCAACGTGACGCTACAGCTGTGCGCGGACGACGTGAGCAGAGGCGCTGGCTCGTGTAGCTGGAAGCTCTGCGTCAGCGTCGAATCTTCCTTTGCCGAGGAGGAGGGGTGCGAGGGGATGCTGGATTTGAACAGAGGAGAACGCCAGATCTGAGGCACTGCCAACCCCACTTCCGGACGGTGAGGGATGTGCGATGCACCCACGGCAGCTATAAGCGCCGAGATCAAGCTGTACTTGGCTGCGTGCATGGTGTGGATGCCGAAACGATCCGCCAACACAGTGGGAGGTGGATACTTATATGCTCGAGCGCGACGTGTGCTCGTCGAGATACGCTACGGCTCGATCCGCTCCGAAGCGCCGCTTGCTACGTTATCGCCATGACCTCGGGCGCGCTTTTTAGCGAAGCTGCATGCCTGGCCGCAGTGTTGTTTTCCAGAAATCCATCAAAGCTCGCTTAACCCTGCCGGCCAAACGATCGCCTTTATGTTCAGGGTCCAACACCTGCACATCTCTGCATAGCCGGCGGAACCCCACACACACTCTCACACTAGGCGCTACAGTCGCGATGGCTTGCATTACACACGCGAGGCGACCCAGATGGCGCCTCGGCAGCCGGCGGCAATGACGGCCGAGAGCAACGCATGTCCTGCGGCCTGCTGCGACTCGTGCTCGACCGCAGTATCGAGGTGCTCCAACTCGTCGTCCCTAAACTCCTTAATGATGTCCGACAGCAACGGCAGCGATGGATGCGTCTCGGCCTCCTGCTCGAGAATCGTCGCAAGCTCCTTGAGCTGGTCATCGTAGTGCTCACCAATTACGCTCTCGACGGCCTCGGTGCAGGCCATGGCGCTACGAGGTCCCAGCAGCGCGGTCGCGCCACCCAGCACCCGCCCTGCGACGCTCCAGACCGGAAGCAGCAGCGACGGACGCACATTGTGCTGTCGTAGCAAGGCTCGCATGACGTCGAGGTGCTTCTTCTCCGTCTGCCACATCTCTACCGCCATATCGCGGTTCGTCTTATCGCCCAGCGCCCCAAACATGTCCGCCTGGCCTTGGTAGATCGTATTCGCCGCAATCTCGCCCGAATGGTCCACGCGCAGCATGTCCTGCAGCGCGCGCCGCTGCGAGGGCGTCAGCGATGCAAGCGACGGCGTAGAGGTCGTGGCTGCATCGCCATTCTGAGCTCCAGTGTACGCATCCGATGCGAGCGGACCACTGGCACTCGACGAATGCATCCGAATCTGCACCACCTGCCTAGCTCCCGCTCGTGGGCGGTGCGACGAGTGCAGACTTCGCGTCTGCCTCTGCGAGGTGGATCCGGCCTGGCGCATAAATGCGTTCTTGACGAACCCAAGCTCATTGATCACCTCGAGCCCAGTGGATCTCGCCCACACCACGCCGCGACCGACCACCTCCTTGGCAGCGCTCTTGACGAGCCCGTCGACGCTGCGCTGGCGTCTGCCACCATCGGCCTGCTGCGCAAGCGGCACGGGCACGCCGGCGTACAGCCAGTGCAGATGGTCTACGGCCGAGAGCATCTTCTGGTTCTCCCAGTACCGCTCCCTCGCATACGGCTTGAGCGCATTGTACGAGCCCACATCCTGACCCGCCTCCAGCGCCCGGCGCAGTGTGGAGGAAAGCGATCGGACATCGGCGATGCCCAGGTTGAGCCCCTGTCCCGCTAGCGGGTGGATCGTATGCGCCGCATCACCCACCAGCACCGTACGACCGCGCCCTGCGCCTTGACCCGCGCCCTGCGGTGCGAGTCCAACAGCAGCCATCGCGCCAGCAAGCACACCCGAGGGCAGGAGCGACGCGCCATTGAGCGAGGCGCCCAGGTACGCATCGGCGTGCTTGAGGTTGAGCGGGAAGCTCGCAACGCTCCTCGCATCGAGCGAGGCGATCTTGGGCGGGACGTCGCCGGTCGAGCTTTCGGGGAGCGGCTCGCCAAGACCGCGTTCGACCCACTGTGCTTCGTCCGGGATCTCGGCGGATAACCAGCTCCAATCCCTGCCGGCGCCCTCGGGCAGCGCGTGGGTGGTGTACGCCACGACACGCTCGAAGAGTCGCTCGATGTGGGCCCACGGCAGACGGAATGCGGCATCTACCAGCCGCGCCAGCGGTTCGTTTGACGACCCGGCCGTATCGCGGTGGAGCATGGTCAGTGCCGCCGCCACCTGCGGTTCGAGCGTCCACACCATGGATGCGGTCGAGTCGGACAGCGGCAGGAATGCGATCGTCCCACTGGGCAGGAATCGTTGGTATGCCGTGTACCCCACGGGTGGCTCGCCCGTCTCGGCGCTGTGGCAGCGCAGTGTGCCCACGAGGCCCTTGCGATTGTACGCCCAGCCGTAGTCGCCGATGCCGGCGTATCTGCGCACGGGCGAGTTGGGCCCGTCGGCACCCACCAGCAGCCGGGCTCGGACACTCTTGCCGCTCGACAGCCCGACCACAGGCCACGGGTCCTTCTCACCTACCGCACTGCCCGCCTCGACCTTGGACCCAGGCAAGATAGCGTCGACCTTGACGCCGTCCTGGACACTGACGATGTCCTTGCCCGGCCCTTGCTCGAGGAAGCGCAGCATGGCCTGCTGGAGGTTGCTGATTTCCACCATGGCGCTGATCTGGGATGCGGCGCCGGGCTCGAGGTCGGCCGAGTCAAAGTCGAGCAGTGCGCCCGAAAGACCGTCCCAGACACGCATGGCCGAGACAGGCCGCAGACGGTGCTCAAGCAGGTACGGATAGACGCCGATGCGGCGCAGCCACGCGAGATTGTCGGCGGTGAGCGAGATCACGCGGTTCTCCCAGTCGAGTGTGTCGGCGGAGGACGTGGACGGGTGCGAGGCGAGGTGGGCGGCGCGGTCGGCGGTCCAGCTGCGCAGGCGCGCAAGGTCGGAGGCCTCGATGATGGTGATGGGCGCGGCAGCGTGCGCTGCTGGGTCACCGACGGCGCCCGAGGCAACGAGGTCGCACGCAAGCCCAAGGCCCACGACGCCAGCGCCGACGATGACAATGTCCGAGTCGAGCGTGTCCGAGTTGGTGGAAGAGGAGGCGGCTGATGCAAATGTGCGGTCAGGAGTGGCCGAGCGCAGGTTGAAGGTGTGGGGTGTATGCAGCACCGAGCGGGAGGCTGCGCTCGATGCTGCCGTGTGAGACGAGCGCGGGATGCGCATAGCGGTGCGTTGGTGGAGCAGCGGCGTTGGAGCAGCTGGTCGTGTCGAGCCGGCCGCCAGCCTGGCACGACTCGCTCGGCTGGCTGCCGCAGCCAGAGATGGCGAGGGCGTAGCAGCGATCCTCGACATTGTTGCGTCCTGATCAAAGGGTGGATGAACGCGGGCTGCAAAGGTCACGATGGCGGAGAGCAACACAGCGAGAAGTTTGGTCGGAGGCGCAGCTCAACTAAGCCGGGACTTTTTGGGCGCAGTGGAGTGCAGCGAGGCTTGGTCATGCTTACCTCTTCCCTCCGAGAAAGGCTGCCTGGAATCGCGATTTAGTCGCGCTTATCGCCCGATGGGGGTGTCGGCTCACGCTCGTGCGAAAAGGCCCCGGGCCTTGAAATCCGAAAGTCGGGCAGCATCGGCGGTCGGCTTTATGCAGCTGCCTGCAGGCGTTGCTGTAGGGTCCTTTTGCGTTTTGCATGGAACTGGCACTGTCGGCCGTGCTTGCCTGCCGCGAACTGCAGCTGCGTTGACCGACGGCTGTCACCCACCGCGCTAGACGATTTGCCGGACTGATACCCGGCCGGTGGGCTGTCTGCCACGTCTACACTGCTTGCACGACGTCCAGAGTGGACAACCGAGCGGGAGGAGGGGTAAGCATGTTGGAAGGATGGATATGAAGGCGTATATCTCATAGCGTCAAATTGAAGAAATGACCGGTCGGCCAGCAACGAGGCGGCAACGAGGCAGCTTCTGGAGGAAGGGCAGCCGGTCAAGAAGCCAGCCGTGTTAGAAAGGGCGATGCCGATGCCGAAGAACGCCATCAGCCATGGATGGGTTGCGGCTGATCTTATGGCAGCAGCATCTCGAGCCGAACCAACCAGAGCCAGAGCATTTGTGGGATGTCAGCGCGAGTTGGTCGGGCTGCGCTGTGCTGTGGCCATCCTGTGGCATCTGGTGGCATCTTGACCGGCAACGCGCGACCGGGCGATGCTCACTTTGTCTTTTGGATGGCGAGTTGCGCATCGAAAGCACGGAAGCTAGCGCCCGCCGTGTGAGAGTAAAGAATGACTCGTCTCAAGCCCCCCAAAATGGCGCGGGCGCGGGAAATAAAGGCGACGATTTGAAAATCGATTTTTGTTCGAGAGAGGGGCAAAGTGCCTCGAGATCGCGAATTTTCCATCAAAATCGCGCGCCATCCCAGATTTTAGTCGCGAGTGGAGGCGGCGCGGCGGATTCTCTGAAATTCGAGGCGGCTGAGCAGTGTCGTTGCGGAAAGTGTGGAAGCGCACGTCTGAAATCGCGGAAAGGAGTCATCCGCCCATGGACGTTCAAAGTCAGATAGCCTGTGGGCACAAGGGCAGTGTTGGTGCAGCGCACCCTTGGGTCGGATGCTGTTTTGGACAGGCGCAGATGCTCGCCTCCGCATCGTTTGCGCAGGTCATGTCGGCAGGCAGGCGGCCGATCCATCCACAATCACGCTGGCCAAGTGCCTGCGCTTGTGACCAGTGGGGCTCGCCTGCATGCGAGCGCCCTTTCTGCCTCTGCCACCCTCGACGACCGCCTCAGCCGGTGGTTTCGGGTGAGCTGGGCGAGGTGACTCGGCGCCGCCATCGAGCTGCTCCCCTCTCCCTCTATTCGAGATCATGCCCTTAGTCTACTCTCAACTCGAGTTGATGCTGTGGACTTCACATCCTGGATTGAAAGACAGATGCCACTGCAGAGATGTAGCAACGAAAAGCAAGGTAGAAGTGGGCAGCTGGTGTGTGTGGCTGAGCCGATCTGGAGAAGCGGCGGCGCCTCCACTCGAGGCCAAATGGCGCGCGAGGACAGGGCAGGGCGTGGCGTGGGTGTGGAAACAAAGCGCGCTGCTCCCGCTTCATTTTTGGGCACCCCTGCCACACTCGCTTGGCTGCTTGGCTGGGCTGAGTTGCGCGCGTCTGAGCCTCGGTCCATCCGCCTGAATTTCGACAGCTCCCTCGCCTCTTTGGCTGGAGGAGGTGACTCTGTGACTCAGGTGCCGTCGCCTATCTCCGCCACTCTCTGCCGTTACTGCCGTTGCTCACCGCTCTCCGCTGACCTCGAGGGGGCCATCCAGACTTCCTCTCGCAAACCTGACTCCTCCTCATCGTATCGTCAAGCTCAGTCGTTTCCATCTCTGGCTGCGTTTATCGTCGTCACCATCATCACCTTCCACTTCAACACCCTTCGACTCAGCTACATCCCCAACAACTCGCCAGCACTGCCTCACCCCGCATTGCATCGACTCAGCTCGACCTCCAGTCTCAGGGTCTGCTAGGTTTAGACGCGCCTTTGCCACTCGCTCCTTCGCTCTTGCGCGCGCTCGCAACCCTTGCCACACCTCGTCATCCCTCCACGCCGGTGCTACGTGACTCCTACCTCGAGCACCGCCAAGTCCTTTTAGCTGAGCCTTGCACGCCCTTGCTCGGATTCGCATCTCGCTCAGTTTCCTCCACCTCACCACCGCTCTCCACAACCACCGTTACTGCAAGGCCATCGTCGTCGTCAGCTTGTGTCTACACGACTCAGCTACTCAGCCTAACTCAGCGTCCTCACCTCGATCCTCTTCGCATGTCCACCGACACTATCGTCTTTGCGACTCAGCCCATCCATCGCACCCTCTAGCCTTCATCATCGACAGCTAGAGTCTCTCGAAGCTCTCTTCACAACGTAGCAACACAACCCCAGACGCACTCCGCCCACATAATGTTCTCCTCCATCGTCGCCCCCTCGTGGGGACTTTAGAAGCAGCGTTCTGTCCCACAGAATCGTCTGGTCAAGGTCCCCCTTCGCCATATCCAGCGCCACCGTATCCGCCAGGGTCCGCTCCGCGTCTTCAATCTCTCTCTCTCTCAACACTCTTAGCTTTCTGTCGCTTTCATAGCATCCCCCTACCTTTGCTCCTAGGCTGGCCTCATCTCCGTCGCTGGTCTTGTCGCTTCAACCACCCTTTGGACATCCTGGACGTCGCATCGTTCTAGATATCCGCCCGCGCGAGCTCTCCTGTTCCTATAACAGGGTCCTCGCACACTCCACATCTTTCAGGATTGCGGTTCTCGCCGTCATCCACCCGGTCCTCATCTACGTGTTTTGGTTTCGTCGCATCGGCTCATAACCTTTGATACTCCCTACCGATATCATATCCTCCCTCACTCGCTGCAAAGCTCAACAGCTCCCCTCTCGCTTCTTCCCAGAAGCTAGGTTCGAACTGCTCTTTGTCTTGCACTGGATTTTGCTGCATTTGCTGTTCGTCTCGCTTCAGCACTTCGGCATCATCCTCCCCTTTTAGTTAGGCTAGCACCATGCAGCCTCCTACTCTTCACTTGCCAACCATGGTTGCCGACGGTGTCGCCGTTGCGGTGTCCGACTATGTCGAGCTCAACGGCTTCAACCTCGCCAGCCACACTACTGCTCTCGAGCAGTCGGTGCTTGGCAAGCCCCACCTCCTCAGCACCGCCAGCCTCGCCGCTGCGGTGCCCACCATCTGCGGCAAGCGTTCGCGCTCCAACTCGGACGCATCGTCGTCGTATTCGTCGTCCGCCGCCTCGAGCCACGCCTCGGTCTTCTCGTCCGAGCACGACGGCTCCGAGTCCGGCTACGACTCGCACACGAGCATCGGCGACCAGACGCCCTGCTCGCGCAAGAGTTCGATGAGCGAGCCATCCTCGTCTCAGCAGCTCGACAACCTTGCCACATGGCGCGCCGACCTGCTCGCCGCCTCGCACGCCGAGCGCGAGCGTTGCGCCAAGCGCATCCGCGATCTGCAGGGCGAAGTGGTCCGACTCGCCACCGAGGTCGTCGGCACCGTTTCGCAACCCGCTCAACCCTGCCTGCCATCCGTGGCCGCCGTCGCCAGCAGCGCTGCCGGACCTGCTCCTGTCGCTCAGAATGAGGCGGTGGCGCCCTCCAGCGCTGGCCCGTCCACCATCTCGCCCGCCTCCACCTCGTCGCCCTCGGCTTCGTCGGCGGACGAGTCCAAGAATGCTCTCGTCGACGGACTAGTTGGTAAGTACACTGCGCTCGTTTCTAGGCTTTTGACGCGCACTTCTGTCCAGTTCACGTGCTGACCTCCGCTCGGCTGTTACCTGCTTGCTACGCTTCCGCAACAGACGCCGCGTGCCGAACGCTGGATGTCATCTGGAACGCCTCGAGCCCCTCGGCCGCAGCGGCGTGCGACCTGAACAAGGGCAAGAGTGCGCTGCCGCTCCAAGTATTTGTGCGCGAGACTCTGCGCCGTGGTCGCGCTTCGTGCTCGACGCTGCAGGCTGCGCTGCTGTATTGCGTGCGCCTGGGCGATGCGGCCAAGCAGTCGGCGCAGCATACGCTCAAGGAGTCGACGCGTGCCGTGGGCGTGCAGGTGAGCGTCGAGACGGACGCCGCGTCGCCCATGCTCGGCATGAGCAAGGAGGAGCTGTGCCTGGTCCGGTGCCCGCGCCGCATGTTCCTGGCGTCGATCATGGTGGCGAGCAAGTTTGTGCAGGATCGCACCTACTCGAACCGCGCCTGGTCCAAGATCTCGGGCCTGCCGGTCAAGGATCTGGGCAAGCTGGAGCGTGCATTCCTCAAGGCGATCGACTACCGCCTCGTCATCGCTGAGGGCGAGTGGCACAAGTGGACGGCCGAGCTGAAGCGCGCTCGCAATGCCGAGGCAGGCCAGGCAGGCCAGGTGGGCCAGGCGGGCGCGAGACGCAGCAGCCTGAGCCGCTCGCAGTCGGACAACGTGACGGGCGCGGCGGTGGCGCTGGACACGGAGCTGCGAGCTGTGAGCCCCGGCTTGGCGAGCCAGGTGCAGCCCAAGTATGCACATGTGGACGAGGCGCAGCATGCCGCGGCGGCTGTCAGTATGGCGTTGCCATTCCCGCGCCAGGCCGCAGCCGGCGTGTCGGCAGAGATCTAAGGCTCGCCTTGTCTTTTCTCGCATCGGTGCATGTCCGTGACGGAAACTCGGTGGCGGCTTAGGGCTTCCGATCCGGATCGATCGCACTCTCTCCCTCTCTCCTCTGTATTCCCCCCTTCCCTTCCCCCTCTCTCTCTCTATCGCGCTCTCTCTCTCTCTCTCTCTCTGCATGTCTGCATGTTGTACCATCATCCCATCGCATTTTTCTCCCTGTCTGCTCTCGACGCATCTCTCTCTCTCTCTCTCCCCTCTATCTACCTCTTTGGTCTAATCGCGCACTCTTTCCTCGCTCGTTGGTGCGTTGGTCGGTGCAAGCCAGACGTGCAGGCAGATGCACGTCATGGGCGCCCGCCCAACCGCTGCGAAGGCGATAGGGAGAGTTGTCTGTACCAGTACCGCCTTCTGCTTCGCTTCGTGCACGCACGACCTCTTTATGTCATCACTTTTTCTCGACCCACGCTAACGAGCTGCTGTTCAACGAATATACTATTACTTGTCTATCTGTGTGCGGATGTGTGTGGTGGGATGGGGGATTGGAGGGAGGTGAGGAGGAGTGCAGCTGTTGGACGGTGGGAAGCGGAGAGGTGGAGGGCTGGTTTGATGAGGTTCTCGACGAGGGGGTTGGGGTCGGTTGCTAATGGTAGGGCGGATGAGATGCCTGTTCCTCGTGTGGGGGTGAAGGGGAGACGGTGTAGGGGTGGATGAAAGTGTTCTGCTTCAGGCCAGTGTTTGCTCTCAGTGGGTAGACCGAGGAGGGTAAAAATGCTGGCGGCCAAGCCGATGTCACCTCTCTCCGGCTCGAAGAGCGGTGTTCGGATGTATCCCGACGGACTTTGTTGGGGCATTGAAGGTTCCTCTTCCCAAAAGACGAGTTGGTCAGAGCCGGGTGAAGGGGGAGATGTGTTGGAGTCAAAGGCTTTTTGCCAGGACGTTCGTTCATCCACCTCTGCAACCTCTGCGGGAGTGGTGGGGATGAGGGCGGTGAAGAAATGCGCAACCGTAACGGCGGTAGCCCAAACATCAACGGCGTAAGCATCGTACTTCGAGGGAGAAAAGAGGAGTTCAGGTGCACGAAAGATGCCCGTTCCCACCTGACACACCATCTTTTGCTGCTCCTCGCCCGCAGTCGAGGGGGAGAATGCGGTTCCAAGGTCACATAACTTGACTGCACCCGTGTGGGCAATAAGAACGTTGGCGGGTTTGACGTCTCGATGCGCCACCTCGTTGGCGTGGAGAAACGCCAGTCCGCGCAGCATCTGTACCGCAACACTGTGGGCAAACCCCTCGGGCGACTCCTTCCAAAGGTGTCGGATCGACTCCCCTGCCCGCCCCACCGAATGATCGCAGTGGAGAGAGGGGAGGAGGCTCGGTTCCTGCAGGACGTCTTCGAGTGTGGCAGCGTAGAGCGGCATGACGAGATCGATGAACTCGCCGAACGCATCGGTGGTATCGTAAAACGCCGACAGGAGCGGCACGATGTTCTCGTGGCAAAGCGTGGAGAGCAGGGCAACTTCGCGACGCACCGAGTGCGGGCGTGGTTCTTCGTCGACGTAAACGCGCTTGATGCATGTCCATCCACGCACACCCCCCGCCCTCTCAGCTGCTGCACCAAGCTCTTGCCACCCTTCGGCATACGAGCTCGGGGGGTGAGAGGGGTCGTAGGGAAAGGAGGGGGAGGAAGCGAGCGGGCAGCGGTAGATCCGGCTGCTAAGACCGTCCGAATGCGCCACCAGACCCGAGGTTACATCGACCGAGTAAGTGCCGCCTACGAGCCGCCGAGTGGACGAAGAAGGCAAAGTGGATGGGCCGGCAGAGACGAGCGCGGCGTCGAACGAGTCGGAGAGTGCCATCGTGCGTCTTGAGCGAAGCCGTCAGGGTATAGCAAGGTAGCATGCCGCTCGCCTCTGATGTGAGTGCATTGGCCGAGACCAACACCTTCGCACTCGGCGGCCTTTCTTTTTTGGACCCTTTTTTGGGCCGCATTTTTGGTCACGATTTACTGCATTTCTGTGTAGAGAAAGTGGGCCAGGCTTTAGACCCCCAAATTTAAGGCGCAATGACGCGATAAGGCGTGCCGCCACCGCCGAGTCACTCGACACTCGACACTCGACAGTGGAAACGTGGGGCAGCTTGCGCATTGCACTCCATCATCCGAGGGTCAGCACCATGTGCAGGCTGCTAGGTAAGTCGATCCGACATCATCTGCGCTCGTCATGCCAACGTACTTACGATTGCCTCCGCGTGTGTGGCAGTCTTCAAGGGCGCGGATCCGATCCAGCTGTGCCATCTGGTCACACGGCCGGCGCATTCGATCATCAACCAGGCGTTCGACTCGCGGCTGCGCCTCGATGCGACGCGCGCGGTCAACGGCGACGGCTTCGGCGTGGGCTGGTACGACTCGACGCGCGATGCGGAGCTGGGTGATGCACCGTGCATCTTTACCTCGGTGACGCCGGCGTGGAACAACCAGAATCTGCAGCGCATCGCCGAGAAGATCAAGTCGCCGCTGGTATTTGCGCATGTGCGTGCGTCGACAGCGGGAGCACTGTCCGAGACGAATTGCCATCCTTGGAGGTACGGCAGGTTGATGTGGATGCACAACGGTCAGATCTCGGACTTTTCCAGGATCAAACGTCGTGTGCTCGCGGCACTGCCCGAACCGCTCTTCTTGTTCCCGCAGGGTCATACCGATTCGGAATTCGCTTTCGCCGTCTTCCTAAGCCATCTTGGGAACCCGCTGCAGACAGAGCCGTTCTCGTACAAGGAGCTGCGCGATGCCATGCTCGCCACCATCCGCGACTTTAATGCGTGGGCAAGGGAGGCGGGCATTGGCGAGCCGAGTCTGATGAACTTTTGCGTGACGGATGGAGAGAGCATCATCTGCACGCGCTACGTCAGCAGCAAATCCGACCAGGCCGCCTCGCTCTACTTTTCTTCGGGGACGAGCTTCTACGAACACTCGCCCGGAGCGTACAGGATGGTCAAGACGGACAAGCGCGAAAAGATCATCGTCGTGGCGTCCGAACCGCTCACGTTTGAAAAGGCCGACTGGATGGAGATCCCCACCAACACGCTCGTGTGCATCACACCCAAGATGAACGTGCTCCAGCTGCCGATCCTCGACGAGTTCCATTTGGATAGGACGGACCAGATCGTTAGAAGCCCGACGTTTGCCATGCGCACCGGGTTCCCCCCAAGCATGTCGGGTGCTACCGCTGCTAGCGCCGACGAGGCCGCGTCAATAGGTGCGCTTGATGGTGCAGTCAGAGGCGCGGGGGCCGTTCGAAATGTCCCCATCCACCCAGTATACCCTTGTCCGTAGTGTAATCCCATTCGCATTCATCCCACGTCGTTGCACTGAGCGGTCGAGATGAAGTTTGCTGTGTCCGTGCGAGTGAATATTCCACGGCCGATGTCGTGAAACCAACACTGCGCGAGTGAGCCCTTCTTTTTGAAGGACCCTGAGTGCGCTCGCATTGCATCCTGCCTTCCAACGACCACTCTGCATCTCCGATCGCTATCATTGGTGCGCAGCATGGACCGGAACTCACCCAGCCCGCGGGCATCTAGCCCGCTGGCGTCGGGTTCGGACGTATCGCCTCGCTTCCCCATCGCCCGGCTCGACGTCGACCGGGCCGAGTGGAAGAGCAAAACCATCGGGCGCACTTTTGGCTCGGACGCACGCACGCCGCAAGACTCCATCGACTCGCCGTCGTCATCCACGCCCTCGACGCCCACAACCCCGCTGCCCGCATCGCGCACCTACCACAGCCTCAACTATGCGCCCCGACAGCGCAACTCGATGCTCCGCCCCAACGCCGCAGCCATCTTTCAGCCGCCCACCTCACCCTCGCAGCCTTTGCCCAACTTGATGGTGACGCCGAGGACGAATGCACATGCAGCGCCGCTTACGGCAACGTCGCACCTCAGCACCTCGCCGTCGTATCCCACCATCTCGTTGCCCGACGCCCCGCCGAGGGAGAGCAGCAGACACGCCTACGAGCAGGAGACGTCGCAGCGCGCGGCGGTGGCACGCATGCAGCTGCAGCAGATGCACGATAGTGCCCGCAGGCTGGGGCTGAACAATAAGAGCGCTGGCTGGCTTATTCTTGAGGCGCTCCAGGCGGCTACCGAGGGAGAGTGGGCAGCCGTCGCAGAGCTGCTCGCTAATGGAGATGCTACCATCCTGCTGCCGCGCGACCCGCCGTCGGTGTTTACTTCAGCCTCGCAGCTTAGCGCATCCTTTGCGTACGATCACACCATCTTCAATGCCGCGTCCACTTCGGCGCCGCGGCCGTCGACGGCTTCGCTAGGCGAAAGCGCAGAGACGCTGCCGATCCTCACACTCTCGGGCCTCCGAGGCCGTCTTGCACGATCGTCCCCCGCCGAACCGGCACCAAGCCCAGTCTCGAGTGAGGATGAAGCAGCGGCGGCCACGCTCACACTGCAGAGCTTCGTCGTCAAGGCACACGGCTCCGTGTCGAGTCTGAAGGATGCCAATGCGCGACAAGAGACACTCGAGTCGCTCGCTCCGCTTCCGCACACCACCGCGCCCAGCGCCGCGCGATGTGCGTATCCGACATTCACACTCGCAGCCGCCAACGCGGCGTTTCCGTTGCCGCCGCCACTCACGCCGCGCGCGGTGGCCAACGATGCCAACGTCGCGGCAAAGAGCCGTGCGCGCTCCAACTCGAAGCTCAACGTGGCAGGGTCGAGGGCCTCGGCGTCATTTGCGAGTATATTTGGCGGAAGCGGTAGAGAGCGTAGGCGGCAGGCGGCTGCAGACGAGGTGGCTGGCTCCGAGATGGTGGATGCACAGAAGCTCGGCGGCACCTCGGAATCGGATGCAGAACCCGAGACGCAGCAGTCCAACCTTAGTCTCGAGCTGCGCGATGCGGGAGAGGACGAGGGGAAGGACGTGGAAGATGCAGGGGCGGGCAAGGCGGGGCGCAGGACGATCTCGGTGTGGGTGGTGGACCACCTCGTGCGGCGCTCGGCCGTGATGCGCTCCATCCGCAAGACGCTCGAGGCGCGCATCCGGACACGACTCGCCGCAGCGGGGGTGGGCGAATCGATCGCCACAGTGGTGGTGAGCTTTGCGGCGACGTTCCTGCCGCCCGTGCCCACGCTCGGCGACGCACAAGGGGCAGCGGGCGGCTCGGACCGCACACAGCCGGGGGCAAAGTCGCGCGCAAGCTCACCGGTGGCGAACGCGCCGTACCTGGCGGAAGCGGACGAGGTGTCGGAAAGCGTCCAGGACTTTTACAACAGTGTGCGTGACCAGCTGCACGCGCAGGAGGCAGCGACAGAGGGGCAGCTCGAGGCGGTCGAGACGGTGCTGTGCGAGGAGGTGTATGATCGCATCTTTCGGCCGGTCGCTTCGCGCGATGCGTTTCACGACGACGCGCTCGCCTCGCGCATTGCCGCACTCAACGTGCTCGGGCTCTCCCTACGCCACCTCGGTCTCGATGTCCCCGCGCACGCCGACGAGCTCGAGCGTATCGTCAAGCAATGCGGTGCAGAGCTGCAGCGTCTGGATAGCGAGCAGGCGCGATCGCCCAAGGAGAAGCTGGATGTGCTCGTGCGCGCGCACAAGCTCACGGTCGACGGTGTAGCCGTCCTTCCCGCGGAGGCAGGTGCGGGCACGAGCGCAGACCTCATCCTGCCTCTGTTGATCTACAGCATTGTGGCGGCGAATCCGGCGCGGCTGGCGAGTCACTTGTTGTATATCCAGCGGTTTAGAGCCGAGTGCCTGGTGCAGGGCGAGACGGCGTACTGCCTCGTCAACGTCCAGGCCGCCGTGGCGTTTTTGGAGAATGTGGATGTGGCGGATCTCGGGCTGGACGCCAGCCAGATCGGTGCGCATCTGCGTGTGGGCGAGAATGCGCGCGAAAGGAGGGCAAGTGGGCAGGGGACAGAGGAGGCGCTGGCGATGCCGGCAAGGATCAGGGGCAGACTGACGCAGGAGATCGGCGACCTGGCCGGCGCGAGCAACAAGGTCATCACGGGCGTCATGGGGTCGAGTCTCGCGGCGTTTAGCAGGATGATGGGCGCGGCAGCCGGTGATGCGCAGAGACCTGCGAATGTGCGCACGCTTAGCGCGCCCACCGACTATGCGCGCGGCGAAGAGCAGGTGAAAGACGCGCCTGCGAGCGAGGATGCAGCAAAGCTCAGTATCGGTGACCGGCTGGCATCGCTGTCGACACGTTTGGGCGGGTCGAGTTTGTCGTCGTCGCCGTCGTCGTTGTCGTTGGGGTACGGTCTGCCGGGAGGGAAGGGGGAGGGGGCCTCGCCACGAAGTGTGTCGCGCGAGTTGCCGGGACCTCCGCCGCCGAGCAAGGTGCATGCGCGCACCACGTCGTACCTCTCGCAGCTTAGGACGACCACCCGCGCGCCAGAGGCCGAAACCAAGGTGGTGCCTGCATCGCTTCGATCTCCCTACCCCGCCCTGCCTCGGCCGCCTACTCGCGATCGACCGTTGCACGTGGTGCTAGCCAGTACCGGTTCCGTAGCGAGTGTCAAGATCCCGCTTATCGTAGAGTCGCTTCTTGCGTACGCCAACGTTCGGGTGCAGGTGATTGCGACGGATAACTCGCTGCACTTCTACGACCGAACCGCACTCACCTCGGACTACAGCGTGGCCTCTCTTGCTGCGGAGAATCTTGCTGCTGGTCGGGGTTCGCCGACTCGTGGACCGCGCATTCATTGCTGGACGAACGCCGACGAGTGGTCGAGCTTCACACGTGTGGGGGATGCGATTTTGCACATCGAGCTGAGGCGCTGGGCGGACGTGGTCCTCGTCGCGCCGTGCTCAGCAAACACGCTCGCGAAGCTCGCCGGCGGTCTGTGCGATGATTTGCTCACGAGCTTCATGCGTGCCCTCGGCCGAGGGGCTGAGGTGTTGCTCTTTCCGGCGATGAACACGCTCATGTGGGAAAATCCGCTCACGGAGATACATCTAAGGACGGTGAAGGACGTGCTTGGGTACGAGGTCAGGGGACCCGTGGAGAAGAGGCTCGCGTGTGGAGATACCGGCAAGGGCGCCATGATGGAGTGGAGCGAGATCGTGCAGTTGGTAGCCGACCGGTTTGGGCTGCAGAAGGAAGAAGGCCCAGGCGGGGTGACGACGTGAATCTGTGCCGACAGGGGTTAAGCACGGCGAGGGGGTTGGGTGCAGCGCAAGCGGGAGTGTGGACTGCGGTCGTCGCGACCAACGATGCCTCTTCGAAATGGACTGGCATCCAACGTTGGCGTGTCTGCAAGGCGCTCATTGACAGCACCAACGAATGCTCATGTACATGGCCACACCGCAAACGTTCGGACGATGACGACATCGCTTCTAAGGGGACTGGACTCGACGCCGACAGCATCTGAAGTAGCTTCGAGTGAACCTTTGCTAGGCGTGTGTACCGATTGGTGGTGGAGAAGCAGCAAATGCACGCAACTTGCTCACACGAAACGCTTCGTGCCAACCCGACGATGCGTCGCCATGCGTTCCCGACCTCGAATGCGTGTCCTTCACAGCCGAGCATTGCAACGTCAGAACGACCTCATCCAGAATCACTTTTCCACAACCTGAGCTTTCCAACATCGCCATGCACTGCCACCGCACACACGCAGAAGCGGTCTTGGGAAAGGGGAATGAATTGGAATAGCAGCTCTATGACATCTATGCTCTGTGCCTAGGCAGCCTGCGGGCCACCACCGCGGCGACCACGGTGCGAGCCACGGCCGCGACCGCCACCGCCGCCGCCGCCCCTTCGGTTTCCGCCATGGCCGCCATGGCCGCCATGGCCGCCGCGGTTTCCACCTCCACCGCCGCCTCCACCACCGTTGTTCGAGTAGTGCTTCTTCCACATCTGCTGTTCGATCATGGGTCGCGGCGGGTAGTCTTGCACCTCGGTGCCCGCCGTCCAGGGGTGGTGGCGCACGCGCTCGGGCAGCGACTTGAGCTGCGGCAGCCACGTCGCCACGTACTCGCCGTTGACATCGTAGTCCTTGCCCTGCTTGATGGGGTTGAACTGGCGCGAGCTGCGCGGATCGTTGCCAACGCCCGCAACGTACTGCCAGTTGCCCCAGTTGGAGTTGGGATCGTAATCGACCAACCAGCTTTCGAAGAATTCGGCGCCGTGACGCCAGTTCCAGCCCAGGTCCTTGGTAAGGAAGCTCGCGACGTTCTGGCGACCGCGGTTGGACATGAAGCCGGTGTGGACGAGCTCGACCATGTTGGCATCAATCAGCGGGATACCTGTGCGCGCGGTCGCCCACCGAACAAAGGGATCCTTGCGGTTGGAAAGCGAGTTGGTCGACTTCCACTCGTACGCCTTGGACTGCGCCGAGCGCGGCGAGATTTCCTCCTCAATGCCCGCGAGCGTAAACAGGTGCGAGCCGAACTTCCAGCCGACAAAGTAAAAGTAGTCGCGCCACAACAGCTCGAACAGGATCCAGTAGCCGCCACCCTTGGAGTTGCCCGTGGATGCATCGAGCTCCGTAGCGCGCTGCGCGATCAGCCGCGGCGAGAGCAGACCGTGCGCGAGCGCGGCTGCGAACTTGGTGCTGTAGTCGGCACCCAGCATCTCGTTGCGCGTCTCCTTGTAGTGCGCCGCGGGCGACGACTTTGCGCCGCCAAAGTAGTGTTCGAGGCGTTTGAGCGCCTCGGTCTCGCCGCCGCGGTAGGGGAAGGCCGAGTGCGGCACATCGAATGTGGCTGGCGACGAGGCGACTTTGGACAGCAGCTCCTTGTGGCCCAGAACGGGCTCGTCGAGCAGAGGCTGCACGAGGTGCTTCTCCACGGTCTCCTTGCGGTCGAGCCCCTGTGCGCTCTTGGACGAGAGGCCGAAGCAGCCGGGCGCATCGTCGACCTGCACCTCGGCGAACGGCTTGAGCTTGGCCGGGGCGGGGACGGGCTCGCGGAACATGTCGGGCGCTTCGACCTGCTTGCGGAAGTGGGTGAAGACGTCCGGGAGCTGTTTGACGGGGAAGCCGAGGTCGCGCGAGTGGATGAGCGACTTGCCCTCGAGCAGTTTGAAGGGACACTGGAGGTCGGCGAGGATGGCGTCGAGGCGACGCTGCACGTTGACCTCCTCGGTGTTGATCTCGCGGCCGAGGTAGACGGCCTCGACCGTGTCGCCCTTGTCGCGGATCGACTTGATCAGCGACGGCACCACGCTCTCGGGCGTGCCGGCGAACATGGCGAGGTCGCTTCCCACCGCGCGCAGTCGATCGCGCAGGTCAAACACACTCTCGTTGATGAACCTGCGAAGAACCAATGGAAGGCAAGGTCAACATGATGGGCAGAGTATCAGAGTTGAGAGGAAGAGATGGACTCACTTTGTGCGGTGGATGCCCGTACGCCAGATGCCGAGTTCGCGCGTCTTTGCGAACTGCGAGCTGCCCTTGCCGCCGCCCTGCTTGCCGGCTTTTTCGAGGTTGGGGAAGCCCGAGACCTCTACATGGCGCTGATCCCAGACGTAGACGGGGAGGACGTGGGTGACGGGTTTCTTGAATGCAGCGGATGCGGGCGTTGGTTCGGCGCAGAGGTGGAAGATGGGGTGGTCGTGCAGGCGGAGATCGTTGCGAAGCACCGCGATGAGGACGTTGCGCGTCATGTTTAAGGTGCTAGCTGTATGCGGTTCCAAGGTCCCAAGAGATGATGTTTGACGGAATAGGGTGATCTATGCGACCAATGCCGAGACCTGCTTCGGGTGTGAAGACGAGAGATGAGAGAGATAGAGAGACGAGAGAGAGAGAATATAGACCCAAAAGAAGATGACTTGGAACGAACGTGGCTACCCAGCTAATGGGTAAACGAGCATGCGATGAGGAAGATGAGGAGGACGAAGAAGCAGACCGAAGGGGAAGGGCCGAGGGTGCTTATACGGGAGTATGGTGGTGAGGAGGAGAGGAGGGATCAGTCAGGTAGCGGAGGAATGATGACCCAACAGACGTATGAACACACGAGAGAGGGAATGAGTGAGCGAGCGAAGGGAAGAGGGGATGGGTGACGAGAGGGGGAGGGATCGAGGTGGAGGCGGAAGAGGATCGGGATGCGAAACTTGCGATGGTGGACCCTTGGAAGAAATGACGGCAATGACGAGGGCATGGTGAGGAGCGGTTCAGGGTCCAATGTCGTAAGGCGGCTTTGCTGTTCTCAGCAGCTGGCCCAATGGATTCGGCTCCAAGCCGATTGCTGTCAGCCTCTCTCTCCCACGCCTATGCTTGCCATCGCTCATCGATACTGGAAGTGCCGTGGCAGCTTTCTCATCGTCACTGCGCTGCAGTATCACCTGGTCGGACGAGCCGTTAGCGAGCAGCATTGTAGTGACTCACAGCGCCGGAGTGGTGCGTATGCGGTCGAGGCTGCATCTGTCGCAACGTCGCAACGGGATCGCTCCAGCTTAAGTGATGGTGCATCGGATCGTGACGGCCACGCACTCCGATTTAGAGCTCGTCCAGCGCCGCTCAATGAGGTAATTGCGCAGGACGTTTTCGCGAAAGGTCGGAAAGCTCACCGGCTCACGGTCTAACATGCCGAAGCTCGCAGATGTGAGAATCTCGGTCTAACAACTCAGAAGAACGCAAGCGAGAGTCTAACAACTCGGAACATTTTATCGGCCGATTCGGAACGTTGGCGAGGCCGTCCAACCAAACGCAATGCGCACTTCCAACCGCGCATTCATCAAGCCGACCCACGATCGAAGTGTGCAAACAAGCTGTGCAGCAGCAGCAAACAAGCCGCCCGCCAGAGCGCCGACGAGGCTTGTTGTAGGCGACGAGGCAATGAGGACGTGGCTCAGCAAGGCTCTCAGAACGGCGGCTTGAATGCTCAGCTTGCGGTGCGTGTGAGGTGGCGTGGACGAGCAGCCTCGCGAATTTTCACGAAGCTTTTGGCGGAAGCGAGAAGAACAATTTTTCGCAGCGACGCGCCTTTGACTGCTCTGTGGCTCGCCCTGTTGCTTGAGAAGAATTGACTGCAGTGCTGCTAGGCACCGGGCGAAAATTTATTCCAATCTACGCACCGACGCTCAGCCGCTCGCTCGCGCCATCGCAACATTCCCAACACGGCGCTGCGAGCGGATGAGCCGACGACTTAAGAGTTCCCGCCACATGTACAGCTGGAACAAGCTCTCGAAAAGAATCAGCAACAAAGTTGTGACTGAGAGTCAGTGTGACGGTCGGAGAGTGTGCTGTGAAGGCAACGCGTCCCATCTGGAAGATTCGCTTTGAGAGAGAGAGCGAGCGAGAGAGACACAGCTCGCAAGTCGGGCTGAGCAGCAGAAGTGCATTTTTGTGGCAGCGTGCCAGATTTAGTGTTGGGTTGGCGCCGTATCCGCACCCTCGTCCTCCTCTCCTCACCACCGCTACCCCTTCATCCAACTTCGATCGGGATCATCACTCCATCCCTCGTATCGTCGTCCATCTCGGCTTTCTGATCCGCAGCGCTACACCTCTCGTCTCGCTGCCTTCGTAGAGCTCGACTCTCCCCCCCAAAACAAACATGTCGTCCGTCGTCGGTATCGACGTGGGCAATGCCTCGTCCAAGATCGGTGTTGCGCGTGCCCGTGGTGTCGATGTGATCGCCAACGAGGTCTCCAACCGCGCCACCCCTTCGCTCGTCTCCTTCGGCCAGAAGGCAAGAGCGCTCGGCGAGGCCGCTGCCACCGCACAGACCTCCAACTTCAAGAACACCATCGGCTCGCTCAAGCGTCTCGTAGGTCGCACCTTCCAGGACCCCGAGGTCCAGAAGGTCGAGAAGAACTTCATCAACGCAGAGCTCGTCGACGCAAAGGGCGAGGTCGGCGTCAAGGTTCGCCTCGCAGGTGAGGAGCAGACCTTCTCCGCCACCCAGCTCCTCGCCATGTACCTCGTCAAGCTCCGCGACACCACCTCCAAGGAGCTCGGCGGCGCCGGCGTCAGCGACGTCGTCCTCTCCACCCCGCTCTGGTTCACCGACGCTCAGCGACGCGCCTACCTCGACGCCGCCGAGATCGCCGGCCTCAACCCCCTCCGCCTCCTCAACGACACCACCGCCACCGCCCTCGGCTACGGCATCACCAAGACCGACCTCCCCGAGGCGGACAACCCGCGCAACGTCGTCTTCTGCGACATCGGCCACTCCTCCTACCAGGTCGCCGTGGTCTCCTTCAGCAAGGGCCAGCTCACCGTGCTCGGCACCGCCGCCGACCGCAACTTTGGCGGTCGCGACTTTGACCGCGCCCTCCTCCAGCACTTTGCCGAGGAGTTCAAGGGCAAGTACAAGATCGACGTCCTCTCCAGCCCCAAGGCCACCTTCCGTCTCGCCGCCGGCTGCGAGCGCCTCAAGAAGGTGCTCTCCGCCAACGCCCTCGCCCCCCTCAACGTCGAGAACCTCATGGAGGACATCGACGCCAGCTCCCAGCTCAAGCGCGAGGAGTTCGAGCAGCTCATCTCGCCCCTCCTCGAGCGCATCAACGTGCCCCTCGAGGCCGCGCTCGCCCAGTCCGGCCTCTCCAAGGACCAGATCCACTCGATCGAGATGGTCGGCGGCTCGTCGCGTGTGCCCGCGCTCAAGGAGCGCATCTCGGCCTTCTTCGGCAAGCCGCTCTCCTTCACCTCGAACCAGGACGAGGCCGTCGCCCGCGGTTGCACGCTCGCCTGCGCCGTCCTCTCGCCCGTCTTCAAGGTGCGCGAGTTCAGCATCCACGACGCCACCCCCTACTCGATCAAGGTCACCTGGGACAAGGCCGCCGACGTGCCCGACGAGGACACCGAGCTGGTCGTCTTCCAGCCCAACAACCCCATCCCCTCCACCAAGATCCTCACCTTCTACCGCAAGGAGAACTTTGACCTCGAGGCGCACTACGCCGCCCCGGACCAGATCCCCGAGGGCATCAACCCCTGGATCGGCAAGTTCTCCATCAAGGGCGTCACCCCTAACGCCGAGGGCGACCACTCGATCGTCAAGGTCAAGGCGCGCCTCAATCTGCACGGCGTGCTCAACTTTGAGTCGGCCTACACCGTCGAGGAGGTCGAGAAGGAGGAGGAGGTGCCTGTCGCCGCCGACCCCGCCGCCATGGACACCGACGGCGACAAGGACGCCGCTGCGCCCAAGACCGAGGTGCGCAAGGTGAAGAAGCTCCAGCGCAAGGCCGACCTCTCGATCGTGTCGGGCTTCACCGGCGGCAAGGACGCCAGCGTGGTTTCGGAGATGAAGGAGGTCGAGGGCCAGCTCTACTCGAACGACAAGCTCGTCATCGACACCGAGGACCGCAAGAACGCGCTCGAGGAGATGATCTACGACCAGCGCTCCAAGCTCGACGACCGCTACAAGCTCTTTGTCACGGCCGAGGAGAAGGAGAAGTACCTGGCTGCGCTCAACGCGCAGGAGGAGTGGCTCTACTCGGACGAGGGTGAGGATGCGACCAAGTCGGCGTACGTCGAGCGCATCGATGCGCTGCAGAAGATCGGCGGTCCGATCCAGTTCCGCGAGAAGGAGTTCCAGGAGCGTCCCAAGGCGGCGTCGGCGCTGCGCGAGGCCATCAACAAGTACATGGAGATGGCGCAGGGCGGCGACGAGGCGTACAGCCACATCTCGGAGGACGACAAGCAGAAGGTGATCGAAAAGTGCGCCACCGTGGCCAAGTGGCTCGACGACGGCCTGTACAAGCAGTCGGAGCAGCCCAAGAACGCCGACCCCAAGATCGTGTCGGCCGACATGCTCAAGAAGAAGGACGAGGTGATCTACTTCTGCCACCCTATGTATGTATACAGACCGCGACCCCCTCCCCGTTTCGATCGCGTTCCCAGTGGCTCCTCGACGCCGCGCTCGGCTTTCGAAAGGTCGACCGACATGACCACCAGCACCAGCCGTACCAGCAGCAGCAGCGGGGTGAGCCGCAAGGGCACAGGTCCTGTAGTTGCTGGCGCCTCTCCTGCTCTGTCGGTTGAACTCAGTGCGGAGGAGCCGGGCGAAGGCGGTGAAAGCTGCTTAAGCTCGGCCGACTCTGAATCGGCGGCGTTGGAACTGCCGTCAGAGCTGTCCGACTTTGAAGCTGGGCCCATTGGGCTTGATGCTGGTGCTGGCGTGACGATTGGCAACGTGCATCCGCGCTCGGAAACGCCGTCGTCGGGCTCGAGCCGTGCGCGTAGCAGCGAGGCGTCCTCGGACTCTCCACCGCGCGCTAGACCCGAGCATCAGCGTCAGCGTCGCCACAGTCCGCGCTCCGACAGTCGATCCCCTTATCTATAAGCACACCCCCACTGACATGCTTTCCTTCAATTACTTTGACACCTGAACAGTATGAGCAAGATCAAGCCGCGCGTCGACACCACGCAGGCGCCCACGCCCAAGGAGGACAAGAAGGAGGCCGAGGCGGACAAGAACGCCGAGGCTGACAAGGCCGATGGTCCTGGCGAGATGGACGTCGACTAAGCGCGTCTCGACATCAGCTCGTCGCGCCATGGCTTTGTCCCACCAGCAATCGTGTCTTGCTTTTGCCATCGGGAAATTGTCAAGATCACGTTTGGCTAGGCTGTGTCTTTGTGTTTTCTTTCGATCGAAATGTAGATTGGTTCTCAAGCTGTTTTTTTCCTCTCGCGCAGGCGGTTTGCAGATTTGGGGTGTGAGTTTGTGGATTGCTCTTTGGACATGGATGCAGGTTTTGGGGCAATTAGAAAGAGGGGTAGTTGGGTTGGAGTTGTGTATGGGCCCACTTTCGGGCGGCGTTGAATTCGGCGGCAGTTTGGGGGCCATTGGATGTGTGGGGTTGGGATTTGGCGATGTACTTGTAGATCACGAGGCCGTCGAGGCCAACAGGGCCACGGGCGTGGGTTTTGCCCGTGCTGATGCCAACTTCCGTACCCAGGCCGAAGCGGAAACCGTCTGCGAAGCGCGAGGAGACGTTGACAAAGACATTGGCCGAGTTGATGGAGCGCGTGAACTTTGCTGCGGCGGGGTTGGGCGATTGGGTCGAGGTGAAGAGTACGTCGGTGTGGCCGGAGCTGTGCGCGGTGATGTGCGACAGTGCTGCATCGAGCGAAGGCACGCTGGCAACCGCAAGGATCAGGTCCAGAAACTCGGTGCGATAATCCGCATCAACTGCAGGTTTAACTTTACCCTCGAAGGATGAGGTAAGAGAGGAGGGAAGGGTGGAGAGGGTGGTTTGGTCGCAACGCAGTTCTACACCGGCAGAGAGGAGCGCACCGGCAAGCGTGGGCCAGAAGGAGGTGTGCACGAGCGAGTCGTGGATAAGCAGGGTTTCGAGAGCGTTGCACGCCGCAGGATAGTCGGTCTTACTGTCCACCACAGTCCCCACGGTGGCGTCCAATTCGGCATCTTCGTGGACGTAGCCAATGCACAATCCATCAGCATGGCCCATAACCGGCATCCTTGCATCGCGCTGAATCGCCTTGACCAGCTCATTGCTGCCCCTCGGAATGACCAGGTCGATATACTCGTCGAGATGCAGTAGGCTCTGAATATCCTCCCTCGTCTCCACGGTCTGGATCAACCCGCTCGGCAAACCCGCCTCTTCGAGCGCAGCGGCGATGATGCTCGACAGCACCGAGGCGGTATGCTTGCTCTCCTTGCCGCCCTTGAGGATGGCGGCGTTGCCGCTCTTGATCGCCAGGCTCGCGATGTTGACCACCACCTCGGGGCGCGCCTCAAAGATGCACAGCAACACCCCGATCGGACACGTCACGCGGTACAGGTCAATCGCACCCTTGCTGTCAGTGGGCTCGGCAAGTCGCTTCGCCCACTGCACATGGTCTAGCGGCGAAGGCAGTGCCGCCACGTCCGAAACCCCCGCGAGCAGAGACTCCCACTTGCCCGGCTTGCTGAACAGGTCCAAGCGCGAGGCGAGGGCGGACGAGAGCTTCCCCGCAGCAACGAGCGCAGTGGCCGCTTCCATGTCCAGTGCGTTGGCTTCGGCAATGCGCGTGCGCTTCGACTCGAGCGCGCTGCGAATCGAGAGCAGCGCCGAGGAGCGCACCGAGTCGGCCGAGGTGGACGAGGATGGCGACGAGAGGAGGTGTGACGAGGCTTCGAACGCCGCACGCGCCTGGCGCGCAACGTGCTCTGCGGATCCAGACGACGTCGACATGGTGCGGAAATATGATGGTGGGCGGCAGTGTGGTGGCAAGCTGCAAGGCTGCAAAGCTGGAAGGCTGGAAGAAGGGCCGAGTCATGCAGGCTCAGTGTGCCGGCCATTTGGACGGAGCATTTGGCTTTTTCGCGCGGATGGTGAGTTTGTTAGATCGCGAATCTCACGTGAGAGATCCAAATGGGCTCGGAAGATTTTCGATCCGCACCATGCTCACTTCACTTCCTCACCACCATATCACCTCATCTACTCACGCTCGACATGCCACGCATCTCGCCATTCCGCGCACTCGTGCGCCTTCCCTTGGTCGCTCTCACCACACGCACACTCGCAGCACCCATCAGCACCCCGTCAACCTCGCTGCGCACAACCACAACGCCGTTGCTCGCCCGACTCGCACCGCGCACAACACCCTCACCCTTCTCAGCGCCAAGCGTACTTGCGCTCGTGGCGGCACAAACACCCGCAGCAGTCGTGTCGGCGGCGCAAACGAGGAGCGTGACGTACGGATCCGAGTACCAGCCCTCGCAGCGCATCCGCAAGCGCAGACACGGCTTCCTTTCGAGGAACAAGACCAAGAACGGACGCAAGACTCTCATGCGTAGGAGGTTCCGCGGCAAGGCTAAACTCAGCCATTGAGCAGGAACTCCCGGATTCGCATCGCAAATGTACAGTAGAATAGCCCTGACGTAGTCGGGTGCATTCAGACAGTTTCGCCCCCAAGTTGGAGATGCGAGTGTGTGCGTTGCTTTCTTTGAGAGTGCGAGATGCGTGCGACTGAAGTCAAAGCAGGGTCGGGGCGAGCGCCACAGGCCTAGCATGATTCTGTACGGAATGCAAGTATGACTGCGCAGTGCCGTCTCGCTTGAGTCCCGACGCTACGCTCACTGAATTCCGACAGGTCACACATGCGCCTGCGCTTCGGAACGTGCAAATGTTCTGAGATTGCTGGGGATCGACACACAGGCGAGAGCAAATGCTTCTACTTGAACTCCTCGGCGCTGCCGGTCATAATCAGCCCGACAATGAGGCCGAACAGGCCGAGAATGCTCGAAAACACCTCGACGATGAGGATCTTGACGAACAGCTGTGGATCGGCCGCATCGGCCACCGCCGCGTTGCTTCCCGTAATGCCCACCGCCACACCGCAGCACAGGTTGCACATGCCCACGGTCAATCCACCCCAAAACAACACATGACCGGTAAGGTAGTTGTTCGGACTCCAAAGTCCGTCCGTACCCCCCTCGAGGTTGCCGGTGATCTTGGCGCTAAATACGATCGCCATGATCACTCCGTAAATCGCCACAACCTCGCAAAAGATGATCCTACTCCGCACAAACCAGATCAAGGCAATGTAAGTGAGAAGAATAGGGGAAAGGAAGGTGAAAGTGGTGACTTACGAGACGAGGTTCTTGGTGGTGATTCGTGGAGCTCGTACACCGGCACCGAGAATACTGGCGCCAGTAATGAAGATGCCCCAACCGGCACCGATGACCGACAGACCAATGCACAGGCCGATACCCATCATCGCCCATGCGTATGGCGAAGTCTCCTCCAGAAACGCCCCGATGTTGAATGCCTCCCCATTGCCTGTTAACCGCAGTGCCACAACAAAAAGGTTCAGTGTTTTGCATGCCAAAAAAGCTTGGATGTGATGGATGAGGGTGACGTACCTGTAAGAAGCATATACAGGCCAATGGCCGAGAGAGTCGTAAGGCCAGAGCCGGATGCAAGCGCTAATGTCGACACCATCGTGGAAAGCGTTCGGATGCGTGTGGACCAAGGTGTGGTGGAAAAGAGAAAGAGGTGCGACGACAAGGGTGGTCGGTGCATCTCTGCTCACACGCGCCCTCGAAATCCCGCTCCAACAGGGGTCGCTGCGATCGTCAAGATCTAACATCTTGGAGCCAAAAAAATCCTCCAATCCACCCTTCAGCTCGTATTGGCACACTCAGGAGATACGAAGCAGTCAAACAAGGTGAATGCACATGTATGCTTGAGATCAAGTAGTACAAATTGCGCATCTAGCCCTGCTGCTCGGCCGCATCCGCATCCGCATAGCTCGAGCTCTTGTGTTTGGGCGTAAAGCTCCACTCGTCGGGCGCCTTGCCGAGGAACATCTCGGACACCTTGACCCAATCATCCGCCTTGCCACTCGCCAGCAGCGTCTCCAACTCGTCTCGGCCCCTAAACATTGGCGGTCTGTCGTTGAGCCTGCTGGGCAGGAACTCCAACAAACCCGTGGGGACGTACCTGTGCGTGAAGCTCATCATCTCGCACATAAACCGCCGCGTAGTGTTGACGCCGTGCGTATCGCTGCCCCAGTGCTCCAGTCCGTAATGCGCAAAGTCGCGCATCATGTCGAGTCGCTCGCGAGAAGAGATGTCCCAATCGCGACGCTCTTTGATCTCGGTAAACAGCCACGGCTTGATCAGGGCCCCGCGCGCGATCATCTCGCCGTCAACGCCCGTGCGCTCAAGACGCTCGTAGTAGTCCTGCCACGAGTAAACATCCCCATTGCCGTAAATGGGTATGGGCACCATCTCGGCCTCGTCAGCGTGGCGGGATTCTTCGTTCCACTCGCGAACGCTGTTTCGCAGAGTAGTGGCACACGTGGCGATGTAGCCCCAGTCGGCATCGTTCTTGTAGCGCTGCTTGCGGCTACGTCCATGCAGTGTAGCGGCCGAAACGCCCCAATCGGTCTGCAGCCGCGCGAACAGCTTGTGTGTAGTCTGCTTCGCCGTCGTGCCCGTGCGCAGCTTGATCGTAAGCGGCGTATCGCCCAACACCGCATTCATACCGCGCACGATCTTCGACAGCTTACTTGCGTGATCCAACAGTGCGGACCCGGCACCGCGGTTGTACACCAGGTCGATGGGACAGCCGCAGTTGATGTCGACAAAGTCCAGTCCGTCCCCCACCTCGGCTTTGAGCGCCTCGGCGACGGGTACGAGCAGGTCCGGTTTGCCACCGCACAGCTGCGTGCCAAAGATGCGCTCCGAGCTGTGGCGACGCACGAGCGACCATTCGGACGCGTTGCCGTGCAGGAACGACTCGGCAAGCCCCATCTCGCCGCAGTGGATGTCCGAGCCGAACGACGTGCAGATGCGTCGGAACGGCAGGTTGCCAGTCGTCGTCAGCGGCGCCAGGTACAGCTCGCCTTTCCAATTGAGACGGCGCTTTTCGCTCGGCCGAATGCGCGCTACGTCGATACCTGTCGACGACGAGGCAGCTTCTGCCTGACGGGCGGAAGCGTTGCGCAGCGCATTCTCCATCTCCTCGAGCTCTTCCGCCGTCTTTCCCTCGGCGTCGGCAGCAACCTTGGCAGCCGAAGTGGCTGCGTTGTTGCCGGCGATGGCGTTGGCGATGACTTCGTGTGGGATGGGACCTTTGCCCGCCGTCGAGGCCTGCGGATCCGACGTGGCCAGTTGCTTCGACTCGTCCTCCAGGTACTTGAGCACCGCGCGCGTCTTGGGCAACGGATACTTGCGCGTGCGCAGAGACTTCATGCCGGCACCCGTGCCGAAGTTCACCTCGTCCTGGTCAGGGTCTGCATCCTTCAGCGAAAAGGCTCGCGGGCGCGAACGCCACGCAGCCATGCGCTCGGCATCCGTGACCAGTTCGAGCCCTGAGCCTGCAAATCCCGTGGGGTTGGCTGCGTCGGTGAGGGAGGAAGGGCCGACGAGACGCACGTGCGCGCCGAGGAAGCGGCACTTCCACCCCATCGTGCAGAAACCCTTGAGCGCAAAGATCGGACACGACGTCGTCCAGTCCATGCTCGCGTGTGCAGGGTCGGTCGACGTCGTAGCGCCCGCAGTAGCGGGAGAGTTGGAGGACGAGGAGCACGCTCGAACGAATGTCTGACCCTCCCCTTCGTTGGTGGGAAGGAGGGTGAGGGAGTACTGTTCCTCGAGCCATTGCTGCTTCTGCTCGTCGGACATTGCCTCGAGTCGGCTGTGCGGGATGGGCGGCATGAAGAGATCGCGATCCTTGGCGCCGAGGTACGCCACGAGGTCGTGCGAGAACCTGCATCCGCCGCTCTTGAAAGTGCAGCCAGCTTCGCCCTTGGAGAGGAAGGCATGGCAGTGCCCGCGCGCATCCTTGAGCGAGCTGAATTGGCGGCCCTTGTTCTGGCCGCCCTTCTTGTCGTCGTTGCCGCCGCGCGACTTCTTGTCCGCGCGCTGTGCGGCTGCCAACGCAGCAGCTTCCTCGCGCCGCGCGCGCTTGCGGGCCGCACCCTTCAGCTTCTTCGCCGGTTCCCCGTCGGCACCAGTAGGGATGGAAGTGGCGGGGTTGGTGGATCGTTCGGCAGCATCGTCGTCCACCGCCTTGACGGCAGCAGCCGCGGCGGCGGGGGGCTTGGGCAGGATGTACTCAGGCTTGATGGGCGCAATGCCCGGAGTGTATTTGTCGGTAGGTCCGTACACCGGATGCTTCCACTCCGAAGCAGAGGCACTCGGCGAAGATGCTTCCGACATCGTGCAGTCCCGGTCGTGAAGGGTAGTGGACGAAAAAGAGTGGTGGCGGTGAAGAGGGGGGAAAATTGGAAGAAGCACGGCAAGCCTTGCCTGTGACTTTTTTTGGTGGAGATCTCGCATTTTTCAACGCCCGACCCCACAGAAATTTGCCCGATTCCCGCGATTCCCCCCGCCGCTCTCGCTCTCCTCGCGTACTTGCAACGATTGCGCTCAACCGTGCAGCTCCAGCCGCGCCATCTGCGTTGATCAGCGTCTACCAGCGTCTATCTCACACACAGGCTGCTAGGTGCTAGGTAAAGGAAATGCAATGCTGGAATTAGGCGTGTGCAGAATGCGACTGTCTCACATCGAGTCGGGCAGTGCAAAGTACGAAGCGGGAGGCAGCGCCGGTGCGGCTACGGCTCGGAGCGCGCGCAGGCCATCCTCGGCAGAGCGGTTGGCGCCCACGATAAAGCGCGCCGAGATCTCGCCCACGGCGACGGCGCACGCGACGATGATGAGTATAATAACAATCCAGGTGATCTTGGACATGGCCGTGTTGGCGATGTGCTCGTGGATGATCTCGAGCAGGTCGTTCGCCACGGCCAGACGCTCGTTGAGGTTCTCGACGCGTTCGTCGATCTCGAGGTAGTCGCGAATGGCGTCGTAGAGCAGCTTGAGCGATGCTTCGGACCAAAATAGCTCCGGAGTATCCAACACGTTGGACGTCAGGTTGACATCCACCCGAAGCTTAAATAGCCTGCCTGTGAGTCGTAGCGCTTCGCGACGCTTGAGTTTGAGCTCGCCGCTAGAGGCCATCTCCTTGGGAATGTGCGAGGTGAGCTCGAGCGTCGCCTGCATGCGTTCCTCAAAGACCGACAGCTTGGTCGACTGCGCAATCGCGTGCGCCAGACTGAGCTTGAGCAGATGATTCGGCGCGCGGAAGGTAAAAAAGTCGTTGAAGATGCGCGGCGCCGAGATGTTGGGGTCGTAGCAGAAGTGGAACGCCTCGCTCTCGCGCGCCGCCTCGTCCATCGGCTCACGTGCGCATCCGGACGACAGCACATCCTCAATAATGCTTCGCTCCTCCGCCGCCGAGAAGTTGTACATCACCAGCACGCCGTACGGCAGGATCACCAGCTCCGCAGACTGTAACGCCTCCAGGATCGGGCGCGGCGTGTTGAGATTCGCCGAGGTATCGTGGTTGTGCGACGCCATGTTCGGCCCGGCGTAGCGACGCTTGCGTCGGCGCAGCTTCACTTTGCGCGTCCGACGCTCCTCCGCCGGCGCCTCGACGGACAGCGTGGTCTCGTCCCCCACGCCGCGCGAGCCTGCATCGCCACCGTTGCCCTCGACGCGGTCCGAGGCACCGCCACCGTCGCGTGACGGCAGCGAGTCCTGCGTGCCATCGTGCTGCGCTGCAGCGTGGTCGCGCGAGTGGTTGGCCGCATCGTCAAGGTCGGACGCCATGCTCATCTCGTTGGAGCGGTACGAATGCGCCATGGGCTCGGGCTCGCCGCGCTCCTCGGCACGCTGCTGCAGCATCATGTCGCGCGCACCCGCCGAGTCGACGTGGTTGATCACCAGCTCGTTCTTGTCCGTCTCCATCTCCACGGGCGAGCCCGAACGACGGTACGGCGGCAGCGCCTCGACGTCCGATACGGACGACTGGCTGCCCGCACGCCGACGCTCCAGAAGGAACGGTCGCGCCTCCCCGCCCGCCTCGGCATCGCTGTCCGAGAGCTTGCGTGTCGCAGCAGCAGGTCGCGCCAGCGGTGTAGCAAGCATCCTCTCGTCGTCTTCGAGACTGCTGCTGACGGGAGCCGTGTTGCTGTCGGTCGACTTGTTGCGCGTGTGGTGATGAGCATCTTGGCCGTTGCCAGACGGCTGCGTTTCGCGCCCATCCATGCCGCCGCTGTTGCGACGCTCGCTCGGGTTCCACCGTTCCGCCTCGCTCTCCCACGCCGAGGTCTCTCCGCCGCCGCGGCCGTCATTGCGGTGCGAATCGCCGCGGCGTCGAGTCTCGCTGTCCGAGCCGCGACCCTCGCCACCCTTGATGTAGCCGTCCTGGTCAATGTCCTCCTCCTCCTCGGTGCGGTGCTCAAAGTACGTGCCGAGATAGCCAAACTCTTCGCGCTGCTCGAGTTCGCGCTCGCGTCTCGACTCGGCGCCTGGGCTCGCGCTGCGCGGTTCGGGTGCGGAGCGGACGTTGGCGCGGCCAAAGCCGGGCAGGAGCGGCTTGGTGTAGACGGCGTAGGCGCACTCGTCGTACAGGCGAGGCTTGACGCCATGCTCGCGGCGGAGGAAGCCGAGGAGCGTGCCGAGGTGGATGGAGGTCGAGATGCTGTAGGCGGTGAGACGCGGCAGCGGCGTCAGGAGGCGTGCGCTGGGCGGCATGCGCTCGAACGTGTGGTACACGGGGCCTGACTTGTGCGGACGCAGAGGCGGTGCGCGGATGGCAGCGCCACGGAAGGTGGAGGTTGCCTTGGGTTTGTGCTTCTGAGCGTGGCGCGCCTGGGCGGCCGAGACGGACGAGACGGCCGCACGCGCAAGGGCAGAGGAGGCAGCGGTGCGCTGGGAAGCCTTGGAGGCGGGCGTGACGAGCTTGCCGGGGACGGGCGCAGGGGCCGAGTGACGGTTGGATGGGATGGACAGACCGGGGCGCGGGGTGGTGACGGGCACCTTGGCCGGTGGCTTGGATGCACCAACCGACTCGAGCGCACGACCGACACCGCGGCCGCCGAGAAGCACGGCCTGCGCCTCGGCTTTGCCATCCTGGGCGACGGCTGCGCCAGGCTTTGCTGAGGGTGCCGGTACAGCGTCTTCCTCGTCGTCCGTCACCTCCTCCTCGTCTCCCGATTCGTCGTCGTCGTCATCATCGTCGTCGTCATCTTCGTCCTCCTCGCCTGGGAGTGGAGCGAGCTGCGATTCGGAGGGCAGCACGACGTGCTTTCCCGAGGTCTTTGTGGTTCGCACGGGCTTCTCGGTGCGTACTGGAAGCGAGTAGCGTGTGGAGCGGGCAGGCGTGCCCTTGAAGCGATTCGACGAGGTGGGAGGGGGCGAGAGGGGAGGGGCCGGGCTGGATTTCTTGGGCGCACTGCCGCTGGACGCCTGGCCTGTCTTGTTCTGCGGACCCTGTGACGACCCAGGCACTACCGCTCTGAGGATGTTGGCGGGAATTTTGGCACGGTTGGAGCGGTGGGTGGTGGAGGACGGGTGCATGCCGGGGTCGAAATCACCGGGCGTCTCGTCGTCAAAGTCGTTGTCGTCGAGTTCGACGAGCTGCTTGGGATTGGACGAGGCCGAGCCTGCCGAGGTGGATCCTGCGCGGCGGCTTCGGAGCGAAGAAGCGGTAGCAGAGATGCCTGGAAGCGGCTGGGACGATCGCCTCTGCACCTGAGGCGGTGGGGTGTTGGCTGAGTTGGCGGTGGCTTTGGATGCATCCTGAGAGGTGGGCAACAGGCCCTTGCGATTCGAGCCGGACGACATGGTGTCTGTGCTTGGTCGAGAGGTAGACGGTGGAGGAGGCTGAGGTGTGAAGAGAAGCGATGGGCGAGGGTGGGCAGAGGGTATGAGGGTGTGAAGGGACGGTGCGTTGCCGTGAGCTGCAAGCACGTTCCATCTGCTGCACTCCGTCAGCGCCTTTTGAGATTCTGCAAATCGGGCGATGCGCCGCACCCGCGCCCAGACCAGCTCGAGACAAGAAAAGAGAGCCCAAAAAGAAAAGCCGGTTCGTGGGCCAAAAATCTCCACTTTTCTTGGCCCCTGCCTGTCTGCCTGCTAGGGTCTCGTCAAGAAGCAGCGGAGTTGGCCATCGCGTTCGTGGCAGCCTTCATCCACTCGCTCGAGCTTCGACATCAGTGCGCGACGGCACACCACACAGCTGCTCATGGACTCGACATCGTCCCCGTCCGGTTCAAGAGGCTGGAATGGTCCGTCTCGTGGTCACAGGCCTCCTAGAGGGGGCGGAGGTGGTGGCGGCCGTGGCGGTCGCGGAGGCGGTAGAGGTAGAGGTAGAGGCGGAGGTCGGGGTGGCCATCATAGGGATGGCAGGCAGGCAGCCGCGCCGAACCACCCAAGCAACGGTATTCAGCTTGCACCTGGCGAGCCCCATCCCGGCTTCTTCCACGAGTCGTTCGTCGCCAACCCGTGGTACGATCTCGAAAAGAAGCTCGGCATTCCACACATGCCCGCCGTCAGCCCGAACCAGGCCCCAGCATCGCAGCAAGACGATGCAGTCGAGTCATCCCACGTTGATGCGCAGGAAGAAGCTCAAGTGCAAAGCACCGTCGAAGATCAAGTGCCAAGCGCCGTCGATACCGAATCGGCACCAGAGTGATGCGACACGCTCATCGTTAACCCACGCGTCACACAGCTAGACAAGAGACACAATTGTTCAGGTTGGTCCGCCGAGTGGATCAGCTCCAGTCGAGCTCGCGCGCCGCCTTGCCCAGCGCCCAGATGGTAAAGCTGAACTTGTAGTTCGGATACGAGATCGCACCTGTTCCGTCCAATCCCGCAAGAAAAAGCTTCAATGTCAGCTTCAACCAATACTTGGGACGAATTCGGCCCTTCCAGATACGTACAGTTGCGGTTGAAGATGCCTTCGATCTGCTCCTGGGCCCACGAGCCATCGGGCAGCTGGCGATCCATGATGACGCGCACCGCCTTCTTGATGCGATCCGTGTGCGGGTATTTGGCATGCAGCAGCGTGATCACCACCCACGCCGTCTGCACCACTTGCGACTTGGCTGCCGGCGTATACACGCCCGTTTCACACGACTGCATTTCGCCCACAAAAAGAACAAAGTCAGCTCCCCTGCACCCCCTGCCGAAATCTCAAACAAAACTAGTGCTTACCTTGTACGTCTCTCCCCAGCCGCCGTCGTCCATCTGCTTGGAGGCGAGGAAGTCGCATGCGCGGCGCACGGCGTCGCTGTTGTCGTACGTGTTGCCCGCCAGACTGAGGCTCTCGACCGCAAACATGGTGGCGTACGTGAAGCAGATGGCCCACGAGCCGAACCAGCTGCCATCGTCGCGCTGCGTCTGGAGGATGTACTGCGTGGCGCTCTCGACGGTCTTGGCAATGTCGTGCTGGCGGTAGTCGTCGATCTTGGTGAACTTGAGCAGCGCCGTGACGACCGAGGTGGTGCATTCCGGATAGGCGTATTCGATCATGATGTCGCCAAACACCTCGGCCGGATTGATGAGCTCCAGCAGTCCCGGACCGTTGATCGTTTCGTACGACGCAAAGCCGCCGCCGCGATTCTGCATGGTCAGCAGCAGGTCGACGGCGTCGTGCATGCGCTCGCGCGACACCGGCTTGCCCAGGTAAGGCAGGTTTTCCTGCAGCATGATGACCGCCTTGAGGCCTTCGCCCGTACAGTCGGATACGACGTAACCTTGCTCCTTGGTCGAGAAGGGCCAGGCGCCCTTCGTGGCGAAGCGGTAGCAGGACGCGTGGTGTTGCGGGTTGTCGCGGATCTGGCACTCGTCGAGCCAGTGCAGCAGCTTCTTGGTGAGCTCGCGGTTCTCGGTGGCAGCGGCGAGCCCCGAATCCACCATGGCCTGAGCGATGAACGACGTGTCCCAGAGCTGGCTGCCGTTGGTGCCGGTCATCATCATGCCCTCGGCGCCGATCCACATGAAATCCTTGAGCTTCTCGCGGTGCATGCGCATCGCATGGCTGTCGTGGCCCTCGACGTCCCAGCGCGCAACGTAGTTGAGCATCTTGTTGACGGGACCGAGACACTGGTAGCTCGTGTTTTCGTCCTCGAGCACGAGCAGCTCGTAGGCGCGCTTGATGCCTGCGCGACGCAGCGGCGGGATGTGGCAGTTGTCGTACGCGCCGACGATACCCATGAGCGCCTTGAGCGTCTTGGTGTGCGGGTAGAATACGTCGACCTGAGCGACGTTGCCGCGCTGCGCGGGCCAGTTGATGGATTCGTACGGCTGCACATACAGCTCCTGGCGCAGCGACTCGATGAGCGGATCGAGCGGCGCCTTGAATCGACGGCCCCACAGATAGCCCATGGGAATGTAGACCATACGCGTGTGAATCCACCAGCGCCAAGGATGGATGGGCAGCCAGTCGGGCAGCAGCCATAGCTCGGGCGGGATGGGGTTCATGCCCTCCCACTCGTAGCAGTTGAGGATGGCGAGCCAAAGCTTGCCCCACGACGGGATGCCTGCTGCGCCGCCGAGCTTGTGCAGCGTGCCGCGCGCCTTGACCATCATTGGGTGGTCGGCAGGCACTCCGACGATGCGCAGCACCGTGTAGTTGAGCGCCGTGCCAAACACGGTGGAGCAGCCTTCGATGTGGATGCCCCAGCCGCCGTCGGCCTTGTCGGCACGATTCCAGAGGTAGCGCGCCACCTCGACCTTCCACTCCTCGGGAATGGGCGTCTTGGTGACGTACATGCCGATGATGATGCCGGGCAGCAGGAACATCGGTCCGCCGTACTCGCCCGCCCAGTGGCCGTCGGTGGACTGGAGGTGGCGGTAAAAGTTGAGTCCATTGGTGGCGGCGTCGAGCGGCGTCTTGGCTGCAGGTTGTTGGGGCAGCTCGGTGGGAAGGCCGAGCCAGTACTTGTCTTCGATGGACTGCGGCCATGCCTTGCACTCGGCATCGTCGCGCAGATAGTGCCATACGTGTCGGCCGCCGTCCGAG
This sequence comes from Moesziomyces sp. F5C1, assembly GCA_003004715.1. NCBI lineage: Eukaryota > Fungi > Basidiomycota > Ustilaginomycetes > Ustilaginales > Ustilaginaceae > Moesziomyces > Moesziomyces sp. F5C1. Next base: position 1,554,273 of record NXFR01000001.1, on the reverse strand, counting down.
ACCCGCAGCCTCCAGCGCGAGGCATCGGTCTGGCCGAGCGGAGGAGCGTTGGGCGGCATGATGTTGGGACTGTGACTCAGATGGTGGTGGTCGGGTCGGAAGGTGCCGAGGTGAGAATGCGCGACAACTCTGTCCGGCTGATCCGATGTGCCGTCAGGGCAGAGTGGCAGTCGGAAGGTGTTCTTCGCATTCGAAGGTCGTATGATTCTGAAATTGGCCGCGCCTCACGCCGACATTTGACGCGGAAAGTGACAGCGAAGCGCGGCCCAACTTGCTCGTGAGTGTGCTCCAAAAGGCTTAACAGACCGGATTTTTCTTAAAGTGTTGGCAGTGCACAGACTCCACACTCACTCACACGTCTTCGTCGTCGACAACCACCCCCCACACCTTGTCGCCGGTAGTGGCGATAATCGGGCGCTTTTTGTTTGCACCTCTCGGACTGGTCGATTCGCATCCGACGGATCGCTGTTAACGACTCGAATACTGCACGCATCCCGTCCGCTCGCGCCTCGACCGGCTTTGTAGCTTCTCTCCACGTCCAAAGGCAACGTCGTTCAACGATGGTAGGTCCCATACCCCCCGAAACTCTCACTCTCAGTGTGACGAGAAACGTAAACTGACGCTTGAACGATGCATTTGGGGCTGCAAATCAGTCGGCGCTGTTCAACTTCCACTCGCTGCTGCGCGTGGTGCTGCTGATCATCTGCACGTGCACCTATGTGCGTGCCACCGCTCCGGCGCTCATCGACCGCAACAAAGAAGGGTGTGTTTCCCCCGCTCCCACACACACACAGCAGATGCGGACATGCTGACACTTTTGCTGATTGCGTCGCAGATTTCTCGGCGTCTTCTTTAAATCGGCGCGCATCGGTAAGTTCTCCCGCAGAATCGTGCTTGCGATAGGCATTGGCTGACACCTACCCGTTGCTTCTTTGTGTTTGTAATAGGCGAGAGATTGAGTCCCTACGTCTCATTGGCGTGTCTCGTGATGGCCGTGTACGAGGTCGTCTAGCACATAATCCCAAAAAGCAATCGCAACAATACTCTTATCTCACTTCTTGGCGTGCACACTAGTTTGGGTTGGAGACAAAAGTGAAGATTCTCGACTACACGCGTGCAGAGTGATGGAGAGACTTAGGCCTTGGACTCGCGGTCCTTCTTCATTCCGTCCTGGATCCACTTGGAGGCCTGCGCCGCCTTCTCCTCGGCCTCCTTGGCGTGCACCTCGAAGAAGTCGGGGCTGCGCATCTTTTCCACCCAGTCCGTGTTGCCGTTGGGCACCTTCATGCCTTCGCGCACCGCCTCGCGCGCCCAGTTCCGGTCGATGTAGTCTCGCACGCTCTGCGGCACGTCCTCGTCCTTGAGACCCGCCCACTTGTAGTACTGCAGCCACGGGTACGCGTTGATGTCGGCGATCGAGTACTTGTCACCCACCAGCCAGTCGTGGTCCTTCAGCCTACGGTCTAGCACTTGGTAGAGCCTTTTGGTCTCGGTCACATATCGGTTCTTTCCGTAGGGGATATCTTCCGGAGCATAGCGAACGAAGTGGTTGGCCTGGCCCTGCATCGGGCCAATACCTCCATGTATGAAGAACATGCTGAGATGCCGAGGTTCCGAGGTTCCGTATCCGTTTGGAAACCAGTCACCAGTCAGTCAGTCAGTCAGAAGTCCGTTGTCTGCCGTCATAAGGCAACATGAACTCCCACCTCACACTAGAGGGGAAGAGGCGGTGACTTACCTGGCCAGACACTCAGAGCGTCTGTCGACTCCGTCGTCAGAGTCGGCCCAGCTGAAGATGTGGTCGGAGTCGTAATGCTTCTCGAGGTAGAGGATGATGGCGGCGGTCTCGTAGACACAGAAATCGCCGCGGTTGGGGTCCTTCAGTGCAGGGATTCGACCATTGGGGTTGATGGCGAGGAACCAGTCTTCTTTCTGCTCGTTCTTACCGAGACTGATGGCTTGGTACTCGACCTTGAACGAAGGATAGGCGCGCTTGAGCTCCTCGGTGAAGTTCGAAACCTTTTGGCCATTGGGCGTGCCAGCGGTGTACAGGATGACGGGCTTCATGATCGCGATTCGGACGGATGGATGTGCGGAGAGATGGAGGGAGAGAGGAAGAAGCGAGGGAAGAGGAGGGGGAGTCTTGCTCCGGCTATATACCTGCTTAACCCCGGATGGCGCACAGACGAAATCAACTCGATCTCGCCTTTTGGTGCTTTGCCAAGGTGGAGGCGCGCGTCAGCCAAAATTGGTCAGTGCTCGTCCGCTGCTGCTTCGTTTCTCGTCCCCTTTTTTCTTCTCCTTTTCTTCTGCGTCATTTCTTCTTCAGACCATCAGCTGCTCGCGACATGCAACCGATAATGGCATTGTATGGGTATCAATCTAGCAATCGAGCACGACGGTGGCACTAGCCGCCTTCTTGAGCCTGTTCATCACGGCGAGTCCTACGCCCGAGTCATCGAGCGCCTCGACAAAGATGAGCTCGCACTTGTCCGCACCGTGCAGCGGGCCCTCATCGAGCGTGCGCAAGCCGTCGAACATTCGTTGCGCATACACCGACGGCTGCGCACTCGGCCCGAGATCAAATCGGTGAACCAGCACACCCGGCAACTCGGACAGCTGGAGTGGCGGCAGCAGGTGGGGATGCACATCGGTGCCGGCTGGTGGCGCGGCTTCGGACGCCGAGCTGATGAGTCGTGCAAGATCCGAGTCCGAGGAGGTCATGACTCCCACGTTGATCGTAGGCCCCGCTGGCCCCGCTGGCCCCGCTGAGAGTGTGCAGAGTTGGTCGCGGATGATGTGTGCGAACGAGCGCGGCGCGGAAGGGGGTGAATCGATGAGCGAGTCGACCACTTGAGCCGATGAAGTCGGTTGCGACGATGTGACGGCTCGCGCAAAGAGCGTGGCGGGGAGCAGCATAACGACGCGGGCAGTTGGAGAGTAGTGCCTGTACTTCATGCCGGGTGTGGTCGGGTTGCTTTCCTGCTGTGCACTGCGCTCCATGTCCTTGCCGTACACGCGCAGCTTGGTGTCCAGTCCGGCCTCGTTGAGCACTTGCGCGATCTGCTCGACCGTCACTCCACCCGGCCGCAACACTCGAACCTCGTCGTCGGCCGATATCCCGTCGATGACCGTGCTCTCCACACCTACAGTGCACGATCCGCCGTCGAGAATGTACTTGAGCCTTCCGCGAGGTTCGGCCTTGTTGGCGTCGAGCTGTCCGCCCAGGTCGCGCATTACGTGTGCTGCTGTAGTGGGGGATGGACGTCCTGAAGCGTTCGCGCTGGGTCCCGCCATGGGCAGACGCGATGTGGCGATCAAGGCTCTTGCGATCGGATGCGACGGCATGCGGACCGCCACGCTGGGCTGACCGCACGTCACCACGACAGGCACAGCTGGACGCTGCGGGTCTACGGGGAAGAGAAGCGTAAGTGCTCCGGGCCAAAACGCCTTGATGAGAGCAGAGTAGGCGGCGCTCATCGTGTAAGACGGCGGGAGGAGCGAGTCGAGCATCTCGAGATCGGCGACGTGCACGATGAGCGGGTTGTCGGCCGGCCTCTTCTTGGCCGCATAGATCTTGGCGGCTGCTGACTGCGAGAGCGCATTTGCACCCAAGCCGTACACGGTCTCGGACGGAAACGACACCAGCTGGCCGGACTGAAGATGGCGTGCAGCAACGGCGAGACTGTCGCGTGTGGCCGCGGATGCGATGTGAGGCTCGGCGCGCGTCAGCGGCTCAGCACCGCCGTAGCGAGACGGACCCGCCTCTTGAAATGTGACCGAAGCATCAACATCGCAGGGGAGAAGCTCGGTGCGAAAGGTGCGGTCGGGATAGCCGAGCGAGTGGGTGTCGGACGAAGTCATGGTGCCAAGCGTCCGAGTGATGCGCTGGAGAAGCGGAGCGTGCGGCCGCGGTATGGAGGAAAGCGTGTGCGTGATCAATCCAAGTCGCATGAGCTCCCGAGAGCAAGCGTGCTGTGATGTGGCGCTGCAGCCTTGCTTGGCTGTGAGAGAGTGACTGTGATCGTCGGCAGGGAAGGGTCATGCTGCCGAAGAGCTTGAATGAAATCTTTAGACTCGAAACCGGCCTAGAAAAGTTTGCAACAGCCAAGCGCCTTCTCGATGTGGAGTTTTCATTTCTACTCAATCATGTCAGAGCAGCTCAGCGCACATTCGGGTAGGTTTTTTGAACGCGACTCTGGCTGGCTAGCTGCGGGTGTGGGGAAATCAGCATACGACGAGGCGGAGAGCTAAAAATTCGAGCCTCGACCCCGAGCCTCATCCTCGAGCAGGCTCGGCTGTGATGCCCCAGCAGCTGCCCAGCCGCGATGGTTGTGCATTCAGCCTTCGAACTCGAGTGATCATCCCGCGAAACATAGCCCTGTCTGGGCGATCTTCGGATGTGAGCCGTCGGTGTGGCTCGGCCCGGTGACGATGTGCCGGCTGGCGGTGGAAACCACAAAGCCGATTGGGACTGGAGTGGCGTCCAGGATGAGCGAAAGAGTGACGATGGAAGCGAGGGACGGTACCGACGATCTCCGCAGCGCCTGCAAGAGGGCACATGACAGGCTTGGCAGACACCTGCATGTTCGGAGCACAGTAAGTTAGTAGAGAAGGGCAGGCTCGGCCAAGGCTTCCTTTCTGGGACCTCTCTCTGCTGGCTGTTCTGTCGGCTGTATGTAGCCAGGCAAAGTTGGGCGCCACCGACGTGCCTTTGCTTGGCTGGATGGAAGTCAGGGCGAATCACGGGCTGCGGGCTGCATGCCCGAATCTGTCCAAGCAGCAGCAAGCAGCAGCAAGCAGCAGCAAGCAGCAGCAAGCGGGTCGGCGGATGCCAACAGCCAAACTGGCAGAGTCATGCATGCACGCTCGTGCGTGTTCCCGACCGTCGCTTCTAGCAAGAAGCCAGCAGTTCTTGGCACCGACGCGCGTCGTGTTTATTCTTTCCGCACCGGTACAGCAAGGCAGCAGGGCCAGTTGAACGCACTTGAGACCGGCGTGGCTTGCAGTGATTGTGCAGCGCCGATCTCTGTATGCTACAGCCACCAGAGCACTGCAAACTGCATTCACCAGCAAACTTTACTGTGCTCAGGCGACCGATACGTGAGACCGACGGTGGGCTGGCAGAGATACGGTGCCAATTTAGTGCTTGCCAACCAACCCAATTCGTGGGATCGCTGGCACGCGAGACTAGCTCGTTCCTAAGCGATTGATTGGTGCGAGCCAGTCTTCGGGCAAGCGGTCCTGACTCGGCGCTGAGAAGCACAGTGGCTGCCAGAGAGCGTCACACAATGGGCGGCGATGCGCTGCAGGCTGCATATTCGGGCCAGAGAGAAAATGCTCTCTTGTTTTGGCGAGACAGAGAGAGCAGCAGCAAAGCAATCAATCGCATGCCGACCGAAGCCAACAACGGGAAAAAGAAGCAGTTTTCGAAAAAGTTGCCACGTTTCGCAGCCCGAGGGAGGGCTCCAGGGTCTCGCATTTTCTTTGGGCCCAGCTCGGAGCGACTGCAGCTGTGTAGTGGCGTCAGGGCAGTGTGAAGGCGGGCCAGGGCTAAAGGGTCCGCAACAGCTGCACGTCTGCAGCCGAGGCATCAAGCATCAGCACAATCAGCAGCAGCCAGCGGCAGCCACAGCAGCCTTAGCGCAGATCCCGCCGGTCATCCCTCATTCGCCTCTTTTTTTCCAATCGTCACCGCCGTCGTCGGGTCTCCCGAGCCCGCTGTACTGTGGCCCAGCGGAGCTTAGGGGCGGCGGTTGCTGCTGCCGCTGCTGTAGCTGCTGCGGCTGCGGCTTCGGAGGCAGGCCGATCGATTCCCACTCTCGGACCACAGCCTAGGCTGGCCATATGCACTCTCCAAAGTGCCGTTTCATCTCCGCAACCGCTGCTTTCATCCCACCATTCAGAGACCAGACGCGACAGCAACAGCAGACGCGCTCAAAGCCCACCCCACCACCCACTCACTGCCTCCAACAATCCGCCTCCCTCCCCTCCTCCAAACCCCCACCGCAGAGTCGCGATAACTGCAGCTCGCCTTTCGTCTCCTTACCCGGGTGATGCTGCGATCCGCAACCTAGCCGCCTCCCCATCAACCTCCGAGCTCGTGACAGCGTCTCGCGACCCCCAACATCCGCCAGCTATACATCGTCTCCCTCCCCCTCTTGTTGCCCTTTCCTTCGTCTCCACCATACTCTATAAGGTCCGCCTACCCTAGACCCCTCCTCCCGTCGTTCCCTACTCTCAACAACCTCCAGCCAGTGTCGTTGCGACCAACACCATGCGCATCGCCAATTCTATTGCATGGGCGGCGCTCGGCGCGCTCGCCATGATCGTCGCCGAATCTTCTTTCGCCGCAGCGGCGTTGATCAACGTGCCGGCACTCTACTCGTGCGAGCCGGCCGACATCCGCGTGCTTGCCAAGGGCAACTACACCATCGAAGGCCGCGACTCGGACTCCCACAAGCTCGTCTTCCGCGCGCGCGTCGACAAGGGCGTCAATCTCGTCACGTGGGACTCGGTCGACCTCATCGCCAATGCCACAGCCATCATCACTGTGACCGATCAAACCACCCCCAAGCAGACCGCGCTCGTTACGGCGTCGGCGATCGTTCAGCCAAATCCCACCGGCAACACCACGTGTCTCCGTCAAGACGATAAATCCCGCGCAACCGCCAAGCAGAAGAACATGGTGGCCACCATCATTGGCATTGTGCTCGCGGCGTTTGTGGCGCTCGTCCTGCTGCTGGTAGGAGGTATGATGTACAGGAGAAAGAAGGAGAAGGCGCAAAAGTTCGAGAACGAAAGCCTGGATCTCAACCACGGCATGCCGCAAGCAGGTGTGCCTGCAGGAGGCAGCTACATGGCAAGACTCGTGCCTGGCCTCAAGCTGCAGGAGGCCAAACCACTGCCCAGGGACCCCGTGCTCGAGTCGGAACAGGCCAACTATGCCTCGACGCGCAGAGGTACGCAGTACTACAAGCACACGCCCGACCTCGGCGGCGCCAATGCCAATGCCATGCACGCCACCACTGGATACTACAGAGAGGGATCGCCAGCGCCACAGTACCCACAGTACGGCCAGGCGAATCCGTTTGCATCGCAACAGGATCTGCACTATCCAACCAGCCCGCAACATCAGCAACATCACCTCATGTACCAGAATCACGAGTACGACCAGTCCCAGACCTCGTTCCTCTCCAAGAAGAGCTCCAAGTAGAGCCCTTGCTTGTCACCATCACGGACTACATCTGCTTCTTCCGCCTTTACGAGTGGCCACGGCTTCTTTCGGCCCACGTCACGCTACATCTCTAGCCTTTATGCTCTTCGTCTCGTCGCTTCGGCTTCTCAGATCCTCGTCATTTTTTTTGTAGCTGCCCCCCTCTGCCGTCGGCCCGTTCTAATCCGCATGCTTTCGCGCACCAAACCCCTCTTGTCAGACCGGCACATGCACGTGTGAAGGGAAAGATGATTGCATACAAAGCATGAGAGTGTGCGTACGAACGAGAAAGAAAAACAAGCAAAAACGCAGCATGCATGAGCGTTTGGTATCATTCCACAGCACAAGCAGACGATGCGAATGCCTGTGCAGAGGGGGCGTAGTCAAGCCACCGTGCGTCGTAACGGTGCGCAGAAACGCAGCAACGCCTCCGTCTTCTGCGCCAGGCTCGAGTGCGTGTATTAAGCCCCGAGCCCAGCACCGGCGTCGTGTCCGAATCATGACGATTCAAAGTCGCGAGAGGGCGTAACAGAGAGAGTTTGAGTTTCACATGATGGTGCAGTCCGTCTTGGACGACACCCGTCGTGATTTTTTGCGCTCGACAGCAGCCTGGGGCGTCGGCGTTGCCTGGCCCGTCGCCACACCTGGCTTGACCACCTTGCGCGCCGCGGGCGTCGCCTCGGAAGCGCCATAGACACCGGAGCTCAGTCGACGACGGAAGCGGTCCGGCGAAGCACGCGGCATCTGCTCGAGCGGCAGCGCCGGCGTCGATGTTCCCACCAACACGTGTTGCTGGTGTTGTTGCGCCGACGAGCCCCGCGAGCTCGAGTTGCCCAGCATCACGCCGCCAGCGCTTGAGATGCTGCTGGCACCGCTGATGCTGCTGTAGCTCATCGAGCTGTGGCGTCGCACGCCGTGGAGCGCGCCGCTGCCGTACGGGCTCTGCAGCGACTCGGCACTCTCCGGCGGAGGCGACGGAGATCGTTGGCGACCCGGAATGAGCGAGATGCGGCGCCTGCGCACCTTTTCGTCCTTGCTGGGCTTGCCAATCGGTGCAACCGTGCTGCTCGGCGGCGAGGGCGGCAGAATGCCATCCGTCTCCGCACCGCCGATCGCGCCAAAGCCAAGCTGCGGCTGCGATTCGATCGTCGGCGACTTGGACTGCCTCTTCATGCCAAAAGGGAAGCGGAAGTTGATCGGCGCCGATCCAGCAGCTGCAGCTCCGCCAAGCACCGGAGACACGGGCGCCAAGTGGGCTGCTGACGACATCGGACTCGTCTGATCCAACGAGGCACGTTGCTGGAAGAGAAGCAGCTGCGCTCGCAGATTGCACGGCGAAGGCGCGTTGCCAGCGCACCTGGCGTGGCACACGAGGCCACACTCTTCGCACAGCACGGCGTGCTTCTTGACCGGCTCGCGGCAGATCTTACAGACGACCGCCTTGCTGAAGGTGCTCTTGACGAATGCGTGCGGCTTGGCCTCCTCGTCGCCGACCAGGCTGAGATCGAGCATGGAGGCATCGCCACCGGGCGACAGCATTGCAGCGGGTGCAGGCGACGGGCTCATCGCCTTGGCCGGCTGGCGCGCAGAGATCGTGTCGATGGGCGGGAGCGACGACACATTCGCAGGTGGCGACGTGGTGGGCGAGACGCCTGTCGCTTTGTCCGTGATGGTTCCGGCCGAGGACTCGGCGGGAGACGTGTTGGCACGAAGTGCTTCTAGCCCGGGCCGCTGTAAGGTCTTGTCCGGAGACGAGCTGGACCTCTCCATTGGCGGCTGGACGGGACTCGCCTCTTCCTTCTCGAAGATGCGAGGATCCAGGCGACGGATGTCGGCACTGATGCGTCGAAGGAAGGGGACGCTGTCCTGCGGCCGCAGCTCTTTGTGACCGGACCAGACCTGGCGAATCCATTCGTGCTCGAAGAGGGTCTCGGCGCTGGGACGTTTGGTGGGATCCTTGTTGAAGCACTGGAGCAGCAAGTCGCGCAGGGCATCCGAGCACTTGTCGGGGATGGGAGGGCAGTCGTCTTCGACGATGCGGAACATGGCCGACATGGCTAGCATGTCGTAGTACGGAGGCTTGCCCGTGAGCAGTTCGATGATCGTGCATCCGAGCGACCAGATGTCGGCGGCGGTGGTGACGCCTTTGAGCTCGATGACCTCCGGGGCCATCCAGTTGGGCGTGCCGATCGCGTCATTCTTGTTGCCCATCTTCTTGACCGCCTTGAGATTGAGCGAGACGCCAAAGTCGGACAGCTTGACGTTGCCGTTCTTGGTGGTCAAGATATTGGCAGCCTTGAGATCGCAGTGCACCACATTCTGCTCGTGGAGGTAGTTGAGTCCCTCGAGGATCTTGACCACGTAGCTTGCGACGAGCTTCTCCGGGAAGTTGCCGAATGCTTTGAGCGTGTGGAGGAGCGAGCCGTTCTCGACGTACTCGAGGATGATGGAGACGACGTCAGGACCACGCACGAGGCCTTCGTACTTGACCACGCTCGGATGGCTGAGGCTCTTGAGCAGGTCGACTTCGCCCATGAGCTCGGTGACCTCGTCGTCGCTGCGGCCGTCGAGCTTGATGCGCTTGACTGCGACCATCTGGCCCGAATTGAGATTGAGTGCACGATACACGGATCCGAACTGACCACGGCCGATGCAGTTGCCGAGCTGATAGGTGACATTCGCCTTGCCCGCTTCGGTGACGACGAGCTTGTGCTTGGGCCCGGTTGCATCGCGACTGGCCTTGGTGACAGCCGAGGCGCTGTCATCTGCGGTGAAGCTGCCGAGGGTGTTGGTGTAGATCGAGCCGATCTCGGAGTCGAATCGGCTGCGCGAGGTGGAGATGAACGAGCGTTCGTCGCCGGAAGGATCGGGCGAGCGCGGGCCATTGGACATCGGTCGGCCGAGCAGAGGCAGATGCAGATCGGAGGAGTATCGCATGTGACGGAACTGGGGCCGCGTGGTGATCTTGGGCGAGCTGCTGCCATTGGTGGCGGTGGAGGTGCTGGATGTGAGCGAAAAAGAGTCGACGCTGCCGGCGTTCATCGAGAGGTGACGGGCCATCCGACGTGCCCCAGGCGAGTCGTTGGCACCACGCGGGAAGGGCACACGGGCCGAGGGTGGAGTGTCGGCCTCTCCGTTGGACTGGGCGCCAAGATTCAGCAGGGACTCGCGCGAAGGATTCAGCAGCGACGGCCCAGGATAGAGACGCGCGCTGTGGCGTCGGGTCGGAGCGTGGCGAGACGGACTTCCGCCTGAAGACGAGATGTAGTCGTCGAGGTTTTCGGTCGATCCGATCACGGCCCTCGGGAGCTGTCCCAGCGCCAATTCTTGGCTGATGCGCTTCTGCGAGGTGCTGCGAGCCAAAGGCGCGGCCCTCATGGGGAAGCCCTTGCTGGATTTGTCAGACTCGCTGCTACCTCGTCGGCCTTGAACGCGCTCGAGAGGGATGGACTGGGAGCTGGAAAAACTGTCGACTGCCGGCAGAACCTCGGCGTTGCCCACAGCGCCGTCTTCGGGCTCCTCGGCCACGCCCGTCAGGCTGATGGCCGATTCGCTGAGCTTGCGGTCGCGGTAGGGCATGCGACCCTCCTCGTCTCCGTTGTAGCTGACCTGCTTGACCGAGTCCGCGAACGTGATAGAAGCGCCCTTCTGTTTGCTGCGGCTAAGTTCGAGCGAGCGTCGGTTGCTGTCGGCAGACGAGCCCTGCGATCGTGAGAGCTCGGTTGCGCCCATGAGGATGCGCTCCGCCTCACGTCGGTTCTGCTGAATGGTGAGCATCGTCCGTTTGGGCGTATCATCGTTGAGCGACACTTCCGAGCTGCTGGCAAGACGCTCCAGATCGCCGGTGCCAATAGAGAGCGGCTTGCGGTCGTGTGCGCGTGGCGTCGAGGGAGGCGTCATGGATGTGGTGCGCGGCTCGATCTTGACGGCCGCCGCTCGTGCGGCGACCCTGGAATTGCGCTTCATCACCTTTTCGGTGGCCTGCAGCGTGTGCACGACGCGCAGGAGACCCTCCACAGTGCCATCGGTGAGATCGAATGTCTGGAAGAGGTCCTTGGATCGAAGGCCCAGGTGGTCGCGCGCTGCCCTCAGAAACCTCGAGATATTGTCCGCCTTGACCCACTCGAGGTCTCTACGATCGATTCGATCCACGCTGGCCGGCCGCAGGCGGTTGGCCAGAAGACAGAGCAGCACTCCATCTGCAATGCTGTGCCAGAAACGCGAAGCCTCGACACCGGCGTCGGGAGATTCGGTGTTCATCTGCGCGCCAAGTTGGGAGATTCTCTCGCGGTCCAGGCCTCGATCGACGTCGGAGAGGCGGCTGAGTTCGCGAGTCATGAACGAGCGCGCTTTGCGGATGCTGTCGAGCGCGGCTTGGGGCGAGGCGAGGTCGGCCATGCCGAAAGAGACGTCGGTGGTGGCCGAGAGCGAGGTGAGGTTGGTCTCGGTGAGCAAGGTGGTGCCCGAGCCTGCGGTCGCCGCACTCGTCTCGCTGGGCTGCTGCGACGCTTGGCTGGCAGTATCGGCCGTCCAGGCATCGGCGACGTCTTGGTTCGCTGGGCCAGCCGCCGCTCGGGACGATTCGCCCTCCTTGCCCTCTTTCCGGTTGCGTCGGAACCAAGTCCCGCCCAGAGCCTTGGTTTTGCCCGCTGAAGCTTTGGTCGAGGAGGAGGAGGAGATGGAGCGAGCGTCGTGGTTGGTAGGTGGGCTAAGCGTGTCTGTGCTGACGTTGTCGCGTGTCCAAGCGGAGGCGGTGGCGGACGAATCTGCGCTGCGGATGGTGGCATTGCTCTGCTTGCGCGCGCGCAGCATTCCGGGCACGGCGAGGGTGGGCGAGCTCTCGGTGTGCGATTCGACGGCACTCATGGCGGCACCAAAGCTGGCATACGCGAGGCCGGGCTTGACGGCGTTGTAGCTGTTGGTGCGGCCGTGGCTGGACGGGATCCCCTCGCTGCCGGTGTTGGACATGGCGTCGTTGGACTGGGTGCGCGAGTTGCGACCGAGCCTGCGCAAGAAGGACGGCTCCTGGGTGTCGAGCATAGGATCCGAAGCGAGATGAAGCTCGGGTGTGGAAAGGGATGCCGCCTCTAGGTTGGTGAGATGCTGGTTGCGAGTCGCTTTGCTCCTTCGTTCGGACGACTTTTTGTGAGCCAAGGGGCGCGTGGGTGAGCCCGAGTGCGCGTGCGGCAAGGGCACAGCTAGTCGAGCCGGCGATCTCGGTGGCGATGTGGTGGAAAGTGGCGGAGAGTGAGGAAGCGAAGCGGCGACAGAGCGGTCGTCCGAGATGCTGGAGCCGGCTTCGGTGGCCGAATGATCGCTGTCGATGTTGTAGACGCGACGATGTGGGATTGAGGGCGATTGCTGAGCCGACCGAGGTCGGAATTGCTTTGCTGGGGATGATGACGGCGACGGCACCGACTTTTGCGAGCGCAACGGCTTGTTCTTGATGACGCCGGCGTCTGCGAAGCCCTTTGGAGGGCTTCGATGCACGTCTGTGGAGCGATGGTCCATGTTGACCAGGTCCGTGGCGGATGGCATGATTGTGGCTGTTGCCGCAGCCATAGTAGAAGGAGTGCGACGGCGGCAAGTGAGAAGGGGAGGGGGGGATTTGGGGCTTGCGGACGGAGGATCCAAAAGGAGTCTCAAATGGCCATCATCCCTGCCCTCAAAAGGGTGTGCTGTCGAGCTGAAGGAGCGCGGCCGGATGTTGAGCTGACAAGGTCAAAGTCTGGTAGAGAGGAAAAGAGAAGGGGACGCCTACGATTAGAGTTTGGTCTGCGACTGGAAGGAGGCAAGGCGGCGCCGTGAGGGATTGGACGGGATGGCACTTACCAAGCCGTGAGTGTCGATGCCAAATAAGCTCAAGCTTGACGATGGCGGGAAAGTGTCGATCGTGCCGATTGTGAGCGCAAAAAGCGTGACGATGCCAAAGACGAGCGGCTAAAGCGGGATGAAAGGCCGGTATGCGCGGGCTGTAAGCATAGACGAGCGGCTTTCGGTAGTGGCAGATGAGTTGTGAGCGAGGCTGAATGGGATGCAAATGAGATATGCAGGGACGGCTGAATCGGAGACGGATGATGAGGAGGCGCTGTTTTGCAATCAAGCTCGAGGTTGACGGGTGCAAATTGGCTGATTTGGACGCCAGTGCATGCGGCAGAGCTTGGCGCAGCTTACGACCAGACGCGTCCGAAGAGCCAAACGTCACGTTCAAACCTTGCGTGCAGCAGCACTCGACCACAAGGTTGCGAGAGTCGGCAGAAGGCGAAGAATTGTATGCAAGGGAGTCCTGGTCGACAGGCAGGCCGACTGTCTATGCAAGTGTTGTAAGATCGAGTCGAAGTGTGCTGGCCGCGAGTGTGTTGACAGCGCTGACGAAGGGTGTGGAGAACGATGCGAGCCGGCCCTACGACGAGAGAGATGGTGGCAGCGATGGAGGTGATGGTGGCGGCGACGAGGACAAAGAAGCCAGATGCACGTCGATGGGCCCGTGGTGGAGGCGGGCGAGCGGGCGAGCGGGCGAGCGGAGAGGTGTGGTGAGGCGATCCGAGAGGGCGAGCGTGTGTAGAAGCTGCCGACCGCGTTGATAGATGCAAGCGTCGCGGAACGAGGACGTGTGAGGTGGTAGAGGGAGGTAGAGGGGAGGATGGTGGCGATGCGATGCGATGCGGGGGCGAGGGGCCGGTGGTGTCGGGGAGAGGGCCTTGCGGACAAGCGAGGCGGACTGGCGTGCGGAGGTGGACGACGACGAGGAGGCGGACCGAGGCTGCGTTTGGCGGAAAATGCTTCGGGATCAGCAGCAGCAGCATCAGCAGCATGGCTCTGGCAGCGGACGGACAGACGGGATGGCTTCTCGACTTGGCAGGTGGAGCAACACGCAGGAGCGCAGTCGAGCCACAACACCACACACACACCAAAAAAAGTGGGCTCGGAGCAGAGCACCGATGCTGCGCTCGATCCGAACTGCAGCGTCCAAGCAGCAGCACACCTGCTCTCTCGCTTGCTTGCGCCTCCTGCACCCTGGCCTCTTTTGTTCGCTGAAACACGCACATCCCCCCGAAGCGCAAAAGCACGCGCGCGCGCGACTCCTCCCTCTCTCTCTCTCTCAATCTGCACCCACCCACCCATAAATCACATGAAAATAAATATTTCCAAAAGAAAAGAAAAGAAAAAAAGGTCCGCAGAAGAGCCGGTATCAGGGGTCAAGGCAGTCGGGCGCGCCCTCTTCTTTGTCCGCTGCAGCCGGATACCGTCGAGGGATCGGTTGCCTCGCTTGGCCACCGCTTCCGCCCCGCCCGCGCGCGGGTCCAGAAAAATCGGTCGAGGGCGGGAAAAGGCAGCAGCCGCGAACACAATAGCCTCAACCCCCTGGCTAAGCAGCAGCATCACATGCAGTCGACCAAAATTCATGCCACAAAGGCTCAGACCATCACTGCCAGCCACCTCGACCTCAACGACCTCAGACAAGGCACACGAAGCTGGACAAAGACCGTCGTGAGCATGCTCGCAGAGTAGTTGCGGATCGGGATCGAGAGGCGGGAGAGAGGTGCGATGAGACGCGGGGCCGATGAATCGGTCCGTGTTGGCATGCGCACTCAGCACGATACTCGAGCCATACCGTGCACCCAATTTGCGGAAGTGGATTTTCGGATTCCGTTGCGACGACCCATGTCGCTCGTCGAGGCTCTGCCCCCACCTTTCGATGACTTCGAGATCCGCTCGAGTGGCTCGAGTGGCTCGAGTCGTTCGGATCGTTCGATGCCAAGAGTGCCACGCCCAGCCGCAGCCGGCTTCATATGTTCGCGCTCGGTGGCATGTTCATGTTTCTCGCCGCCCACCTCTCTTGCCGATCGCGGTCGGCCCTGGCCTTGCACTCTTGCATCGCGCTTGGCTTGGCCATCGTCGGGCGAGGCCGGATGCCTGCCTGCCTAGCTGGCTGGCCGTGCGCAGGTGCGTTTCAGGCCTAGCTGAGCTGCATGATCAAGGTTTAGAGGCAGGTGCCTTGTCAAGCGAAGCGGTTGGGCGTTTCGGCAGAAGAAGCAGCATGCACAGATCGTGCCTTCATGATTTCAAGCTGCCTGCAAATGCAAATGGACGCGCCCCCAAGCCGGTCGATCTGACCGAGGCAGCCGCGCGACGCCGCCAAAAATTTCCGCGAGCCAAGAGAGGAGAGGGGCGTGCACTGCATTTCTGCGTTTCTGTCCAAAAAACGACGGCCAAAGGGTCCCGTTGGGTGGTGACTTTTTGACAGGCGCGACAAGCGAGATCTGTCTCTGGTCCGTCTCGCCGCTTCCACCGAGACACGCCCAGGGCGCGTGCACGTTCATGTCACTTTTCGCGACAGACTTAGCCGCGAGGCAGGCAAGCGAAGACCCCTGAGCGAGCGCACTTTGGAAAAAAAAAGGCGACAGCGTCCGTCGGGCCCTGCCGATACGGCCTCGCCCCGACCAGCACGAGCTCGGCTAGGCGCTCGTCTTGCCCTGCCTTGCCCTGCCTTGCCCTGCCTCCGACGGCAGTGGCAGCTGCAGCCTCGTGCATTCTTTCGAAGCCTTCTCGCCATCCAGATGCCTGCCGACCGATTTCAACCACGTTGGCCAAGTGGCGGCGCTTGCGCTTCCCGAAGCGTTGGTCGGCCACTGTCATGTGTCGAGGGGCTAAGCGACCCACATGCAGTCGCATTCGCAGTCTCAACCGCCATGCTAGCAATCCACGTTGAGGCGCTGCGTGCTTACGATCGGTCCCGGTCGACCCTATATGCTAAGCTAGCGTATTCCGCTCTTCTTCGACACTCGACACCAAATCCCGCCATTATTTAGCAGCAGCGAACGTGGGCTTGCGCTAGCATATTGTCCGCCCCGTCAAGCAGCTCATTTGTGAGGCCACCACGCCCTGCGATCGTTGCGAACGATGTCGCTGTGGGGAGCTTGGATCGGAACGAAAAAAGGCCCACCCCAGCTTGTCCATTCGCCGGCCTCGCTCACGATCGCCTCTCATTAGCAAATTCGATATTCGGCGCAGCCACTTTCCCGCCGCACGGCCGCTGCAGACACCGTCTGCACAAACATGCACGTCGGAGCCAAGCTGGCTAAACCTCCCTTGTCACCGTGCATCTCATGCAGTCCCTCCTTCCTTTGCGAGGTCAGGTTCAAAGCAAAGCGGCCTACTGTACAGATGGATGGGCGCCGGCTGCGTATTGCGCACCCAGGATTCCAGTTCGGCCGTCCGCAAGGTCGAATCTGCGAATTGGCCGATTGGCGGCGCGCGAGATCATGCAGATGCGCATCGCGATCCCTACACCCAGTCGCGTCTCGTTCCACAGAAACATCCACACGGCAACGCCTGCTCACACACCTACTCACCCGCGCGCTCCCGCTCACTCGCTCTCTCTTCTTCTGCCGGTCCGATGGATGCCGAGCCGCACACCCACCACACAGACCCAAGACCGAAATAGCATCCCACTGCGCGATGCCGGCCAACGCTTTCGAGGCGGATCTCGGCATGCCGGTGACAACCATCCTTGTCAGCGCCGATACCAAAGCACGAAATTCTCGATCTCGCTCTATCAACGAGAAGGTGGGTTGATTGCGCTCGATCCGTAACTTATCGCTTGAGATTCTTGAGCCCAAGCTAGGTGGCACGCAACCGAGCTCGAGCGCCTGCAGCCTGCACCGCCTTGGCGCTCGCCGGTGCCATACAAGACGGCATGGAGCGTCGCCACCATCCATGCACGTGCTTGTCGGCTCGATAGGACGAGCTAGTCCGGTAGGCGCGCGTTGGTACCATGCGCAGTCACGTCACCGCATGAAATTGCGAGCAGGCTGCGCTTGCAGCTCGTCGGTAGGGGTCTCGATCAGGGTCCAAAACACAGCTTCCCCATTGTAAGCGGCACCAGAAGCGACGAGGCTCGGGAAAAGGCTCCAATGGGTGGTACACAAAGGCTAGTGTCTCGTATTTACTTAGGCGCTTTTGCAGGGTCGGCTTGGCACGGCTCAACGACGGCGGATATCATCTTGATGGCCGCCAAGCGCTGGGCGCCCCCCTGTGGCTCAGAGAGCGGAGCTCCGTCGCGCCAAGCGCCTACAAGAGAAAAAATCCAGGTCTCACCCCGTGCCACACAACTCAAGCGAGGCCCTTATACAAAAGCCACCATCCCTGCGGCGAGAGCCAAAAGTACGGGGAAGCTTCGCTTGGCGTGCCGAGCCGGGTTAAGAGTGTGGCCCGCGGTCCACACATCCACACGTCGCGCGGGTGTCGAGGCGGGGTTGTCGGCGCCCCGTCCGCGTCTCGCATGATTCCGCTCTGCCTGTTGCGATCGTTGCACCCTTCGCCTCGTTTCAAACACAGAGCGGTACAGCCAGGGTCTCCGCTCATTCCCATCCCCGACACGGATGTGGGCTGCGTGAGCCTGGATGCCGAACAGTGAAATGCGACTCGGCCAAGCCCAGATCGTGCAGGAATGCACCCCCACCAGCCCACCAGCGAAATGGCACAAGTGGTCCTCAACCTTTGCATGTGTGGCTGGATGCAGAGCGCTGACGTTGACCCGCAGCACGGTTGGCTGCGGGATCTATTAGATACGTCTCGGACCCTTGTCTCACCACGCCACCGCTGGACCCTGGATGGTCGAGGCGAGACACAAAGATTAGTTCACGACAGCCAGTCGCGGCCTTGCCGGTCATCTGCATTGACGCCATCGGGTCGGCAGGGACAACCAGTGAGGCGCTTCCCCCTGTGTGCATCCGATCCTTATCGGTCACGCCCATATGAACAACGCTCCTGGGCCGGCATTCCGCGTCCGACCATTTGACGTACCTCCCGATCGCCAAGGATCGGAGGTCCAGAAGCCAGAATCCTTCATCCTCCGGTTGGATTCCGCGATTCTGCGATTGCCCTTCATACTCGCAAAGTTCCGCTTCCGATCCTCCAACGCCCACACTCGATGCTTGCGTGACATCCAGGCTTGGTTCCCGTACCAACGCGGCAGTGCAGGGTTCTCGGCCCAGACTGCGCAGCGGACCTCCCACCTTCGGCCCGACCATTGTGTACAGTAGCAATGTGGGTCCATTCGCCGAAGCCCTCGTCTGCGTATTCAAAGCCCGACTGGACCCCCACCCAAGGGCCGAGCCTGCAATGAAGTCGAGGCGTGGAATGCCACGGCGCAAGCCACGCATGCTCTTCCCGATCCGATTTCCGTCGCGAGTCTGGATGGCTTCCCGATGTACAGCCTGCCCTGCCTGTGACTGAGGCGCGATCCCGGGAATGGTGGCTTGCACCTTCGCCTACGCTGGCACAACATCCCGTGCTGCCGCTACTGCTCCCGTATGCAATGCTCCCGCGAAATCTCGACCCGCCCTTTCGACGACGTCAGCTGTTTACGCCTTTCCCCGCACTCTGCGTTCAAAGGCTATTACGACGCTGCGAGCTTATGTGCACCCGGGTATGCACTTAGATGTTGGCGACCCTCTCACAATAGCCGTCCCAGCCGTCCCGAAGCGAGCGGGAACCCCGCGTGCGTGCGTGCGTGCGCTGCGCTGCATGGCAGCCAGGATAAACTCGGAGGCGGGCCAGATCCGATCAATCGTGAGGCCGCGGATCGGGTCGGGACCCCGGACATTTGCTGGTAGACCCACTGCGCTGAGTGGACGTATGCAGCACGAGCACTGAAGCAACACTACATGCTCACGCCCTCATCATGCTTCCGAGCGGCTGCAGCTTGATTAAATGCGCCCCAAACATCGTTCGAGTCTATACGCCGCGTCACGAAGCTCAAAAGATGCGATGACATTGCTCTTGACTTGGCGGTCTAGAAAGCTGCGGCAAGATGGTGCGCTTCCTTACGAGTCCATCTCGCTGACGCACTCCCAAGCGCCTTTCAAGTTCTCCTTCCAGAGCGTGATCTTGCCGTCGCCACAGCTGACGGCGAGCACGTTGCCACTGACGCTCCAGCTCACGCGCCACACGGTATCCGGGAACTTGCCCGCTCCCTGTGCTGCGGTGGGGTTGAGCGCGGTCTTTGTCCACGCGGCGTCGGGCGCGTCCTGCGTCCAGATGAGCACGGTGCGGTCCTGCGATGCGGTGGCGAGGTAGCTGCGCGGCAGACCGACGTTGGGTGCAAACGCCACATCGCGCACCCAGTCCGTATGGCCCTGCAGCGCATCCGCCTCGACAAAGCGGTTGGCCTCGTCGCTGAATTGCCAGATCTTGACCACGTTGTCGCAGCCAGCAGATGCAAACCGCTTGACCAGCTTGGCGTCGCCCGACTGCGCAGAGATCAACGAGCCAGGAACCACGGCTGGCGCCCACGAGACCGCGTTGCATCCAACAGGGTGTGCCGACACCAGATCCACCGCCCACGTGCCGTCGTCTGTACAGAGAGAGTGCCGGAGCACAGTGTCAGCCGACTGACCCCACTGCGATGGCGCGTATGAGGGGCCAAGACTTACTGTTGAAGGTGAGCACCGAGACATTGCCGTCCGAAGATGCGCATGCAAGGATGGAGCCGAGCTCGTGCGGCGCCCACGAGATCGAGTTGACTACAGGTCAGAGAAAGAGTAGTTGAAGGTCAGTACGAAGAGATCGCATCGACGGTGGCTGAAGAGCTGCTACGCACCCGAGGCCGTGTGGAGGGTGTGTTCCTTGATCTTTGTCCATCCGCCAGCCGTGGAAGCGGGTGCGCCGTATGCAGACTGTGCGCCGTAAGGACCCGACTGGGCGGGGGCTGCCGCTGCGCCGTTGTCCTTCCAGATGATCACTTTTCCGTCGTAGGAGCAGCTTGCGAGGATGTCGCCAAAAGTGGGGTGGGCCCAGGCGACCTGCCATACGGGGCCCTGGTGGCCGTGAAGCGTCTCTGCATTGGTGGAGGGCGAGCCGTTGACGATGTCGAACACCTTGACGGTGCGGTCGGAGGAGCAAGTCGCGAGGCGCTTGCCGTAGAAGTCGAGCTGTGCGTCGTGCACCATGTCCTCGTGCTGCGTCTCGACGTTCTTGGGTCGCTCCGCCGAGAGCGCAAGCGCGGCTGAAGACGAGGTGAGCGTTGCCATTTTGTATCGCACAGCGATCTGCAATCGAGGGGCAGAAGAGGCAGATTCGGATGCAGGATGGGTGGATGAGGTGGCAAGGGTGGAGGAGCGATGTTTCAATCGCGAAGACGCACGAGCGGCTTCCAGCACATCGCCCTCGCAACGCTGCACAGACGCCCGAGCGCGTGCCATTCACGCTCGCATTCTCTCGGCCGCAAAACTGGGAATTTCGAAACTTGAATTCAGCTTCGTCGATCTGACAGTGCCGTTTTTTGGGCTCGGCGAAAAGCGCGGGGATCGCTCCTCGTCGAGCCGGGTTACCAAATTTGGCAGGGCGCTCCGTGATTTGGTGTTGGCAGCTGGGCAAACACCAGCAGCTGCGACCGCTACTCCAGCCGTCTACTTCCAGGAAGGAGCATGTTGATGATGACTCCCTCAAGCAATCTCCACAGCGTCGTTGACTGTGTCACTGGCAGGATTGGCGGACGCGGCCGGTTTCTTGGCCTCTCTCCGAAGGAAAAAGTGACGCGCGGTCGAGCAAAAAAGAAAAAGTCGCTTGGGATCGAAGCTGCCGTTGCGGTTTTGCGGAGTCACCGGCTGTACATCGCAGTGACTCCGGCTATCAGCTTTTCGTCCGCCCCCCACTTTGAGAGCACAGTTGGACATTGGGCGAGCATTTGCCGAGACCAACGAACCCTGGCCAGCCCCGCCCACACCCCACCTCTGTGGAGAGAGCAAGCGGTCAAAAGAATTGAGTACACTGAGTCTCTTGCGTGGGTGATTGCTGTTCGCTTCACACTTTCCGCATCCTACCGTCTGACATCGCCGGACCATCGCATCAATCATGGGCAGACCTTCCATCTCGTCACAACGCAGCAACGAGAGGAGCCCGCTTCTCGCCGCCCAACCGTCATCGTCGGGCCTGGTGTCGGAAGATGCGATTCCGTCGCGCTCTTTGACGCCGACCTACACGGCGGCCGCATCCACCGCTCGATCCCGCAAGCTCTCGACCACCAACAGGACTTCGCTGGACCACGACATCGTACCAGAGACGGCGCGGCTGCTGGATCAGTCTCTCGAAAGCCCCTCTCGGCAACATGACATCGCAGACATCGAGCAGCGCGATTCCGAGGACGCCGACCAAATTCCTTTCCCCTCCCAAACGGATCCAGCAAAGCCACTCCGTCCCAACAACTACCGCAGAGAGAAGAATGTCTCCAAGCTCAGAGGTTTCGTCGCGCGCAATGAAGGCATCCTCCTCCTCGCGCTCGCACAGCTCTTTTTCTCCACAATGAACTTCTTCTTCAAGCTCATCAACCTGCTTCCGCCAGAAGAAAGCCCTCCCGTCACGGCGCTCGAGATCATCTTCATCCGCATGTCCATCACCTGGGTCGGCTGCGTCGCCTTCATGCTCGCCAGCGGCGTGGAAAACCCATTCCTCGGTCCCAAGGAGGTGCGCAAACTTCTCGCGCTCCGAGGATTCGTCGGCTTTTTCGGTCTTTGTAAGCCTCTTTTCCTCTCCGTTCGAGATCGTGTCTCGTACTAATGCTGCTGCTTTGTTTCGTATAGTTGGGCTGTACTACTCGTTGCAGTACTTGTCTCTGGCCGACGCTACCGTGATCACCTTCCTCGGGCCTCTTGCTACGGGACTGCTTGGCTTCCTCGTTCTCGGCGAGCCCTTCACCGTGCGCGAGACGCTGGGAGGTGTCATCAGTCTCTCGGGCGTTGTGCTCATTGCTCGTCCGGCCTTCATCTTCGGCCGAAAGACGGCGGATTCCGACCTCGATAACCCCCTGGTCACCTTGGCAAATAGCACCCTGGCCGAGAACAGCTCGACGCTCAAGGTCGGTGAGGCTATCGCCAAGCTCGTCAACGTGACATCAGTCGATCTCGTCCGCCGTAGCAACAGCACGCTTCTGCAAGACGATGTGTCGGTCGAAGGGGTCACTGAGAAGCAACGCTTGTTCGCGGTAGGTCTCGCACTGCTCGGCGTATGCGGTGGCGCAGGAGCCTACATCACCATCCGTGCCATTGGTCGACGTGCATCTGCAACACACTCGGTAGCCTATTTTTCGCTCTACTCGACTATCGTCAGTGCCGCACTTATGTGGTTCACCGACACCAAATTCGTTCTGCCCACACAACCAAAGTGGATCGCACTCCTTGTGTGCGTAGGCATATTCGGTCTAGCTGCCCAAGTAAGTCATCTTCCTGCCGCTCCTCATGGCCGTATCCTTGCTGACTTGGTTCGCGCTTCACAGATTCTGTTGGCGATGGGGTTGCAGCGCGAGAAAGCGGGAAGAGCGGTGTCAGTGACGTACCTCCAGATCGTGTATGCGTCGCTGTACCAGCTTGTCTTCCTTCACGTGCCGATCCAGCCACTCAGCGCGATTGGTATGGCCGTCATCCTCGTCTCAGCAGGCTGGGTAGCTGCGGCAAAGACTTAGGATCCACCCAGGCTGCTCGCAGACTCACTCGGCCAGACATCTTCACTCATGAGAAGGATTTATTGAATCCATCAAGAATCACTACTTTGGCCGTTCGATCTGACGCTAACGACTGCGCTCGATTTGTCGTGTGTTACCGTCCCTTTGCGGCTGCGAGGATTGTTTGTGCGACGGCATGCGCTGAATCATGATTCAATTTGGAGACACAGGTTGCGGTTCGTTGCAACGTCGGCTCGGTGCGTTGCAATGCCGGCTTGCGACAGCCACTCGTGTGCCCCGCATCCGCACGGGACAAACTCCAGGATACGAGGCAGCAGATCATGCGCCGCGGCCAGCACGGCACTCAGGTCTTGATGCATCTCGTGCATCAGGCATCAGAAACGGCATTCGAGAGGATTTGAATGACACGCAGCATTGACGTGTGCATCTGCATTGACGTATGACAATCAAGGCGCAGGAAGAGGGCGGTACTACACATCGGCAGCCACCGCGATGTTTGGCTGGACACATAGGCAGCCACTCATAGCAGCCCTAGTGCTTCGATGGCTCGCTGCTGTGAGTTGCAAGGCGCGAACATCTCGAGTTGCAAATCTCGTCAGAGATTCGATCGCCAAGCGACGATGACTACTCTTCTCGAGAAGGCATTCCGGGGCCGGGAGCCGGTGGCCAGCCCACGAATGCGCCAACCGGATGCGGTGCCGTCTTCTCTGCGGGTTGGTTGATCGGCAGATCCGAGATCCCTGTATGATAGAAGTGCGCGGTGAGAACAACAGTGTCAGCATTTTCTGCGGGGTCAATTCGGTAAACGATCGAGAAACTTACAGCCTGGCTTCTTGTCTCGATCGAGATCATCCTCGAAATCGTCCTCCTCCTCCTCGTTGCTCGCTGTTGACTCGCCGAGCGCCTCTGCGCCGAGCAGTTCTGCGCCTGCGACGCCGGCGATCAAGTCGAGTCCACTCGTCATCTCCCTCTCGGCCGATGCGCGCACAGTTGCGCCCGGCGCGCCTGCATGCTCCGCCAAGCCCGTGTGAGCCGAAGCCTCGTGCGAGCCGGTGGCTCCACTCTTGTGGTGACGCTTTCGGAGGCTCAGATCCAGGCGACGGAAGGCAGACTGCATGATCTGCAGTTGACGATTCGAAGCCGTGAATCGATTCGAGAGTTGACGAAGCAGGTCGTAGGCCAGAACAAGGAGCTCTTGCGCTTCTTTAAGGATGGCGTTCGAGTTCGGATCTTGCGAAGGGTCCATCAGGCGCGAGGTGATGTAGATGGCCGGGATGAGACCGCGCCCAGTCTGACTGAGTTGATAGGACATGACCGAGCCAAAGTCGGTGTAATCGCCGCGCTGAATCATCTTGCGTTGCGAGAGCAGGAGCTCGCGGCACCACTTGACCATCTCATCGCGATAGTCGATTCGCGGAGGCTGGCGCGAGAGGTTTGTGTTGGCCATGCAGAAGAGATGGCGATAAATGAAGATCTTGATGAAGGCTGCAGTGGTGCGCAGCCTCTCCACGTGCGCCTGGTACATTGAATCATCCTCATGCGCTGTGGTCGGCTTCGGGCAATCAGCGTAATGAAAATCATCTACCAACTCCAGCTCCTCCTCAAATCCGATAGCTTCGTGGTCGGCCATGCAGCTGTCGTCGTGGTTCTCCGACTGCCTCGGGCGTTTCGGTTTCTTGCGCATGACGCGCTCCAAAGCTGCGGATGAGCTGCATGCTGGAAGGTTGATCTTGTCGATGACGCGCTCCAAGACGCAAAAGAGGCGGATGGCCGCGCGATGCCAGGGCCGAAGCGTGCAGGCGCGATCGAAGGACGTGGCAGCTGGTAGCCTCTCGGTGTATTCGTCGGAATCGACATCGATCTCCGGGACGTCAATGTCAGAGAGTCGGAGCATCACGGGTCGACCGTAGGCCGCCGAAATCTTGTCGCCACAGTAGATAGCCCAGAGCGTGCGTCGACGAGCTTCGATCTCGGATCTTGTGAAGGCGTCCGTGTAGGTTTCGGCGGATCTGTGCAGTCCAACGTCGAAGCATTTCGAAACGCAGCCGTTCATGAGATAGTGTGCCCTTGTCACTCCGAAAGGCCCGGAGGCACCGAAGCAGTAGTGTGAGAGGTAGAAGAGGGCCTGGATGTGGTTGAGGCTGGCCCAATCTGTGTTGCGTGGAGCGAGCCGACGAATGTCGAGGTAAAGCTCGAAGAAACCGAAGTTGCGGCCCCATTCGGCTGCATGGCCACCTTTTGAGCTGCCGGCCTCTTGGCGAGCAGCTACGGCGCAGCAGGCGATGACAAGGCAGACGAAGGTGGGATTCTGGCGTTCGCGCTCGTCCTTGAGCGAGGCGAGGAACTCGGAAAGGATGAACGTGGGCCAGAGAACGTAAGTGGTTGAGAGGAAGGTATGCAGGAGGGAGCGTCGATGCTGCTGGGGAATCTTGGATCCCATGAAAGCCCACAAATCCTCGGGCGGTGGGCCGGCTTCAAGATAGGTGGTAGCTGGCCGACTCTGTTCAGACTGTGCGCCGTTGGCGTCCTTGGTGGCTGTGGGTGCGACCGCGTGGCTCTGGGAGCGATTGCGGCGGGTGTCCTGAGGGACTGGCTGTGCATTTGCTGGCGATGTTTCTGCAGAGGATGTGCTGGCGATGGAGAGACCGCTCTTTGTCGGGATTTGCATGGATGGGATGCGTTCGGGTGTCGGTCCTGCGGCGGCATCGAAGGTGAAGGGGACGTTGAGGGAAGGAGCGCCTCCAAGAGACCAGTCAGCGGCGAGAGAGTCGGAGAAGGCGCCGGGTGGGGCACCTAGACCGGAGCTGGGATGGCTGGCGTGAGAATGGGGAGAGAGCGACTCATTCTCCAATGCGAACATCTGCATGTTGACGCCATCCTGATTCTCTCCCTCGAGGACCTGCCAGAGAGCGTCGAGGAATTGCTCGTTGGCGAGCTTGTGGTATTCGTGGAGGTAGGAGAGAGTGCCGAGGCCTGAGGACAGAGAGAGAGCTTTGAGATGGCCGAACTCGTTGCGGTAGATCGAGTCGTAGGGATAAGCGAGATACCTGTGACGCTTTGGATCTGGTTTGGGAGGCCAGGCGACGGTGTGACGAGAACGCTCGTAGGGAGTATTGGGCCAGGGGATGGCGGAGCCGGACCTCTGAGCCCTCGCATCGATGTCGGCGGACATGTTGGCGTGGTCGGCACTTGGATGTCTGGGGGGTTGGTCGTGCGTCCTGAAGGAGTGCTCATGGACTGACCAAGCGTCCGGCTCGTTGAGAGAGTCGATGGCTGCGGATGAGGAGCGGCCTGCTGGATTGATGTAGGTGGCATGGTCGCTGGGATCCTCTCCCGGACGCCAGTCGCGGCAGACGAGGCCGAGGCTGGTGCAATTCTTGCAAGGCCTCAGATCGCCGCATTTGATCTTGCGCGCTTTGCAACGGTTGCAAGCTTGTCGAACTCTGGTACGCTTCTGGGCGCGATCGGCTTGTGCACGCGCAGCGATGTCCTCTGTGGTGTTGGAGCGGTCTCTTTTGATGGTCGCCGAAGGCGAGGATGTGGGGCCCGACGTGAAGGAGGCGGGAGATGGACCCGGCGACATGGTGATGGGAGGCGGATGGTGTCAGGCTTGCATGCGGTGCAATGTGCTCCGTCTGTCGTTCAGAGCGGTTACTATCGTGCAAATGTGTCAGTCAACAAAGTCTGGCTGGATGAATCTTTGAAGAGTAGGAGAGTATGATGGCGACCCGCACGGTGTCAAAAACGTGGCGAAAAAGCGAGGGATAGATGTACCCCAGCGCAAGCTTGGATGGTCGGGAGATGGTCGGAAGGATAGGACGATGTGGACGAGCGGGAAGAGCGTGTCCAGCGGGAGGGATAGGACAAGAAAGTTGACCAAAGCGCCCCGCGTGGTTGGCTGGTTGCCTGCCAGGGTTGGCTGGCTGGCTGCAGGTCGAGGTGGAGGAGCGTTGCTGGCCTTGGATTAATCGAGTCGGAGACTTTGAACCCCACGCGGAAACGGCCGTGGCAACCCAAGGCGACTCCCGAGCGGGCTGCTAGTTCTGCCAGTTTCGGCAAGCTCTCTCTCCCTCTGTCTCGCTTCGGATGCCGCGAGGGAGCGGGGAAGAAATCGGAAAATCCCCCAAAAATCTCCACCATCCTCGGAATTCGTGCAGAAGGAGGAGGAGGGCGAGGAGGCGGAGGAGGACGAGGACGAGGATCGCTGTCATGCAAGGGTGACAGAGAAGAACGACTGGGCATTCCGTCTGCAGCTGTTGGCGTCACACCAAACTATTTTCGAGCACGATTTGCGGGCGGATGAGGGACGCCGACGGTAGAGCACGGCAGACCGGCGAGTTGGGCTTTGCAAGGCTTGCAAGGCTTGCAGGGCTTGCATGGCCTGCCGACAGGTGCTCTTCTTGGCTGTTGTGACGATCTGGGAATGGCTCAGAAGTTGACCGCCCAAGCGAGCTCAACGCGGTTGGCTCCGAGCACAGCAGCGGTGTGCGAATCTCCCGCATGCATGTGCGCCGGCCCTTCCGATGCGCCCTGGATGCAGCAGCGCCGAGACAGGCCCGCGCTCCTCACACTCTCTGATTCTCTGTCGACGAATGGAAGCGCATGGCTGCGGACAAATGCAGTTGCCCCACATATGCATGCTTCCAGCACCACCCCATCGCTCTTGCTGTCCGATTCGTCCCGACTCGGCAGCTTCATAGTGGTCAGCTAGGCTCGCCAACATGCTTCGCGTCATCGGAGCGCTCTTCGAATTGACATGCGTGCTCTTGTCGGCCCCAAAATGATCCTGTCGCCTGATTCGAATCCACAACCAAGCACTCTGAAGATCTGGGACACAGCTTATGATGACAGACCGCCAAGTCGTGCCGACCGTTCTGAAGCGTGTCTGCGGACGCCGAGCAGCCCGAATGATGCGCGCTCGCGGGGTTCAGGTACGGGAGCCGGACCGGCCAAATCCGCCATGCAGACCCTGTGGGTTGGATGGCTGGTTGGGAAAATCAAACTCGAATTCGACTGAGGACCGCACGCGGCGGCGCCAAGTGTGGACCCTGAATTGCGGTGACCCCTTTTGAGGCGAGGGTTCAGCACGGAGACATCCGTCAGCAGCCTCTTCTTTCCGAACACCCGAGTGACGGCATCGCTTGACGGATGTTTCCGAGGATCTTCTTATCCGATCCCATCGCTACCCGATGATCCATCGTTGTACCATGCCGGCTACTTTTGGCTGAGATCGTTGGCGATGAAATGATCCACCCATGACGCAAGCGAGTCGTGCGTCTCGTCGGCGGCTCTGTCTCCACGACTCTCGTCGCCATTTCTGTACTTGCCCGTGCGCACTGATGCGGCGGATCGTGTCGCAGTTTGACAAGGCAAGGATCAGGGCGTGACGCATCAGCATCGCCAAGACACATCATGAAGAGGCATACTACCAAGCTGCTCACCTAGCACCCGGCGCAGTCCGAGCTGCCAGGTTCCTTGGCCGAGGTCGGCTACGATATCGTCGCCCACCTAGTCGATTCGGAACGCCATGCCAAGCAAATTGCGCCCGACGTCCTGGTCAGCTTTCGTCTCTGCACCCTGATCGGTCTGGTACAAGGATACGCACGATGATGTTTGTAAAGTCGCTCATAGATTCGTCGGTACCGATCATGCCCGCGACGCATTCTTGCAGAAACGCTGGCTGCGGTTTGCCACACACGATCGTCTCGCTAGCTTGGCGACCTGACGCAGCTTCTAGCGCCGCCACAAAAGCGCCAGGCCCGAGCGAGAGCGGACCATCCTGGGTCGGGCGATGGAAGAGTGCTTTTCAATGGACGGCGGAAGCAGAGGTCATGCGGAGAGCTTCTTGTCAGGCTGAGAATCACTGGATCATTGCAGGCGCCCGACATGGACTTGAACATACCGCGATGCGTCGTGATGAGAGCCACGCTCTGCTTCGCATCGTACTCGCCTGCTAGAAGCCTAAAGGCTTCGTCCAGCCACTTGCTCGTCATGAGCTCGGGGCAAAGGCCCAGGACGACAGCGTCACACGAACGTAGCTTTGCTGCATTCTGCGCGTCGAGCTTCTCCGGATCGAGGTCGGCGTGAGCGAAGAAGCAGCCTTGGGCAAGTGCATCATCGCCTCGGAACGCGGTTTGAGCCGATTGGCTGAGGAGCAACAACGGTCGGAGCTTCTGCCGCGCCACCAGCCGATACGCCGCGTCGAGGCTCGTGAAGACATCGGAGCCACCGACAAGCTCAGCGCCCAGTCCAACGCGACGCAGGCGCGACAAGAGGGACGACGACGACTCCTTGCTCGTGTTGCTGCAGAAGCGGATGTTGACGCGGTCCGGCTGCTGCTGCTGGACGGCGCGCAACCTCTGGATTGCCTGGACCGCTCCCAATGTCGGCGTGTCTGCGATGTGGCATGTACCGTTCAGGTCGATCAGCAGATTGAATCGTGCGGACCTCATCGCGGTGACTTTCAAAAGTTGCGTCTGCAGGGAGCGATATCGTGAGTCGGAAGGAGGCCGATGCACGCGCGCGATGGTCGATGCGAGTAGGAGCGTGAAAACCGGCGCACAAAGTGTTGGTTGTGCTTTCCAGCGATTTGCAGGTGGAGGTCTGGCGGCGCCTCCGACGCGTGGAAAAATGGCTGCTGGCTCGCTTGCCTGGCGCGTGGAGCGACAGATACGACCAAGCTGCGCATCTGCGCATCTCGGGAGCTGAGCATCGAGCGTAGGCAGGCTTGACGAGCATCACCTCTCGCTGCTAGGGCGGAATCGCTGGTAGAAGTCCTTCATCTTGGCTTCGCAGCCCTCGGAGAATGTCTCGGGAAGCTCGCCAATCTGCGTTGCCGGACTGCCTGCAAAGATGGAAAACGAAGGCACCACCGTATTGGGCACCACCACGCTGCCGTCCAGAATCCTCGCGCAGTCCTTGATGATCACGAAGCGTCCAACAATGCAGTTCGCGCCGATCTCGACGTGCGAGCCCACTGAAGCTGCCTCGAGCACCGTGTTGGCCCCCACTGACACATGATCGCCCACCTTCATCGGATAATACGAAAAGACGCTGCCAGGTGCATCGACGAGGGTGCAGATCCGACGTCACAGAAGCGTCAGCTACGAGTCCCGGACTTTTACATCGTCCCCAGTCTACGCCCTACTGCCGCTCACCCTTTGTACGTCTTGTATGGAGGTCGGATGACGCTCGATTCAGCCAACAAGCAATAGCGACCTATGAAGATCGCGACCGATTGCGTCTGCTGCCCAGAGCCGGTGGAGCTTGTCGTCGAGGAAGCAGCTATTCGTCGCAAGTCGCCTCGAATGATGGCTCCGTGCTGAATGATGCATTTGCCTCCCAGGATGATGTTTTGCGATCCCAGAATGGTCGCCTTTCTCGATACCTTGTTGCCCGTCAATGCCGTCTGAATGTATTCATTGGGAGAGTAGGCCGCCACGTGGCTGATCGTGGGCGGCATGGTGACGGTCAGGCGTTTCCGCGACGAATCCAGCTTATGTAATGGGATGCTTTGCGAACGTGATGGTAGCGTGATGGCAACACAGCTGGTGGGCGACATCCAGAAGATCCAGCCCCCACCGCAATCTCAACTTTAGACTCGGAGGCCTGCCAGAAATTCGGAACTCGGCTTGCTGTGCCTGCATCACGCCGCACGTCCCACATGCGTTCGTTCCCTTCGGCCAGGCATCCTTCACGCCCTCCACGCCCTCCACGCCCTCACCTCGGCCGATTCCCGTCCGCACTTGATTCTGAAGTATCGCACATCTGCCATTGATGGGCCTCTGATCAGCTCGACCGACAAAGGCAAACAGCTCAACCTCTTGCGACCCATAGCTGTCTCCTCCCACGCGCCCGTCGACTGGCACCATGGACGTCACAAAGGCCGTGTCGGCCTACATCCAGCGCATGATCACCGAGGTTGCCGGCGTCAAAGTCCTCCTCCTCGATCAAGATACTACACCCATCATCTCAACATCATTCACTCAGTCCTCGCTGCTAAGTCACGAGGTGTATCTCACAGATCGCGTCGACAACCTCAACCGCGATCGCATGCGCCATCTCAACTGCATCGCCCTCCTCCGTCCATCTCCCCAGTCCATCACCGCACTCGTACACGAACTACGCCAGCCCAGGTACAAATCCTACTGGCTCTACTTCACAAATGCACTCTCAAAACAGGACATCGAGCTTCTTGCAGAGGCCGACGAGCACGAGGTCGTCAAGGAGATCCAGGAGTTCTTTGCCGACTACTTGCCCGTGAATGCCGACCTCTTCTCCCTCAACATAGATACTCCTCCCGCACGAATCTGGGCCGACAATCCCGCCACTTGGGATCAGAGCGCACTCGACCAGCATGTCAAAGGCCTCTCTGCTCTCCTCCTCAGCCTCAAGAAGAAGCCCACCATTCGTTACGAGAGAATGAGTGGTCTTGCAAAGAAGCTCGGCGAAGAGCTATCCGTACGTATAGACTTTCTCCAACGCGATCGTGTCAGAAGTTCTACACACTTTGAACACATCCTGTCTGAACCTGTCCGCTTCCCTCCAACGTATCCTTTGCAGTACCAGATCAATCAGGACCAAGCCGGCCTATTTGACTTTAGGCGAACAGAGAACGCGCCCTTGTTGCTCATTCTCGACCGCAGGAATGATCCCGTCACACCCCTGCTCACGCAGTGGACTTACCAGGCAATGGTACACGAGGTTCTTGGGATTCGAAACGGGCGAGTCAGCCTCGCCGACGCAGACGGCGTCCGTCCAGACCTACAGGTGAGTAGTTCAGGAGACCAACCTCGTCTCGCTAGAACGTCACATGCTGACACATGTTGATGCCCATGATTGCCACGACTGCTACAGGAGATCGTCTTGTCGGGCGATCAGGATCCGTTCTTCTCGGCGAATCTGTACGACAACTTTGGTGATCTTGGTGCTTCCATCAAGAAATACGTCTTGGAATACCAGTCGAGGACCGCTTCCAACGCCACCATCGACACGGTTGCGGACATGAAGCGCTTCGTAGAAGAGTACCCCGAATTCCGCAAGCTTGGCGGTAACGTGAGCAAGCACGTTGCGCTCCTCGGGGAACTCAGTCGGCGGGTGGAGAAGGACTCGCTGCTAGAGGTGTCGGAACTCGAACAAAGCCTCGCCTCCGTCGAGAGCCATGCATCCGACCTCAAGGCGATCCAAACGATGATCGAATCTCCCAAGTGCTCTGCAGATGCAAAGATTCGTCTGGCGATCCTTTATGCCCTTCGGTATCAGAAACTGCCCGGCAACCAGATTCAAAAGCTCGTGCAGGACCTTCTCAAAGCCGGCGTGCCGGAAAGTCGAGCAGCACTGGTCTTTGTCATGCTCAACATTGCCGGGGCGGAACAGCGCCAAGACGACCTTTTCGCAAACGAAAACTTCTTTTCTCGAGGCAGAAGCGCACTCAAAGGCCTCAAGGGAGTCGAGAATGTCTACACGCAACACACGCCGCACCTCGTCCAGACGGTGGACAACCTCATGCGAGGCAGACTCAGAGACACTAGTTACCCGCTCGTCTCTTCGAATCAGTATTCGGCGTCGATCAACCCAGCAGAGCGTCCTCAAGATGTCATCCTCTTCATCATTGGCGGCGCAACATACGAAGAGGCGCGCTCCATCGCGCTCCTCAACGCTCAGCATCAGCGTGGGGCACAGCAGGGCGCTGCCCAACAGAATGCTGTCGGAGGCACTGTTGGTACAGGCACCCGATTCTTGCTCGGCGGCAGCTCTATCCACAACAGCAAGTCGTTCCTCGACATGATTCAGGATGCCGCTTCGCGCTTCGACGCCCGCTTTGCAAAACCACCCGCGAACCTGGGTAGCGCTGGCCCGGCCCTCAACCTCAGCATTGGACCCGTGCAGCTGGCTGTCGGAGGCGGTCCGAATGCATTCAGACAGGATGGCTCCGTGGCAGGGGCAGCTGCCAGCTTACTTGACCCGGAGTACCTTGGGGAAGCGGCAAGCGGCGCCAGGGATCTTGCCACCGACATCTTTAGTCGCGTCAGAAGGGGTGTTGAAGGCACGATCAGTGGCCTACAATGAGCACTCCCGCAATACAACGTTGACGCTATCTGAAACCCCAATCGTGACGGCAGATGACTGACAAACCTGTGATCTGACTTTGCTTGGAGCCCATCTTGTATAGAGAGAAGTGCTGAGTGGATATCGGCAAGCTAATCACTGGACGACCGCGCGCACGAACGCTTGGCTCGTGTGTCGAGACACTCGTGCGTCCTTGTTCTTCTCCACGATATGTATGATGCAACACTGTCTGGCACCATGCGTCCCGTGACTATTCATGCTCCTTGATTCGAGTGATAGCTCGGCTCGGGATGGGTCTCGTGCATCAATGCACGCTCGTTCCTCCCAGATCACGTCAGAATCATCCGAATCATGAGCAATTTTGGAAACCATTCTTGTTGCATACATTCATGATTCATAATTGTGACCTCAGGCAATGCAGTGGCGACCATTGTGTGGAGTGGTTCTTCACTATTTCGCACCGCAAAGCAAGACACGAGCAAGTGAAGACTTGTCTGACTCGGGCTCTGCAGTAGAAACGCTTAAAGCCTATGGCTGGCTCTTCGAAATTGGTAATGGCCCGGGTCAGGCCCGGAAATGAACTTAAAGACGGAGGACGGTGAAAAGGTTTGTCAAGTGGCCGATCACCCTGATGGGGCGAATTGACAGCCGTATGAGGCTCGTGAGGGTCGTAGTCTTCTTGTGTCACGAGTTGCACTGTGGCGTCGTTGATAGACCCGTTGCACATGGCGATGACATCCCGTCCGGTCAGCTTTGGGATCAAGGCAACGTCCCTGGTTTCGGTGTTCGGATCAAATGGCATGTTGGCGTCAATTGGCTGGACAAGGCCTAGCTGTGCAAGTTCATGCAGCGATTTCTGGCTAGACCACCATTGGTAGAAGGCCAAGACAATGTTGAAGTACTTATGCGCCACCCAGATCTATCTGCCATTGAAACATGGCTCAGCCTTGATGCAAAGTCCGTGCTGGCATTTGCGGTATTGCCGAGCGCTGTCAAGCTCCAAGGCTGCCATCGGGTGGAAGTACGGATTGGTGCAGCTGAGGAGATGTCTGCCATCAGTATTGGGGTCACAAATGCCTCAAATCATAGCCTTGACGTGACTCACGACCCCGCCGTTGTAGGCCTTGTTGTATTGCATCGCCACGTTACAGGTTTATCGCCATGTCCAGTAGTCTGTGGTCATCACGCTCGACTTGTGCATCAATAGCGGCCTTCGAGTTCTTGGAGTTGTCGTTCGAGCAGCTCTTCCGGTCGATGGAGCAAGGGACACACTTCAAAAGAAACAAAGATCCTTTCGACCTAGCGTTGTAGGCGCGCGTCGACTTTGATGAGAAAAACTTTCCCAGACAATTGTCGCAGATACGAATGATGACCAGCTACGCATGACGATCCAGATTGGGCAATATTCGTGAATGAATGGGGACGTTCCCAACCTTCGCCGTCTATTGAAGGATCAGATCCGTGCGATTTTCACGCGACATGAACTCATTTTCGGCCACGAAACACGCGATGAATGTCAGAATCCACAGATAAAAATCACGAATGGATGCTTCATTCGAAAAATCATGAAATCATCATCCGGCAGGGTCGCACCGAGATGGTTTCCGCGTCTGAGCTAGCAGAAGCTGTGAAATCCTCACTGACAATTTAGACCATCGACATTTGAAACAATCCATGATCAGTGTCGCTCGCAATCATCGTTCTCACCTCCTCGGGCACTTGTCAACAATGTAACTACACCAACGTGATGTGCATGGCCTCGCCGGTCACTACGTTCAGCAGGGGAGGCTCGAAAATTGTTGATTTTAAAATGCGTCTGAATGACATTAAGATCAAAGCACAAATGAACGCACGTAGTAAAATTTGGTTTTTGTCTGCCTGTCCCCATTTTCGCGTCTTGAGTACGTCGAAGTCGACGACGCTCGTAGTTGCTCGACTCATGTTGTAAAAAAGGCAGAGGCTTCCCCGCTCATAACTCGACGATGGCCAACGCGTTTCATGATAGGCTTCGTCATCATGCATCATCAAAGTCGAGATCTACCCGACCAAAAGGTGGGCTGCGTTCTCGAAGCCATTCACGCGAGCACTCACACACAATTGAGTTGCTATCGGCATGGCGATGCCTCTTTTGCGGATATCTTGGAACAAGGTGTCCGGTGCGTGGCGGACGTCATCCGAGCCTCGGGACTGCGTTCGCGCCCCTTGAAGACCTCTGGAAGCCGGCCGCCCGTATCATGAGTGGCTCCATGAACACACGAGAGGCATCAATGCGTAGTATCGAAGACTGAGGAAACGCGAGCTGGCGAGTGGAACCCCAACAAGGCATCAGCCAGCTGGGAGTAAGTCGATCGCGTGCTAGTTTGACTCTCTTCAATATATTCATGCTGGAGTGTGAGGCACCCTCTAAGGCTCCCCAGGGAGGCTTGACAAAATGGATTGTGAGCCGCCCCTTGAGCCGGCCGTGACGGCCCAACTTGTCAGTCAACCGCAAGGAAGGCCAT
The DNA here is from genome assembly GCA_003004715.1 of Moesziomyces sp. F5C1. Classification (NCBI taxonomy): domain Eukaryota; kingdom Fungi; phylum Basidiomycota; class Ustilaginomycetes; order Ustilaginales; family Ustilaginaceae; genus Moesziomyces; species Moesziomyces sp. F5C1. The sequence continues at coordinate 1,519,025 of NXFR01000001.1, read as the reverse complement.
CAGGGCTGGGTTACTCGTCATTGCGTTTGCCCTTAGGCGCGGGTCAGCTCGCGGGTGGCTTGCTGAATGCACATGGGCACTTTACCAATATCATGTATGACACGCGAAATCATGATCATGACTCACGATTCATGATACACGCAAGACGGCGAGCCAGCGCTGCGAGATACGTTTCTATCAAGCATGAAGGTAGAGAGGTGGGTCTGAGGAAGATGCGCAGGTCAGCTGCTAATCTATAGCCTATTCCGGGAGGCTCCGCGATCCTACCACGTTTCTCACCCCTCTATCCCCCGTTTATCCCCTCTTTGTGCATGGCTGTCGGGACGGACCCCGCGGTTTGTCTGATGGGCCAAGGTGAGAAAGACTGATATACAGGCGGGAATTGTCAAACGTGCCTTTTCGTGGCCACCTCGGACGGAAAACTCGTCGTATCGTTCATACCGCAAAGACTGGAGGCTTCGCTTGGCAACAACGGAAGACGAAAACGTCGCAGGCGCGTGTGGTCGACTGTAGAGAAACACATTTGAGGCGCAAGGGAATTTCTTGAGAATTTTCAACAACTGATGATTTTGATCAAATGACCCAGACCGAAGCCACCAAGCTTTGTCTTTTCAAGCCTACACCAAGCTGACCGTGTGCTGCTCTTGGCTTTGAGCGTGCAAGCTTTCTCCTTCTCATTGAAAAATGGTGGCTCGTGGAAGATGATGCGTGATTTGAACCTCGCCTTCAATTTAAGTTAATCATTGACTGCAGTCACCATCTCTCCCCTGATCAGATTCCTCGAATAAATGTATCGCCATACTTTCGAGGGGTGAGCTTTACTTCTTCATCTTGTGAGCGGCCTTGACGGAACCGGGCCTGTGGCGAAAGAAAGAATCGTGAATTATGATCGTGAATCATGGTCGCATTAAATGTTCAGAAGACGGGGCCAGACATGCTTGACCCTACACGACATCTTCTTCCTGCTAGGTTACGGGTATCATGACATTGATCTCTGCGTTGTGGGTGGCCTTCTTTTCGTAAACCTCAAACTCGAGGCTGTCCATGATTGCGCCTTTTAAGCATGCTCCGTGTAAATAGTTGCGGCTTACACTTTGGCGAAGTGTTTGTTCGCGGTCCAAAATCACAAATTTAAATTTGACAAGTGCAGTCCGAAAAGGCAGTCCGCAATCTTTTGTCTCATGTCCAATACTTGATAAAGGAGTCAACAATCCTAGAATTGAATGATGGCCTCTATTCTCTGATGCCGAACTTGATCTGCTCAAAACATATGAGGTCGCCAGCAGCCTCATAAGAGGCCTTCGCTATATCACAATTGCCAGTTTTCGTGATTAACAATTCACATATGGGCCTGTTCCGTTGATGGGCCACTCACTTTGCTTCTTTTTGCTTTTTTTGGGTTGCGTGCACTCCTAGTCAGCCAGTAGTGCGGGATGTCCGCTTGCAATATTCAATACTTGCACTCGAAGAATCGTCGTGTTTGTGGTTCTCGTTCCCGAGCGCACACAACAAACCAACTTCCTCTTCTTGTTTTGTCCAAACTTGGACCACTGCCCACCACTGTCTCTCGTTCTGTCCGCCCTCTCCAGCAACACGGCGGGTTGCACGGTGCCCTTGGGCGTTTCGACAGCCTCGACTTGGCTTTGTGCACTCCCTTGGGCCCAGTTGGCATGCCCGCCACGCGAGGCCATGGCTCAACACGCACTCGGCCCTCTCGCTGCTACTGGCCAACTTGCTCCATCTGCCAGCTTGGCGGCACAACGCAGGCGCCAGACCAACCGTGATGACGACTCGATTGAATTGCCAACGTGCTTTGTAGACCAGCCGAGCGGCTCTGTGATAGTGACAAGACGAGACGGAACTGGGACTCCGAGATGGTGTGATACCAACGTACATGCTGAGCCAAAGTGAGACTGCAGTCAAACGCAAGATGAGCTGGCTGAAGAGCCGGATGCGCTCGCCGGTGCACCAGTCCAGATCTTTGAGGCGCAGAAGGACACAAGCACACTCAAGGATAAGAAGCTCACTTGCCACTTGCAGAAACCTGGAATGTAGCAAAGAAGCGCAATGAAGGGAATGCCATGCATCTGCAGCCAATTGATCCCTGTGGGTGGTGCGGCAAATGTAGACGCGGGAGATGGAAGACGGAAGATGGGAGACGGAAGAGCCTAACATCCACTTGCGCGCTTCTCTAGCCAATTCTTCCACAGAAAAAAATGTGGGAACGCGCAACTTTTTGCTTAAACACACCATCATCTTTTGCAACTCCCTTGACAATTCTATACGAGACATGTCTGCTCGTACTTCCCCTGAGAAGCAATCGAAGCCGTCCAAGGGCAAATCTGAGGGCTCATTTGTGTACAGCCCGCTTTATCAAGACTGGAAAAGGCTCGAAGGACTGCAAAAGTGGAGTGATGGGCTTGCTCTAGTCAAGTACATCGACAAGCATTGCGTGACCAATGCTTTTGGTCGGGTTACATACACCAGCAGTGCTCCATACCAGACGGGAATCCTCAAAAAACTGTTTGCTGTTCGCCCAACGCGCAAGGATGTCTTTGAAGAGCTCATGGATCATCCTCAGTTGGTCTCCCTAATTGACTGCAACACGCTGGCGGGTGACAGCAATCTTACGGTATACAACTTTATCGTTGCTTGCACTGGCAAGAACATCGACCGCAAGTACCCGTCCGGCTTTCAGCCAATGACCGCGATCCAGCACAAGGTCATGGACACTGGGGTCAAGGGATTGCGCGCTCGTAAGGAGGCACCTCTCAATGTGTCTATGTTCAGCGAGAACATCCTGCTTTCTCCTCACGCTGCATTTGTCAGCAAGGAGAGGGATCTTCTTGTCAGCACAGAAGGGGCTTTCACGGCCCTGCATATCGATTCGGCAACGCTCGCCGGATGTTCTATCTGCATGTTTGAAAGCAAGTTTTTTGTTACATGGCCAGCCAGCGCAAAAAATGTCAGGAGCATGGAAAAGGTCTACTGCACCAGCCAGTTGTGGAGCGACTGGCTCCAATTTGTCAAGGGTCTTGAAAACCCCTCCTTCAACTATCTTTGGGAGGGGGACATGATCTATTTGGCAGCGGGCCAGCCGCACATGGTGCTCACCACAACGCTGAGCTCTGTCTACGGTTTCAATTTTGTTAACCCCACCATCGCAGAGTGGAAGGACGTCAGGAAATCGTTTGACCTGCATGTTTCTTGGGCAGACAATCTGGCCAACAAGAATAACGAGGGCTTTGAAGCCCATGTCCAAAGCATGGACCAAAGCCTGCGGGCTTGGAAGAAAGCGGTCAAAGCGCTTCCCAAAAAGAGGACGGAAGATACAATTTCAAAGGCTGGGGAGAGCGCTACGCCAACATCGCGGGATAGCGGGTTTACTGGAGCGCAAGTGATTGGACGAGCAGTCACCAAGGTGATTGCTCACCTTTACCTCCTCCCCCGAGGAGACAAGAAGGTAATACTGCGGCAACGCCGCAGGGCTCCCCTGAGAAAGGAAAAAACTCTGACTCGAATACCAAGGAGAACGCTGACACTGTCGGGAAGCCACCAAGTAACCAGCAGCAGCGACAGAGCAGTCACCAGGGGAACAGGATCGTTCTCCTGGGAGTACGAACGAACATGTATATAAACACTAGTCGACCAAACGCCTAGTTTGAGTCTCCCTGTCCAATCTAGTCTACACTTCTCGTTCCACCAGGTAAAAGTGAGAGTCCTCCTTGAGATACTCATCCAAGGAAGCGTCTCCCCAGGTATACTGCGTGACACCCCTAGAGACGAACGCATCCGGCCACGTGGCGCAAACACCACTACCAGAAGCTTGATATCAATCACGTCTCCGTCCATCGTGTCGAGCTGTCGGGATGGGAAGCGCAATGCGTCAGTGGAAGCTTTCTGGCCAAGATGGGACTTCTAGCGGCCTACTTACCGACTCAACGGTGTTGTTCTTGCTGATGCAGTGCTGGAAGAAGAATAGGCGGACACTGTTCACGGGCTGGCCCATCATCTCAGCGTAGGTCCTCTTGAGCTTGTAGAGCTTGGCCTTGGGCCTGGCCTTGACTTCAATCCAGTAACCGTGGGTGTCCTTCACCGTGATGTTGATCCGGCTGTCAGGCTCGGACAGATGCTCATCACCGTTCAACATGTTTATCCACATTTTTTCTCAAGTGAGCGGATCTTAGGACCTTTGATCAGGTTGTGATTTTGAGGTGAAGCTTTACAAGTGCCTGAAGGATGTGATAAAGGGAGAAGGGAGAAAGGAGCGGGCATTTCGAGTCGCTGATATACGATGGCAATGCGGCGGGTGGCTGTTACGACCGTAGACACCCCACACGCGACAAGTCGCCTCTCGGCCGGCTACGCAAGCACTCACCCTCACCCCACAGCGCGCCGGCGCACTGTGGGCCCAAATCTTCTCAAGCTTCCTAGATTTGTGCGGCGCGCCCACGGCGTCGCAGCCCACGCTCCCTTATTTGTTTGCTTCCCTATACGAGGGTTGCCTCCGGACCCTTGTCGCATGTATTACTTAGTTAGCTCAATAGCATACCAAGTTGCCTGCGCTTCCTTTGTCTGCCTACGTCGCCTACGTAACCACGTTGCCTACGGCCTCTCCGATCCCGATCACCCTGCCTACAACCAAAGCCGCCCAGCGGTACTCAGACCCTTCGGCCTTAACACTGACGTCGCGCTATGGCCACTTGCCGCCCAAATAGCCAAGTCCGCGCGCCCATGTCAAAGTCGAGAAGGCAGAGCAAGAGAAGAGTATCGTCAGCATGTGTCGCGTATCCGGTAAGCAGGACTGCACTTACAGCACAGTGCAAGGACCCACTAGGGTCGATCTTGATTGAGTACATAGAGACCATCCCACACGAGGGTGAGCTTGCTGGAATATGCGAATTGCTCCCTTCCGCCTCTCGAAAGTCCATTTCTACACAGATCAGGATTCGTGAATACCGTCGTGATCTGTGATCAATATGATTTACATTTTCGCTGCACATTCACAGTTCACGCAGGTGTTCGTGAATTTGCACGACCAGAGAAATAGATTGCTCCGAGGCCTCGCGGAAACGAGAGTGACGTCCAGGCAACGAAATCTCAACACTAGTTGCAGATAGCAAATAGCCGTGAGCCCCGCAGCGACTTTGGCCTAGTGACGGGGTCGGCGCACTCTTGGCTCGGCAGTCCAGCGGCGAACCAAAGATGATCCCATGAACGGCACAAAGGCGGGCTTTGTGTAGCAGCCACCTGCTGAGAAAGCCCATGAGCCTCGGGCGGCTGCTCATCATGTAACTGCACTCGTGTCATGTGTGCTCATAGCCGTTCGTATGCAGCAAAATTGTTGATTTCATGCTCTCCTCTAACACCGTCAATGATGTCGACTAGCTCGAAGTCTACGCGGAGGCGCTGCTGTAGTATTGCATGCAAAGAGAGGCGAAAAGCAATCGTGTGCGAACAACTATTCGTCGAACTTCTCTCCCTTTGTATTTGTGCCTGCCGAGACCCTGACGAATGCGGCGACATCGCAGTCTTTGAGGTTGCACTTTTCCTCGACGACCGAGTTAGCGGCCAGGATGCAATTCTCGAGCTTGGCGCTGTGAGGTTTGGAAAGAGAGAAAGGAAGAAGCTAAAGTCAGCCCGTGTCCGGAACCGATTTGGAAGAAAGGGACGGGTCGCAGATTACTCACTTGTCGCCGATCCTTACGCCGTCCATGACGATGGCGCCAGTGAGCTTGACGTTCTTGCCGATGACGCATGCACGTCCGACGACACTCCTCTTGATCGCAGTGCGTTCCCCGACGCGGGTGAAGCTCTCGACGAGGGAATCGGACGAGATTTGTGCTTTGGCATCGATCCACTGCGCTCCTTTTGCAGCAGCGGCGGCTGCGTCGGGGCTTGTTGCTGTGGGGTCGAGCGATGCTTGAGCTGCTGTCGGGGGCGAGCCAGAGGCAGGGACGGGTGCTGTGAGTGCCTGGTTGGGCATGGGGTGGGAGAGGGAGGATGATGGAAGCACGGCGATGCTGGAAGCGGAGGCGGCAGATTGTGCGCCACTTGCCTGGCCGATGGATCCGGATGCCAAGCAGCGAAGGAGCTAGAGGAACAAGGAACAGTCGAGATGGTTAGTCATATTGCGGAAAAGAAAAGGTCCGGTGGTGGTATATGTGGACTCACGTATCGGTTGCATTCGAGGTAGGTCGGGACGGTGTTGGCGCGTGCGATGAAGGGCTCACGCTTGGCGCTTTCGTCACGCTCTCGAATTTCCTCGACGGAGGAGGAAGGGTCGATGGGATGCTTGCGGTCTGCTGTGAGGCGGAAGATGAGAGCGTTGACCTTGATCTCTGCGGATGACTTTTTGGCTGCCGCCTGTGCCTGGCGGGCGAGTCCGAGGGTCTTGTTGTCGTCTTCAGGCTTGCCGGAAGGCGAGACGACGTTCGAACGCGCCGGAGTGAAGAGGGGAGAGGGGCGATCATCGAAGTCGTCGAGTGCCGGTCGGTAGGAGGAGCCGCTTTGGAGGAGCTGCGAATCGACATAGGTGCTGGATCGGAGAGCGGTGGCAGCAGCGATGTCCTTGCCTAGCTGATAGGACGTTTGATCTTGCAATGACGAGGGTTTGGAAGCGCGGCTGGCCCAGCCTGCCTTTTCGCGCAGACCTGCCATCCAGCTGCACTTGACCATGAAGGGAACCACCTCCTCGCGCAAGCTCTTCATCTTTTGACCGCCTTGGGAGCGCAAGAGGTCGAGGAGATGGTTGAGGTTGAAGAGATAGACGTGCGAGTCGAGGAGCGAGGTGGAGATGCGAACGTGTGGATGCGACCAGAGAAGGGACATGCGCAAATGCAAATCGGCCGAGTCGTAGTCGGAGACGTCGTCCGAGTCCTGGAGCAGGAGGAGTTGGTGGGAAGAGCAGTGTTCGCTGGCGTCGGAGCTTGACCTGGTGGACTGGGTGGAGGTGCGGTCATATGCTGTGAAGAGCTTGGGAGGGCCTGCAATAACAAGAAAGAACGGTCAGCGATTGTGTGAGAGATGACGCCAAAGAGAAAGGGACTCACCATCCTTTTCGCGCTCCTTGCCGGTGCCCTCGCCTGCGCCTCTTTCGTACATGAGGCAGGTCAAGGCGGGAGGGTGTGGCACGCCGGCGACGTGAGCGTCGATGATGTTTGTCAAGGAGATGGATTGGGAGACGAGATCGACGGGGAGGATGAGCGGGTCTTTGTCGAGCCTTCCGATGGAGTGGAGCCAGGAGATAAGGCCTGCAGTGCCGAGGCTCTTGTACTTTGCGGCTGCGCTGGCAGTGGAGACATCTTCGGGACCGAGGGGCAGCAGATCGACTCGCATGACCGTCTCATTCTGGACGGAGGAGGCGGCAAAAGTGTTGGCCGAGAGGTACGGGTTGGACGCTGCGGGCGCGGAGGCAGCTGTAGAGGAGCTGTTGAGACCGACCGAGACGGAAACGTTTGGATTTCTAGAGGCCTCCTCTACGGCAGCTGCGGCGGCAGCTGCGGCTGCGGACGACACGTTCTTCTTGCCCGACTGGACGAGAGTGGGAGGAATGAGGATGAGCGACTTGAGAGCGGCAGCGATGGTAGAGTGGTGCTCTGAGGGGGCAAAGACAATGGCGTGACGAAGACCTGCGGAGAGGAGCTGCTGCAGTGCGAAAGCGATCATGGGTCTGTTGAAGATGGGAAGCATGGCCTTGGGCAGGTCGGTCTGTGTCGAGGAGATGGAGTCGCCTGGAAGGTCTGCGCCGACGGTGTTGGAGCATAGCGGATACAGGTTGCCACCTGGGCCGCAGAAGATGATGGGCTGCACGAGGGCAGGATGGGCGGGAGCGCCACCGTAAGCGATGGAGGCCATGCTGACGACGCTGGGCAGTGCGGTGCAAGATGGCAAGATGGTGGTGGTGCAAAGCGATCCGAATCCTGCAGCAAGAAAGCCTCGAGTTGGCCCACGCACGCCCTCTTTCTCGACTTTCCTTCCACTTTTTTTGGGTCACGTGGGCGAGCGAGGATGAGGCTGAATTTTTGATTTGAAGATGTGCGCTACTCTCAAATCTCACATCTGTAAAGTTGACCTGCGTCGTGCCATCCGACACTCGTTGGGTAAGAGGCCGACACAGCGCACGTCCCTCGAGGTGACACCCTGGCAAAGTGCAAAAGGCGATGCGGTGGAGGCCGAAGACCCGAAGCCTTCCTTCCACCCACCAAGAGCCCACATGTCGTCGAGTCTTGGCCGCACACCGATCCCAACGCCTCATGGTCTTCTCACCTGCTTCTGACAGCCGCTCAATAGGCAACGCTGCGGCGGGCGGCGCGACCATCTTTGACGTCGACGACGACGACTTGGGGTCCACCGCGCCTCCGCACGCAGCTGCGTCCTCGCTCGCTCACCAACACGCCGGCTCGTCATCAACATCTTTGGACACGCAGCTCCCCTCGTACTCGAATGCAGCAGCCGCCTCCAATCGCACCCCGCTACCGCTCAAGTCCACCACCTCGTCCAAAGAGGCGCAGTTCGAGGCCGACTCGGACGAGATCGACGAGGAAGATGACCTCGTCGCCATTCAATCCTCGCACATCGGCCTCCAATCGTCTCGCGACACCACATACTCGCGCGCAGATCGCGACAGTCCGCGCTCGCTCATAGACCGCATTCCAGGTCAGGGCCGCTTTCGCGCCTCCATCGATGGTCTCGGCCACGACCTCCGCGCCATACGCCAGTCGCTCGGTGTTCCCGGCTGGGACGGAGAAGGAATGCCCGACTGGCTCAAACGAGGCGCCGGTGTGTTCGACGCAACCGTAAACATGGCCAACAGCATCCTCGGCGCAGGTATCGTCGGCTTGCCCTACTCCATGCGAGAGTCCGGCTTCGTCGCCGGGCTTGGACTGCTTATCGGCCTCTCCTTCCTCACAGACTGGACGATCCGCCTCATCGTCCTCAACGCAAAACTCAGCGGTCGCATCACCTACATCGAAATCATGGAGCACTGCTTTGGCCCCAACGGAAAAGCAGCCGTATCCATCTTCCAATTTGCCTTTGGCTTTGGCGGCATGTGCGCCTTTTGCGTAGTGATTGGCGACACCATCCCGCATGTCATCAAGATGCTCTTCCCGCCCTTGGCCGACAGCTTCTTGGCGAATCGGCAGTTTGTCATCACCTTTTTCACCCTCGCCATCTCCTACCCGCTCTCCCTCTATCGCAACATCGAAAAGCTCAGCAAGGCGAGTGCCATCGCGCTCGTCTCCATGGTCGTCATCATCATCGCAGTCACCGTCCGCGGTCCTGCCATGCCTGCCGAGCTCAAAGGTGATCCGAGTCTACGAGTAAGTCGCACTCGAGCTCTTCTTCTGCCGTCAAGATCCTCTCTCGTATTGACATGCCGCTCTCGTTCTTCAGTTCACGATCGTCAATGTGACCAATCTGGTTCGATCCATCTCGGTCATCAGCTTCGCATTCGTCTGCCACCACAACTCTTTGCGTAGGTCACTCTTTCCCAATCATCCACCTCGATTCGGCTCTAACAGTCTCCTGCTTCCCCATACACAGTGATTTACGGCTCACTGAAGGAGCCGTCGATGAACAAGTTCGGACAAGTCACGCACTACTCGACCATCATCGCTGCTGCCGCCACTATCACCATGAGTGTGGCTGGATATTGGAGTTTCGAGGAAAAGACGCTCAGCAACGTGCTCGTAAGTTTCGCACAGTCCACTGTGCTCGCGTCGGTCTTCAGCTAAATCATTTCTTTTGTCTACAGAACAACTTTCCGGACGACGATGTGACGGTCAACATTGCACGCGGACTGTTCGGCCTCAACATGCTCACCACGCTTCCGCTCGAGTGTTTTGTGTGTCGCGAGGTGTTGGAGACCTACTTCTTCGCCGGCGAGTTCGACCGCAACCGACACCTCATATTTACCTCGAGCTTGGTCGTCACCGCCATGATCATCTCGCTGCTCACGTGCGATTTGGGCATCGTGTTGGAGCTCACCGGCGGACTCAGTGCGACGGCCTTGGCGTTCATCTTTCCGAGTCTTTGCTATCTCAAGCTGACCAGCGAGACGGGCAAGCGTGTTCCGACGGCCGACCTGCCTACGCTGACGAGCTCTTCGTGGCGCGACCACCCCAACGCAGACCAAGGCGAGGGCGAGGGACTAATGGACCAGTCGAATTCGGTGGGGGACCAGCGGCCGATCCGATCTGGCGAGTACGATGCCGAGCCCCATCTCGACCGCTTGGAAGGTCAGACGGCCAATCGGGACTCTATCGACGTAGACGACGTCGAGCTTCCACTCCGACCTGGTGCGAGCGTGCGCTTCCGACCTGCAGCAGCCAACCGCAAATGGTGGCAGTCGACGCGTCCGCTGAGCGTGGCCTGTGCGATCTTTGGCAGCGTCGTGCTGCTCATCAGTGGTAAGTGGGCTCCATTGCGCTCTTTGAGACTACAGCGACTGACAATCCTTCTTGGCACCATCCAGTCTGGACCGCCATCTCTGACACGGCGAGCGGCAAGACGGGAGCAGTGCACGTCTGCTAGCCACATCCAAGACCCCCAAAAAAGTTCACTGCCTGTACTCACGCCGCACACCCCGGAGGAGAGGAGCACAACGCTATTCATAGACATGCATGATTGTCACTCAACCGAGCTGTTGTGACTGTGTTGTGCTTTCAATGCTGAGTTGAGGGACGGGTATAGTACAAATCGATGAAAAGCACACGGGGCAACGCAGTCGAGAGGGGAGCGCGGCCGTGTTTGTGGGGATAATTAGAGCGACGGATGAGGGAAATGCTTTGACGGAATGAGTTTGGTAGATGATGATGACCTTGTTGCTGGTAAGGGTATAAGTTAATGAGATGGATCAAGCTGGCGAGAAGGAGGATGAGGGCGTATGCACTGGGAACTCGGGGGGATTCGAGCTGGGCTGAGCCGCGTAGAGCTCGGCGTAGACGGGACGGTTGAAGGGCCGCTTGACGTCTTCGAGGCGAGTGTCTGGAGTGGAGGAGCGATCGATGGGCGAAGGCAGTGCGGCGTAATCACCACGTTCTCGCAGTCTGAGCGAGGCATTGTCGCGGGTGGGGGCGGATCGGAACGCCCACGAGTAGTTGGGCGAGTCAGGCGAGGGAGCGGCGTGCTGAGGGTAGGCAGGCGAATGCGGGCGCGAAATTGCGGGCGAGTTGATGGGGGAGAGTTCGTACTCTGGCTCTTCGACGATCACTCTGAGCGGTGTGGGCCCTGCGTCGGTCCAAGAGGGGAGCACAATGTCGCCTGCGGGTGTGGTTTGGAACTGAGCCTGTGCAGGTGTGTTGGTGGAGGATGAAGCGGAGGACGAAGCACGGAGCAAGGGATGGTCCTGAGACGGCCTTGGCGGGAGCTGCGGCTTGTTATCGGGGCGGTAGAGCGGACGCTGGTGGGAGAGGGGGATTCCGGACTTGGAGAGACCGCCTGCGGCAGCGACGGCGGCTCTGCGTGCGAAGCGCTTTGTTCGCTGATTGCGGTACTCTGCACGACGGCCGAAGATCTTGTCGAGCGAGCCCTTGATGAACCAAAAGAGACCGATGAGCTGGCAGATGAGGAAGATGGCCATGAGCGTCTGCTTGGTGCTGTCTGCCTCGGTCCAGTGCCTGCCGAGGTTGTCCCAGAAGGAGGAGGAAGCGGGCAAGGATGGAGCCGCCTGACTTTGCGCCTCCATATTAGCGGATGGTGGGGAGGTTGAGTATTGTGCTGCGAGGTCGGCGGGGGATGCTGTAGATTGCGCGAGTGTAGACGGTGCTGCGAGAACGAGTAGCGCCGAGAGCCAGGTGGCGGGTTGCGATGTCAACATGGCGCCGATGGCAGACCACCGCGCAGAGGGCAGAGGTTGGGCAGCAAGTGGAATGCAAAGAGAGACAGAGTGGGTGATGATGGTGAGGGAAAGAAGGATGAATGCGCAGTCGGGCGGGGACGAAAACAAGGGTGGGGCTGGTGTTGGCCGGCCAAAAAAAGGGAAAAAAGAGGGGAGAGCAGCAGCGGGCGGGACAACATCATGCGAGTCTTGACTGCGAGTCTTGACGGCGGTGGCGGCACCCTCCGTGACAATTGACGCAGTTGGCCTGCTTCGCCAGCCTGCTGTGCAGCCAGCCTGCCATCCAGCCAATCGCCACTCGCAGCTGCCCCTTTCAGACTCGAATTTGGACAGCGTATCGCGCGCCACCTCCTCTCCACACAAAAGCGCCGCGTATCGCTGCGGAGGTTTTTGGTTTTTCGGCGAGTAGAAATGCGCTCTCACATTTAGGAGATTTTGGCGTGGCTATCCGGCTGCAGTTGGGGAGGCGGGATTTCATCATGTTGCGCACTTTTCGCTGCAGGCTGCAGGCTGCAGGCGGCCGCAAACAAAGGTGGAGGACGGCGGCTATTTTCGGCACGGCCACGCTGCTCAGCCAGAGACATCGGAAGATCCGACTCAGAGTAGGTTAGCTTCCGAATCATGCATCTGCTCTCTATCAAAATCCATCATCTCAATCACAGGCGGCCGGACTGAAGGATGCAGCAGCAGCAGCAGTCTGAACAAGCACGCGCATCGGGGTCGCCAGCGTCGTCAGCATCGGCGACGTCCGAGGAGGCATCCCCTCCCCCGCCTCAGCGCGCACGATGGATGTACGCACGCGGCGACACCTGGGCAACCTTTCAGCCCCACGACAACGACAAGCTCGAAACCCGATGGAATCATCTCGGCGGAGAGCAGTGGGCACGTGCACACTCCAGACCCCATGGCCAGCAGTCACCATCACAGCAGCCGCACATCTCGGCAACCCGAGCACCACCCTCTGGCGTCGATGCCATTCAGTCGGCTCTCGACGGCTTTTCCGGCGTCGCGCAGCACACCAAACAAAAGGCAACCGAAAAGATCACGCCTCCCGACGATTCCTGGCTGAACAAGCTGCGTCAGTACGTGCCCTATGGCTCGCGTAAGCCTGATGCTGACGACGACGATGATGACGACGCAAGCTCAAACAAAGGTGACGGCGCCAACAGCGACTCGGAAAAGTCGTCCAATCCTGACAAGGTCCAGGTCAACTACATTCTCGATCCCGACGAGCCCGACTCCGAACGCACCGCCAAGGTCGAGGTCATGGAGGACAATCTGTTCGACGTCGATCTCGAGTCCATGACCCTCTATCCCGTCTTCTGGAAAGGCGTCCTCCTCAAGGTCGTCCGCGCAACCTGGTTCTACTCGTCGCTCACAGACGGCTCCTACGCTCCCATCAGCTGGGATGATCCCCTCTCCAGCGACCTCGATCACGCCTACTCACAGGCACAACCATGGCTCGCCTCTTCGAAAGACCTCTCCGACGCATCCGACGTCGGCGAGGAGACCGACAAATCCAAGCTCTACCCGCTGCCCAGCATGAAGGACAAGGGTCAGGTCTCCTTCCAAGATGCCGACGTCGGCCGCATCTTCTCCGAGGATCTTCGCGGTCGCTTCTTGTCCGTCGTCGGCGGCTCCATCGTCGTCCGTGGCTTCGATCGCGCAGAGCAGATCGCCGAGTCCAAATCATTCAGTCCGCTCTTCAACCTCTCGCTCCCCTGGGCCGCCGATGACGACGGCGCACGCATCACCAACGACGGCGCCTCTTCCAAGCATTCCGAGGCCCAAAAAGCTGGCTCCAGTCGCGGCGCACACTCCGCATCCAAGCGCGCCGGCGCAGCCCAGACCTCCTCCGCGCCGCCCTCGGGAGGAGGCGCCGACGGTCCCAACCGCGCCGAGCCCTCTTCCCACGGCGACGAGGATGAGCGCCGCTCGTTTGCCGCCAAGCTTGTGCCCTCGAGCGACGCAGCGCTTCGTCCGCTCGTCGCGTTCAAAAAGTTCCTCGGCTATGACGAGGACCAGGCCGCCGACGAGGAGAAGCGCAAGATGAAGCAGCAGATGACCGAGGACGAACTCGACCGCCAGCGCCGCTCCCAGAACGATCTCGACCAGCTCCCAGACGACCGCAAGGACGAGCCGCCCGAGCTCGTCTTCGCCATCCATGGCATCGGCCAGCAGCTCACCGAAGACTTTGAGGCGCTCGACTTTGTCTACGACGTAGAGCACCTGCGTAACCTTGCCAGCGAGAACGCGCGCGATCCAGCAGTCCGACGTCTGTCGCGCGGTCGAAGGGCCCAGTTCATCCCGATTTGCTGGCGCAGGTTTATGGAGTTCAACGACAAGCCCGACGGCAACGACAACTTTTATACGCTCGACGACATCACCAACTCGGCGGCCATTCCCGTCGTGCGCAACGTCATCAGCAAAGTCGTTCTCGACGTGCCCTTCTACCTGTCACGTCATCGCAAGAAGATGATCGACTCGGTCACCTCCGAGCTCAACCGCACCTATCGTTTATTCTGCCGACGCAACCCGGACTTTGAGCAGCGCGGTGGGCGCGTCTCGATCATCGGCCATTCGTTGGGCTCGGCACTCGCGGCCGACATCCTGTCCGCACAGCCATCGACTGTTCCTCCACTTGCTGAAGCCGCCAAGATGGACCTTGAGGCACTGCGCCGCAACGAGTGTCTGCACTTTAACGTCAAGAACCTCTTCTTCATCGGCTCGCCCGTCGGTTTCTTCTTCCATCTCGATGGCGGTCAGCTCATCGCACGCAGTGGCACACGCCGCAATCCCGACGCCGATGCCGATGCACTGGATCAGCAGGGACGCTATGGGTGTTTGGCGGCCGAGAACGTGTACAACATCTTCAACCCGAATGACCCGGTCGCGTTCCAGCTCGCGCCCACTGTCGACGCAGCGTACGCCAAGGTGGTCACGCCCATCTCTATCGAGAGTGCCACCGAGGCGCTGCTGCAGACGCTTTCGCTACCCAGGCTCAGCGTCAGCCGCGTTTTTGAAAAGTACGACAAACATCCGTTCCAAGGCGTCGGCAAGATCACGCGCCAGGCGCGCATCCTCGAAGATCAACAGGGGCCGGCAGCTGGCTTGTCGTCGAGCGAGAAGGACCAGGTTCAGGAGCGAAAGTTGGGCGAACGCATTGTCGACAGCTCCGACTATATTCAGACCATCCGCAAGTGGCATCAGCTGCATTCCACGCCTCCCTCTTCGCGCGAATCGAGTGCTGGGGACGATGAGCCCGTATTGGGCAAACAGGATCTGCAGACCGAGACGGGTGTGAGGCACAAACGCCTCCAGCCCGAAGCTGTTGTGCTCGCCCAATCCGACGAGTGCGATCTGGACTTGGACCAGCTCGAGCGCGGCGAGCGTCGGTTCCGCGCGCTCAACCCGCACGGGTGCATCGACTACCATCTGTCCGCCAGCATCGGTCTGAGCGACTATCTCGACATGTTTGGCGCGCATCTCGCGTACTGGACGCACCGCGACTTTGCCGTGTTTGTGCTCACCCAGCTGTTCATGGACTTTACGAGCAAGGACGAGGTGACGATCGTGCCGAATGTGCAGCAGCGCAGTGGCAGCCGGGATGACCGCAATGGCGACGATGACGACGCAGAGGAGGATAGCGAAGAGAGCGAGGAGAGCGGAGGAAGTGAAGAGAGCGACGAGGAGTAACGACCGAGCGCATACACACACACACTCATTGCACACACACGTACGCAGTCATAGAAGCTCCGAGCCACGGGATTGTACAGTCATACACACCCGCAATAGAGATTTACATTTGTCGTCGCTGTCTCGGGAGTCGGGCGCGGGTGATCACAGCGTTGCCGACGGCGGGAATCTAAGTGTGCGCATGCACGCACGGGCACGACGATACACGCAAGGAGAGACAGCGCTAGAAATGCCAATGGTGAGAATCGCACCACTGCTGGCTTCTCGTGCACGCTGGACAAAGTGGCTGGTCCAATGTCGATGTGACAATCACATTCGCCACGGCCATTGTAAGAAGTGCGGCCTGGCTGTGCTCGACACAGACCAGACACGCACAACCTTTGCCACATGCATTTGAGCTGCACCTCACTCGTACGCGCAAGGACACACGCAGCCATCAACAGCACAACGGAGATGGAACAAATTCCGTAGCACGCAAGTTTTGCGTTTGGCATTGGCATGCATTGGACAGTTCTACTTTGTCTTGACTCTGCGCGCACGGACGTCGGCATGTGCGGCATCGATCTGGGTCTTGATGCGCTTTTCCTCTTGCGTCTTTCTCGCCAGCAGCTGCATCCTCGCCACCGCGCGCGCAGCACCACATGCCTTGGCCCACCTCATCTCCGCCCCGCTCTTGGTCTTGACCGGCGAATGCAGGTCCAAGTCGAGCAGGATCTTTGCGAGTGCGGCATCGGATTTGGCGAGGCCAGCCAGGAGTTGGGAGATATACTGCTTCTGGTGGGCCAGATCCGCGCACCTGTCCGACTCGCGTGCGAGTTTGAGCTTGAGGTACTTGATATGCAGCAGCAGACCCTTGCATTCCTCGGCGTGGCGCGAATCGACGTAGGGCGGAGGCAGACTGTTCGCCTCGAGCGCATCGAGCTTGGTCTTGATGCCTTCGACTTCTTCCGTCTTGTCGCGCAGTTGCTGGACGAGGATCTTGACCTGGGCGATGAACTGCGCGCGTTCGGCACCGGGGTCTTCGTTCTGGCGTCGCGCTTGGTCGCGCTGCAGACGCAGGTGTTGGAGGTCTTGACCTTGGCGATCGGCTTCGCGACGCAGGCTGCGCAGCTCGTGTTCGAATGTGCCCACGTCGCGCACGATCAGGTCCCTCTCTGCACGCAGCCTGTCACGGTCGCCGACGACCTGCTCGTACAGCGCCTTTTTGGAGCGCAACGCCACGTGTGCCGCTTCCATCTGCTCGATCTGCTCGTCCAGCTGCGTCTGGTGTTCTGCCAGCGCCGCCCGCGATGCACGCAGCTCCTCCACCACGCGCGCATACTTTTCGTTGGCCCCAGCAAACTCGGCGTGCAGCTCGGCTCGTTGCGCCAAGAGCTCGTTGCGTTCCCGTCGCAGTGCATCCACCTCGGCCTGAGCCTGTCGCGAAGGCCTCTCGCCCGCATCGCGCGAAAGATCATTGAGGTCGTCGAGTTTATCCTGCAGCCTACGCTTGACGGTATCGAGCTGGGCATGCGTGCGCTGCAGACTTCCCTCGACCGCATCCCTCTGCAAGCCTGCGTGCTTTTCCTCGGCCAGCATGTCGGTCTGCCTCGCGCGCTCGGTCTGCAGGTCGAGCTGCAACGACCTCGCCGCCTCCTTTGCACGCTGGAGCTCTGCCAGCACGTCGCGATGCTGACGTCTTTCGGCGCTGCGATCTCCGAGCTCGCGTTCGCGTCGCTCCAGTTCGCGCTCGCGCTCCTGCAGTTTACCGTGGTCCGACGCCCATCTGCTCTTGAGTGCCTCGAGCTGCGCATGCACGTCGGCAAACACCTGCTGCCTCTCGCCCACACTCTTGGAAACATCCCCGGCGCCACGCAGACGTTCCAGTTCCGCCTCGAGCTCGGCGATACGCTCCTGGGCTTGCTGCAGTCTCTGCGCCAGCGTGAGGTGCGCCACGCCCGCACTGTCGAGCTGCTGCAGTTTAGCGTCGATGGATGCATTGGCCTCGTCCAGTGCGCCTTCGAGGTACGCGATTCGCTCCACCACGTTCGCCGCACCGAGCGTCGACTCGTTGTATAGCCACGAAGCCTCGCTGAGCGGACCGGGCGAGCGCGGTGTGCGCACCGCCGAGACGTTGCGCAGGCTCATGACAGATTTGGGCAGCGGCGACGAGCCCACCGGCGTGGAGGGCTGCGCATCGGTCCTAGAGATATTGGCAAGGTTGGTGCCGACGCCACGACTGATCATCTCGCGGTACTGCTGGACGCGCTGTTCGAGCTCGTTCTTTTGTTGTTCGAGCATCTGCACTCGCTCGTCTTGCGATGATGCACGCTCGCGCTGTGCTTCCAGCTCGGCAATGTGGGCCTGGGCCTCGTCGAGCTCTTGACGGAGAGCATCGTGGTCGGCGGGGCTGGTGTGCGCGTCGGCGGCTTTGGAGAGCTGTGCGTTGGCCGCGGTGAGCCTGCGCTCCAGACCACGCACACGCACCGAATCGGCGCGCGCCTGCTCGCGCAGCGCCTCGATCTCGCCCTCGACGCGACGCACTTGGTCGTCCTTGACTTCCATCTCGCTGACCAGCTGCTGCTTGTCCGCCTCGAGCTCGCCGATGCGCGTCTGGAGCGCCTCGATCTCAGCCGTGGATGCTGTGGCGTCGGTGCGTGCAGGGGTGGCACTCTTGAGTTGCGATTCGAGCGACTGGATACGCTCCAGCGCCTGGTCTCGCTCCGCCTCGATGCGGTCGAGCGTCTGGAAGGAAAATGCTTTGGCCTGCTGTACTTGTTCCTCCATCTGCTCTCTCTCTCGTTCGAGCCTTGCTTCTAGCTCGTCCACATCTTCCTGCCTCTCTTTGAGCTCCGCCTTGAGTTCGTCGATCTCCTCGCGCAGTTGCTCCTCGTTGTCGTCCGGCGTATCCTGCGGGCGTTCCGCAGAGTTTTTGAGCGCCTCGATCTCTCTCTCCTTGTCATCGACGAGATCAGCCAGCTGCTGCGCCTCTTCATCCAGCGCATCTGCACGCTGCTTTTCCTGCTGCAACTCTCTGCGCACCTGCTCTAGCGTCGCATCATCTGCCTGGCCAGTCGCCTGTTCGAGTGCAGCCAGCTTTGCGAGGAGCTGATCGCGCTCCTTCTTGAGCTCGGTATTCTCTGCATCGAGACGCGCATTTAGCTTGCTCTGGTAGAGCGCGAGTTTGGCGGCGTCGACACGCGGGCGTGCGACCGAGTTGGCTTCGGTGCCGGCCTCTGCGGCGCCGAGGCCGGGGAAGGAGGTGTTTGCGCGCAAGCCCATGGCGCTGTGCTTGGACGCATTGGGCGCGAGCGCGAGATCGTTGGACGAAGCCTCGGAGTACGTTGCCGAACCGACGGCACTTGCATCATCAGCCTCGGGCACTGGCTCGGTGGCTGCGGCGCGAAGGAGGGGGCTTTGCACTGCACTCGAGTTGGTGCTGGAATCCATAAGCGCTCCACGTCTGAGCAGTGCAGCCGCACCTCCTTTGGGCAACGGTGTTCGACCTGCCGCAATGGTGTTGGCTCGACCCAGACGGTCCATGCGACGGCTAGGCGGTGCAGCAGACGATGGCGCCGCCGATTCGGGCGTGGCAGCAGTGCCCTCGGAGCGCGAAGTGGGAGTTTGATGCAGCTGTGCCTGTGCTTTGAGCCGCTCTAGCGCATCGAGATGGGCGTCGGACGATCTGCCTGTCCGGAGGCGCGTGCGATCGGTAGCCTTGACGCTGTTGAGGAGGTACTGCTTCATGCGCGTGCGCTCTTCCGAGTCGGGAGCCTGCTTGGGTGTCGCAAAGTTGGAGGTGGCTTGTCGGACTGGCGTGCTGGCAGCCGAGTCGGCTTGTGCATTGCGGGAAGCGGCGCCGAGGCCTTGGCGCACCAGCCTGGCTGCGGCGGGGCTGGAATAGGTGGTGGCTGTGTACTCGGTCTCGGGAGCTGAGGGAGCCGGTGTTGGTTCTGCCTCGGCGGCTTGCGAGGATGTGGCCGTTAGTGCGTCGTGGGTGGCGTGAGTGTCGTCGTCGTCGACGGCGGACTCGTCGAGCTGGACGAGGCGCCTACGCTGAGCGCGACGCTGGTGCCAGTCGATGCCTTCGCTTGCGGCCGGAGACTGGTCGAGCGGCTTTGATGAGGATGACGGCGCATCGTACACTTCCAAATCGTGGCCGTCGAGCTGCGGAACACTCGAGGTGTTGTCGATGCGGTTTGTGTGGGCGTCGGTTGCGTCCTCGGGCGCGATGGATGATTCGGTGAGGTCGTCGAGGAGCGCGGAAGCGGAGCGGGAGGAGCGAGCCGCGCGAGACGCCGCCGAGGTCTTTGTGGTGTCGTCGTAGCGCTGAGTCGAGGTAGCTTCTGCGAGCGGACGGGCTGTCATGGTTCGCGACCTGGAGCCGACGGTGGAAGCGGCGCCGACGGTGCGGTGCGGAGTGGAGGTGAGTGGAGGGGATGTGCTCCTGACGTGCGTGTATGGATCGGGAAAGTGTGCCGAGTGAGGCGAGTCGGAGACGCTGGATGTGGACGAGGAGGCCGAGATGGGATGGTGCTGCTCTTGCGGTGGCTGGCTGGATGCATTGTGCACGGCGGCTGCGAGGGTGACTGGGAGGGTTGTGGCGAGGGGCTTGTCGAGGCGGGTGTGCTTTGCAGGGGTGGATGCGTCGGAGGAGTCGGATGGCCTCGAGAAGGAGGAGTTGTGCCTGTTGGATGGCGCGAGGGGAGTCCTGGAGATGGAGGCGCTGATGTCGCGGGTGTCGCCACCGGGGAGGGAGAGGTCGAACTCGGACTGCTCCTGCATGAGGTCCTGAGCGATCTGGCGCTCGAGGCGCGCTGGTGTGCCAAAGTGGAGATCCATCGTGTCGATGTATTCGCGCGGGGATGAGTTGGTGGATGGAAGGAAGGGAGGCGAGGGTCGCACCGGATCGCGGTTGAATGCCGTCAGATGCACATTTTTGTGGCCGTGCGGGGGAGAAGAGGCGCAGTGTAGGGCAGAGAGTGTTTGCAGCAAAGACCAACACGCTCTCCCAACACACCTCGCATGGCCAAAAGGCGAGGCGACGCGCTTTTCGCGAACGGGTCACGTTTCGAAAAGGGCCGAAAGTGTTAGATTAGCTAAAAGGGGATCTGGGCCCGATGTGCCACTTTCCGATATGGGGAGTGGACGGCAAAAGCGATAAAAAAGCGCGTCGCCGGGTTCCCGAACGCCTTGCCGAGCGAAGCGATTCTCAAAGCCGACCGAATGTTCAACGCTCGCCCCAGCAAAGCTTGGTCACAAAGCCGAGTGAAGGTGCTATCGACTTTATTCCGTGACGTGATGGACGGAGCGGACCGGTCCGAAGAAAAGAACGAATGTCTCGGGTTTTGTTGAAGCGAGCGTGTTTATTCGGTGGGATCGTCGCCGAAAGAGTGGGCGGATAACCATCATATCGTGTGGCCAGTGTGATTGTGATAGCGAGTAGATACAGTAGTGTGGGACCAGGAGGCGCGCACGGATTTCCGCCAACCCGAGGCGAGCGAGACGAGACGAGACGAGACGAAACGAGGCGATACGCGGTGAGGCTAGACGACAGACGGGCGGGAAGTGCTGTCGCCGGGAATCCGATTGGAAGTTGCAGCTGCCACCAAAAAGAGAGAGAGAGGCGAGATGAGCGTGGGCTGCATGCATTTCCACGCTGCACGTCAGATTCAGGCGCCGCTGCTGCATATTTTTCCTGGCCGAAAACTCATTCAATGGGGGGATCAGCCGCCCAAGGCATTTACCGCGGAATGCTATTTTTTATTTCTGCCCCACATGCGCTGTTGCTGCTGCTGCCGCTGCTGCACGCTCGGTCTGAGTCCCTGCCTATGGCCCTTGGCTGCTGCAGCAAGGCACAGCGCCAAGTCTGGTCCATGCAAATATGGCCCACACGAGGGCGGCAGCCACGGCAGCCACGGTTGCTCGACCGAATCTCCCTCTTCTCTGCTCTCCTTTTCTCGTCTGAGCCCGGCGAGATGCGAGATGCAAAGATGCGAAACCCCACGACGACGCCATTCTTCTTGCCGCAACAATGAATGGCCCGGCGTTGAGAATGCCGATGCCGATCATCCCGAGCCGCTGCTTCTGCTTGTGCCTGTGCTTCTACCGCTGCCGCTGCTGCTGCTGCCGCCGCTTCCATCTTGCTCTTCCTGGATGTCCAAATCATGGCTCAGGCAAATGCATAAAGTACGAACCCGCTCGCACTCGGCGTGTCGTACACGCCCCCCTTCCTCCGCCCTCCTCCGTCCGCCCCACCTTTCTTCGTTCGGCTCCATCCGTCATCGGCGACTTTGGCTAAATTCCATTTCCAAAAAAAACGCTCCGGCTTGGAATCAGGAATATTGCGCGCCTTTTCCTGTCACATTCCAGCGTCGCAAAACCGCTCTGCTAAGACGCCTCCAACGCCGCCGCTCGCCGCTCCAACGGAGTCCAATCCAGACCGACGCCGCACTTAGCCGGGATCCTTTTCCTCCCTTTTCTTGCGGCCGATTCGCTCACCACCACCACCACCATCTTCCCACTTCTTTGTGACGCCTGCGCGGCAGCACATCTCGCATGCCAGCACCTCCCACACCTTGATCACAATGACCGCAGCCAACTCTGGCTTTGCCGCCCAACAACACCACCAACAACAAGACGCATTCGACTCCATGTCCAACGTCGCCATTCACCACCACCACCAACACCCGGCTTCCACCTTCCCACAGATGCATCACCACCAACAATCCAACAGCTTTTACGCATCTTCGCACGCTTCCGCTTCGTCCTCCTCGCTCGTCGACCAGCTCAGCGATCACGAATCCTCCTACTCCACCTCATTCGAGCCCCACGCAGAAGGCAGCTTCACCGCACAATCCTCCGCCCGATCCGGTCCAGGCCCTTCCTCCTCCTCCCAGGGCTTCCCCTGCCCCAACTGCGGCAAGGCCTTCGCCCGCGATGACCTCCTCCGTCGCCACCTCGCAAGAGAGGCAAGGGCCCTCGCACAGCCCTCCTTCGATCGTCAAAAGAGCTGCTACGAATGCGCAAGGTCAAAGGCTCGCTGCGACCTCGAGGTTCCCACCTGCGGCAGATGTCGCGCTCGCGGAAAGCAGTGCCAGTACGCTCCTCGCTCCGGCAACCCCAACGTCAGGAAGGCGCGCAACGTCGGCGTCATCCACAACACCCTAGACACGCACGTACACTCCATGACCCCGCAATTGCACCCCGCCGTGCCTTCTGCCATGCCGCCGCATCCCATGCACAACGCAACCTGGCCTATGCAGACGCCCGACTTCAATATGGCCTCCGCCGCCTTCATGACGCCCAATCCAAACTACGCCAACCGCGACGCAGACGTCGACTACGACAGCCAGAGCGAGAGCGAGCACCACTCCTGGCACGATCCCGCCTCCTCCGCCTCCGGTTCCGCCCTCGGCTCCCCACGCTCCCAGCACAGCATCGCATCCCAGCCCGACTCGGCCCCACCCAACCTCGCCAACTTTAGCATCTCGGCTACTCCAGCCGCCGCCTCCTACGCCAACGTTGCACCACCCATCCGCACCGAATCCCCGCACTCCTTCCACGACCTCAACCTCGACTCGGACGCGGCTCCCGCGCCTCCCAGAATGCCCGCAAGAAAGTCGAGCGGATTCTCCCGCACCAACACCGGCCCCATCGTCACCAACATCGACCGCGCAAACGTCGCTTTTGCAAACGAGGAGGGCGAGGAGACGCCCATCGTCCGCCTCAGCAATCACCTCCCCACCGACGCCTCCAAGTTGCATACAAACCTCAACAACAACAACTTCCTCGCAGCTCCTCACTCGCGCCACAGGACAACCAGCATGCCCGAAGCCGTCGAAAACAGCCTGCCCGAAGACGACAACATGCACGAGCCCTGGCACCAGCGCTCCAATGCGTCTCAAAGTGCTTTCAACGACTCAGCCTCGGCGCGCCAGCAGCTACACCCAGCCTCGGCACACAACGCCATGATGCCCCCGCCCAGGCCACCCACCCTCATCACCTCGAACCTCAACAATCGCTCCGCATGGCCCAACCCATCGCCCATCCGCTCCGCCGTTTTCCAGCACGGCATCGACCTCTCCGGCTGGCTCGCAGAACCCGTCGTCCCTTCGCCCCTCTACCGCATGGGGCCCAGCCTCCACTCGGCCATCAGCGGCAACTTTGCCGCCATCTCACACTCGCCCGTCGTCGACACGCCCATCTCGGCCAAGTTTGCCGCCTCTCTCGCACAAACAATGGGCCTCTCCACCAACCCTGGCTTCTTGCCCATGTTTCAGGATCCCAACGCCGCACCCTCCGCCACCGCAACAGCCGCCGCAGCCACAGCCACAGCCACAGCCGCCGGCACCAACAGTCATCCACTCAGTCGCTCCCTCTCGGACTCCAACACGCCGCCTCAATCGCGCTACGATTGCGATGGCCAGCTCGTGCTGCCAGCACCGCAGCTCCCCAGCGCAAAGCAGTGGTGGATCCAGCCCGACCAGAGCGGCGAGGTGGCCGCTTCCATCGCGCAGGCCAGCGCCGCCCACTTTGTCTCGTATCCGGCGCTCATCGTGCTCACCGACCCCACCGCGCCCATCCCGCCATTCATCCACCGCAAATGGCTCCAGGAGAATCGCGCCAGTGTACCAGAGTCGCTCGCAAACGCACGCTCCATCCTCGCAGGCTATTACGTCAGGCTACCCGCAAGCCAGTCGCTCATCTGGAGGTTGATTTCCGAACAGATCCGCCTCATCGTGGCCGATAAGCCTCAGCTCACTGCCGCCAACGCCGACCCCGTGCCCGTCTTCGGCGCCGTTGCAGCGCTCTGGATGTACCTCGTGCTCATCGTATTCACCGACGAGCCGGCCATCACGGATCACGTTAGCGCCGAACTGCTCGACGAGGCTTTGCTGGTACTTTCTGATGTTTCGCAGGCGCTGCTTGCGCACGCCGTGCGCGCATGCGAGGCAGCGAGTCAGCAGTCCACGCCGAGCCTCGCCACGTTTGGATGGATCGAGACCATGGTGCGTACGCTCTTTGCGTCGTATTCGCTGCTGGTGTTGCAGCGCTTTCGCGAGAACGCAGGCAATGCACGCGAGCGTCTCGCCGGCTGTTCCCTCATCTTGGATCTGCCACTGCCTGCGGCTGCGGGCGAGTTCGAGGCGGACAAGGAAGCCGACTGGATGCAGGCGCACACCGCCAACCAAAACGCACTCTCCGAAGCAGGCGCTCCCTTTGTCAGACCCACTCTGAGACAGCTCGTCCAGCTCCGAAACGACGCCGTGCGTTCGGCGGCAGAGGGACAGACTGAGAGTGTCAAGGACGAACTGCGCGACCTCCCCTGGGCATGCACGCTCTTCGACCACCACGACGAGTTCACTAATGTCGTCCTCTCGGTCGCCTTCGCCCTCGACGATACCCGATTGTAAAAGCCCCCAAGCCGCGGGCCAATGCCATAATTGTTGTAATCTGTATACCATCTCCCTGCCTCTCTCTCTCTCTTCGCCGCTGCGTGTGGACGTTGTCGTGAGCACCGCGACGCTGCATGTGTTATTCGTCATGAGCACCATGACGAGTCTACAAGCGTCGATTTCGTCCTGTCTGCGTCTGTTGCATTCGCCCTCGACGATCCCCGGCTGTAGAGCTCATGAAGCTGCTGTGTTTGTTGTAATCTGTATGTAGCCCCCTGCCTCTCTCTCTTAAAGGCTGCGTGTGGATGTCGTTGTGAGCATCGCGACGGGTTTACGGAGGTCGTCCTGTCTACATCTTTTGCGTTCGCCCTCGACGAGACGCGCTTGTGGAAGCCAATGCCACTGCCATTGCCAGTGTGTATATCTGCATACCACGCAAAATCCGCTTAGCGTTGTACAGTGTTTGTCTATGCGTGTAACTGTTGCTCATGCAGGGCTGTGGAAGGGTACACACTCTTTTTCTCTGCGAATCTGTATGGTATCATGCGTGCACAAACGACGAGTCTACAAACATTGTACTGACCATCGCATTTGCTGCGACAATATCCGATAGGCCGACACCGCGGCCACAGATGTGCCTGTGCCCGTGCGCGTGGCTGTTCTTGTTCCTGTGCCCGTGCTTGTTCCTTGTGCAGGGCTGTCTCACCTCTTCTATCTCATCTCCTTTGGCCTGCCAACTTATCGCGATTCGTTGCTCTTATGGCGATGAAGGTTCTAATTTTGCAATGTTCCAAACGCATACTTCTTGTGTTCTGCCACTCTGCTGCTCTGTGTGTAATCTTGTGAGCAACACGGTGAGTCTACAAATGTTGTCCTGTCTGTGTCTATTCCATTCGCTCTCGACGATGCCCGATTGTAGCCCAGGCGGCTGCCACTGCCACACTTGTTATAACCTGGATACGACGCGAAGGAAAAGTGCTCCATGTCTATGATTGTGCGTCGCACTCACTCTGTCTTTCTCCCTTCCTTTCGATGTGCGCTTCTGTGCGCAGGATGACGAGCATTGACACAGGTCGGTAGTCCGGAGTAGCCCTTGCCGCTGCCGCAGTATTGAAGCTCATACACCTTGCGGAATGCGTTCCATCGCTGGGCCTGCGCGTGGCAAGCTCTCTGTCTTTCTCCTTCTCCCGCTCCGTGTATGAGCCTGTGCAATGGGGCCGCAAGCGACGGCTCGGCCCGGCCAAGAGGCGGGTCCTTTGTGATACCCCGCTCAATGCGCTTTCGATTGATGTGGCTGTGCGTGACACACGCGCCACGGCGAGTCTACGAACGTCCTGTCCCCTGCAATCGCCCTCGACGATGCCCGGTTGTGAGCCAGCACCAGTGGTGAGCTTTGTGTGCCACGCTTGTCAATCACATCCCGGTCCAGCCAGTTTCTCTCTTTGTTAGACGCGCCAGCTGTCCGACAACCGCACGATGTACGACACTGCACCAGAAGTTCATCGGCCATGGATCGGTACCAACGCCATCAAATGTCGCTAGGAAGCAATCATAACGCTATCCTCTACAAGGATAGACATCTGCGGCCATAGAACCTTGAAAGCACCGCATCCCGTCCGATCTGCGAAGTTAAGCAAGGTATCGCCTAGTCAGTACTGCGGTGGGTTTTTTTTTTTTTTTTTTTTTTTTTTTTTTTGTTTTGCCTCTTTTCTCCTTCATTTCATGGAGCATGATCGCGGGGGGCCAGGCTGCGAGTGGGCGAAGAAGGATGGGCTGCAAGAGGGCCGAGCGTTGCACTCCCCGACGTGGTGGCGCTGTCACACTATTTCGTCGACCTTGTGAGTAACACTTCCCAACGATCGAATTGAGCGCCATGTGAGAGCTTAGATGGCGTAAGCGTTTTTTTACACAGCGAGTTGACGTCGCTCAAAACATACGTCATGCTGGACACCATGCTGGACACCATGCTGGACACCATGCTGGAGCGACCGGACATTGAACCCTGCGGCCGCTGCGAAAGACGCCGCAGCATTGGTCTGAATGCCTTTTCGCCGGCCGTTGGGGTCAAGCCGTGGAGCTGTCGCCACCCCACCATACGAAACTGCACTTCTCTCGCGCTCGTCTCACATTGTCTTCCGCCATTGTTGCGTTGTCATGCCGAGTGGTGTTACTTGAAAACATCTAGGTGCGATCCACTACAAAGTAGCCAGCGTAGTGCCGGTCTCCCGCTCGCTTCAGCAGCTGGTCTCTCTCCAACGTCTGTGTCCCCTCCCCATCCTTCCCCTTCTCCTCATTCCCCTCGTTGGCTGAGAGCGAGGTGTTCCACTTGGCATCGTGAGCAACCAACGGCCTTGCATCTACAGCCTTGCCGGGCGTCCGATGGATAGTTTCTACGAGGTGCACGATCCCCGCCAAGTCCCGCTTCAGCGCCTCGCGCTCCGCAGGCTCCGTCGGCGGAACGAGCGCTGCGAGTCGGTGCAGCTTATCCAACTGCGCATCGCTGATCTCCACCCCGCCCTGCACTGCCGACATCAAGCTCCAAGTACCACTGGCCGGGACTATGTCTCGCCTTCTCGCACTCGTATGCAATCCCCTCTTCTGTCCCAGCCCCGTCGCCGAACTCTGCATACCAAAACAAAAAGACTTCAGTCATTGCCAATCCACACGTTGCTGTCATTACGAGCCACTCACCGGAGCAGTGTGGTCAGTGTGATCGGTGGCGTCGAGCTGAGCGGCCATGAGCTTTCTGAACCTGGAGCCGGGCGAGTCGAGCTGTTGGAAGGTGCCCTGTTCGACGATGCGACCGTTCTCGAGCACCTGGATGTTATTCGCGCTGCGGATGGTGGAGAGGCGATGCGCGACGATCCACACGGTGATCTTGCCCTCGGCAATGATTCTCTCGATCGCGCGGTTGACCATGAGCTCCGACGCCGAGTCCAACGCACTCGTCGCTTCGTCCAGCAGCAGGATCGCCGGCTTGCGAACCAGCGCTCGCGCAATGGCGATACGCTGTCGCTGTCCACCCGACAACTGACGTGCACCGATCACCGTGTCGAGACCACGCGGCATGTCGGCAATGAAAGCCTCGCAGCCAGCCAGCCGTGCTGCCTCAGCCACTTCTTCGCGCGTCGCCGAATCCGTGCCGTACTTGATGTTGTCTTCCAGTGTCCCGTCGAACAGAATCGGTTCTTGCGGTACAAACGCCAGATGCTTGCGTACGCTTTCGGGTCGGTACGACGCCAGATCCTTGCCTGCAAGCAAGATGCGGCCCTGCGTCGGGTCGTAGAAGCGCAGCAGCAGCGAATGCACCGACGACTTGCCCGCACCAGATCCTCCGACCAAGGCATACGACTGGCCCGGCTCGATATCCAGCGTGACGCCGCGCAGGATCGGCTGCTGCGGTCGCGACGGATAGGTAAAGTGCACATCCTCGAATCGCACTTTCCCACGCACCGCCGTATCGAGCTGAAGCGTCTCTCCCTTGCCGAGCTCTACGCTAGCCGGCCGATCGATGAGTTCAAACACCCTCGCGCCTGCGCCGAGGCCCTTCATGAGCGATGCGAAGAACGAAGTGAGGCTGACCATGCCGCCGCCCAGATACGCCGTGTACATGAGCAGCGAGGTGAGGTCGCCCACCGAGATCTCGCCGCGGCTCACCAGATGTCCGCCGTAGGTGAGCAGCGTGAGGATGGCGCAGTTGCCGACGAAGCCCGTGCCGGCATAGAAGAGGCCGGACGCATACGCCTCTTTGGTCTGCAGCTCGACGATGGCGCCGATGCGTTCATCGAACCGCCTCAGTTCCTGGCGCTGCGTGTTGAACGCCGTCAGCGTGCGGAATGCCGGGGGCGACAGCCTCTCCTCGGCGAGCCGCGTCATGTTTCCCACAGCGTCCTGCGTCTTGTGCGTAAGGTCACGCAGATACCTTCCATAGAACACGGCGCCGATTGCCGCGGGCGGCACCACCGCCATCATGAGCAGCGTAAGCTTGGACGAGATCATAAACATGGCAGTCCCTGCAAACAGCACGGTCGCTCCCGCACGCAGACCATCTCCAATATCCGAGGTGAGCGACTCGCCGACGATGTTGGTATCCACGCTCAGCCGGCTGACCACGTCGCCGCTGCCCTTGTCTGCGAGCTCGACGTCCTGGCGCAGAGCGGAGCGGTAGGCCTGGTTGCGGATGCCCTGCACGACACGCACGCCCGACAGCTCGAGCAGGATGTTGCTGCCCGCCTTGGCGCCGGCGCCGATGGCAAAGATGTGCAGCATGAGCGCTGCGACCGTGCCGAATCCGAGGCCGAACAGCGCGTTCTGGCCCGAGGTGAAAAAGTCGATGAGGCGGCCGATGGCGAACGGCACGGTGAGCGTGATGGACGACGAGATGAGCAGCAGGCCGAGCGCGATGAGCATGTTTCTCTTTTGCGGCATGGCGAGCGAGAAGAGCCGCCTTAAGTCCGGGAACTGCGTGGGTGCGGGCGAGGCGCCGTCGGTGGACTTGGGCGCCGACTTGGCGAGCTGCGCGTGCAGCAGCGTCCTGATGCGTGCCGAGAGTCTTGCTGCGAGGGATCCTGTTGTCTCAGATGAAGCTGGAGGTTTGTCATCGTTCGAAGATTGTGGTGCTGGTTGCGCCGTCACAGTTTTGGGGGGTTGCGCCTTGTCATCCTGCCTTGCCAATGAGACGGAAAAGGGGCGAACCAGCGAGTACGACGGCGCCAGCCCCTTGCCAGCAAGCAGGGAGAGCGTCGCTGGTCTGGCAGCTACGAGCCCCGGTTGATACGCCGACAGCAGTGGCCTTGATGCTATTGACCGCGTGCATGCCATGGCGTTGCGCAGGCCGGACGCGCCCGAGCCTGCGCGGATGCCGAGTGCCGCTGCGGGCGAAGACCACATTCTGGGGGCGGCGGTGTGAGCGGTAGTAACGATGCTTCAGCCGCACAGCATGGGTGGTCGTTTGAGCGCAAGGGAGCGGGATGGATGGTGGTCCGGTCGCTACGTCCACCGCCCTTTCAGCTAAGCTTTTTCTCGTCGCGATGCGCCGGGAAAAGTGGAGCAGCGCGTGTTCTTCCGAGATCGTTCAATCGCTCAATCGGGCTGGTCCTCAACCCCGATCCCTATCCGCCGTCTTGGACAGGTTTCTTACGAGCCGGGGGGCAAGCCCCCCGTTACCCCCAAAGAGGACGGAATGCTAGGCTCATGCCGCTCATGGCGGGGGTCACTTAGGCTGCTATTGGGGTTGATTGCAAGTACGGGTATACACTATTACAAAGCGGCTACTGCCTCGAGCACAACAGTCTCGTCGTCTGGGCTTGCGCCGAACGATGCATCGCTACTCGCCGATCCCAAACCGAGAACGAGCTGTTTCGCGCCCAGCGTGAGCTGCACCACCTCTTCCCCCTCACTCTCGCTTTCGCTCTCGCTGTCGGAGAGATTGACGTCGAGCGTATGGGGAGCGCTTGAGTCGAGCGTTGGTCGAGTCGAAGCAGTGTCATCGCTTTCACTGTCGGATAGGTCGACGTCGAGCACTCGAGGTGCGGGCTTTGACGGCGTTGGTCGATCGCTTTTGCTGTCAGGGATGCTGATATCGAGCATACGCGGGGCGGTGGCGGAGTGCGGCACAGGTCGTAGCGGCGACTTGAGTGGCGTGGGACGAGTCGAGGGCACATTGGGATCTTTGGCACCCAGTGGAGTGCGCACGCTGTTCTGCATCGCGGTTTTGATGGGCGACTGCACCGGTGTACCCGCAACCACCTTCTCATCCTGGCCGGCTTCGTCCAATTTTGATGCTGCGGTGGACGGTGTTGCGGACGGTACGGAGGCTGCCTTGGTGGCAGCAGCGGCCGACACTCTTCTCTGCAAGTTGAGCGCGGCGCTGACCCGTGCCTTGCGAACCGCCACCGCCTTGTCGCTCGCCTTTTGCTGTGCGCCCACGATCTTGCTCTTTGCCGCGATCGATTCGGCAATCGAGCTCTTTGCACGCCTCACCCCCACCCCTACCGCTGGAATGGTCTTAGGTGTAAACTTCTTCACTGCCGCAGAGGGGACGATCTTGTTGCGCGTCGAGGCGGTCGATGCTGTTGCAGTCGACACCCGAACCCCGCTAAGCTCGGGCTTCTTTCCGGTGGCGGTGGCGGTGGTGGAGGCGAGCCGGTTGGCGGCAGCAAGCTTAGCACGCGCAGTCGCCGCACTGCTCGGGGCGGGGGCTGGAGGTTTGACAGCAGCCGGTCGAACGGTCTTTGCTGTTGCAGCGGCGGTGGTGGGCTTGGCTGGTGCAGCCGGCTTGGTTGGTAGGGCCTTTTTCGCTGCTGGACGTGCGACAGCTTTGGGCGCCACTTTCACCGCCTCGGTCGACTTTGTGGATTTGACCGCCTCGCGAGGCTTCGTGCTTGGCACCGCAGCAACCTTCTTGAGTGGAGCCTTGGGGTCCTTATCTTCGCTGGACTTTTCGGCTGCGGCGGGTGGCGCGAGGGCTTGCTCTGGCGTCTTTGGTCGTCTTGCCTTGGGCACTGGACTTGCTTCGACCGATATCGACTCCACCCTGGTCGCAGCAACCTTGGCCGAGGGCGTGGGGACCACCACCCTGGCTGCGGCCACCTTGACCGCCGAGGCGACGACGCGCTGCGCAGGCACTCTGCTCGCCTTGACCGCCGTGCGTGGCGTCTGCACCACCCGCTGTGGCGGCGTAATCGGCCTCTCCTTGCCACCATCCGCAGGCGTTGACGGACCATCACCCTCGACCTCCGGATGGATGGCAGGGATAAGCGGCACGGACTTGGACCTGCGCATCTCCTCCTCTGCCTCACGCGGGGCATTGTGCGCTTCCGGACCGAACCGCACCACTGTTTCGCGCTTCCGTTCGGGATGTTTACGCTCCTTATCGCGCGACTTTTCGCGCAATCCAGCAGCGGGCTTATCAAACGCCTGCTTGTACGCTGCGAGCAGAACACTCTTGCCGTGCGCGCCCGTCGTTGCGAATCCAGGCGTGCTCGAGTTGATATCGCCCCTGCGCTGCTCGAAGCTCGGCTGCCTCCTGATCCCCGCCGCCGCCGCTGCGGCAGCTTCGACCGGCTTGTCGTCAAAGGTAAACGAAGGCATGCGAGACAATCTTGCGTTGCGCGCCGCGGCGATCTGGTCCGCGAACAGCCCGCGCTTGGCATACGTCGCATCGTTCACGCCAAATCCCCTCGACGTCGACGCGGCAGCAGCGGCAGCAGGTGCCCGATTGAGGTCCGGAAAGAAGCTGTACTGCGGTGTGGGCTGCGTCGTCATCGTTGCCGGTGGTGGTGGAGGTGGTTGTACCATCCTGACCGCTTCCTGCACTTTCGGCCGTGTCGGGGGAATGTCTACGACGAGTGCACCTGTCTTTGGCAGCGCGAGGTACCTTCGAATCGTCGGGGTCATTGGCTTTGTAAACGCCTCGACCCTTTCCGGCCACATGGCGACATACTGTTCGAACAACCTCTTGCTGATCTGCCTAACCTCTGCATTCGAATCGGTCGCACCGCTCCTGATCGCCGCCTCAACATCCGCCACCCTTCTCTGCAACCTTTCCCTGTCGGTACACTCTAGCACCGCTACCAACGTCCCCGCTGCAACGGCACGCAGACCCTGACCCTTATCCTTGATCGCCTCTCGCAGGAGCGGTACAACGCCGAGGGGTCGGCAGTGCTTGACGATAAAGTGGAGCGACTTTTCCGCCCTCTTGACCGCCACCTTGTTGGTGCGCGCGCAGATCTGCAGCAGCGTCGGCACAAACACGCCCACTAGCGGTTCGAAGCGCTCTGCCAGCCGAGGTGCAATCGAGTTGAGCAAATCCGCTGCCGTGCCGGAGAGCTTTGTACGCTCGCTCAGCAAGGCTCCATTGATCGGTCCCGCTGCTTCCTTGATGAGTGGGACAAAGTCGGGGAACTTGGTCGCTCCACCGCGCGTGATCGCTTGGATGTACAGCAACGACTGCTCGATTTTGTGCCATGTGTGCTCCGTCTCGACGAGGTGCAGATCCGCATGCAGATCGTCAAAGTGACAATGCAGCTCGTGGCTCGACGCTATGTTGATGCGTGCATCGCTGCCGAGCGCCTTGCGCGCCATGTGTGCGTGGTGCTGACTTTCACCCAGTGATCCCGAAGATGGATGCGAGTGTCGATGGAGCAGCGCGTGGTGACGGAAGAAGGAGGCAATCGATGTTGCGGGATGGAGTCGTGGTTGCCCTAGCTGACAATGTCGTATTGCTGAGCGGATTTGTGTGTTGGGGTGCGATACCGCTGGGCTGTTTGGCGTCCCCTTAGCGCTTTCTCTGGCTGGAGAAGCTGCTGGCTTTGCACGAGCACCCTTTTCCTTGCAACGGGAGGACACGAATGGAAGAAGGCGATCCCAGCCTTTCTGCCGAAAAACTGCCTGCGACTTTATGTGCGATTGGCGGTGAGAGCAGAGCTGATGCTGTTGGCGAAGGCAGGTCTGTGGTGCAGAGGATTGGATGCTGTCGAGCCTGCAGTGCTGGTCGAAGTGTCTGCGTTGTGCGATTGGTGTAGCACCACCGATGCTGGTAGAGACGGCTATCGAGCGAAGCGAGCGAAGTGAGCGAAGTAAGCGAAGTCAGCCGGTCGTCGTCGGTTTGTACAGGTAAGAGTTGCTGCTATGCTGATGCAGCAGCTCGGCGGCTGATCGTCCAACGGTACGCAGGACACGGATGGCTGGTGGTCGAACGAAAAGCGCGCGCGGGCGGTATCAACTCGATCCTCTTCGCAACCCCTTCGTAGACGCGTAGTATACCCTGCAATGCTGTCCGAATCGTAGCTGGAAGATATAATGCTAAACGCTTGTACGAACCAATGCCGGCCTCCCAATCAACACACCGAACCGAACCCCCCACGCGACTCGCACTTCCACTCACTCCCCCGCAATAAAAAATTGCCGGACGCCTCCACCAAGAAGCAAAGCAAACACGCGTCGGGTCGTCACGTGATCCCCACCACCCTCCATCCGACTTGGGGACCTTCTCACTCTCAACCCTCATTGTTCCCTTCCAACACCAATAGAGACACACCGCACAGCAACCGGGCATGCTGGATGTGCAGCAAGAAAGAACATCGCTTGCGCTAATGACAATTAAGAGTGTGGTGCAGGATCACCGTGTCTTACCCAGCGGCATGCGCAGATCACGCAGCAGGTTCAAACTCTTGCGGCCAAAGCTCTGCGCACCCGCACTAGCCTCCCTCGGCTTTGCATACCTCTCCTCGGCCGCCTCCTGTGCGTACCGGTTGAATTCAGCTTCGTAGCCCGGTTCGCGCTCCATCTCATCATCCTCCTCCTCCTCCTCACCGTACCCAACGGTGCTGAGCCGATGGTCGCGCGCGACGTTCATCGAGCGACGCGGAATGTCCATCGACATGAACCGCTGCGTAGGCGCCATTCCAAACGCACTCTGACTGCGTGGTGGCAATCCACCCAAATCGTGCGAAGGCGAAGATAAAACCCTCTGCCTCTCCGTCGAAAAGCTCGTCTCGGGAACTCCCAGCCCGCCATAGCTCTTGCGTGTGCGTAGCGCAGGGAACAGTCCACTTCGCTTCCCCACATCCTCCTCGCCAGCACCAACCACAATCACCGGTGCAGATTCACCCACTGTGGACTCGCGTTTCTTGCGGCCGAATGGCAGCCGGAAGCGCGACCGTTTCTCGCTCTCGCGCGACGCAACGCTCGCATACGATCCAGACTCGTACCTGCTCGGCTGCGGAAACTCGCGTCTGCCCTGAGCCCCGTTGGTGGCAGTGAGATCCACAAGGCTCGGCGAGTTGAGCGCACCCTCGGGACGGCGTGGATTGCGCGGTGGCCGCTTCGGACCAGCACTATCCATCGACACATCGTCCGGCATCGTGGCGTACTCGCGGCCTCCGAGCACACCGGCGCTTCTCGACGCCTGCATGCTCGCTCGGCCCGGCATGGCCGGTAGCTCCTTGCGCAGACTCGCACTGCCGCTCGAGCGCATCGACTGGCGCACGTCCTCGTCTGCCTGCTCGCCGTCCGGAATGGGCTGCAGACCCGGCGCGCGCGCGTCGCGCTGGCTCGGATGCACCGGCAGCCTTTCTCCCGGCGACGCCGGCACCGAGCCCACCACCGGCGAAGCCTGCGTCTGCGGCGACGGCGAGCTGAGGTACTTTTGCATGAGCGGATTCGACGCCTTGCGCATCCTTGCCGCACTGCCGTTGGCCGGGCCAAACGCAGTCGCCTGCGGCGAAGCCGGCTGGAACGGTCCGAGGTCCAAACTGCCCTGGCTCGTCATGCCCGGTGGATTCTGGAAGAGCGCATTTGCACCACCCACGCCTGGCTGCACACGCGGCTTGGCCGCTTCCACCTCGGGCTCGGTGCCGTTGCGGAAGAACGTCGAGGTAGATCTGCGTGCTCGGCTCAGCATACCGTTCGGAGCCCCCGCGGCGCCGGATGCGTCCAGCGACCGATCGGCGCTAAACGAAAACTTGCGCGGCTTGGAGCTGTCCGAGGCCTGCGAACGTCGGCTGGCATTGCGACTCGCCACACTACCGTTGACACTGCCATCCCCCACACCGCCGGTCGAATTCTCGCGTCCCGACGCACTGCCGCCCGTCAGCTTGGAGAACAGTCCTCGGAGGCCCTTCTTCTTGCGCCTGGTGTCGTCCTGCTCCTCCAGCCCGCGCGGTCCAGCCTCCATGGGATTGACGTAGCCGTCGCCAGACACCATGCGCGAGCGCTCAAACGCCGCCGGATCCGGCAGCGACGAATCGCCGTCGCCGGGAAATCCATAGTACGACCGGTTCATCGCCGCGGGCGATTCCACCGCCATCGGTGTACCCGGCAAAAAGCCGTTTTGCTTGATGCGATGCTCGGCACGGTCTTCCTGGGCCACATGCATGTCGATCATCGATCCGCTGTGCATGAGCGACAGCTGTGACGCTCCCGAGCGCGCCGCCAGCCGCGACGGCGTGCCCATCGGCGACGTTCCCATGACCGACCTCGACGGAGGCATCAGGCTGTCCGGGCTCGCCGGATATGCGGCGGAACCGGTTCGTTGCCCATCAGCCACGGATCGAAGATCCTGCGCGCTTGCAGCACGCGCAGTCGGCGCCGAGGCAAACGGCACACGACGACTGCTGCTGGGCGTCATGCTCGCACCGCCCACGGGCGAAGTGCCGCCCAGCAGGCCATCGGGATCCGAGCCGACGCGCGCAGGGATGGACTGAGGAGCTGCACGCGTCTGCAGAGGCGTGACGGGGTAGGTAGGCATGCCCAGCGGCGGCGTCGGGGCCATGGGCGGTGTCGTGCCGACAGTCATCTTCTTGCGCGCCGCCTGTGCCGCGGCGACGTCGCGTTCCTTCTCCTGCTTCTGGAGCGGCGTGAGCGTACTGTCGTCGACCGAGGTGGAGAGGATGGACTGGCGTTGGGACGACGAGGCGTCGCGCGCAGGCGCAAACGGCGAAGAGAGCACGCCGCCAGCCACGGGCGAGTCGGCAACCAAGCTGCCGCGGCTGCTGACGCTATCATTGTTGTAGCGCGCCCTCTTGTCGGCCTCGAGGCGCATCCTCTGCTGCTCCATTGCGATGTACTTTGCCTGTACCGCCAGGAAGGTCTGGAGCGTACGCCATCGGAACGACGAGGCGGGTGGGTTCATCTGGGTGTGAAGCTTGAGGCGCTCCACGGTGAGCGGTTCGCCCTTGCCGATCTTCTTGCGCGCCTTGCGCGACTGGCGCGAGTCGCGGTGGCTGGTGAGGCTGTCTGCATGTCCGCTGCTACCGCTCATACCATGCGAGGTTGGTGCGCTGGCGGCGTCTTCGGCCTCCTGCCTGACGGCTTCTTGGAAGTCCTTGTCGCTCTCGCGTTCCCAGACGCCGTCGCCGACGACGCGGATGTCGATCATGTCTTCGTCGCGCATCATGCACTCGAGACACACCTCGGGGTCGTTGATGCTTCTGCGCACGCCGTCCGGGCCGATCATGCCCGAGGGCAGGCCGTCCGGACGATGCTGCAGCTCAAACGGCGGCACGAGGCTGCGCTGTGCCATGAGACCGGGATACTGTCGCGCGCCGACCTTCTGTGGGCCCGAGTTGGGCGATGCAAAGACAGGATAGGGCCCGTTGCTTCCGCTGGATACGACGTTGGCAGCGGCCATGGCGGCGCTAAAGGCACCGACGCTTCTCCTCTGCTCGCGAGCCTGGAGCCTCTGGAGCTGCTGGGTGCTGTAGGTGGTCTGTGCCGACGCCGCGCCTGCTGGTGCGGTCGCATCGGATGTGGCCGGAGCCATGGCGTTGGCGGTGCGGTTGGCGACTGCGATGCTGTGTCGATCGGCGGTGGTGGCATTGCGGTCGGAGAGGGCGGAGGTGATGTTGTCGGCAGGCACGAGCTGGAGCGGCCTGAGCTGGCTCTTGAAGGTATCTGAGCGGCCCTTGTTTTGGTTCTGCGAGTCTTTGTTCTTGTTGCCGTTTTTGCGCTTGATCCTGCGACGCTCCCACTCTGCGCGTGCTTCGACCTCGCCGTCGGGAGGCGCGCTGGATTCTGCCGACACGCTTTCTGCACTCGGGGTGTCGGGCGTGTCGGCGAGGCCGTCTTGGGCGAGGTTGGGCGCAGCGGCGGCTTGTGCGAGCGCGACGTTGGCGGTGAGGCTGGCGGTCGACTTGCGTCGTGCACGCTCCATCATGACGATGGGCGGTGCTTCCGTTGGGGGTGCGGTGGGAGGTGCATTGGAGGGCATGTCGCGGCTCGGCTGCTTGGTGGGCGCTTTTGCTTGGGATTGAAGGTGTGCGAGGCCGGCAGCCTTCTGTGCGGGCGAGATGTGTGCGAGTGGCTTTTTGCGATAGTCGGAGACGGGTCGCTGGAGGGCGGCAGGGTTGATGGCGGGTTGGACGTTGACTGCTGCGTCGGTAGGCAAGGGCGGAGGGATGACGTTGTCGGCAGGGGCCGCCGAGCTTGCGTTGTCGTCGATGCGGGCGTCCTTGGCAGGCGGCGGTGGCGCATCAAGGTCTGAGATGGGCTCGAGTTCTCTGACGGACGATTTTGCAACGTCGGGAGACTGGCGTGCGGCCTGGGTGGTTTCGTCGGATGGAGCGGCGATGGTGGTCGACGACAAGGGAGCGTTTGGCGAGGACGGAGCCAGACCCTGGGTGTTGATGGGTGCGAGATTTGCATCCGCCGGGCCGATCTGTGTACTCGATGCATCGTTGGTGTTGGCAAGTGCAGTTGCGGCTGGCTTGTGATTGGGTGGCGCGGGGGGACAGACGGCAAGAAAGGGTTGTGGCGCTGGCTGTTCTGGCAGGACTGCTGTGGTGGGGGGTGGTTGCGCGACGGGCTCGTCCCAAAAAGAGCCAGGGAGGCCGCCCGGGAAGGAGCGCTCGTCTGGCGACGAACCGTAGCCGGACGTGTTGCGGTCGAGCCACGGACGGATGGGTTGGGCGTCGATGGGCAGCGCTGAGGAGGTGGCGGCTGCGGCGACCAGAGTTTCGTCTGCGAGGTGTTCGCGATCGGAGCTCTTTGCTTCGTCTGCACTGGTGAAGCCTGCGCTGTTTGCGGTCTGGAAAGAGAGGACGGAGGCGCGTTTTGCCTGGTTGAAGGGTGCGTTGGTGGTGGAGGTGGTGGTGGTGCCGAAGCTGCTGCGATTTGTGGTGGGTTGATTGATGCCGTTGGCGGAGCTGAGGTTGCTCATTGCGGTGCCGGGGCGGCTGTTTGTGTCGGACTGCAGCGTCTCGATGGGATGCATGTAGGCGTCGGCGGAGGAGACGGGACGCGGTGGGGGTTGAACGGCGTCAAAGTTGCGATGGTTGGGCTGTTCGGGTGTTGCAGCGGTGACGATGGGGGAAGGATGGACGTGTGCGTGCGGGGTACCTGGTGGCTTTGGAGTGGTGGCTGCATCCTGAGACTGGGCCGAGGGCAAACGCGCATGCACCGTGCTTGCGACGCTGGCCGAAGCGGGCATGTCGGCGGCCGTTGATGGCAGCTGGGGAAGCGCCTTGTTGGACGAAGCCGGACTTGCGGAGATGCGCTTTGCTGCTGCATCTGTGCTGGACGAGGCTTGCCTTGATGGTGCAGTGGATGCGGGACCGGCCAAGGACGAAGTTGCATCGAGGTTGAGGTCGAAGCCGTCGTCAAAGCTGATCTGCGCCCACTGGGGCGGTGCACCCGTGGGCTGGTTGGGCTGCATGGTGCAGAAGCGTACGCAAGTTGGGGGAGCGTGGGGGACTAGGCCAAGGTTAAGGTTGAAGCATGGCGATGCGCGCGTGATTGCGTGCGTGCGAGCGTGCGTGATTCAAGGGCCCAGGTGCGTCTAATCGGGTGGAGATGAGAACGAGCAAGCAAAAGCAAGCAAAGGTGGGTGCAGATGGGAGTAGGGGCAGGGCAAGATGGTGGAGTCGAGAGGAAGAGACGGAGAGAGAGAGAGAAAGGCCGATCCGCAATAATGCCCGTTTCGGTGCGGCTCGGCGGCGTTTCGACAGCGGCAGCAGCTCAGCGCTTTGATGAAATCGCTCCGATTTGGGCGCTTCAGAGAGGAAAAAGGCGGAGAAGCAGCGGAGAAGCAGCGTTTGGCGGCATCTCATCGGCCCAAAATTGAGTGCCAAATCCGCTTTCTCTCTCCTCCTCTCTCTCGCACCGCCTCGCACGGGCGCATTCAATTCGAATTAATCAATCAATCGCCTTATTCCTCTTTGTTCTTGCGATCCGCACCCGATCCACTCTCACACACCCACTCACACCCGCTCTCACTCACGCGGCTCTCTTCCGAGAGGTCGAACCAAGCTCTTCCCAAGAGAGGTCGGAGAAAGGGAGTCCAAAAGTGTGATTGTGGATTTGGGCAGAGGCGACCCTTTTTCTTCGCAGCGCATTCAGCCTTGCCTTGCTCGGGGGAAGAAAGAGGCGAAGCCGCGCATTTGTGTCCTCGCTTAGAGTCCGCCGGTGCCGCGTCGTGCCGGCACCCCAATCCAATCGGGCTCAAAAAGAATTCCCACCCCGATTCTTCCGTATTCGCGATCGCGACAGGTAACGCGCTGCCGCCATTTCTGGCACGTCAAATCAGAAACCATTGCTAGAAGAGTACATGCAAAGAGTGTGTTATACAGAGAACAGTTGTTGGGATGCGCGCGTCCTCCCAACCATCAAGGTCGTGGGGGGCACTGGCGGCGCATCTCCTTTCTCGTGCGTCCTTGTCGGGAATCCAGCCGACAAACAGACGCTCCCATCCTGATTTCGGTAGAACCAGCTACCTTTTGGCTGTCATTCAGGGTGCCGCCCCAATCCAGGACCACGTTAGACCATCCAGACGACCTTTCGAGAGCGGTGCGAGCTGCTGGAAGGCAGACTCTGTGAAATCCAAATCTCCCCAGGCGCAACCCTCACAGCGGTCACTGACAGAAACAGTAATGGACTTGCCCTGGTAGGTCGCCTTGATCTTGTGGCCGCAAATGGGGTTGTTGTTGGGGTTGCCCGTGCCAAACGAGTCGAAGAGCGAGTGAGATACGGCTACAATGTAGTCCGACTCGGTGTTGGTCCATCCACATGCTCCAAGGCCGGGTGCGTAGTAGGTAGCCTGTCCGCCAAACGAGCCCGACGTCGATTCCGAAGAGGAGGAGGAGGACGAAGATGAAGAACCCGAGTTCGAGGAGGAGGAGGAAGACGAGCCACCACCGTTACCCTTGGCAGCATTCGACTTGCTGCCGGAAGCAGCGGCGGCAGCAGCGCCACTGCTGGCATTGTCCGAAGAGTCGGCCGAGTCCTCTTCGCACTCGGTCGAGTCCGAGTTGTCTTTGTTCGACGAGGCCGACTCAGTGTTGCTGTTGTCAGCCGGCTGCTGTTGCTGCTGCTGCGGCTGCTGCTGTTCCTGCTGGGATGCAGGGGCGGACGAAGACGACGACGAACCGGACTTGCCACTCCAGTACTCGTCGTAGGAAGGCGGCGTCTGACCACTTGCAAGAGCGGCGATGGCAGCCTGCTGCCACTCTGCGTTCTTGGCGTGGAAATCGTCGTCCCAGGCCTTGAGGTCGGCGGCCTGCTGGATCTGTTCGGCCGTCTGCCTCTTGTGCACCATCCTGCCCGCGCTGACGTCGACGGAGCGACGCGCGGGGCGTTGGCTGACCATCGAGGCGTGACGACGCACCGCAGCGTTGTGGCTGATGGTCTGGGTGGCCTGCACCACAGTCATGAGCGACATCGCCACAAAGGCGAGCAGAAGCGTCCTGGCGCAGATCATTGTTGCGAAGAAAAGATCGTAAAAGAGAAGGGGAAAAGGAGGAAGAGGGGAAATGAACGAATACCGGCGCGATCAACGCTGCTGGATCGAGTATTGAGGGAGATTGGGGGGAAAAGGCCGAAGGAGAGGAGGGGAACCAGGAGGATGGGGTGTGGAGAGAGGAAGAAGAAGGAGCGAGGCCAAGAGGAGGAAGTATATCTACATTCTCGAGGGCCAAGACGAGGCCAGCGCGGCGGTTGGTTGCTCTCTCGCGTGCGTTGAGATTGACAGTCGAGGTTGCTAATGCTGTCGCTGCTACAGTAGTGCCACTCATGCAAGCCGAGCCGAGAGGCGATCCCAGCGAGAACCTCAGCCCGAACAAAGGGGAAAGGGGGCGCCAAAGGGCAACAAAGGCAGCTCCGAGGGGGGGTGAAAGCGGAGCTTGGTCTTTCTTGACAGCGAGTGGTTGCGCAGCTCTGCGCTTCGGCTGCACCTCTGCAGCTCGGACTGCATCCGAACCGCACACGCGCACACACACACACACACTCGCGCCATCCCCGAGCGCGAATCGCAGCAAGCTAAAAAATGAGCATCTTGCCAGCGAGTCGCAATTTTCGCGCCAAAAAGGCAAGACGGCAAGACAGCAGGACGCAGCTGCAGCCAAGCCTCGACTTGCATCCTCGCTCCGCATCAGCAGTCGGCTCAGCCGCGTCACAATCGCAACACACTTCTCACAAGCAGTGTCTGTGATCAAGGGTCTGTTCAAGCGGCGGTGCGGATGCGTGCGTGCCTCCGAGATGTCAGCTGTCAGCCATGCGCATGGGCAAGAGCAGACCAGCGGCACCGGCGGGCTTAAACGCGTCAGGGGGGCGGGTGTGCAAGGGGTGGAATGCGAGATGCGCTTCAGGTCACAATGTTACATCATTCTTACCACACATCTTCAATGTTACCGCCCGTGAATGAATTCCGAGACCCGCGTCTGGGTCGAGAATTTTGGAGTCGCAACCCTGAAGAGAGAGGGAAAATTTTGAGCCGGGGCAGCGCAGCCCAGCCTGTCTTTCTGCTCTCTTCCCTGACAACCACCACACCATCCCAACCATGCCGAGGGACTTCAGACCCAAGGGCGCCAGGTCCGGCGCTACGGCTGCTGCGTTGCCATCCACCAACGTCACGCCAAAGCCAGCTTACACCAAGCCAGCCACCAGCTCACCCGCGGCGCACAAGTCGACGCCGACCAAACCCACACCTTCCAAAAAGAGCAGCAGCAGCAGCAGCAAGAAGAAGGATGCATTCGACTCCGAAGACAGTGCGGACGAGGACACGCTCATGCGCGAGATCAAGAGCTTCGGCGGATCCAGAGAAGACCTCGAGCTCATCTCCAAGGCAAACGCAAAGGCCAAGTCGGACGTCAACATCGACGAGGCCGCCTTCTCCACCGAAGTCGCCGCGTTCCTCAAGCAGCTCCAGTCCGATCCCACCGCCTCCGAACCTGCCGCTGCATCAGTAGCGCCCACCAAGAAGCAGA
Source organism: Moesziomyces sp. F5C1 (assembly GCA_003004715.1). Classification (NCBI taxonomy): domain Eukaryota; kingdom Fungi; phylum Basidiomycota; class Ustilaginomycetes; order Ustilaginales; family Ustilaginaceae; genus Moesziomyces; species Moesziomyces sp. F5C1. The sequence goes on along the minus strand of NXFR01000001.1, from coordinate 1,476,411 downwards.
AGGAGTCCAAGCCAGCCGCACCTTCAGCTAGCACGTCCAAGCCCGACTCCAAAAAGAAGAACGCCTCCGAAGCACCAGCAGAAAAGTCGCAAGCGCGAAAGGAAAAGGAGAACGGCAAGCAGAAGACCAAACAGGAATCCAAGCCTCGACAGCAACCGGCAGCAGTGGCGGTGGAAAGCACCACCGCACAGCGCATGGGCAAGGGCAAAAAGATGGTCTTTGACGACGAAGGTGTCGGCAAGGAGACCAAGCACAAGCCCTCGCACACCTCGCGTGGACCGCTGCGGCTCGAAGCCGTTCCGCAGTGGATGTCGCAGTCGCTGCCCAAACTGCCTGCTGCTTCTGGCAACAACATCAACGAGCTCGGGCACGACCGCATCACGCATCTGCTCGATCTGGGCGTCGAGCTGATGCGCCAAGAGGCGCGCGCCTACGACGACCTCACCAGCAGCGAGACCTCGCTCAACCGCGCCGGCGGCAGCATCGGCACGCTCACCGCCTCGGACGCCCAGTTCGTCCGCTCGCTCCTCTCGTCCGAAGGCGGCGGCACGCTCTCGGATCGCATCTCGGCGCTCACGCTGCTCGTCCAGAGCAGCCCCGTGCACAACGTCAAGCACATGGACACGCTCCTCGCCATGACGCGCAAAAAGAGCCGCGAGGAAGCCAGCCGCGCCACGCGCGCACTTGCCGACTGGCTCGCCAGCGAAGGCGGTCTTGGCTCACGCAAGCTGCGCTATTTCCGCGACCAGCCGCAACTCGCCTCGGCCTCGGCAGCTCTTGCGTCGAGCGATGTGGCTGCGGTGGAGGCGGCCCAATCGCATCTGCTGCTGTGGGCGTTTGAGGACCATCTCAAAAAATTCTACTTTCAGTTTCTGCAGGTGCTCGAGGTGCAGTCGCACGACACCATCGCCTTTACACGCAAGCAGGCCACCACGCAGGTGTACATCCTGCTGCGCGACAAGCCCGAGCAGGAACAGAACCTGCTGCGTCTGCTCGTCAACAAGCTCGGCGACCCCGAGCGCAGCGTGGCGTCCAAAACCAGCAATCACATCCTCGAACTCCTCACCGCACATCCGGCCATGAAGTTCATCGTAGTCCGCGAGATCGCCAACCTCATCCTGCGACCGTCTGCACCCGCTGCGAGCGATGACGAGAGCAGGGTAGCCAACCACACCACGCATGCACGCTACTATGGCGTGCTGACGCTCAACCAGACCGTGCTCACCGCACGCGACGACGCCACGGCCAACCACCTCATCCTGCTCTACTTTGAGCTCTTCGAAGGCATCCTGCGCCAGTCCGAAGCCAAGGAAGCCGCAGGCATCGACGACGCACCCGAAGAGCCCAAGAAGAAGGACAAGAAGCGGTGGAAGGACCAGCCTCGCAAGGGCCGCGGCCGCAAGAGCAAGCCCGCCAAGAGCGAGAAGCCCGAGGAGCCAAAGCTGGTCAAGGATGCCGAATCCAAGATGGTGGTGGCGATCCTCACGGGTGTGCGTCGCGCGTTTCCGTTCGCCAAGATCGAGCCGGCAGTGTTCGAAAAGCACGTCAACACGCTGTTCAAGATCCTGCACACCGCCTCGTTCAACGTGAGCATCCAGGCTTTGCAGCTCATCTTCCAGCTCAGCGTTTCGGACGCGCATTCGGCCTCGGCCGTGCTGGCATCGGGCGCGATTGGCGATAGGTTCTACCGCGTGCTGTACGACTCGCTGCTCGACGCACGTCTGGCCGCGTCGAGCAAACAAGCCATGTACCTCAACCTTGTCTTCCAGGCGCTTCAGGCGGATGCTGACGCCGAACGCGTCAAGGCGTTCGTGAAACGTCTCTGCCAGATTTTGAGTCTGCACCAGCCGTCGTTCATTTGCGGATGTCTGCATCTGCTCGGCGAGCTGTTCCGCCGCACCCCCGGCTTGCGGGCTATGCTGACCGAGCCCGAAGACGACGACGACGAGCACTTCCACGACGTCGACTCTGACGCCGAAGTCGAACCCCAGCCCACCACTCCTGCTGCTGTTGGGGGGGAGAAGTACGACGGTCGAAAGCGCGATCCACGCTTTGCGCGCGCGGGCCGCACCTGTCTCTGGGACATCCTACCTCTCATCTGGCACTTCCACCCGTCCGTCTCTGTGCACGCTCTGCAGCTCGTACAGGGCAGTGGGGTGTCTACGAATGCCGATCTTAGCCTCAACACGCTCTCGCACTTCCTGGACCGCTTTGTGTACCGCAACCCTAAACAGACCTCGGGAGTGCGTGGGGCGAGTGCGATGCAGCCTCTCCCGCACGCGCGTGTTGGTTCGGGCGTCACGCGATCCCGCACGCACGCGCTGCACGAGAACGAGTTCGTCAACACCGAGGCGTTCTGGAAGCAGCGTGCCGACGCCGTACCAGCCGACCAACTCTTCTTCCACCGCTTCTTCAACCTGCGCTCCAAACAGCCCAGCACTGCACGCGCGCAGGTCGGCGACGACGACGCACTCGTTGGTTCGGACGACGAAGTGGTGCAGCCAGAGAGCGAGCTGGATAGCGACGATGACGCGGACGAAAAGGAGATCTGGAAGGTCATGAAGGCCACCATGCCCGGCAAGGAGGAGCTCGAGGGTCTGGATGACAGCGACGACGACGATGACGAGTTCGACTATGTCGACTCTGAAGGCGAAGGCGAAGGCGAGGCTGGCGAGGAGGAGGATTCCGAAGACGAAGCTGATTCGGACTCCGACGATGATGGGCCAAGAGTTCTTCCGGGGATGACGTTTTCGGACTCGGACACTGGCTCACCACGCGCCGGTGGTGGCGATTGGGAGGACGACGTGAGCGACGATGGCGGCAACCTCTTCGACGAAGACGACGACGATCTCGTTCCTTTTACCGACTTTGACTCTCGCAAGCGCAGTCTCGACGAGCCTTCCTCCTCTGATGCCAAGGGCAACAAGAGGCGTAAGGCGGTTGCCAACCTGCCGACGTTTGCTAGTGCCGAAGACTATGCGCACCTGCTTGGCGACGACGAGTAGACCCTCCCACCGCGCAGTTTCAATGTCAAACCCACTCTTCGTTGCCTATAGAGCTGAGTGAGGTGTGATGGAGCAGAGTAGCTGCAACCGGCCACGCAATGCGATAGGAATGGTGGTTCGAGCGTGCGGTTATGAATATTTTGCTTAGCCGAGACCAACCGCACACGCGCGCACAGAGGTTACTTTGGCACCACCATCCGACCATGCCACCTACACGCCGCGAAGCGAATGTTCTGATAACCGGGTTTGGACCGTTTATGTCGGTGGTCACCAACCCGTCATGGCTATCCGTCAAACCGCTGCACAACCTCCGACTGCCGACCTCCCCGGATTCCACCTCCGAGTCCGGTGAGGGGGGTGTTAGGATTCAGACGCTGCAAGTTCCCGTCCACTACTCGTCGGTACTTGACCTTGTCCCTCGCCTGCACGGTCGCATCCCCACCTCGGGCTCATTCTGGCACGATCCCCGACTCGACTCGCCCTACGGCGGCACCGGTCAACCCTACCCTACTGGCTACCCCATCGACCACCCCTCCACCGGATTCGATGTCGTTATCCACGTCGGTGTGGGTAGAGGTGGGAGTATCAGACTGGAAACGCTCGCACACAAACACAGCTACGACAAGCCTGATACCTCCTCCTCTCTCGCTCCTACCCTCCCTGACGGCAAACGGGGCTTTGGGGTGGGGTACGAGGAGTTTGGAGACATCGAACAGACTCGAATCAATATCGGTGCCCTAGTCCAATGGCTCAAAGAGAGGGGCATGGAGGTGGACCAGAGTTGGGATGCAGGCAGATACGTGTGCGACTTTATCTACTACGCCTCGCTCACCAACAGCGCCGGTGCCAAGGTGCTCTTCATCCACGTACCCCCCGCCGACGATGGTCCCGGCGTAGAAACGTGCACCGAGGTCATTAGGAATGTGGCGTGGTATCTCGCCACCCAGTCGTAATGCTCCTGTAATCATTGAGAGTGTGCGTGTGAAGCCGGACTGCGATAGCGATGATGAAAAGGTAGCATGTGTGAAAGTGCGTGCTGAAAGAGGGGGGGGGGATAAAAGCAAATGCCGATGTGAGTGGAGGAGACCCCTCTTTTTTCCTGCGGTTCCCGGGAAGGTTCTTCCACACCATCTCCAACCCCGCAACGATGACAAGCACCTCGTCTACAAGCCAACTCCTTCCACATGCCTCCACCTCCTCCTCTCCCAGCGATAGTCGACGTAGCAGTGTTGTCTCTTCGACCTACCGCTACTCACTCACTGTTGGCAGCGTACCACGCTTCCCCACCACCTCTCGCTACACAGTCGACGAGCCATCCTCCCGACCCCACCGCACCTCTATGACCACATTCCCCTTCCCACACCCCTCGCCACCTTCGCCACCATCGTCAAAAACCCTGCTCGAGCGATGGCACGACCTCCTAACCGCCGTATTTGCAGGCCCACACGAACGCCGGTTGCTGCGCGAGGAGGATGCGGATAACACCACTGCCGCCTCGATCATCACCAACATCACCTCGCGCCACTCCTATGGTTCGACCGACCCCTATGGCTATCGCGAGTTAGCCGGTCCGCTGTTGCCCGAGTACTCGGCGGAGATTGTGGCGAGACGAAGGGAGAGACGCAGACAACGTGCACGTGCAAGGTTCGAGTGCATGGCCAGTTGGACCATCTACACCGTCTCCATCGTTCTGGGCATTATTGTGGTGGTGCTGCTGTTTAGCTTCTACTTTCCCGACAAGTTGGACATTCCAAATGCATGAACCTATACCCGGAGTCAAACAATGCCAAGTGTAAGGGATAGTGTCGCTTGGGGATCGACTCGGTGAGCAATGCCGATGGGAGATATGCAGGAACGATAGCTAAAGAGCCTCGAGATCACGCACCCGTAACGAGGCCCTTGAGATCATGCCCTCGCGTCTTGCCAAAACCAGGATCGGCAAGACATCGTGCGAGACAATCATCTCATCGCTGGCATTGCTTCGCTAGCGCTGGGTACGAAACACGATCACCGGCACTCGCAGCTTTCATTGTGGAGGGGGTGCGTGCTGAATCCAGGCTAGCACGAACCAAACCGTTGTCGTCTCGCTGTGTGCTGCTCCGTTCAGAGAGCATCTTTGGCTGCCACACCATCAACTGCGCACGGTTGAGGGAGTACGACCAACGGCGTGCCACACAATCTCAATCTCTCGATGGTGAGGGCGGCATGCAGGCAGCTGTTGACGTGCAGTGCACCGCTACACCCAGCGCAAACACCACGTGCGGCGGCATCAACTCCAGCTCTATCCGAGGAGCCTGCTCGCCATTCGAGCTCATTCAAGCTGTGATACTGGCTTTGGCAGGCGTTCGCAGTCGAAACCCGCGCCGGTATTCGGTTGACGACGTCGATGTGTTCGTATACACGAGTGTTTCCGCCCGAGGCTGGATTGACCGTCGTCATGACGTAACAAGTAGCCTGGTGTTTGTACATCGTTGCAGCACCTCCTCTTCTCGAAGCCGTACGTCGTCGCACGCATCAACGACGAGTGTCACTGCTTGCACCTCCCTGAAGAGGGGCTGCTTCCTCTTCCACATCATCTGGACAATACCCCAGCTCCCTAGCCTGATGTGGTGTGGGAGGTTTCTGTGGCTTCTCTCTGAGATGTGGCGTGCAAGCAGGGCTAGGCTATGACTGTCTTATTTGTGTTCGCTCAAGCGACGAGAGGGTGCGCCCACGAGATGCTACGGATGCCGACGCGGACCAGGCTTCTCACAGTCATAAGCAAGTTACAGCAGACGTACACCACTCATACCAGCCACTCACCGTCCTTCGACCCGCACACCCCCCCGCCTTCGTGTCACTATCGAGTCGCATTGCGCACATCTAGAATCTTCGCCCTTGTGCTCGTTCGCTAGCTTAAGGTTCTGCATGTACGGCTCTGCCCAGGCCCAGACTCAACACATCGAGCCACTTGCCCAACTCATCCACGGTCCTACCCAAACACGTCGCCACGTCGTCCTTGGTCCTGAGCGCTGCAAAATCCAGCGGCCTTAGCACTGGACCCTCTAGCCTCCGTTCCACCTTGACTTCCCTGACCGGTTCAACTTCCACCTCGGGTTCCGCTTCCGGTTCCGGTTCGAGGGAGGCTACGTAGCCGGCACGCAGACGCGCAATGCGGCTGTAGGCTTGCGCGTTGGCACCCCGTTCGTAGAGGCTCTGTAGGCGCGCGGGGGAGGCAGCTCCTGAGATCGGATCACTCCCCCCGTGCGATTGCCGATGATGCGCAACCACCTCGTCACCACCGTCGGGCTTCGAGGGACCGGCGTTGAGGTCGTGCAACGATGTAGAGTCCGGGATGGTGATACCGTCCGTAGAGGCACTGGGCTTGGTGAGCGATTGCGAGCGTTTGCGCAGCGGCACTTCCCGCACCTCGGGCGGTTCGGACGCAGTCGGTAGCGCTCCACCAACTCCGAATCGAAAAGGCGTGTTCCCTGTTCCCGTGAAGCTCGCCTTCTCAGGCCCACCCACCCCCGCCTTGATCGTCGTCGACACCGCAGCAGGCTTTGATGCTTCCACGGTCACTGCTGGTGCTGCTGGTGCAGCACGCACCGTGCCTCCCGGCGCCAATGTTGCAGCGACGTTGGCTGGACGCCAGGTGTTGTGCTCCTGCCCACCGCGCTGACCACCCGCACCCGCATCCGGTGCATCCACGTCGAACAACCGCAGCAGTGGATGGTCACGAATCGGAATCTGCGCCGGCACTTCATCGGCCTCGTCGTCGTCCCACTCGCGCGCGCTGCGGAGCGTATTGAACTCCCACCCTTCTCCCGTCTCTCGCCCATCGAACGCAAACGAATCGCGATTCCCCGCCTCGCCCCATTCGGCCGTCTCGGCGCCGATGAGGCTCATGCGCATACCACCTGCCTTGGTCCACGCATTGTACGCCTGAATCAGCTCCCTGAGCACGCCCACGCCCGTCTTTGCATGCGCCTTGACCCACTTGAGCTTCGTCAGCTCCTCGGACGTCGCCCTTTCCCGGGGCTCTTCGTTCAGACACGCCGCGACAAAATCGCGCATGGGCTGCGAAAAGTCCCCGCCCTCCGGTAGCCTAGGCGGCTTGCTTTTGGGGATGAGCATGATCACGCGCATCTGCTCCACATCCGCCAGCGGTGGGTTGCCCGTGACCATCTCGTAGATCGTAATGCCCAAGCTCCAAACGTCGGCTTTTTGGTCGTACGTCTTGCCTTCGGTGATCACTTCCGGTGCCATCCAGTACGGCGTGCCCACAAACGTGCTGCGCTTGCTATGGCTGCTCGATGCCAACGATGCCGCTACGCCAAAGTCGCACAGCAGAATCTTGCCAGTGCTCGTGAGCAGGATGTTGGCCGCCTTGATGTCACGGTGGATGATGCCGCACTTGTGCAGGTAGTTGAGCGCCACCAGCGTCTCGCGCACAATCACCGCACAGTACCGCTCCGCAATCGGCCCCGGCTTCATCAGCGTCCGTACGCTGCCACCATCGGCAAAGTCCATGACGATCCACAGCTCCGGGCCTTTGAGCCAGCAGCCCCAGTACCGCACCACGTTGCGCTGCGTCGCCTCGCGCAGCTGGCTCAGCAGCGTCACTTCGCGCTGAATGTCGCTCACGTCGTCGTCGGGCGTGTCCAGATTCACCACCTTGAGCGCAACCGCTGCACCGGTCTCGACGTGCACGCCTCGGTAGACTGCACCGTACGCTCCGCGGCCCACGAGCTCCAGTCGACGATACACCGAGTTGACGGGCGCCGAAGCCTTGGCTGCACCGTTGCTGCCGCCACCGCGTCCCGGTCCTCTGCGATCCGGCGGGCCACCACCTCCTGCACCGCCCGCGCCGCTTCCTCCGCCGCCACCACCTGCATTGCCGCCTCTGTAGGCGTTGAAGCCCTCCTGAGCACCGTTGGATCGACTCGCACTGCCGCCACGCGCTCTGCCTGCGCCGTTGCTCGAGGTGCCATCAGCGGAGGTGGATCTGCCGCCGTCGTCGCCGTGCGCAACGGTGTGCTCGACGCTGGCGGCATTGAGCGAGTCTTGACGTCCACGACCGCCGGGCCTCATCTCCTTGTGCAACGCTGGATTCAGCAGATCGATCAGCGCCGCATACGATCGTTTCGCAAGCCCGTGCCGACGCTCTCGATCCGACCGCGTCGGCGACCGAGCCTGCGCCTCGAGAGGGCCGTCCTTGTTTGGCGGTGTGGTGGATCTTGCATCTGGCATGGATCCGCCCGACGAGTTGGAGTGCTGCAGATGCAAACCTTCGCCTTCCGACTCGGGCGTCGATTCCGGTCCCTGGTCCAGACGAGGGATCTCCTTGGAGAACGACGCATTCTCATCGGCTTCTGTGATTTGCGAGAACCGCCATGCCTGAGCCCTGTTGCCATCTGCACTCAATCCGAGTCCATGCAGCCTTGGCGAGTGCGGTTCGGATGCGGGAAGCGACATCGAAGCTGGCGTCTCGTTTGCAGCAGCGTTGCGCTCGCGTTTGAAGGGTGTATCTAGCTCGTGCAGCGTCTGGGAGCGCTGATGTCGCATGGACACGAGCCCCAGACTTGTAAGAAGCGACGAGGACGAGTTGGATCGTGAACGAGCGTTACTCGTAGCCGCGCTGGACGTTTTGGAGGCTACGTCGAAGCTGCCTGCTCTGCGGATGACGCGCAGGCTCCGTTTGGTAGCCTGGGCGGCCGAACGAGCCGCCACGCTCACCACCTCGCCCGACCTTCTGCGCAGCGCCTTTGACGACGAGCTGGAGGCCATCATGGCGAAGCGGTCGGCAGCATCGAACGTCTCCGACTCGCGCAGAGGAGAGCTCGGAATGCTGACGCGGGGCACGGCAGCTGGGCTGTCCTCGTCTTCGTCCTTGACGAGGCTGAGACCGTGAGTGCTTGGTTTGGACTGGTGCTTTGAGCCGCGTGCATCCCAGAAGGCATGCGAGAGCGAATTCGACGACTGTGATCGCGGCAGACGATGACTTCGACTGGGCAAGCTCATTTCGCCAGTGTCGAATCTGGATCTCTGCGGCCCGTCTGACTTGCGGCGCTGGTGCAAGTATCTTGGCTGGCTCGTCTTATCCGAAGCCGACGCTTCGATGTTGTGGCTGGAGTAGAGAAAGATGTCGCCGCTATTGGGCAGACTGAACTGGGACCCCTCGGTGTGGGAGCGTAGTCGGCTGCTGGAGGCGAACTTGGCGTCGTGCGATGCTCGTTTGCTCTGCCTCTTGAAGCTGCGTCCCCAGCTGAGCCGATCGCTGATGGCGGACCCGCCGAACTCTGACACGGACACCGAGCTGAAGGATGTGCGATGCGACGGCGAGATGGGATGACCGCCCGAAGACACGGACGAAGACGACGGATTCGAAAAGGTGGCGCGATAGAACGGCGGCGGAGAGATGCCGTTGGACGCCTCGGCCGACGGTGCCGACTGCGCAAGACCTCCATACGCAAAAGTGTGCAGCGACTTGCGCTCGGCATGGTACAGATCGTGTTCGGTTGCGGATCGGACGAGAAACGTCGGCACGTGCGACTCGTGCGTGTTGACCGCGGCCATCTTTGTGGGCGAGAGCGGAGCCTGAGTCGGGCGTGAAGGCCCCGCATCGGCTGAGAGCGACCAGAGCGACATGCTGCAGTCGGCAAGTCTAAATGGAATGAGACATGGTTGTTTGTTGTTGTTGTGACGAGCGACAAGCGACGACGTGTGGTGATGGTGATGGTGATGATGTTGGTGTTGGTGTTGACGATGATCGTTGCCTCGACTGAAGCCAACTTACATTTCGAGGATGCGCAGCTCGGCTCAGCCGGTTACGTTTCTTTGGTGGGATTTCGACTGTGGAGCAGAGCATCAACACGCCAAATCTGCGCCTCACACACCCGAGCTGCACCCACAAAAATCCACACAAAAATAAATCGCCCGAAAAATCGCGTCGTCAAAAATCCACATTTAAAAAGCACACGCCTCGAAGAAGTCCAGTCCGGAGGAAAGCGAGTCTGGGATTGCCAGTGCTGTGTGCAGGTAGCATTACAGGGAAAGGAGGGAGAGAGGGGGGAAAAAAGGATTTGGAGGCGGTCGATGGCTCATCGGGCCTTGGGCAGCTTGCCCTGGCCAACGAGGTAGCGGCTGATTTCCGAGTAGAGCTCGAGCTGGTCGTCGAGCGTGAGCTGGGTGACGACGGTCTGGAGCACGGATCCGACGGTGACATGGTGTTCGCGGATGAGCGACGAGTAGTAGACGTACGAGAAGAGGCCCATGAGGAACTGGCAGTCGAATCGGTCGGTGAGTCCGCCGTGGCCGGGGATGCTGTCGCCAAAGTCCTTGATGTTGAACGCGCGCTTGAAGCCGCTCGCAAAGAATCCACCGAACGGAGCGACCAAGCTGGCAAACGCAGCCATGACGAGCGCATGCAGCTGGAAGTACGTCCACGGCAGCGCCGATACCCTGTGCCCGACCACGGACGATGCCAACGACGAGATGGCCGGTGGAAGCGAGAGATAATGCCAGTGGAACACCGGGTTGGGCTCGCAAGTGATCTCCTTGAAGGCATTCATGCCCAGACTGACCGCGGGGCAGATCATGTAGTTGAAGCGCTGGAACAACGTAGCCCAACCGTATGCAAACACCTCGGTGACAACGAGCGCACCCACAAAGCCCTCGACGGTCTTCTTGGGACTAAGGTCGATCAGCGGCGTCCTGCCGAACGTCATGCCGCAAATGTAGGCAAACACGTCGTTGCAAATCACCAGCGACGCAGGCACCCAGAACCAAATAAGACCCTCGAGGATGTTGTTGACGATGAAGTGGCTCGAAAACACGATGAGCAGCAGCGACATGTGCACCCAACAGAACAGTCCGAACTGATGCTTGAGGTTGCGACGCTTGAGGTTCGACACGAACGCCATGAATCCAAACACGTACAGCATGAACGACAGGAACCGATGGTGCCTGGCGAACGGGATGAAGTAGGCATCCACAAACACGATGTGCTTGAAGTAGTAGATGATCGACTCGCCGTACAGAAAGTAGTTGGCCACCGCGAAAAAGTACCAGCTGAGCGACTTGGACCACAGCTCCTCGCGACGGCCCTCGAGACGCCTGCGGATGCGCTCGTCCTCCTCGTCGTCATCAACCTCGCTCGTGGCGGCGCTCGTGGGTGCCGAAGACATGCGGCTCGAGCGTCCACCGCCCGTCACCGACGGACGGCCCGGGATGTTGAACAGCGCCACGATCTCGCGGTACACGAGCGTCTGCGACACCATGACCAGCAGGATCATGTACGGATGGCCAAGCAGCAGAAGCGCGATGAATGCGCCGATCATGATGAACGTGAACAGCGTCCTCTCGTAGATCTTCTTCCACTTGGCCTTGGCCGCAGCCGCTGCATCTTCGGCACTCTCCTGCGTCTGCGCCTTCTTTTCGGGCTGCGCAGCTCGCGGTGCGATGTGCGACTTGGTGGTCTGCAGTGCGTCCTTGCTGGCAGCAGCTACGGATTTGGAAGCCTGCGCCAGGATGGACTGCGGCTGCTGAGCAGCTGGCTTGGGCTGCTCCTGTTTGGGCGCGGAAGCAGGAGCAGCAGCAACCTGCTTGGGTGCCGAGGCAGCAAAGGGCGCAGGAGGCGTGGGAGTGACCTTGCTCTGGGCTCCGAGCTTCTCAGCCGCAGCAGAAGGCAGAGGCTGCTGGCCGTTGGTGCCATTGGAGAGCTGAGCTGCGGGAGAAGGTGCAGCGGCATCGTCGGCGTTGGCGTTGGGGGTGCTTGCGGGATGCAACGGCTTCGCGGTCGAGTCAGCCTTGGCGCTGGTAGCCTTTTCCTTTGCAGCCTGCTTCTTGGCGGCGGCGGCGGAAGGCTTCGCAGGCGAAGATTGCTTTGGGGGCTGTTGCTGTTCGACAACCTCTTCCTCGTCCGACTCGATTTCCTCGACCTGGAGGGCCTCGAAGGCGGTGCGCGAGGCAAAGCGACCTCCGTTGGTAGCCATTGTGTATGGTGGCGAAGGTGGGAGGATCCGAAGGGAGAAGGTGCTCGTCCACGTTGATGGAGAGGGAATGGATGGATGTGGTGCGCGCGGAAGGATGACGAGATTGAACGAGCCAAAGAGGCGCGGCACTTGATCGGTGCTGGGCGGACGGGCCACTCGCCTTTGCGCTCCTTCGATCGACCGGGCGACAAGAAGAATTTGCACTGCGCTCCCGCCTTGCGTTCCAATGCGGCGAACACGAGGCGGTGTGGAGGGCCGAGCCAGAATCAGTCAGTCAGTCGGCCGCGGTGAGGAGCAGCGGATGCCAAAAGCGTGAAAATGACGCGCGAAGCTCATAGTGTTAGAGCGGCTCACGACACAAAAAGCATCTTCAATGATGCCGGTCTAACAGCCTCAGACATCCCGGCGTGTCTCTTGCCTCTTGCGCCAACATGCTCGTCACGATGAAAGCGGGTGGTCAAGTTTGCAAACTGAACTCGAACCGCAACTCGATGGGTTGAAAACAAAGGGGGCGGCGGTGGATGTGTATGTTCGCTGTCTTATTGGCTGCAGCGGGTCGATCAGGATGCAGCTCGTGCATAGCGCATGCACCTCGCCTCTGGATTTCGTTCGCTTGTGCTGCTTGCCGCTTGCCAGAGCCAAATGACTCGTCTCTTTTGTTCTTCTAGCGTGCTGCGGACGCTTCCAACGTGCAGGCACCGAACTCCTCTCAGATGGACTTGGCGACCAAAGCAGGGGAAAGGAGAGGGGGGTCCAGTCATTATCGATCCCTCTGGCTGTCGACCTTTTTCTTCTTTTCGAGCGCCGCTACGGAAAATTTCAATGAGAGAGAGCTCCGTGCAGAAAACGCGCAGCCACACCACCAATCTTGGACTTGCGGTGTTGGCTGCGACCCTCCAACCGACGCCTGAACAAAGGATTGGTGCTTTGCACTACTTTACATCAGGCTCGATGCGACCAGTAGCATTCGCCAGGGTGTGCAGGCAAAAGTCGTACAAGGTGCACGGCATGAAGTCGAGCTGCAAATGCCAAGCTGTCAGATGCAAGATCACACCCAGCACGCGCGCGCGCGACGTCCAGCATTCTGTTGCTGCCTTGGATTCCGTTAAGTGCAGCTGAGAAAAATGAAATAAAAAGAAAAAATCAAAAGAAAAAAAGGCCCGGCCAGATGAACCCTGATCGCCCTTGCAAAGAGGCAAGCGAGACGCGACGTTCGGCACCAGTTGCGGGCGAGATCCACAACGGCATCCGACCGACTACAATACGGTCAAACGCTTCATATGGATCTTTGGAAATCCCCTAAAAAGGTCCGAGCGCAGGGTTGAAGATCATCACCGGCAGGAACCAAGTTTACAATTCGAGACGGAAGGGGGCCGACGGAGATGGCGAGGAGGTGCTGCATTCCCAATTCGATGCACGTCTGATGCACGAGAAAATCCGACACACGAGAACAAAAAAGGATGGTCAGCCCGCCACACTGAATCCGCACCGCAGTGGCGCAGGGTCGAGAGCATTCACTGAGTCAAAGAAAAGTGATACCGGCCTCCTACCGACAGCTCGGTCTGACGTCGCGTTTCCGTAGAGTTAAGCGGAAAGCAATCGTTGCAGGCAAAATCAGCTGGGTTGTCTCAACTGTCCAACGGGCAAGCGCCGGCGCGTAAGAATATGCAGCTGCACGCATCCGCAGCGTATCCGAAACGCGACGCTAAGCGGGCCGTCGCAAACAATCACGAGGCCGCTTTTGAAAAGAAAAAACGCGCTACAGTATCGTTTTCACACTGGAGCGAGCCCGGCTTCGACGACGACCCTTGGCAACACCCTATCTTTTTTTTTAAGCTTTTTATTTTTTTTGAGAGGTTGTTGCTCTCGGGCTGTCCGATAAGTGGACAGGTGCTGCAGCTCGCCCCTTGCCTCTGCAAGCCGCCCCTGCCTCGTGCCGATGCAACGCGGATCACGACACCCACCCAAATGCACGCTGCTCGGCCCGCCTCCTCCTCTCTCCAACACTCGTCGTGTGGCGCTGAGCCTCTGCATCTGCGTCTGCGCAGGGCGACGCAGAGACAGAGAGAATGAGCCTATCACAGCGAGGGAGTGCGCGCGCGCGCGAGCCTCGCCCACTTGCGTCAGGCTTCATTTGACATGCCTGCTGCGCCGCAAGTCCTGCAGCTCCTCCTGCACTCTCGCACCTTCTTTTCGGCTGAGCCCAACTCAACCCACCGCCACCCAAACTTACTCTTCCCCCTCTGAGCCAGTGCGACTGCGTGTGTGTCTGTCTGTGACTGCCTGTGACTGCCCTGCGTGTGACGGCGTGAGACTGGTGCATGGCGCGGTGTGATGCCCGAGAGAGAGCGAGAGAAAGGGGGCACAATGGACTGCACCGGCCTCCTCCTCTCGCTGCCTCGCCTCGCTCTCCCTTGCCTTGGCGGCGCGTTTGTGTGCGCGGGTGTGCGTGCGTGTGTGCTTTGGTGGCGTGTGGCCTCGGCGAAAGAAAGGCAACGAAAGACAGCGAATGCTCTTTCCCGCTCTCGCCTTTGCGTGCTCAGCCCTTGGCCTCGCCAGCGCACCCGCCCAAATCACCTTTATATACTCGACTGCGCCGCCCTTATCGCCTTGCCTCTCCCCTCTCTTGCTGTTCCCCATCCAATTCTCCCTCGAATCATCCTCATCGTCGTAACCAACTTCGACCTATACCCCTTCTCGACCACTCTCTCATAGTCACCATGTCTGCCGCTCCCGAGACCACCCCCGCTGTCGTCGCTCCCGTCGAGGAGGTCGCTGCCCCCGCCCCTGCCGTCGAGGAGACTGCCGCTCCCGTCGTCGAGGCTGCTCCCGTCGCCGCTGAGGCCGCCCCCGTCGAGGAGGCCCCTGCTGCTACCGAGACCGTATGTAGCTCCCTTTTTCCCGCACAGCCAGCATCCTTACACAGACACTGACCGTCATTCGCAACTTGCTTTTGCTTCATGATTAACAGGCTGCCCCCGCCGCTGTCGAGACTGCCGCCGAGCCCGCCGCCGAGGCTGCCGTGACCGAGGAGGCCGCTGCCCCCGTTGCCGCCGCCGCCACCGAGGAGGAGCCCGCTGCTGCCACCGAGGAGGCTGCCGCCAAGGAGGCCTCGCCCAAGAAGGAGAAGCGCCAGTCGTTCATCGGCAAGCTCATCGGCGCCTTCAAGGAGAAGACCGCCAAGAAGGAGAAGCCCGCCGCCACCAAGGAGGAGCCTGTCGCCGAGGAGGCCGCTGCCACCGACGCCGCCGCCGCCCCTGCCGCCGAGGAGACCGCCGCCGCGGCCGAGCCCACCACCGAGGCTGCCGTCGAGGCCCCCGCCGCCGTCGAGGAGGTCGCCGCCCCTGCCGCCACCGAGGAGGCCGCTGCTGCCACCACCACCGAGGAGGCCGCCGCCAAGGACGTCAAGATTGACGAGTCCGCCAAGGCCGACGCTCCCGCCCCCGACGTTGCCGCCCAGAAGATCAAGCTCGGCCGTCGTCTCAGCGGCAAGTTTGGTGCCCTCTTCGCCAAGGCCGCCCCCAAGAAGTCGGAGGAGAAGCCCGCCGCTGCCGAGGACAAGGCTGCCGAGGAGGCTGCCTCGCCCATCGAGGAGAAGGTCGCCGAGGACGTCACCGCCGCCCCCGAGCCCGTCGCGGTGATCGCCGCCCCCGCCGTCAAGGCTCCCGAGTCGGCGGCTCCCGTCGCTGCCGCCGCCTAAGCCCCGTCCTCGCCTTGGCTCCCCTTTTTCTTGTTTGGATTCTTCGCATGCCCTTCTCCGATTCCTCCTCCCGGGTCTGGCTTTCCTGATTTCTTGTCTTTGACCTCGCTCGGTTCTTTTGTTTGCTGGGTACCAACGTGCGAGAGTGGCACTCGCCACCCTCGTGCGCCCAACGCTATCCCTGGTCTGGCTATACCCCCCCGAACCCGACAAGGTTCGATCATGCACGATGATTCCCCCGTCTCCGCGTAGCGACATACCTTCTCACACACACCCTTCCGCCCCCCAATCTGCACTCTTAATAGATAGGCGAGCGCGCAGCGATCCTGCGCGCGCACACCCGCCTTTTAACGCCCGTGACGATTTCTTTCTGCCTCTGCTGTCGGCTCTCGCGTGACGAATGCAACCCGATTCGTATTAATTACTGTGTGACGCCGAGATGAGGAGGCTTGTGGTCCGCTTTGCGACCCGGTTGACGCATGGAGAGCGGGGAGTTGGGCGTGTCGTAAATACTGGGATGAGGGGGCGGTGAGAGTGGCGAGTGGCCGCAGTCGAGACACTTGGATGCTTGAGATGGAGCGTGATGGATGCGGTCCGGATTGGTGGCGTGCTTCAACTATGTGCCGGCGAATAGTTGGACGAGCGATGCGGAATAGGAGTGGGAGTTGGGTGGTGTTGTCGAGGCTTGGATGTGGTGTTTTGGTGTGGGGATGGCAAGTGCGAGCTTGCAGAGGAGGGATGTGCTTATGACGATGCCACTGTGGTTGAGCGTTGCAGAGTGTGGATCCACTCACCAGAACAGCCCTCGTCCTCGTCCTCACCACCAAATGCTCCCACGGCTCCTACATCTCTCAAGCTCAACAACCCCCCCCCCCCCGTGTGTCTGACCCAGCCAAACACAGAGAGACTAAGACAAAGAGCGAGAGAGCGAGTCGACCACCCGCCAAATCATTCACCCTCACCCTCACCAAAACTCCACCCAACGAGCCGCAAAAAAAAACCGCGATTGAAAGCAAAAGTGGGGAAAGGGATAAGGATACATTGTGCGCCTTTGTTGAGAGAATGAGGAGAAAAGCCAAGAGAAAAAAAGGTATCTATGAGGACTGCGGTGGTGGCAGCTGGAAGTCGTTCAGCTCGCGCAGCGTTTCCGAGGTGCGACGCTTGCGCGAGCCTTCGCCGCCGAGCTGGCCCAGCGCCGACGAGGTGTCGGTCGCATCTGGCGTCGCCTGCACCAGCGGCGTAAACGAAAACCACGTCGAGTCTGCAGGCGACGGGCCCTCCAGCCCGTTACTCGGCGCAAAGGGGCTCGAGCCCGCAAAGTTCCCCGTGTAAGCCGATGCCATTCCACCGCCACCGCCATTGGTGTTGTTGTTGTTCTGACCAGCCTGCTGCCCTGGCTGTTGCTGCTGTTGTTGTTGCGGCTGCTGCTGCTGCGGCTGCGATGCAGACTGCCCTTGCTGCTGTTGCTGCTGCTGCTGAGACTGCTGCGACGAGTTGTTCTGCGCTTGGCTCTGGTTCGCGTCCTGCCGTTGCGGCTGCGCTCCCATCGGCTGCGAGCCTTGCTGCAGATTCGCGTACATGCCAGCGCCGAATCCAGCGTACATGTTGTTGTTGTTGTTGTTGTTGTTGTTGTTGTTGTTGTTGTTGCCGCCCTGAGGCTGCTGCTGCTGTTGTTGAGGTTGTTGCTGCTGCTGCTGCTGTTGCTGCTGCTGGTTCTGGAGCAGCGTGTACGCGCCAGGCAGACTGCCGCCAAACGGATGATTGTTCTGCTCCATGTTGTACGCGCCCATGCCCAAGTTGACCTGGCCGTTGTTGTTGGTGCCGTTGGTGGCATTGGCAAACGCGCTGGCGTCAAAGCCAGGAATGCCTGCAAACAGCGCCGAATAGTCGGTGTTGGTGAAGTTGGCAAACGCTGCCAGGTTGGCGGCCGACAGATCCTGGCCCTGCGCAGGGAAGGGCATCGACTGCGGACCACCAAGGTGGGGCACGCTCTGTGCCGAGCCGAGCGGCTGCGGTGCATTGCCCTGCATGAAACCGAGGTTGGCGAAGTTTTGCGCCATGGTGGCTTGCGCGCTCTGCGCCTGATCCTGCATCGACTGCGAGCTGACAGGCTGCTGCTGTTGCTGCTGCTGCTGTGGCTGACCAAGGCCAAGGTTGGCATCGTCCGTGCCACCGCCGAGCGCCAGATTGCTGGGCAGGGCACTGGGCTGCGATGTGCTGTTGGGCATCATGGACATCGAGTCGCCAAAGTTAAAGTTATTGGCGAGCGGAGAGTGGTACTGCGCGGTCTGGTTGAGGCCGAGACCAAGCGGCGAGGTGCGCTGGCTATGATTCTGGTGGGTATGCGAGTTCTGAATGAGATAAGGTGGGTTCGCCGCGTGCGAGGCCGGGCCAAACTTGGAGCTGACGGTGCGCACGGGCGAGCCGTGGATGGAGCTCGGGCCGGCGCTGCCGGCGCGGCTGTGGGCGTTGTTCTTGACCACGTTGGCCACGCGACCGGTCTTCCACGCCTCTTGGGCCTCGGGGCTGAGCGTCCACCAGCTGCCTTTGCCGGCGGCGCTGCTGGGCCTGGGCACCTTGACGAACAGGTTGCCCTTGATGGAGAGCGTCGACTTGATGCGATTCTTGACGCGCGCCTCCCAGTCTTTGCCAAAGGCCCACTCGCGGATCTCGGGGAACTTGGCGCACATGCCCTCGAAGAGATCCTGGATGACGAGGCGTCCGCTCTCGCTCTCTGCGATAGTCTGGCAGATCATCTCGCTCCAGTTGAGGCGCTTGCCGGTGATGGCGCTGGCGGCGACGCGCGAGTTGCCGCCCGGGGTGGAGGTGCCTGTGCCGGGAAGACGACGCGGCGTAGCACCGGGCGACGAGGCGGCCGAGTTGGGCAAGCTGATCGAGTAGTCGGAGAGGGCGGAGCTCAATGCATGCGGGTTGAGGTGGGCGGGGATGGCAGCGGCACCGCCCGTAGCGGCATACTGCGAAAGCTGAGCATTGGCATAGGCGAGTGCCGAAGCGGTGTAGGCGCCGGATGGCGAGGCTGGAGCGGTGAGTGAGGTCCCGGGGATGGGGTTGGAGAATTGATGGGAGGGGCCGTGGCCGATGGCAGGGCTGTTGGCACCGGAACCCTGATAGGCAGACATGGTGGCATGCATGTCCATCTCCCTTGAGCTCGAACTTGTGATCGGAGCACTTGCGAACAGCTCTGTTGGGGGATGTGGATTGTGGACTGCGCGGATGTAGTTGCGATGCACGTCGGAGCTTTGAAGGCGGTAGGAGCAGCTAAAGTCCGTAAAGCAAGGCCGAGCGATTGGAGGTGATCCGCGATCAGATCGACTTGCGCTAGATCTGTGACGAGAGGGCAGCGTCGGGATTGCGTGGCAAAGCGCTGGTTCGAGCACGAATCACGCTAGGATGGCGTAGATGCTGAGTCAGGGCGTGTGATAGGAAGGGAGACGTACGTGTGTCGGATGGAAGCCGAAGGCAAGGCGAATGGATGCAGTTGATTCAATCAGGTCAGTTGACAGTCGGGCTGGATGGGCTCGAATCGGAGAATCGCCGAGTCGGATGCGAGGCCTGTGAGGAGAGAGGTGGCAGCGAAGTGTGATGGATGTCGCGTCGAATCTGGACTTCGGGCCAATCCGACGGTCTCTGCCACGAACGACCAGACGTAGCGGCGAGCGAGGAACGGTAAGAGAGTTGGTGATCGTGAGGACGGGTTCGAGAAAGTGGGGGAGGACCAGCTAAGCGTCGTATCTCGAGAGAGACGGAGCGAGGCGAGGCAAGGCACGAGAGCCAGGGGCGATCGACCGCGAACGGGCGCCGAGAGCGAGCTCGAGACGCGGGGATAGCGCTGCATGGCGAGATGGGCGGCAGCGCGAGGCGAGGCGAGGCGAGGCCGCGACACTGTGGCAGAGCTTTCTGGAGAGCGCGCGCCATTGTGGAGCAGCAGCGAGCTTGTCTACACCACTGCACCGCCGCACCGCCGCACCGTCGCGCGCCTGCCGCGGTCTCGCTCGGTCGGTCAGTCCTTGCTCCAGCAATTCAGGGCCCCAAGGCGGGGGAGCTCAGCTCGAGCGAGGGCATTGCGATTGCGCTCGAGTCGGGGCACAGCGGCAGGCGGGCGCAGTCTGCATCTGAGCGCATCGGGCTGCAGCGCCCAGGCCCAGCTTGAAAGCGTTGCGAGCGCGGCGCACGAGGCAGGCACCCATCCTCAGACACTCAGATCGTAATTTGTTCCCCATAAGGGCAGACGAGCGGTCATCGAGCCAAAGCAGCTGGCGCAACGGTCCCGATGCCAAGTGAATACAAAATGGCTGTCAATACAATCCGCGACTCAGACCGTATTCGCCCAGCTGCATGCAGCACCCAATCACATTCAAAGCCGCTATTGTTCTTAGCCTCATCGACCTCAAGCTGCATATTTAATCAAGCAAGCAAAGAGCCTTTCAGCAGCGAAAGTGCGCTGAATGCAGTTGGCTGACTCCAACTCCCGTAGCTGCAGTGCCGTAGCTAGCTAGCAGGCACGAGTTCAACCGAGGCAGCTCCTCGTCGTCCCCTCTTGGCTCGCCGATCTGTTGTCACCGCATCGCGATGCACCATGGTCAGCTTGCGAGGCTGTAGTGTAGAAGACGAAGGCCCCCTGTCCCTAAGCCAGCTCGTGCTTGGTGCAACGAATGCCCGCTGCGACACGGCCGAGCTTGCCAAGCCGAGCCGCGCCAGCGACCTTGTTGCTGCGGCTGAGCACCTTAAATGCCTCATATCGCCGGCCAAAGCGCTTACCGTAAAGTGCCAGACCGCATCGGGCATATTGGGCGCTGAGGAAGGCGATGTTAAGGCGCTCCGCTCCCACACGGGTGGAGGTGTGCGAAAAATGACGACACCCACACCAGCTGAGCTTGGATTTTTGGCGACTCCTTCCAGCCACGCCAAACCCAAAAAAAAAGAGGGCTCGAGCCCCTCGTGTGTACCTCGCTATGCATCATCTGGACCTTCATCTCGACCAAGCCAGCCTAGCCTCGCCCACCTCATTTCGCGTTCTTGGCTTTCAGGCGGCTACCAGCCACAAGCTCTGAGGCTCCTTTCCTGCGCATGACCTCCGCCGAGCTCGGGATCATACCAACCTCCTACATCCGACCTCACACAGCTGCCGGCGGATGGAGCCACTAGCGCCGCTCGGGGTCTAGCAGGAGCGTCCGCTGGCATGGGAGACTATCGCTTCGTCCTCGTCAAACCCAAGGCCAGCCCAGCCTATCCGCTGTTTGGCGTGCTTCCGTTTCCCGTCACTTTGGCCAATCAAGCTGCGCTCGCCCTCGGCGCTCTTTTGCTCGTCCTGCTCGTCACGCTCGCCTACAAAGACATGCTCAAACCGGGCCTGCACGCCGCCTCGCGCCTCCATCCATATACCCCCTCGGCATCGGCCAAGGACTCCAACGCTGCTTCAAAGTCGCTCCGCCGCGCGCGCTCTACCGCCTCGTCATCCTCCAGCACTCCCACCACAACGTCTAAGCCTCGACTGGCGAATCCAAAGTACAAGGGGCTGCGCAACACCGGCAACACGTGCTTCTTCAACTCGACGCTTCAATCCATATCATCACTCGCGCTCTATCGCACATATCTCGCCTTTCTTGTCGACGAGGCCGAGCGCTGGGACACTCCGACGCCTGTCGTCGATGCTCTCCTCGAGCTGATCCAGGAGCTCGTCACGCCAGCCGAACGCAATGCGGCCATCAACCCTGTGCAGCTCGTTAGGGCGCTCCAGAATCTGCCGTCCTCGTCCATCCGCAGTCTCGTCGGTGCGCACCAGCAGCAGGATGCCCACGAGCTCTTTGCACTCCTCAACGAAGCCGTCGATGCCGAGGCGAAAGCAATCCAGTTCGACAAGGCCGAGGCTCTCGACTCGGAGCAAGCCGGTCTTCGAGCCCTCATGGCGCCCTCTTTACCATGGAGTGGTCGCGCCGTCTATGCAGATCCAGCACAAGCCAACGGTATTTTGCCGGCGAGCTCCTCGCTCCTCTCTCTGCACCCTCTTGCACCTGGATCCGGAGGCGAACAACTCGAACGCCGCGACGACGTGATCGCAAGCGGCAGCGAGACGCTACTGATCTCGCCGTTTGATGCGTTGCTAGCGCAGCGCACCATCTGCCTCGACTGCGGCTACTGCGAGGCCATCCGCCACTTTTCCGCCTCCGAGATCTCGCTCTCAGTGCCGCCGATGAATGTGCGGACACGCACCTCGGAGCTCACCGGCACCTCGGCATGCTCGCTGCAAGAGTGTTTGGCGCTGTGGTCCGATCTCGAGCAGGTCGACTGGATCTGCTGGAACTGTACGCTGCGCAATACGCTGCAGAGCATCCGAATCGACCTAGCCGCAAGAGCGCCAGCGCAGGACTCGAAGCAGAATGGCAAGCTCAAGAACGGCGAGGCGAATGACTTGGCCAATGGAGCGATGACACCGGCAAAGAAGAAGAGGCTTGCGCAGCTCAGGTCGAAAGAGGCCAGGTTGATGCGCATCATCGAGTCGGGGCTGTCGGAGGACGAGTTGCAGCAGGCGGCCGAGGACGCGGCATCGCCGTGGCACAACGTGCTGAACAATGTGCAGCTCAAAAAGACAATCAGCCGACTGTCGACCAAGCAAATCATGGTCTCGAGACCGCCGCGCATCCTGGCGCTGCATCTGAATCGCTCCTCCTACTCGGCATCCGCATGGGCTCCCGCCAAGAACAACCGCCACGTGCTGTTTCCAGAGTACCTCGATCTGGCCCAGTTCACGCTGCAGGGAAGCATCTCGCTGGATGGCCGGCAAGCCATGAATGTGAATGGCGCAGGTGGGGAGGAGGGCCAGGTGGCGGCGGTGTACAGATTGGCGGCGATCGTGGTGCATTATGGATCGCACTCGTTCGGACACTATGTTGCCTTTAAGCGGGTGGAGGAGTCGGGCGGATCGCAGGGTGTGGGCGAGGAGGAAGACGAGACGTGGTTGCGGATTTCCGACGAGAGCGTATCGCGCACGACGATTGGGCACGTCAAACAGGAGAATCCGTATATGCTCTTCTATGAGCTCATGCCCGCTAGCGCTGCCCCCGCTCAGCAACCGATTCAGCTGCCACAGGGTGCAGACTATGCGGCCATGCAACAGGCCATTGCCACCGCGATCAACAGCGAATCCACTCGCAGCGAGGCCGAAAGTGCAAGCGCTTCGCAACGGGCTAGTCCCGCACCTACCCTCCGCATGCGCCCACGCACTGTTCACAGATGGAGCACACCGCCTATCCCCTAGCTTTGCCCCGCCCTCACGCACGCGCACACACAGTATAAATGCAATCCGCAAAGGTTTGGCATTACCACGGATTCTGGGGTGGCGAGCTTTGGCTTTGAGCGTTTTCGCGCTGTTTGGACGCATGCGTGTCGACTTTGACGTAGTCTTCCACCTCGGCGGGTTTGTCGTCGTCCTTCTTGACGGCCATGTAGATTTCGCCGACAATACCCAGGGCCTGTGCACGCAGTCTCTGGGTTTCCTTGCCGATAGCAGCGTCGTAGAGCACTGCTTCGCTAACTTCGCGAATCACGCTCTCCACCTCGAGTTTGGCACCCTTGAAGAGGGCGCGCATGCCCTTTTCGGCGGCTTGCTCCTCGAGTTCGCGCTTGCGCTCCACCGTGATCCCCTGTTCTTCCGCCTTGGCCAACTCCTCGAATACACTCTTGAGCTCCAATGCTGCCCGGACCGTCGAGACGGTCTCGCGCACAACGTGAATGCTCGATGCAGCAGAGTGAAAGACCCCTCCAAACGAGCCGAGGAAGCCGGTGCTGGCGAGGTAGTGCTTGCTCTTGGCAGAATAGACAAAGCCGACGGCATGCAGCAGCTCGACGCCGTACGATTCGTGCTTGAGCTCCTCGGCGTCGATGCGCGTGATTTCGCGGAACGACTTTTCCACCTCGCGCTCCAGCGTCGGATCGTTCGCACTCCGGATGCTCTCCGTGTAGATGCTCAGCTTGCGCACCAGCTTTTCAACGAGTTTTGCAACGCGTTCTTGCCTCTGCTTGTCGCGCTCAGCTGCCTGTATACGTTCCTTCTCCTCCTTGGCCGCCTTCTGCTCCGGCGTCAGCACGGGTTTAGTCGACCCTTCACCAGTTGCGACCTCTTCGCCATTCGCCTGACGCTCCAGATCGTCCGAATCCTGCTGCAGAGCCTCCTTCATATCCTTGCCGATTGAAATCGTCCCGATGATGTCCGCAAAGCGCTCGCCGCCGAACAGCGAGCCGAACACCTCCTCCGGATCCACGAATCCGTCCTCGGGCGTTAACCCGGGCGTGCTCGCACCAAACTCGTTGTACTTGTGCCGCAACTCGGCGTCCGACAGCACGTGGTACGCCGTAGCGAGCGCCTTGAACTTCTCCTCCACCTCGGCATCATTGGGGTTCTTGTCCGGATGCAGCTTAATGGCCAGCTTACGGTATGCTTTTTTGATCTCCTCGAGCGTCGCCGTTGCCGGTACGCCCAGGATGTCGTAGTACGTCATGTCGAGCGGATTGTCGTCCGTGCCGATGCGGCGCTTGCGCGCAACGTCCTTGCCGCCCGACTTGCGTGCGTCGCGCACGAGCTTCGTCGCGCCGGGCGGCTCGAACTGCTTGGAGCACGTGCAGCATGTGACGGTGAACGAGGTCTCGTGCGACGGCAGCGCAGCGAGCTCGGCGGCAGACGGCGGCAGATACTCGATCGACGAGCGGCACGTTGTGTATGGGCACGACACCGAGACGTACGGCTGCTTCGGCCGCGATGCGACGTTTATCGATGCCATGATTGCGCGGCAGTGGTGGCGATGGTGGTGATGGTGGTGGAGAGTCGAAAGTGTTGATTGCAAATCGCTCCAAGAAAGGGGCACGGCAGGGCGCAGCAGGTGTGGCAGCGATAGCTGAGTGTCGCGTGAGAGAGGCGCTGCGTCATTTCGCTCCGCACTGCAACAGCAACAGCCATCGGGCATATTTTCCCTTTCCTTTTTTTCGATATTTTCGACTAGGATGCAGAATTTCGGAAGGCGGAAGTGTCAGAGAGGGCGGAGGAGCCGGTGCGGTTTTTTGCTTTTCCCACCCGCCCTCGAACCCTGTGGGAAGAAAGAAGCTTTGCAGTAGTCATCCTGAACCTAATCCTTCCGCCTCGCCGACTCAGCCTTCTACCACCACCATCACCATCACATCTCTCTGACGCATCGCTGCGGCTCGAAACACCATGAGGCCGCCCAGGAGGTCGCCGTTCCTCCACTCGCGCCACACCGAGCTGCTCGAGGTGTATCGCCATCTGTATCCGGACTCGCCGCTGCTGCCGTCCAACGCCTCGTCGCGCGCACACCGACACACGGCGCTGTCGCTCGTCCAGCTATGGATCAACCGTTCCGCATGCCCGTTTGCCGTCGAAACCACCGCGTTGCTCGTGCAGAGCGTCATTCTGGATGAACACATGCAGCAGATCGCTGCGCAGTCGCATGCACCGCCTGCGACGTCGGCGCTGCACTATGCGCTCGAACAGATGGGCGGCGGTGCCGAGCTGGGTGTTCGGCTCAACTATAGTCTGGCGCTCACGAGATTCGTCAACAGCGTGGTCGACTCGCATCAGACGGGCGGGTTCGCGCAGTCGATCGCGGCGATTGCGGCGCGCATAGGACTGCCGCTGTGGTTCGTTGAGATCCGCCATGCCACTACGCACGAGGAGCTGCCCAGCATCAGCGTCTGCCGCCACGCCGCACGTGCTGCACTCGCCTGGCTACACACGCACTTCTGGGCGCCGCAGCTCTTCGATACCCACCATGAACCGCAAGCGGCGTCCGCAGACGCAAGCGGCTCGAGTCGCCCAGCCGCCGCTGTGGAGTTTGGCGTGTCGACAGCATCGACGTCGTCGAGCGAGCAGGAAGCGACGCGCCGCGCCGAACGCACCAAGGCGCTGCGCGAGCTGCGTGCCACGCTGAAAGACTACCGCGAGCTGGCCAAGCGGGTGGCGCGCGATCGCAGTCTGGCCAACGCAGCCAAGGCGGACGTGCGCCGGCAGTTCAAGCAGCTCGCGATGTTCGTCTCGCGCATCCGCACGCTCGAGCCCGAGTTCGGCGCGCAGCTCATCGAGCGCGCGCGCGCCACCAAGGGCAAGGACGAAGAGGCGGATGTGCGGCAGGGCGCGCAGGATCCCGACGACGTGGACGAGTGCACGAAATCAGCGCTGGCGGATCTGGTCAACCAGCTGCTGCAGCCGGGCGGACTGGTACCGCTCAACCGCTCCAAGCGCGTGTCGGCCTCGGCAAGTGGAAAAGCGACGGTGCTGCCGGACGAAGTGGTGGCGGTGTGGGCGCCGTTGCTCGCATACCTGCGCGAGACGTACGGCCGCGTCTTTGGACAGATCCTCGCCGAGGAGCTCGTGGACGTAGCCTTTCGCCGTCCAGCCGTACCCGACGGCGACGACGCAGACGCAGAGCAAGATGCATCGGCAGAAGACCCGGGCTGGCAGGGCTGGAAGACAGCTGCGATGTCTCAAGCCAGCTATCGCAAGACCGCCGAGGCGTGGCTGCGCTACCTCATTACCACGACCGCTGTTGCCAGTGGCGCTGCACCCTCAAATGCGCAAGCCCCAATCGGACCGCTAGTCTCCGATACCGAAGTGGCCGAGCTGTGTCTGCCGCTGCAGCTGCCCGCCTCGACGGCGCTGCTCGACTTCATCGCCGAGCGCAACCCCGAGCTCGGGGCACGCATCGCTCCCTTGATCGCCGTGCTCCGCGTCTCGGCCTTTGTCACCGCCTCCGAGCTCGATGCCAACCTGAGGCAGGGCGACTTTGGCTCCGACCTCGACGTGATGCAGACGCGGCTCGAGGGTATGCAGACGCTGTTGGCCGTTGACGAGCACGTGGCCGATGTCAGCATGGACGACACTCCGCAGATCAGCTCGAACCACGTCAATGGCGTAGCTGGCAGTGCTATGCCCCAGGGCTGGTCGGCTGCACCTTCCACCTGGACACCCACGCCGCTCGGATGTCTGACTGGACGCATCCCGAACCTCGTGCTCGAAATCTAGCCAAGCAATGCCATGCCGTCATCGTCAATCGCAGTGGTTCTCGTAGTGAATTTTGGTGTTGCAACCCGATATTGAGTGTCGAACGTCCCCGATATGGGTGCATGATCGGTGTGGAACCAAAATTCGGGTGTAGATGTTTGGCATGCAGGATGTGCACAGGCACGGATTGGATGTGTGCCGCATGTAGCGTGCATTGTTTGATCGGCTTGCCTGGGGGGTAAAGGGGTTTTCTGACTGATCACCGTCTTTCCGCCTTAGCCGACGCGCTGGGGGGAGGCGGCAGACATTTGTGTGGTGTGGAGGTAGGGCGTGACGCGTCGGCGCTGTTGCGCTCAGACCATCTTTGCTTTTGGGCAGCGGGCGCGGTACTGTAGTTACGATCCCGCCTGGTCACGGCGATGGGGTGCGAGGGAAGCTTCCTAAATTGGAATGTCGCTTCATTCCGCAGGATTGCACTCGTGGACAGCCTTTTCACTGGCCTGGCGCGGGAAAACTGCACCAACCCGGTCTCGCATTCCCTTGAGTCTGGCTGTCAGTCCTGAGCAGGAGGTGCAGACTGTGACAACTTCGATGCAGTTCGTCAGCATCCCGCTGTGAGGATTGAGCCTGCAGACCTTGCATACTCCGAAAGCCTTAACCTCCCCCTTGTTCACCTCAAGGCTTCTGTATATCTTACATCCATCTCTTCCCCATAGAAGACCTTTTCCATCCACCTTCCTTTTTACCACAAACATGACCGAGGTTACATCCAAGAACGCTGCCGATGCTGGTTCGATCGAGGCATCGGTCAAGGACGACAAGCGCGATGCTGCCAAGGCCGCCGAAAAGCAGGCTGCCCAAGACGTAGCTGACGAAGACGAGGACGATGAGGAAGATGAAGACTTCGTACGTTACCCCTTCTTCCTTCCCCCAATTGCTTTGAACAATGGCTGATTACTTGTTGCATTCGACAGGAGGAGGGTGATGAAGACGATGACGAAGAAGGGTAAGCCTTCCCACACCTGCCTCCCTGCCCGAAAGAAACACCACTAACATCTCTTTGTTGATGTTTGACAGTGACTACGAGGAGGAAGATGACGATGAAGTTGCCGCCGGTGACGACGATGACGACGACGAAGAAGACGCACAAGAGTAAGTCCTCCACCCCAACACTCCCCAACTCACACTGTTTTCGACTAACACCTTTGTTGGGCTGTTTAGCGATGACGATGAGGAAGCTGGTGATGACGATGAGGAGGAGGAGGATGAGGAGGACGAGGATGACGAGGCGCAAACTGGCAACAAGAGGAAAGCGGATGACGACGACGATGCAAACGACGACGACTCCAAAGCCCCAAAGACCGACGAATAATCTTGTTGCTGCACTCTCCCTCCTATCCCATAACCACTTCCCAAATGCTACATCTTTGATCCTCCTACCCGGCTCGAATCGTGCATCGATGAATTCCCCCAGCGCCGCAACAAAGACATCCTACTCACAGCTCCTCGAAACCTTCAGCCCGCAAAACTCGCACAACTCGCACAAAAGCTGAATGTCTTCCTGATACAGTGATGAGGACACAGAGGCCGATCCAATCGAACAGCCCCTAACGCCGTGCACACTTTACTACCGCCAAGGACCCCACAACAGCGCCTCGCACCGCAACACCGACAGCACCGACCTAAGCAGCAGATGAAAGCTCTCTCAGTATACACAGCCGAGTTGTCGCGACAAATGAGTGCGATCTCGTTCGGCTTGCAGCCTCACTCCGACCAACTTCACACACAGCCTCCGTGTCACCTCTCTCTTCAACTTCGAGCCACCGACACACAGCACCACAGCCTTGCACCCCCAACACGTGAAAACGACCGCTTGAAAGCAAATGGAGAGAACAACGAACGTGAGCATGAGGGGTATAGCCGAAAAGGAAGTGCGTATAACAAGCCAAGCGAATGAACAAGAAACGAAAGAGATACTGTCCGGTGGTGGGTGATATGCATGATAGAAGCAAGGCTAGGTTCGGAAGTGGTGCGCCTGCGCGAACGCCGGAGCCATCTCGGGCACCATCGGCTTGGCCGGCAGATGCGTCGTCGAGATCTGCGGGCTCTCAGGCGGCGTGTGCACGGCACTCGACGTGTGCGAGTGGAATCCGGGGCTGGGCGGCGCGAGCATCGGCATCGATGGCATGTACGGCAGGCCCATGCCCATCCCCATCCCCATGGGAGGCTGCGCAAAGTACGGCATGGGTACCTGCAGCGCCGCAGGGTTGAACATCATCGAGCCCGACGGGCCCATGCCTCCCGCCGCACCGGGCCACACGCCAATTCCCATGGGCGGCATGGGCGGTGACATGGGCACGCCCACCATCGATGGCGAAGGTGGCATGCCCATGCTCGGGCCCCACGTGGCCATGGGCGAGCCGAGCACGCTGCCGCTCGTGCTGAGCATCGAGTCGCGGTGCGGGTTGCGGCCCTGTCCACCGCGCGAGCGCATCGACTGGAAGCGTGCCTGGTCCGGCAGCTCGGCGAGCCACTCGGCGGGCGCCTCGCTGCGGCGTCGAGTGGGCCGTGAGACGCGGTGGTCCGCCGCACCCATGGTGGCGTAGGCGGGCGCATCCGAACGCGCGCGTACTCGCCCGTCGACGCGAATCTCGGACGCCGTCTGGCGGTGGGTGCGCGGCGATGGATTCAACGGCGACTGCTGCCGCGGCTGCGGAGGAAGCGACATGCGCACGGAGCCCGTGGGCGTGGTGGGATCCGTGTCCGCCGAGCGCTCGAGCTTGGGGCGTGCCATGCTGCCGTGCTCCGACGGCGCGGTAGAGAGGTGGATGAGAGGAGGCCTTGCGATGCTCATCCTCTGGCTCTGGCGGATGCTTGCAGGCACGCGCGAGACGCCGTTCATCTCGGTGGGGCTGGCGGCCGCCTCCTTGGGGTCCGACTCGAGCGAGTGGCTGCGCTGACTGTGTGCGCCCGAGACGAGCGTCATCTGCGAGCGATTGGCGTTCGTCTCTTGCTGCAGCGACTCGGGCTTCAGGATGCTCGCGGCGGGGCTCGGCTCTTCGGCTGCGATGGTCTCGCTCGGAGCTGCGGTCGAAGCGGCCTTGGGCGGCTGGGGCACAAAGTCGATGTGACGACCGAGGAGACGGGCAAGCTGCTGTGAGTTGTTGGAGCGGCCGTCGTACTTGGGTCGAGCGTGGATGAGCTGTTTGGAGGCATGCATGATCTCGTCATCCTTCCAGATGGTCCAGCCAATGGCTACGCGGCGTGTGATGCCCTTCCAGTAGGGGCTCGAGGTGGTGTGGAGGGCTGAGACGAGCTTGCCGCCTTCGAGCGTGATGTCAAAGATGGCGGGCTCGGCCTTGAGGTTGGAGGGAGGATCGACCTTGAGCGCCCAGTGGTCCGTCTCGAGGCCGCGGTTGCGCATGGCAGCCTTGAGGCCATCGGAATCGATGCCGACCAGGTCCAAGGGGACATCCTTGGCGTCCACGGGGGTGGAGATGAGCCAGACGCGCCTGGCCTCCGGGTGCGGAGCGGGATTGACCTCCTCCACGACGGCGGCATTCTTCGACATGCACGATCCCATGTTGACCGAGTAAGCGAAGGGGGATCGAACGGTTCTGATGGGTGTTTATGAGTGCCAATAGGATGTACGCTGTGACGCACGTCCGCCGTTGGTGGAGTGGGAGGATGGTCAGAAGGCGGGATTACGACTGGCACAGACGGGCCATGACTGTGAGCAGGGAAGAGCGAGGTTGCGATCTACGTGCGCTGCTGCCGAAGGAAGAGAGATGGAAGAGACGAGCGAGAAGGTCTTCCTGGATGTGGATGTGGAGGGATGCCCGGAGGGTGGTGAGGAAGGATGGGGGCGAGCTCGGGCGCAACGAGCGTTTACGGAGAGAGGTGATCGGCACTCTGCGATGGTGGCAGTGGAGCAAGAGGTCAAGCCGAGAGCGATGGGCTGAGGAGGAGGAGGAGGAGGAGGAGGGGAGGAGGGAGAAGGAGGGGACGCGATGGAGATGGGGAGGGGAACTGGGCTGGGGTCGAAAGCGGCGTTGGTCTGCTACGCCGCCACGGCTCCTCCGACCGAATTCGGGCACCCTCTACACACAATCACAGAGGCGTTTCGGACAGGCGTTTCCCAGAGCCTTGACAAGCTCAAGTGGGATGGGATGCCGGCGTGGTTGGTGGGCTCTGATGGATTGCAGCGAGGGTGCGGCTGTGGGCCAATCCGACCGACCAAGGGACGGACGGGCCGAAGGTATTTGCATGCACAGAGAGCAGAGTCAAAGCCAACGCAAGGCAAAGCGAAGCGGAACGCGTGGGTGAGCGAGGCGGCGGTGCCTTGGCCTGGCCCTGTCGAGATTAAGCGAGGCGCAAGCCAGTCGGAGAGAGAGAGCATGCGCTGCTGCACCCGCGCGCACGCGTTCCCGCACCTCGCCGCCCAAACCCACCGACCGACCGACCCGCAACTGAGCCGGCGCTCGTGCTCCACCCAAACTTGAACTCAGATGAGCTCAGCTCAGCTCATCTCGACGCCTCGCTCATCTCGGCCTCTCGCCCAGCCAAAGCAAAGCAAAGCAAAGCATCTCGGCCCAGCTTCAGCGCCACTGTCGGACGGGCCGAGACGCTTGGCCTCGCTTCCATCCTAGCCTCGCAATTTTGACAGCCGAGAGCAGAAAACGACAGTCCCGAAGCCATGCTCATCGGCGCTTACCGACTCCACCGCTCTGCTTTGTTGCATCGACCTCCAGTCTCTCACGAAGCGTGAGTACTGTAGGAGTGAGATCTTGAGCCAAAAGGTCACCCCGGCACTTCCGTGGGAGAGAGGCGCGGCCTTGCTGCACGAGTGCGCGATTCCCATGGAGTTTGAAAATGGCCGACGATTGGCGGAAAACACAGGCTTTGCTGCTGCGACCTGTCAAAGGCGCTGCCAGGAGGAAGAGAGAGAGACTGAAGAGGTGCAAGGTGAGCGCATTCTTGTCGCAGTCGCAGTCGGGCCTGACCCTGGCTCGCCACCGCCACCATTGTCTTGGCCAACGCTCGCTTGTCTACGCAGATCCGCCAAGTCAGCTCCCAGAGGTGCCGGCCGGCCGCACCACGTCGAAGTGCGTCTGGTGATGGGCGGGAGAGAAAATCCGGTCGTCGGAGCTCAGAACTCGCTCGACGCGCTTCCAAGATCTGGGCAGCCGAGCAGCACTCCACCCAACACGTTGCCGGTCTGTCTCTCGGCAAGACGACGTGAACTGTCTCACCCTTGATCATCGGCGGCTGTCTGAGCGACGCTCGAGATCCACTTTGTGCGGGCCAATGATGAGGACCCTTTCCGCAACTGTGCACGTTTGCAGTGGATTGCCTCGACACCATCCTAGCTTCGAACGAGCGCAAGATGCACGAACAGGCAGAGAAGAAGGGTGTGACGGCTTGAGCTGCCGCGACAGATGCGATGCACATGCAGCCGCACGCACATGTGCTGTTTGGAAAAATACGAACGTGCCCGACTGCATGCCAATATCACATCATGCGCGGGCAATGCTGAGCAATGCTTCCTACCAACAGCACTCTGTACGCTGATCAAGACGCTTCTTGAGCCGGCAGAGCGAGACGCTTTCCGCTTGTGATGAGCACATCTAGACTCTACTCTGTGCCGCTGCGATCCTGATCCAGCTCGGCGGCGACGATCAGCAAGCGGAGTGTAGCCGAGAGGGCAGCGTTTGGATTTTTCGAGATTCCGATCCGGGTCGCATCTTTCTTTGCAGATGGGCACGGGAAGCAGTCCGTGTGTGCCACTGCAACTCCACACAACTCCACCCTCGCTCTCTCTCCGCAAAATCACAACACAAGCAGCTCCACCATCGACTTACTGTAGGCCCGCTTTTGGATTTCCGAACGGGTCTCGGCTCGAGCGGACGCGCGCGCCCAGCTGACCTCAACCACACTCGCTGCGTGGATCTCACCGCAAACAGCATTCATCCCGCTCGGATGCCTTGGCAATGTCGGAAGCATTCCGCTTTTGCTCGACGGCGCTTCTGCCGCTGCGTGCCTCCGTGTGGATGCGTCGGTGCACAATGACGACGTTGCACATCCCCGTCGGTTCCCCCGCTGTCGTGGTCAGGCTGGAGTTGGACCCTTGGGTTGCCATCCGGAGCTTCCTTGAGACATTGGCCACTGGCGCTTTGAGACATGTGACTTTCCCCCGCCAACGCGCTGCACTGTCAGTATCCAGTGCAGGGCGGGGCATTGCAGGATCAGCGTCGCTTCCACTTCCGTCCAATGCGTCATCTCCCATTCGTGCCTTCTTTCAGACTGGAGGCAGCTAAGAGGCCTTGCTCTGTCGATAGAATGATCGTGTCAGATCGACTGGCATTACACAGTGCAGCGCTTCGAACTTCAGCGTCGATCTATTGGCAGCTACTTGCGACCCTTCTTGGCTCGAGATGAGGACGACGACTTCGACTTGCCGTTGACCTTGGAGATGTCTTGTGCCGAGAGCTTGAGCATGCCGCCCTGGAACTTGCCGATGCCCACACCGATGCCGCGTTGGCGTTTGCGTGTCTCCTTCTTGAGGCCCATCTCGGTGGCGGTGGCCTGGTTGGCGTACGCCTGCTTGAGCGAGGGATGCCACGTTCCCAGCTCCTTGGCCTTCTCGCGCTCTTTGTCGCGACGCTCTCCGGCAGCCTTTCGCATTCCCTGTCGAATCGCCGCGGGTGCCTTGGCGAGCTGCTGACGCTTCAGCTCGTTTTCGCCCCATCCTCGACCGACCGCCTGGCCCTTTCGCTGGGCTTCAGTGGCAGACAGCTCCATGATGCGAGCAATCGTATCGTTGGACGACAGATTCGACTTGCCCTTGGACGTCGTCCCCGTCCCCGGCGCGAACAGGGTGGTGGAAAGCAGCTCGGACAAGAGTCGATCGTTGGCCACCAGCTGCTTCTCTTCCTCCTCCTCGGCCGTGGTGGGCTTGGTCACAGATGTCTGATCCTCGCTCGCGATCTTCTCGGTCTTGGACGACATGAACGCCTTCCAGCCTTTCTTGGCTTCTTTGAGCTCGTCACCATCCGGCCGACTCTCGCCGCCGAACACCACGGTCTCTACGGCGCGAGACTTGGGCACCTTCTTGGCTGTCTTCTTGGAGCCTGTTCCTGCTGCAGCGGCTTCGGAATCTCTTGTTGATGATGGCTTGGCTGAGCCAAACAAGCGATCCATCTCGTCCTGCTCGCGCGCGGATGTTGTCTCTCCAGCGTCCTTGTCTGCGTCAGCCTGCTCGGCTGCGAGACGCTTGCGCTTCTTGCTTGAGAGCTTCTTCTTGCTCGCTGTAGCATTGTCGGCTTCTGTCGAAGTAGAAGTGCTCGCCTGAGGCAATTCGAATGACGAAAGGAAGGCATTGCCAAAAGCCTCGAGCTGCGCGAGCTGGTCAGCCCGTTCGTCGGAACGCATTTCCTGCGCGGCTGACTCCTTGGCCTTAGCCTTGCCGAGTGACTTTGATGTCTTTCCCTTGCTCGCACTCATGGCTGTCTGTACAGCCTCGGTGGCTGAATCTGGTCGCACGGCAGGTCGGGAAGGGGTCGAAGAACGAGTGGAAGAAAAAGCGTCATGCTTTGGCTTTGGCCGAAGCGAAATTTCGCAAGCCAGGGTTTTCCGGGTCCCGAGAACAGGACGGCCGCCGTCTGCTGTGCATTTTTGTTGCCGCATATCTGTGGGGATTCTTCCTGCGCAGAGAAAAAATCCACTCAGCATTGGCCTTTTGACCTTTTTTTTCTCGCGTGAGCAGAGCCAGCCTTTGCTGCTGTGCACAACGCACCTCCACTCGCTGCTGACCCGCTCGGCAGCACCGCAATCACCACCATCACCACCATCACCGATCCTGCACCTGCCTAGGCTTGGACTCCTCAGCTCAGCCGCCTCGACCAGGATGAGTGTTCGTTCCGCCAAGGGTGTGGCCTCCGCCAGCGTGCGCTTGTCCAGGCCACTCTCCACCACATCCAACGCAGCCTCGCTCTCCAAACGTTTGCGTAGCCATTGGCGATCGGCCACTGCTTCCAACTCCGCATCAGCATCGCCAGCTCAGACCGAGTCAACGTCGGCATCGTCTCCATCTGAATCATCGAATCCGTCTCCCCAGCCTTCCACGGCATCAGCGAGCTCTGCGAAAGCACCACCACGCAAGGCGGCATTCCGAGCTCTGCGACATGCATCCAACTCGACGCGCGCCAACGCTCTTAACAAATACATCGCGAGCTATGACAAAGGCAAGGCCAAAGAGCAGGGCGGTGCACAGTCTGCGGCCGACCATTCGGCGTCTATGCTCAAGGAGCTCAACGCGCTTGACGACCTGCTCGACTCGCTCCAGAGCAAGGCGTTCTCCATCTCGCAAAGACTAAAAGCGCTCGAGCTCTCTCGATCATCCAGCAAAGACCAGGTGGAGGAGGCGTGGGGCCCAGATCGTCTTGCTCCGCCAAACACCGAATCGACGTGGTCGGCAGGCCCAGCAGGCCCAGCAGGCTCCGACGCATCATCCAAGCCGAGCGACAAGAAGGCAGGTGAGCCGACGACGCGGCTGTTGTTTGGCGACAGTCTGCTGGCCGAGTCGAGCCTGCGATGGCGCGACAGCAAGGGCAAGACCGTCGAGGGTGTGACGTACAGTGGTCCGTTTGCCGACGAGATCAAGCGTTACACCGAGTCGATCACCGGCTGCGTCACCGCCAACAACGTGCCCGTAGACAAGGTGGCGCCGCTGCGCGAGATGGAGGTAGCCAAACTGGCGCATGGTCTCGACCGCGTGCTCTTCAATCCGGGCGTCTACTGGCTGCGTGACCCGCGCTCGGGCATCTACAACTTCGATCCGCGCATCAAGGACATCCTGGACGTGGACCTGTTCGACTATGCAGCGCTGCCGCCCTACATCACCTCGAGCAAAGACCCCGAGCTGGCCAAGCTCACCAAGCAGCACGCCAAAAAGTACTGCGGCAGCACCAGCTCCATGACGTCGCTGCTGAGCCAGTGCTACTTTCTCATCTCCGGCTGGCGCAATCCGGACACCTCTGGGTTTTCCGCGCCCTTTGCTGGGCTTCCGAGCGGCTTTAGCGTCGGCGCCAAGCTGCCGGCATCGATCCTGCTCAACTACAAGGACGGCTTCTACGCCATTGATGCCGACAAGGCATCGGCGGGCGAGGCGGAGAACAACAACTATGTTCTTACCTCGCTCGGCAAGAGCATGGAAAAGATGCTCACCGCCACGCCGGACGAGTATGCAAAGTACCAGCGCATCAACTCGTGGAAGCTGAGCGAGGAAGAGAGAACCAAGCCCGAGGCGTACCACTATGCGTGTACGGGCAATATGATGATGCGATCCCAGCTGGATTGCCACGACGACCGTCTGCCGCGCAAGACGTTTGACCTCAAGACACGCGCGTCCATCGGCATCCGCAACGACCGCGCCAACTACGTCGAGGGATCGGGCTATCAGATCCGCCGCGCCCAGGGCCTGCTCGAGTCTTTTGAGCGCGAGTACTTTGACATGGTGCGCGCGGCGTTCTTGAAGTACAACTTCCAGGTGCGCATCGGCCACATGGACGGCATCTTTGTCGCCTACCATACCACCTCGACCATCTTTGGCTTCCAGTACATCTCGGTCGACGAGATGAACGAGCGCCTCTTTGGCAGCCAGGACATGGCGGATCAGGCGTTCAAGCTGAGCCTCGGCATGATGGAGGCCGTACTGGATGCGGCTACCAGCATGTTCCCCGAGAAGACGCTCAAGATCACCATCGAGGCAAAGGATAAGTCGGACACAGGCATGGTGGTGTATGTCGAACCTGCCGATCAAGCTGCTGCTACGGAATCGAACGCAGCCCCACAACCTGCCGCAGAGGAAGGTGCCAAGGTCGAGGGTGGGGGTAGGAGCATTGTACAGCTCGACATCACCGTGGATCGGTACCTTGACGGTGGGCTTGTGTTGGGACCCGTCGACTTTTCCTTCCTGCCCGGACGTCGAATTGACCCCATGAACGAGGACGAGATTGAGCGTCGACTGCGTCAGTCTCTTCCCGCTGTTCGGTGGGAGGTGGACTACCGTATCTCGCCGCGTTCGGACCTTACCGAGGCCAAGATCCGCGCGAATCTTCAGGCTGTTCGAGACCGACAAGCGAGCTTGGGTTCTTTGATCCTGCCGAATGTCGAGGCGCTCAACGAGCGCGAGCAGTTCCGCACCACAGAGCTGTCCAAAAATCCGGAGGCTCTGCGGAGGTTCTTGGAAGAACGTGCATCGGGCGTGGCGGCGGGTATGCCCCTTGCGCCGGGTCAGCGCTCGGCTGAAGCTACATCTACATCCAACGAGGCTGCACCGCAAGATGCTTTGGTGGCAGCAGATAAGAGCCCGAGCCCGCGTAGGAAACAGGCCGAGACGAGGTTCATCCGCATGCGCAACATCCGCACCCTGCGTCTGCGCGAACTCGCCAAACTAGGCGCCAAGGACGCCGTCCACCAAAAGTCAACCGACAAACACATCCTCTATCAACCCCGATCCTAGAAGCCGTCATACATCGCACCTCCTCGCAATCTCATTACCCTTGCATCATCACATAGAAGTCACAACGCACACACAGCCACTCGGAATCGACGGAAATGCACGTGTTTGGTTTGTATTGTTTTCCCCCCGTCTCTGCGCGGCGCAGCGCCTTGAGAACGGTGGGTTGTATGAGTTACAAAATCTCCTGCTGTGCTCGACGTTCGAACACAGACTGGAAATTTGGGTGGGGGGAAAAGGGGGGTCGGAGCGCATAGCAACAGGCGCTTTTTTGGGTCTGGTCAAATCAAAAGGGGGTAAAGGAGAGGGAGAGAGAGAGAAGGATGAATGCACATATGCTAGGGACGATGCAAACAGCCTGAGAGGTTCCGACACGAGAGAAGTGTGGTGTGGATGCGAGAATAGGGGGAAGTGGTGCAAAGATCTGGGCCTGAAAAAGACGTGCCTGTACGGATTGCAGAGTATCGAGATTGAGACCACGGAGGAAAGACGAGTGGGATGGCGACGATCGACCAGACCCAAGAGCCAGCCGCTATCCTTCGTCGATCATTGGGTCGTCAACCTAGAAATCGCTGCATTCCATGCTGAACCTTTGCCGGAGGGGTATGAGAGGCGCATGCAGCCCGCCAATTTAGAACTTGAGGGCGTGGGGCTTCTCACCCTTGGAGAGGGAGAAGGTGGCGGCAAGGTACTTGGCCATGGTGGGGCCAGCCTTCTTGACGGCAGCGATGACGGCCTTGTCGAGCGACTTCTGGTCGGCGACCTTGGACTCGGGGTGAGCCTGCTTGTTGGCGGGGTCGGCGAAGAAGGCGGCCTCGGGCTTGGTCTTGGCGGCCTTGTCCTTCTTGAAGTAGGCGTCGTTGATCTTGTCGTCGACCTTGACGTCCGAGATGTCGATCTTGGTCGAGGTGGCGATCACGTAGGCCTGGTTGACGCGGCGGATGGGGACACCGTTCACCTTGAAGGGGCCGGTGACGAGCAGGAGACCGGAGTCGAGCTGCTTGAGGAACACGACGCGCTTGCCGCGGAAGCGGCCGGCGAGGAGGATGAGGACGGAACCGGGGGTGATGTTGGACTTGAGCTTGGTGGGCTTGTTGACCTTGCGGTTGGCCTTGGGGGTGTAGGCGTCAACCGAGGGGTAGAAGCGGGGGGCCTTCTGGGTGGGGACGAGGCGCTTGCCGCCGTTCTTGGCGCCCTTGACGGGGACCTCCTTGTGGGCGGGGGTCTCCTCCTCCTTCTTAGCGGCGCCCTTGCGCTGCTGGAACTTGTAGCCACCCTTCTTCTGGTAGGCCTTGGTGCGGCCGAGGCGAGCCACGTTAGGGGCGATCTGGCTGTTTCGGGCCATTTTGTCGGAATGTATGCTGGTGGTGGTTGGAAAGGAAGCAGAGGAAGTGAATGGACGTGTCAGATGCGGCTGGCTCTACGATTCGAAATTTGGCTGCAGGCACTCGCGACTCCATCCCATCGTACAAAAGTCGGACGAAGAACATAGTCGAGGGATCTGCAACACAGTGACTGTGCGGCTCTGTTGGCCAGGTTGAGACTGCCGTCGATGTGGTGATGCTCGGATGCGGCTGTAACTGCGGATTCTGTGCTGATCCGCAAAAGATGTGATGCATGTATCTCCGTGTCCACCATTGCATGATCGCCTCGTCTGACCACGTCATACAGATTAGACCATGCCATCGTGATCCGATGTGCGAAACTCCTAGTCTTCTGCATCCATCCTGCGAATGTGGAGATCCAACCTGTCCGCCACCACTGATCTGCTGCTGCTCGATGATGGTCCACGACGTCTTCTGTCTATCCTACTGCTGTCATACGTGCTCTGCTGCTGCCGACGTGTGCTGATGCTATCATCCAACGATTGTCGTGGGTCCTCGTCATCACTGCTATGAACGATGTCGCGAGTCGTGATGGGCTCCAAATGCGTGTGCGAGAGTGCGTGCGTGCGTGCGATGGCTTACTGATGTGTCGGATGCGTCGATGATGTCGAATGGGATGGAGATGCGAGAGTGTGTGCCCGTCACTATCGACTTACCTTTTCTTGATGGCTTGGAGAAAGGAAACAGTGACGGAGGAGCAAGCACGAATGTCAAGGTGCGGCTCGCTGCGCTGGGCTCGGCGGATCGGCTCGGTGGCTCGCAATCGAATTGGGTGTGTGGGCGCAGCTGCGTGCGTGCGGTTCCGACTCTGCCCACCACCACCGCTCAGCTGTGGAGTTGGCGGGCTCACCAACCTTGGCCAAATCTGACGGCCTGCACCTGCCTGGCTGGGGAGGGGTGGCACGTGACGTAAATTCCGCACTGCAGAAAGCTCGGCCGAGGTTGCAACATTTTTGCAAATTGAATTTGTATCGGATCGGCTTGAACGAACAGCTCTTTCATCGGGAACAGATTCGAATTTGTATAATTTTGTTCGATCTCACATCTCGACTCAAATTGTACGCGCGCGATGCACGGACGACCTCAGCGGTGCCTCAAGCGAGTGGGCTTCCATGCATGAATTCGAGCGAAGCCAGGCGCAGAACGACGTGCATGGGGGATGGTGTGCTTCGCCGCCGATGTTGGGCAGCAGCCGAGTTCGGTCCGAGATGGACCTCCGCCATGCCCGACAGCCTCAGAAGTCCGACGCTCGCTCGCCAAGTCGAACAGCGCGCAGAAGCCCTGCCGTTATCGGCCATCCTGATCAGCATCTGCGACCTTTGCCCGTCAATCGTCGCGATCTCCGACTTTTGCACCGGGGACGAGCCACCCAAAGACCGTACTTCTTGCCGCTCGCACCGCTGTACCGCGTTGTGTCGACTCGAACAGACGCACAGAAGATGTCCCCCGGCGGCTCACTTTGAATTTGAGCTCCTCTCCTCGCACCGCACTTTTCCGAGGTCCCACCGTGCTGCCTTTCTGCCTCCCTGCCTCCCTGCCTCCCTGCCAAGTTAAGCAGCCACAGATCCCCACCGACATTGCCGAGATGAAGACAAAACGTGGGAACCTCTGCCTCTTGGCCGGCATGCGGATCTTTCCGCTGCTGCAGCCCAAGACTCGTCGGGCCTACCGATGGCAGCTCAGTCCCCACCGACAATCTGAATCGCCCTAGCCGACACTCTTTCGGCTCTGCCGCCGTGAGAAAGCCGTGATGGATGCGCTTGATTGATGGGTGGTGCCGAATGTGACTCGACGTGGGCGGCTGAGGGTTGGGACTTGGGACTGCCGAGCCGATGCGCGCAAGTGGAACGCTGACCGAGCTTCATCGGCAAAGGGGTGGCAACGGGTCTTGACTCTTGCGCGCGCGTCTCTGCTCTCTGGATGCATGGCCGAGGCTGTCCTCTTGCGCGCACGGACACGCTGCCGTTGAAACCGCCGAAGTGTGGGTCTGGTTCGGACGCTCTGCGAAGAAGAGGTGGACCGTGCTCTGCCCCCAACAGTGTGCAGCCCTTCTGCATCGCAGCATCGAGCATCGAGCATCGAGCAAAGCCTTCGAGGCTTCACGGGCGCTTCTGCCGGGCAGCTCGGCCTGTCAGCAATGCCACAGCAGCATCGAGCATGGCCGCTCTTGTTGCCGGGCTTCTCGCTGAGCGTGGGAGATGGCCAAGCCTCCCATATAAAGGCGGCTGCTGGTACCTTCTTCGCCGTCGCAAAGGCACTGACTCCAACACTGACAGCTACTGATCCAGCATGACGCCTCCTACTGCCTCGTTCGCACACCCGTCCGCGCCGGCTTCGCTCGACACCAAGCCCAGCAAGGGCACCTTTGACCTT
This sequence comes from Moesziomyces sp. F5C1, assembly GCA_003004715.1. NCBI lineage: Eukaryota > Fungi > Basidiomycota > Ustilaginomycetes > Ustilaginales > Ustilaginaceae > Moesziomyces > Moesziomyces sp. F5C1. The sequence goes on along the minus strand of NXFR01000001.1, from coordinate 1,435,428 downwards.
GCTGCCAAGCGCGCAGTGCAGCATGTTGCCATCGCGCCCGGTGCCGAGCCCATCGAGGACTTTTCGGGCCACTACCGATTCGCCGAGATCAAGGAGTCGCACACGTCGCGCGCCATGACCTCGCGCTACATGACCGATATGATGGATGCTGCCGTTTCGGACGTTGTCATCATCGGTGCTGGTTCCGCTGGTCTTACCTGCGCCTACACTCTCGCCAAACAGCGTCCCGACCTGCGCATTACCATCCTGGAAGCCTCCGTTGCGCCCGGAGGTGGCGCGTGGCTGGGGGGTCAGTTGATGAGCGCAATGGTCATCCGTAAACCTGCGCACAATCTGCTCGTCGAGATCGGCGTACCGTTTGACGACGAGGGTGCATACGTCGTCGTCAAGCACGCCGCACTCTTCACCAGCACGCTCATGAGCAAGCTGCTCGCTATGGAGAACGTCAAGCTCTTCAATGCGACGTGCTGCGAGGACCTCATCATCAAGAAGGACGCTCAGGGCACGCAGCGCGTCAACGGCGTCGTGACCAACTGGACGCTGGTGACTATGGCACACGGTCTTCAGTCCTGCATGGACCCCCAGAGTAAGTTGAGCTCGCAATCGTTTTGAGGAGAAATGCATGCTGACAGATGACGCGTCGCTAGCCATCACCGCCCCCGTCGTTATCGGCGCCTGTGGTCACGATGGCCCCTTTGGCGCATTCAGCGTGAAGCGTCTGAGCTCGGCGGGCCTCATTAAGCTGGGAGACATGCGTCCCATGGACATGAACAAGTCCGAAGGTCAGTCACCATCATCCCCTTTCCCCCCCTCATCCACTTCACAAAGCGTTCATGCTCACATCGCCTTTTCCTTTTTCTTTTTCTTTTTCTTTTTTCTGTGCTGCATTTTTTGGGGGTTTTGGGGCGAGACAGGTCTGATTGTCAACAACACGCGCGAGGTGTTCCCCGGCCTCATCGTGAGCGGCATGGAGCTGTCGGAGCACGACGGCCATCCGCGCATGGGCGCCTCGTTCGGCGGCATGATCGGCTCCGGCCAGAAAGCCGCGTACGAAGCCATGGCGCTCTTTGACAAGCTCAACGTGCTCGACGGCGAAGTCATCTCCACCAAGCACTAAACCCACCCTCGCCACTCTGGCTCCGAAACGATCACACGTTTCTCTTGCAATGAATGCTTCAATGAATGCTTTTTGGATTAAGATTTGCATGCGCTGTGCATGCCTAGCCTCCGCGCGAGCGCACGATGAATGCCTCGAGGTACTTTTTAAACGGCTTGGGCTCTAGCGTCTTGAGGTTCTGGGCAAAGTCGGCCGCCATCTCGGGCGGGCAATGGATGCCCGGAAAGTAGACCTGTGTCAGATACTCGACAGCCTCGTCACCCCTCTTGGCAACGATGGTCTTGGCGAGCGTGGCGATTTCGCCAAGCACGATCTGCGCCTGGGCGTCGCGAAAGTCAAACGTGTCCTTGCTGGGTGCCTCAAAGATGAGCCCGATCAGCGTCTCGTAGATAAACCGCTCGAATCCAGGCAGCCCTGCCCCAGCACCATTAGCTGCACCACTTGACCCGCCCCAGGCCGCAACCAGCCTGTGCAAAATGCTGAAAGCCGTGCGCTGACACGCAGCATCCGAGTGGGTCGAGTAGAATACAACGCTCTGCAACAGCGTTTCCAGCTGAGCCGCGTTCTTCTCCGACACAAACACGCCCTCCATGCCCGACTGCACCATGCTCGACAGCAGGTTCATGTACGCCTTTTGGAGCTCCGACTTGTGCACCGCATCGTCCGTACCCGTGACGCCCTGGTTGAGGAAGAAAAAGATGCGCTCCACCAGCATGAGGAACAGCTGATCCACAATCGGCTTGACGTCGTCCTTGTACTTGTTGACCACGAGCGACAAAAAGTTGACAAAGTCCACCAGCTCCTGCGACGTCACCTCGCTCAGCAGCGCATCGATGAGCCCGGGGATGTACGGCAGCACCGCCTTGCCGCACGTCGAGACCATCCTTGCAAATGCACCCCTCGCCGCCTCCCGAACCACCGCGAAGCTGTTCATCGCACCGATGCTCAATAGCACCTGCTCGGTGATCGCCTTGAACACGCCCACCCACTGCGGCTCGGGCTGAGCGCTGTTCGGATTGACATCCGGGAAGCCCTTGGACAAGCTGCTGAGCGCCAGCATGAGGTGATGCACCTGCAACACCGACGTCAGATCCTGCGCATTGCGCTGGAACGCCTGCACCGCCTGACGCATCTGCTCGCTCAGCGGCTCCGAGATCGCCTTGAGCAGCACCAACTGCTCCTGGGGCGCCGTATTGAGCAGCGAGATCAAGATGCCGCTCGTCTCAAACAGGTACAGCTGGCTGTCAAAGTAGCCTGCATGGCCCGTCGCCTTCTCCAGCGGGTCCTCGTCGGGCGCCACTTCCGGCAGCTCGGCGCGCACCACCAGCAAGTCCTGCAGCCCCTGCAGCAGCCTCTGCACATAGTCGAGCGGCACGGCCGCCACGGCACGCAGGTCGCGCACAAAGCGGTAGAGCAGGTAGTTGACGCGCTTGCGCACACCCAGCTTCTCGTGATGCACGCCGCGCCAGTCCAGGAACGCCGGCAGCGCATCCGAGACGCACGCGCTGCGCGCCGCAAAGAAGTTCGAGTAGCGCACGAGGCACTCGAAGAACTGCAGCTGCACGGCCGGGTGCGGGAAGCTCGACACGTTGGACTGCACCAGCTTCTGCACCATCTCGCCCAGATCGCTGAGCGGCAAGGCTGCCAGCGCCTCGTTGCCCAACTTGGGCGCGCGGCCCTTGGAGCCCGCCTCGGGGCTCTGGACAAACATGGCTGGCGAGAGACCCACCTTGGGCGCGGCGATGGCGGTGGTCATGACGTCGCCGTAAAAGGTGATGACGTAGAGCGCGAGCTCGATCTGCTGCCACGAGAGCTGTGCACCGGTGCCTGCCGCACTCGCTTCGAAAGAGGCAAAGGTGGACAGCACGAGCTGCGCGACGCTGGTCGAGAACAGCTTGTCGTCGATGGCGGCGATCGCGCCCACGATGGTTTGGAGGTTGCGGCGCATGTCGAGAAACTTTGCATCGTCCTCGTCCTCCTCTTCGTCGTCGTCGTCGGCCGCGCCAAAGCTGCTGGCGGGCCACTCTGCGTCGTCGTCGAACTTCATCTTCTGCAGTGCGACGCCGATGAGGCTGGAGAGGAACTCGGCGCGCGGGCCGGTGAGTTCCGCACCGCGCCTTCGCGCCTTCTTATACATGGCGAGGATCATGTTGACACCCGAGAACATCTGTTCGGAGGCATCGTCGTACTCGTCCGAGAGGAAGGCGAGCACGAGCGGGAGCACCGAGTTGAGCAGCGCTTCCGCCGCGAGCTTGGTGGCCTCCTCGGCGGCGCTCTCCTCGAGGATCTTGGACATCTCGAGCACGAGTCCATTGGTGAGCCGCGCGAGGTGCTCGCGGAACTCGATGTTGGAGTCGCTCCGGTCGCTCTGGCCGTTCTGAGCCGCTTGACCGGTGCGTGTCTGCGACTCGAGCGGCGTGATGACCTGGGGCAGGTTGAGCGCCTGTGCCAGGCTGAGCTTGTCGGCGGGCTTCATGCCCTTGCTGACGATGCCGTGCAATGCGTCTGCGGCGGCGGTGCGCAGTTTTGGGATGGGGTGATGTAGGACATTGAAGAGCAGAGAGACGGTCTCGTTGGACACGACGAGATTGATGTCGATCCACGAGACGTAGTCCTCGACGATCTTGGTGGCGGCGGCGGTGAGGTCGACGGCGCTCGCAAAGGACAGGCTTCGGACGCCCGCGGCAGTGGTGGGATCGGAGGCGTTCTCGCCGAGGTTGACGCGGTTGAAGCCCTCCTCGACGACACGCCAGACAGACTCTGCGATGTTGGCGGCATGGTTGGCACGGATCTCGTCACGAATGACGGCGTCGCGCTGGAGACGCTCCTTGGATCGGACGGCACGCAGCGTGACATCGGAGCCGAGCGTGACCGAGAGGTCGTGGAGCACTCTGAGCACGAGGTCGGTGGTGAGCGGGTTGAGCGGGATGTGAGACGACGAAGCTTGGGAGGGCGATGCGGTGGGGTGTGCGCGGATCATGGACAAGAGCGTAGGGAGGAGTGTGTAGGGTGGTGGCAGGTTGTAGGTCTGGAGCAGCAGCACGGCGAGCACCTGTGCGAACTTGTTCTTGAGGTAAGGCACGGCACCATCGCCATTACCCGAGACATACTCGTTCTGGATGTACTCGATGGCAGACTGCTGGAGCGAAGCTACGGCGGCGGCGGGGTCGGAAGACAGGCTGATGCGGTTTTCGAGAAAGTCGTCGACAAGCATGAGGCCGAACATGCGGGCATTCTGGCTGTACTTTGGCGCATTGTCGGCCGAGTTGCGTGCGGACCAGACGCTCCAGCCGACGCTCCAGCTCTCGTGGGTGATGGTTTTGAGATGTTCGAGGAACTGGAGCGCCTGGGAGGTGACGTCGGGACCTGCACGGGCGAGCGGGTTGGAGGCGATGTCGACCGCCTGGACGAGCTGTTCCTCCATGGCGGCGACGTATGAGCACCGAGACCGAGACTGCTCGGGTGTTCGAATCGATCAAGTGCGTTGGCGAGCTATGCAGACATGTGAGCGTGAGCTGGTGTGAGCGATGCGGCGGTGTGTGTGATTAGAGCGATGCGCGAATAGAGCCGGTCGATGCTGTCTGTGTGGTGATGCAGAGATAGATAGAGAGGAAGCGAATGCGAAGAAGCGAATGCCGAAGACAATGCGAGAGAAAGGAATGAGAGGCAGGCGGGTGTAGGTGTGTGTGTGTGTGTAGGTGAATGTTGAGATTGTTGGTTGGTGTTGGTGTGGAAGACGGCGTTGGGTCGACTGAGCTTGTTGGCCATCGTGTGTCCACGTCCACACGCACCCCCACCGGCCAAAAGCGAGGCTCAACCACCGCTGTGATCACAGCCCGTAAGAATTTTGGCTTCCTTTTTCTGTTTTTTTCTTTCTTCGCCACGAGATCAACAGAAGAGCCGCTCCACACTCGTCCAGAGCCGTGCGAGAACGACGCGCCGAGGCAGTCCATGTTAGGCCTGCAAGGCCCTTTCCTGCTGTCGCCAGCTGTCAAGCTTCGCCGGAGGCCCTTCTCATCCTTCCGACATGAACCACGAGTCGCAGCCCCATGCACCTCAGAGACCATTATGTACTGTGTATGAGATCGTTTGCAAATTTGAACATGCTGAAGGAATCAGCGTCGTGCTAGGATCGCCCATCGTCGCCCTTGAGCACGGTTCATCTCTTCGAGGGCATAGACATCGTCGGCCGCGTTCCAATCCCCGTACTTTCCGTGATTGCCCGTCTTGTGCAAAATCACAATGTATCCAAGGCCCGACCTCCCCGTATGTCTCTCGTTCGTGATCCGACGGTCCGGCTCTAGCTTGCTGCGTTCCGTGAGCGCCGTCTTGCGCATAATGGTGATCATCCAGCCCAGGTTGGCCACAAACAGCACCACTAGGCTGATCTGCAAAATCAGCAGGTCGCTCGCAAAGAGCCAGATCGTAGTGCGCGGCCTCGTGTCGGTATAGATCAGCGGATACGTCGCCCGGAATCGGCTCGGGCCGCACAACGACCTGTACAGGCTGTAGTTGTCGCCATCGCCCAGGCATGCGTCGTCGCGCACAAACTTGCCGACGTCCAGCATCGCATCGGCCGCCAGTGAAAACGCAGCGATCTGCAGCAAGCCCACCACAATGAATGTTGCATAGTCCCACCAGAACATGTAGGCGTAGATCGGCAACACCATCCATCCCACCAGCAACGACGACGAGCGTTTCGTCGAAGCGCGAGGTGTAGCGCTTGCGCCAACGGGGCGGAGAGAAAGGTCCGGCACGGGGCGATCCGAGGAAAACAGGCTTCCTACCGCTTCCGAAGTGTGCTCGCTTTCGCTGTCCGAGGGCGAGGCGATAACCTCGATATCGTCGTCTCCCCGGCCGCTCGTGCGAGCATGTCCAACTCGCGACGGTGGTCTCGATTCGTACGCAGGTGGAGCCGAGTCACCATCGGTCATGTGTGGGACGCCCGTAAGGACAGAAGGAGTCCTTGCACCGTTGCGTGCGCTTCTACTGTCGACGCTCGTACGCGGGACAGTGGTGAGAACAGACGGAGTTCCTGTGCCCGGGCGTACGCTTCTGCTGTCAGCACTCGCCCGCCTTGCGAGAGCGCGGTGTTCGTAAGCCGGCGGCATTGTTGAAGGCGTCGACACCGTCGAAGTTGTGTCCGTTTCACCGACCTCGTTGATTGCCGCCAATGTGTCGCTCGTCCATAGACTGTCATCTCGATTGACTTGTGCCGACTGGGCGCGGCGTTTGCTCTTGTTGGTCTTGTTGGGCCTCGGCTTGCGTTCTACCTTCTCGTCAACATCATCTTGATCACCTTGAACAGCCCCTGGGCTGGCGCCCAAACTTCGTCTAGAACGTCTGACCCTGCGTGCGGCTACCGACAAATTGTAGCTGACGCAAAGGATGGTAAGCGTCGCAAAGAAAGCCGGCACCACGGCGATGGCGCTGAAGAAGTACTTGAAGCCGCTGTTCATTTTGGCGGTTTGCGCGTTGATCGAGACGGTCGAAGGCGATGGCATGGGCGAGACGGACACGATCGTACCACCAACTAGCGCCGACATGGAGGACTGGACGTACTCGATCTTGATCAGCGAAAGCGACGACGACGGTGCTGAAGTTGCCGATGTAGCCGAAGAAGGGACGCCGCCGGCTTGTCGAGCCTGCAGAGGCTGAGGCGCCAACGTGGCAGATGCCGCTGTCGGAGCTATCTGGGTGCGTGATGGGCCCAAGTACGACGGCGAAGACGCTTGGGCCTGTAGGAGAGCGTCACGCGCAGCGAGGCCTGCAGAAGGCGACGCTGTAGCTGCAGCTGGTGGTAGCGATGATGTCGACTGAGGCGAAAGATACGTGTAGTACGTGACGTAGTAGGTCGGTACGCTCACATCGTCGTACCTGTCGGTGGTTGCGCGATAGCCTCGAACGGTTGGCGGATACGGCGTGGTCGAGTAGAGTGAAAAGACGATCTTTGCCTGTCCGTCGGAGGCGATCGATGTGCAGTCGAAACCGACCCTTGTGCCTCTGTCCCAATCGTATGGTGTGCACGAGGCAGATTCGACGCTGCCATCACCACCAGATGAGATGGCCGGCACAGCGGTCGCCGCCGCATCTCTGTTCCAGGCAAAGATGACACGTGGAAGCGGCTGGACGTCAAAGGTCTGGTAGAAGTTAGACGGCGGTCGCTGGGCGTAGATGATCGTGATGACGGCCGAGGCCATCAAGAGCAGGTAGAAGAAGTAGTAGAAGAACAGGTTGACGGCGGTCTCTTTCGGTGCGGAAGTGATGTGACGGCTGACTGTCCTGGTGTCGATTTGAGGCTCGGGGTCCACAACGGACCCTCCTGTTCGTGTTCGTGCTGGGTTGACGTGGACGGTAAGGTCGCGTCGGCGACTTCGTCCGAAGAGTCCTCCCGGCATCTCGTTGATGCTCCTCCTCGGTCTAGTCCGGTGGTGCTCTTATTAATACAATACGATGCGAAGCGCTGCCTAGTCGGAGGATCGAGCGCTTTGTCGACGCGAGGAAGGTCGAGTGTCGGAGGAGGCTTCGCTGATCCTGAGCTGTTACGGAGCCGCGGGGGTGGGGGGCGGAGGGGCTTGTTGCGGATCGGCGGAGCCAAGGATGCCTGTCTATATAAGCGAACGACGTCCGTCTAGCAGAGCGGCGAGAATACCCGATGTCACGATGTCATGGCGTTGGCTCGTGAAGCTCTTGTTCCTTGGTTTCTGTGCGTCTCGCCTATGTCAACGTGGACAGGAAAGCTGCGGAAGATGAAAGAGGAGAGGTGTGGCGGTCGGGTTCGGGTGATCTAGGGCACAGGGATTGGTGGAGGTCAAGCTCTCGGTTGGAGCGCAAGCGAGCTGACCGACCGAGCGTGGTGTGAGCCCTAGCCGCGGTGGCACAGCGAGCCAGTGTGAGGCCGCGGCATCGGCGGCTCGGCTCGCCTAACCCTCTAGCCACGCCGTGGCATCGCTGGGGAGGGAGCTCGCACGACGTCGAGAAAGGCAAGGGCGGGGTGGCGCAAGGCGGCAAAATCAAAGCCGCGGAACGGGGGCGGGAGGCGAGCACCGCGAGAGACACCGGCGACACTGAGCCTTGCACTGGAGATAGACTGCAATGCATCTACATCATCACGGTCGAAAGCACCTCGACTGTGATAACGATTGCAAATGAGAGAGGCAGGCGAAGGCGAGCGCATGAATCGGCGGGGCAAAAGCGATGCAACCGTTCGACGGGCTTGCAGGTATGGGAAAGGACATGGTCCCAATGTCACAGACTGCCCGTGCGCACATGTGTAACAAGGCCCGGCGGACAGCAGGACGGACAAGGGCGGATTTGCTGCCAATTTGAATGGCGCTGCTGTCTCTTGGCGCTTTGTGCAGAACGGAACATGGGATGCAGGCGCTTTTTGAGTTGTGCAGCGTCGGATGTGACTCGCGAGCGAAGCGAAAGCACGCGAAGGCGCCTCGCCCACGCTGATGTCGTCACTCACGCCAGGCCCATATTTCGCCAAGTTGGTTTGGGACAGATAAGCGCACGACTTCAAACGCTGCGGATGGAAAGGGTCTGCTTGCTTGGCATGGTCCGGCAAAGTCGTGCGCAGGGTAGGCGGCGTGATTTGAATGTATCGCACACGTGCACACAGTGGCGCTTGGCCGGCAAGACCCGCAGAATCAGGTACGACCAGCGACAGCTCAGTTCGACCAGGGTCTGACCCTATTCTCGAAGCCGTCCCGTGCCCGCTTCGATGCTAAATTCGCTTCTTTATATGGACGCTGAGCACGACCTCTCGGGAGCCGAAGGAGGTTCAAGACTCACCTCGTCTGGAGTGCGACCGCAGGTCCTCTTTTGCACACTAATCACTTTGGAGGAGCCGAAGCGGACTGATACGAGGTTTAGCCGGCTTGGACCGAAGCTCAAACAGGCTCGACAGTCTCGACAGGCTTTAACTCAGCCAGCTAACAGCGCTTGAGGCTCATTCGGCAGTTCCGAACACCAGAGTCAAATCTTACAAGCTCCGAGGAGGCATTCGGAGGTTCTGCCTAGCTGTCGTAATGGGTCAACGAGGCTGGAAGGGTTGAAGCAAGCGCGGATGTCATAGGCGACCCGATTTGGCTTTCGACGGAGCCCATCGAAACCGATCGACGCACGATCGCACAATGGGCGCGCGGTCCCGCTCGGCAGAGCGTGTTCTTTTTCTGGGGTCGACAGCTCAGGGTCCGCGTCGATCGATCCACGAGCATCGGGTAGACGGGTCTAGAATCCAACTTGGCGCGGTCCCTCCACTTGGCCGAGTGTTGCAGCGCCGGACTGACTCAACACATGCAGCCGTTCATGCACGCACAATGATGATGACGACGGACGGCAGGTGCGACATTTTGTGCTTGGCTTCGGTGGATGGATGAATGGCCGAAGCCGGCTGCTCGGCGAAGCCTTGGATGGAAAAGGCTGTGCGGTGCGAATGCGGAAAGGGGGCAGGGGCCAAGCCACACTCTGGACATCGGATGGACTCTGGCTGAGCTGCAATTGGCGATCCCTGGCTCGACGCAGGCGCCCATCTTATCGTCATCCCGAAGCGAGGCACAGCCCAGCAGAGGATGCAAGATCCAGGCGGCATTGCGAGTCAAATTCAAATACTGCGAGTGCGCGTTTTAAGCCAAATAAGTTACGAGCGAGCCAAGCCAGGAGACCACCTGACTGCTTTGCAGGGGGGCCAAGCGACGCGGGGCGCTGCAGTTGCTGGTGACTCCACTTTGGCGGGTATCGAAGTGGGGCGCGCGCGCACGGTTGCGGAGGGACGCGCATGCACGCGCATGCAGCCGGCATCTCACGCGTACACTCGCCCAGTGCTCCCCATCATCGGCCGCCACCCGAACTCGCATCTTCAGCACGCGTCGCCCGGTGAGATAGCCAGGCAGATAGCCAGCCCAAGCGCTCACCTGATCAAGCGTTTTGGCTCGGCACCTCCGATTCATCGTCTAAGCTCGAGCTACAATAGGAGAGTCGATTGACTCAAGCGTTTCCGCCGCCGACCGGGGCATTCATCGGCGTTGAACGGGCGAGTGACGGGGGGGCGAACCAAGGCTCGATCGAGCAGCTCCGGAGCCTCGGCATGCATCAATCCGCACGATCTCGCTCATCCTTCCAGAAGCGGGGAGACAGGCGGCTCGCCTCAAGCGAGACACGGCGGAGAGGCAATCCCTAGCTCGAGCTCTCGACCAAAGGCTTGGCTGCGAGGGCACCGCCGATGACTGAGTAGCTCGTCCTTTCGACTCATCCGAACGTCCGCTCGACTCGAGACGCTGAGTGTGCTGAGACAGCGTTGTGACGACGAAGCGGCGACAGTGCCAAGTTGCGATGCCGCGATGTTGCGATGTTGGGAGGCGGCGTATCGTCGGATCACGCGAACCGGCTCTGCGACTGCGTGCGACACGAGAGTGGGCGCGCAAGGCGGTCGCAGCAGCACGAAAACCGTTGGGGCAAAGCTCGATGAGGACCAAGCCGAGCCCGACAAGGCGACGCGAAAGGGGGTTGACGCTGACTGACACTGCCGCCCCCTTGAGATCTCGACGCGCCGCTGAGCCACGGGCGGTGCTGAGCAGGAAGGGGGGCGCGCGGTCAAGGGGAGGGGATCAGGGGCCGAGGCGCGAGGCGCCAGGAGCGAGTCGCGCGAACGAGGAGCTGTGACAGTCCAGCAAGACGGGTGGGGTGCCTTGGGTGGGGAGACGCGCCCGCGCTTCGATGTGCTGAGCTGTGCTGAGATGTGCTGAGCCGGCTGAGCTGCAACGGATGCACCGGCACCTGCACAATCTGGCGCCGCGTGTGGCTGCCTGGCTGGCTGGCTGGCTGGATGGCTCGTTCCTGTGCCCAACACTGCGCGCTGCCTGACCGGCTGTTCCGCCATTCTTCGATCTGGGCTTCGCCGCCGCCGCCGCATCCCCCACCGCGTGTGTGGGCCCACACGCGCTTCCGAGTCAGCCGCTGCGATCCGGGCTGAGCAGCCGCCTTCACTTTGAAGGTCGGGCTTTCCGCCCGTCTCGCGGCGCTCCCGTCCAAGGCGACTGTTGCTTTGCATGGCTTTGCCGCCGCTGCTCCTTCCAGCTGCGATCGCCTCTTTCGCCTCACCTGGCGTGATCATCCATTCCGACGCCCCCTTCCTTTTCATTCTTCTCCTACTCGCAGCTTCACGCTTCTCCTCCTTCACCCTTCATCGCCACCCTTCCACCCACCACCGTCACATCCATCGGCTCCATTCCGTTGACTTGCCATCGAAGCCGCCAACTGCATACACCCCAGCCTCGCTCGACGACCCGTCCGGGGCTCCTGCTCTCGATCTCGATCTCACTCTCACTCTCGCTCTCTTCGCGGCCGCATCCGCCACGCAGCCAAGCTTCGAGCTAGTCGACTCGCCCCATCATTATCGCCTGGCCACATCGCCAACTCACATCGCCATGTCCGTCGACACAGAGCCTCGCGCACCGCGCGCCAACACACAGTCCTCGCCGACCTTCCGCCAGACCGGCTTCTCGGTGCCCACCGTCTCGGCGCCGACCACCAATGACATCAATGCCGTCGCAGTCGCGCAACAGGTCCTCTCGCCCAAGATGCGATCGTCCAACTCGAGCCTGAACGCGGCACTCCAAGGAAGGCCCAACGCCCTCTCCAAACCCGCGCTACACGATGACGGCGATTCGGACATGGCAGAGGCCGCCCCCTTGCCCCTCCAGATCCCCGGCTCTGGTGCCAAGCTCGAGCCGGTCGCCATGGGCTCGCAAGTCTCTCGCTCGCCCAACGACGTGCCAACACCTCCGGATGCGCCTTCCCTGGCGCCTCACAAGCCCTCGCACTCGCCCCACACCACATCCGTACGCCTGCCTTCGCTGAGCGCCAGCATGCTCTCGCCACGCTACTCGACTCTCCAGGGCTCGAGCATCTCGAGCGGCCCCACATCCATCACCTCGAGCAACTGGTCGCCTTCCCGAAGCACCGACCCGCATCTCTACTCGATCTCCGCAGGCAGAAAGTACAGCTACGGCAGCTTCAACAAGCCCGCGCTCAGCACCTCGTTCAAGACCTCGGCAATGCGCATGCGCGGCGACGCTGTCGACGACGACGAAGACGAGGAGGATGACAGCTTCGGCAAACCATCCTCCGGATTCGCACGCGGATCCACTGCTGCCACAGACAGGGCAACTGCAGAGCCCGGCATCGAGCTCGACGGCGACGAGGTGTTTGCCTTCTCCAGCCCTTGCTTCGGCCCCAAGGAGCTGCCAGACGACAGCGTCCCGTCTCCGGAACTCCACGAGACCATCCCGCCTTCACACAGCGCTTCCTCCAATCCCAGTGCTATCCTCAGCCCAAGCTGGGCCACCGCCTCGCTTGGCAAGCTCTCGTTGGGCGGAAGCGAACACAAGGGCTCCCCAAGCTCGGCGAGTGCCCGCAGACCTTCGCGCTCCCACAATCACCACAGCGCCGGACCCCTGTCCTCGTCGGCAGACGTTGCGGCTGCGGCCATGAAGCAGAGACGCTACTCGTACAACAAGCACGCGCGTCCCAGCTTTGCCTCGCCCGGCCCCAGCAGCTACACCTACTCTTCCAGCTTCGGCAGGGACCATCCCTACGCGCGCACGCCCACTTCGACCAGCCTCACCTCGTCTCACCGCAAAGAGGCTCGCTCCAGGTCCAGGTCCAGGTACGGCGCCGACGACAGAGGCAGCCGATCCGCCGCCGTCATGGACGACGACGAGACCGACGAGGAGATGCGCATGGACGACGACGATGCTACCGAGGACGAGGCCGACTATGCTTACGGCGGAAACTACAGCGCATCGTACCAAGCTCGCATGCGTCAGAGCCTCGCACACAAGGGTGACCCTACGCTCGGCAGCACCCCTTCGAGCTTCGGCGCCAACCCTTCCCAGGCCAGCCTCGGTCTTACCTTCCAGATGAGCCCAGGCAACCAGTCGATGCTCGCCAAAGGTCACCCGCTCGACGCCAGCCGCTCGCCCGTCATGGCCAACTCCAACATCTCGGTCAGTCTCAGCCGTCAGTACAGCTCAGATCGACACGCAGCCGCGGCGGGTCTGGCTCCGTTGCGTCATCATCCCTACGCCACAAGCCCATCGGCCACGTCTGGTCCGCTGAGCGCGTCCATGGGACTTGCCTACTCTCCCGGCTCCAACGCGCCGGTCAATCGACCTGCGCACAGGAGGGGAAGCAGCCTCGGCAACGGCCTTGCAGCGCCAGCCTATGCTGCTGGCGTGCTCTCGACTTCGCCCAGGTTCGCTAACGGCATGGCAGCGGGCCGAAATGGTGAGCGCGCTGATGAAAGCAATGGCGATCGTCTCAGCCAATCTCCGTACGGTGTCAACTCGGGATCGCCGTACTCCGCCGGCGCTCGTGGGCTCAACGGATACTATGCCGCAGCCACGCAGAACGGCGCTTACAGCCAGTCGCCGCGCTACTCGCAGAGCTTCGGTGCGCGCAAGGAGTCGAGCGGATACGCATCCACGCTGGCGGCGCACTTTGAGAAGCACGAGCGCTCGGACAGCATGGCGAGCGAAGCTACCGAGATCGGCGACCGTTCGGCCGCCTCGAACGCCTCGCAGCAGCGTAGGGCGTCCAGCAAGTCTGGCGGCGCGCGCTCGACGAGCAACACGGGCGCCTCGGGCAACACGGACGAGACGGCGCAGGTGGCGGCGATCCGCGACCGTCTGGGCGGCGCGGCGAGCTGCTCGGCGTTCATCTCGAAGCTGTGGCACCTCATGATCAACCCTCAGCAGTACAGCAAGTACATCCGGTGGGACGAGGCGGGCACCTCGATCATCCTGTCGAGCGAGCCGGACGTGGCCAACGAGTTTGCGTCGGACGTGCTGCCGCGGCTGTTCAAGCACGGCAACAACGCCAGCTTCATCCGCCAGCTCAACCTGTACGGCTTCCAGCGCATCCCGTCTTCGAGGCTGCTGGATGCGGCCGAGATGAAGGTGGCGGCAGCCAAGCGTGCCGAGCTGGGCGGCAGTGGCGGAGGCTCGACGCTCAACACGGCGGTGCAGCTGTACGGCGCACATTCGAGCTTTGCCCATCCGCGCTTCCTAAGGGGTAGGGAGGAGCTGCTGCCTACGATGAAGCCGAGGTCGAGCAAGAAGCCCAAGAAGGCGGCCAACGGCGCGGCTGATGCGACGCCGCGATCGCTCGACGCAGACACGACACTGGGTGGCGACGAGACCGACGAGGAGGACTTTGCCCTTTGAGCCAGGCTCACTTGGCCCCTCGTTCAGCCCTCATACCTTTGAATGCCCCAGTACGGCTTGCGCCTCAGCCCGTCAACTCCATCGGTTCCATGCCCTTCACGTGCGCCCGGTGCACAGTATATCCCTGCTATCTTCTTTTGTCATATCTCCCTGTTTCTGCATTTCGTCCCTTCTTCTCCCTCGTCCTGTCTATCGCTTTTGCATTCGTGTACACCTTTTGTTCGGCTCGGCTAGTGAATGTCAAGTCTCTATTCGCGCATGACTGGACGGTGGTGAGGGGGAAGTTAGGAGAGCGGGGTGATTTGGGCGGCTGCTTTGCGCAGGAGGTCGTGTTTGGAGAGGCTTTTGTTGGCTGGATCCTTGGCGATGGGTTGCCAGATGGTGCCGTGGCGTGGGTTGGCCTTGAGGAATGCGTCTAGGAGTTGGGAGATTTGGTCCTGGTTGGCGAGTTGGGATTCGAAGCGGTACCAGGCGGCCCAGGCGTCTGCGTTGTCTGGGTCGGCGGTGACTGCGCGGTGGAACCACTTTCTTGCCTGGGGGATCTTGCTTTCCAGCGCGAATTGTTGGGCTACCACGGTGAGAACGCGCGAATCGTCGGCGGTCTTTTTGAGGGCATCGGTCATCTTTGTTTTGCGACCGGTGCGAGGTTCAAATGCAACCGCTAGGGCCCAGAGTTCTCCAGAAGCAGGCAGGTCTTGAAGGGCGCGAGAGAGGAGGGTTCGGGCTTGGGAGAGGGAGCCAGCACGGTGTTCGACGGCGATGGATTCGGACCAAATGGCAGAGGAGGGGGCATGCATGCGTGCCTTTTCCAGCAGCGCGCGTGCGCGGATCACCAGACCCGCTTCCTCCTCCAACCGACTCGCTAGAATCCAGAGCGGAATCGAGGCGGGACAGTTGCGTACACCGCGTGCGTAGTATTCGCGTGCATCTCGGATACCTTGTGCAGCATCCGTAGCCACAGTACGTTTGAGTTGACCGCCCATCATGTACAGCTTATCGTGTTTGGGGAACTTGGCCACCGCCGCATCCACCAATTCAAGTGCACGTTGGGGTGAGCCGAAATCGCGCTCGAGCAGGGCGCTTTTCATCCACACGCGTGCAGTACCAACTTCACTGCGAGCTCGCTCGAGCAGCTTACCCGCTGCGACCAGCTGGCCGTTATCCGCTTCGAGCTGGGCTGCAGCGAGCGAGATGCGTTCCGAGCCAATGTTGGCATCAAATGCACGGATGAGCACGCCCCTCGCACCGACCATATCTCCCGCCGCCGACTTTTCGCGCGCATAAAGCAGCCACAACTCCTCGGCTTGCGCACAACTCGCCACCGCTCGTTCCAACAGCGCCTCGACTGCATCGCGTGAGCCGTGGGACTGCTCGAGGGCAACTGCACTGAGCCAGATGGCAGGGCGGTCTGGAAACTCGCGCAGCGTATACGCCAGGATGCTGCGTGCCACCTGAACGCACCCGCGCTCGAGCGCCGACTGCGCCTCTTCCACCCACACCGCCCGACGATCCTGCTCGTCCAAGTCCAGCTCAATGGTCGCCTTGACGATCGCCGCACACGTGAGTGGGCTGCCGTCGTTCTCGACGCTTTCCGCCTCCTGAAACCACTGCTCGCGCGACAGTTGCACACCCGCCTTCTTGAGCGCCTTGACCGCCGCCGCCACCGTCTTGTCCACCTTACCCTCGTCGCCCTCGGTCTCCTCGAGCAGGCGCGCTGCAGCAATCCAGATCTCGTGCGATGTGGGGATCGTCTTGCGCGCCTCGTTGAGCACCTTCTTCGCGTCCGTTGGCGGCGACAACCGCGCCAGCGCCAACCACAGCTCAATGCTCAGCGGCACCGCAGCCACCGCACCGCTCAGCAGGATGCGCGCATCGTCCGGATTCTCCTCGAGATTCACGAGCTCCTTCCACAGCTTGACGCTGTGCGGGATGTATTCGAGCGACTTGCGCAGCACGCGCTTCTTGCTCTCCGGATCCGACTCGAGCTCGACCGCCTTGAGCCAAATGTTCACCGACGTCGAGACGTGCTGGATGGAGCGCGCCAGGATGACCTTGGCATTGTCGGTGGTGTTGAGACGTGCGGCTTCGAGCCAGATATCCTCGGAGCGCGGACAGTGCTCACAGCCCTGGCTGATGATCTTGCGTGCGCTCGACATCTTGCCGGCGACTTCCTCGACACGCGCTGCAGCGATCCAGCCGGGCGCATGGCGCGGGTTGGTCTTGATGACCGAGTCGAGCAGCGTGCGTGCCTTGGCGATGTCGCCGATCTCGGCGTCGGTTTTGATCACGCTCGACGAAAGCTCGGTCAGGTAGCCCTTGGGATCGATCGAAGTCGCCGTGCCCGACAGTGCGCTGCTAGAGGACGACGAGGCCTGATCGAGCTGGTGGCTGAAGATCTTGTTGCGCGCCTCTCCGATTTCAGCGAGCGAAGCGATGCCGTCGGCTGTGTTCATCTGGTCCTGCGAGAGCGCCGACTCGACAGCGTTGCGGTCGCGATTGGCCACGAGGATGGTATCCGAGATGGCGAACGAGCGTGTATTGCGGGCCTCACGCTTGGCGGCTGCCTTGCGCCGCTTGCCCGTCGCACTGCCCGGATCCGCCAGCGCAGCCCACTCGTCCTCGGTGACGCTGCTGAGCCCGCGCTTGAGATCGGCGAACTGCGCCTGCACCTGCGGCTTATCAGCACGCGCACGTTCGCGCTCCTCCCGCTCCCGGGCGTCGCGGAACTTGCGCCTGCGCTGGTCCATCTTTGCGTCGACGGCTTCCCAGATGCGGTCGGCCTCCTCGTCGTCCTTCTCGTACACGGCGCCTGCGAACAGCGCCGTTTCGTTCTCGGGGTCCTGGAAGCGGCCTTCGTCGTCGTCGCCACCGTCATCGTCTGCAGCACCGTCGTCGGCATCGTCGTCGCCTTTCGGTGCGGATGGGCCGCCCGTGGTGGGCGCGGCAGGCAGACGGGCGGGACCAATGTCGGCTCGCGTGGTGAAGCCCGAGGCGCCACGACCCAGACCTGCAACGTAGCCGGCGGGCGCCTGCATCGACAGGAACGCCAGCTTGTTCGGCTTGTCCGCCATGGTGGGCCACTGAGAAAGAGAGCGAAAGTTGGTGATGGTGGAGGAGGATGAGAAGGCTGCGGAGCAAGAAGAAGCGCTTTTGCACCGGCGATACTCCACATCCGCGCCCAGTCTGGAAATTTCGAAGCCACGCTACTCAGGGTCCAATTCGACCAACACACATGTAGGACAGGTTCATGGCGAGCGATTGCATGGCAATGCAGTCATGGCGAGAAGTGAATGCAGGATGCTGGTATAGTACATATGCGATGCTGGTGGGTTCGGTCACGGACACGAGGGCAGGCTCGGAAGCCCCTTGTGCGGCCAATTCATTGATCTTCAATTGGGCCGTCGAGCAGCCGAATACTGTTGCACAGGAGCAAATGGAGGTCAGTCTTATGTCGGTGGTGGACCAAATACCTTCGGCCTGGGCGGCCGTGGGGCTTGCGCTTACAGGAAGCGTGGCGTGGCCAATAGGTTCCTGCCACCGGATCGGAACTCGCGCGGCCATACATCGACCAGAAAGTAATCTGTTGCAGAACCAGCGCAAAGGTCAGCTTAAGGGCCTTCACAGCGAGGCTCTGCGGCGTACTTACACAGATGACCGACAGCGATCCCGCTGATATCGCCCACGACGGCGCGCAGACTGCCATGCAGGAGCCAGCCAAAGATGACCAGGCTCCACGGCAGGTACGGCGCAGTCACGACGAGGAGGCCGAACAAGCTCAGCCGAACGTGCCTGTTGCGCCTTGACCAGATGTAGACGAGCACAAACGCCAGCGGCGATCCGAGAAACGGCTGTGCCGTCAGCGGCGACAATATGAGAAGGCACGTTGCGGCGAAGAGGAGGAGCACCACATATGCCGCCCTTCCGCCGGTACGTCCGCCGAACGAGTTCTCCTCGAGCATGCGCGAGTAGCGCATGAAGAAGAAGAGGTGGAAGATAAAGTCGAGTCCGAGCGGGCCAAAGTAGAGGAACGTTGTGAGCAGGCGCCACACCTGGTACTTGCGAAACACGAGCGCCGGCGTGTAGAAGAGCTGGAATGACGACACGAGGTGCGTGTGTTCCAGCAGCGCCACGCCGAGCGTGAGTGCGGCCCATGCGCCCGTGATGGGCGGGATGGATTCCAGATCCATGGCGGTACCCAGCGTGCACCCCTGCGAGGTTCGTGGTGGTGCGAGTGGTGGTGGTGCCAGTGATGGTGGTCCCAACACCGGCTTCGGCAGTGAAGCGTTCGGACGACGTGGAGGCTGCTTACCCGATTTGAGGCGATGCGATCGGGTTCCGCGGAGGTTGTTCGCGCGATTCGCTGCAAACGAGCGGTAACCGGCACACGCCAACTTCCGGGCTGAGGGCCAGCTGATGGGGAAAAAAAGCGCCGCTGCCGCACACGGCTCGCCGATAGCCGAACGGAGCTTTCTCTCCACATTTTGAAGCGGCCCTGCTCGAAGCAGTCTGGACCGTGTGGCACCCCTTGAAGCTCATCCCGCGTCCGCAGTCCGCAACCTTGACTTGCCTCTTGATCACCATCATCCAGTGGAATCAAGCGAAAGACACACCTGCGCCGTATATTCCCACCATGTCGGCCACTGTAAACCCGTTCAACCTCAGGAAGCAGCTCGCCTTCTACGGCGCCTACCATACCGACCCGGTCAACGTGGGCATCCACATCCTCGGCGTGCCCAGCATCATCTTGTAAGTGAACATCCAGCGCACTTGCATGTCGCCGGTCCATTTCAAGCTATTGCGCACGATGCTGACTTGTAGGCTCGAATTTGGACGCAATAGTGCAACTTCGGCACTGCTTGCCAAGCAGGGCACCATCTTCCCGTACGTGCAGGACCACTTCCCACTGGCAGCCGCATACCTCTCGCAGGCGGGCTCGCAGATCGCTGCAGTGCTGCCCGCCAAGGCGTTTGAGTATGCGGAGCTCAACCTTGCCGCCGTCTTCATGGGCAGCTACTGGCTGTACTACAGCGTGCTCGACACCACCGCTGCGCTGCTGCTCGCGCCTATCTGGTACGCGCTGTGGTACGGATCCACGGTGCTCGCACGTACGCACCCGGACGCCACCAAGATCGCCATCGGCATCAAGGCGTTCGGCTGGATCAGCCAGTTCTACGGACACGGCGTGCACGAGGGCCGTGCGCCGGCACTGCTCGACAACCTGCTGGGTGCAGTGGTGCTTGCGCCGTTCTTTGTGTTTTTGGAGGTCATCTTCCACTTTGGATACCGCCCGCAGCTTCAGAAGGAGCTTAAGAACGACGTGGGCGTGCTCGTCACCAGATTCCGCACCGAAAAGGCAAAGGCCAAGAGGGGAAAGGCCAACTGAGCGGTCTTCTCGGCGTCGAGGCTGGCGCGGTATTCCTCTTGTCGCCGGAGGAGAGCCGCCACAGTGTTCCGTTCGGACTCATTGATACCTGTATTCAGTAGCGTCACTCCATGAGTCGACGTTTGGAGCGACTGTAAATGTAACGTCCTGATGCCTCCGTGAACCCTGACTCAGTTTCGCAAGGAGATCCGATAGTGCGGCTTCGGCTTCGGCTCAGACCGATGATCGTGGGAAGATAGCGCAATGATCCCTCGACGGAGGAATGATGTCGACACGGATAGTGCATAAGCTCCCGCTGAGGTTGAGTGAGGGAGCGGAAGCTTCTTTTTCCCAGGTGCAGCATTTATGCAGGTGCAGCGAGGGTGGGACTTCGCCGCGTGGGCAGGCACAGGCGAGAATTGTGTTACTTTCAAATCTCGAGTAGCTTTCTTCCGTTGCCGTTCTCTCCTCCCCTCCTCCTGCCAACCCCTCCTCCTGCCAACCCCTCCTCCTGCCAACCCCTCCTCCTGCCAACCCCACTGCGTTGCTCTGAAGGCCCAACGAGCGCTGCTTTGCGCGATTCCCACGGCGTCAGGCTCCTGGCATCGGCCATTCCGACGAGAGCGGCGTCCGACGAGTGAGCTTCGCGCGAGTCAGCAGCATCTCGGCAGGGCCCGACGGCTTTGCTGTGGGAGATCATGGAGCAGTCGAGCGACACTGCGCCGCGACGGCGGAAGTCGCTGAGCCAATCGATCCGCGCGCGGCTGTCCCGGTCCATCTCTCGAGACAGCACATATAAGCACCCGCCGCCGCTGCCTGCTCTGCCCATCTCGCGCGCTCGGTCGGCGGACAGCATCTTTGGCCACCTTTCAAATCCATCCTCTTCTGCACGCATCAGTATGGCGGACCTCGACACGGCGTGGTCCTCGATCGCCCCGCCTGCATTTCCTGTGCCGCTGCAGTATGCAGCATGCTACTGCGAGGAGAACGTGTACATGCTCGTGCAGCATCTTGCCGCCAAGCTCACGCGCGCCAACCGGGCCGCGATCAACATCGCGCAGAGCCACAAGCAGCCCGCGCCGGGACAGGCTTTATTTGTGCCCGTGTGGGACGTGCATGTGCTCTTCATCAGCAATGCGGGCAAGACGGTGCTGCTGTACCAGCAGGCGGCATCGAAGCTGCCCAGCGCCGGATCGCCGGTTATTTGGGACTACCACGTCGTGGCCGCCGTCACTGCACACCTCGTCCCGCTTCATCAGCTCGCAGTGCAGTCGGACGCAGCAATCGCTCGGCCGCCTGCGTTCGCCGATGGGGATGGATGGAGCATGAAGTGGATCTACGATCCAGACTCGCGCATCGCTAGGACCGCGATCAGCGCAGAGGGCGGCGAGCTGCTCAGGCCAATACCGAAGCAAGAGTACGATGACAAGACGTTCCGACCAGGTGACGTCGCAGCGGGCGTGATCCCGCCCCATTTCCAGCCAGCTTTCCGATGCATTGCGGCCAATGACTTTCTTGCAGGCTTCGCAAGCGATCGTGGCCACATGCTTCAGGACGGCCCGGCAGGGAGCGGGGGCAAAGTTTGGGCCGCACCGCCTCCCGCGTGGGATCCTATCGTGGGTGCGAGGGCCGCCAAGTTGGGCGTGTCGAATAACCTCATGCGGTGCTACGTGAATATGGGGGCGTCCGAAGCTGGATTTGGCACCGTCGCGGATGCAAGCACCTGGTTGGGCTGCCAGAGCATCGCCTGCTCTTCACTGGGTGCCACAATCACGGATGCGCTTGCAGTCAAAGCTGCCAGCTCCACCCAGTCAGCCTTGCCAGTGCCGTCAGCGAGGGACTCACGCTGGCTAGCCCCACCACCGACTACACGCCCAGCAGCAGCAAAAGAGCAAGTGAATGGCGAGGCAAGAGGAGGCAGGATCGCGTCGCCGCTCTTTCCGGCCTTTCTACACGCTTCGCAGCAGCACCGCTCCCGTCCTCCACCACCGCCTCCCGCACACTGAACTTCTCAATCATACCCGGCAGTCGCTCCAAACTTTGCGTCTGCTCGCATGTGTATAGTATGAATTTGGCTGAGGTGGTCATCTATGCTGCTGGTTTCTTCTTGCGCTTGACGCTGAGCATGTTAGCTGGTGCCGATGTGGGCTTTGCACCTTCGCCTGCACTTGCGTCTTGCTTTGCCTTTTCCATCTGGGCCTTTGTTGGTGCGACGAGCTCGAAGTCTTGCCAGATGATGCCTTGGCCGATCAAGCCGTCGTCTTTGGGGTCGCCTCCGAAGAGTTGGGCCACGCCACCTTTGCGGCGGACCTCCTTGTCGACCGCCTGGAACCAGGCCGAGGTGAGTTGGCGCGCATGCGTGATCTTGTTCCACTCGCACGTGTCCTTCATGAGCGACTTGAAGACTACATCCCCCAACACCTTGTATGGGATCGACAGTGGCTGACGTTCGGGCGTCTTGGCTGCACAGTCGGAAGGGTGACGCGTAAAGAGGATGACCAGAACACCGACTGCGTTTCCGGCACAGCATTCTTGTCGGAACGCCATACGCTCCCAGAACTCGTCGACGGGCAAGTCGTCCATAAGCTCGCGCTCGCGCATGAGCGCACGCAGCGTAACCAAAGGCACTCCACTTCCACCCCCACCTGTCGACCCACCAGTATCCGTCTCTTCCGTCTTGGCCCGCTTTTCAGGCGCAGAGTTGTCGCCCTCATCATCTGCACTTCGCTTGTTGGATGCTTCGCCGGTGCTGATGTCGAGATGCTTCTCGATGCCGTTTTGCTTTTCCTCCTGCGTCGCACCAGGTGCATGGGACGACTTCTTCTTCCAGCCCGAATGCTCGTGTGCATCGCCCGCCATCTCGTCGAGGAATCGCGTCTTGGGATCGTCCGAAAAGTGCGGCATGAGCGTGGGGACCGTACGCACTCGTCGTGGGTCGTACCCATCGCTACCCGGTTCTTGCACCACCTTGCTGCTCTCGCCCGAGCCGGACACGACGAACGACGAAGTCTGCCAGTGCAGTGGCAACGGTGGCAGATCCTTGTCCGCACACGATGCACCCGCGGCGCTGTACGGATGGCCATACACCCACCCCGCTTGGCTCAGGACACGCTCGGCCCTCCCCGCACTGCCACTGCTGGATGGTGTGGAGTCGGATTCGCGCACGAGCGGTACGAGTGGATGCGACTCGGCCTTGGAGTATCCAGGGATGAGGTAGAACGCCCGTGCGTCGATCTCGCCCTGCACGCCATGTGCCTTGCGCACCGGAGCGTTTTGATCGCGCGTGTGCACGATCACGTCGCTCATCACGGCGCGCCACCACTTGATGAGCGCGCCGTCGGACAGCACCTTCTTGTCCTTATTCTCCGGGCTGGACGGGAACAGGTAGGCTCCCTGACTGCGTGCCAAGATGTGCACCGACACATGCGAGATCCCCGCCTTGCCCTTGCCAGTATCCCAGTGTCGAAACGTCGTAAAGTGCTGCGTGACAGCCGACGACAGCGTGGCGGTGAGCGTGTTTCCAAACACCTTTTTGTCACCCAACACCACCGTCGACAGAGATTCGCGCATGGCGGTCGGAATCGCACTTGGTCCAAACCCGCTCGAGTCGAGTTTCGACACGTACAGCACCGCCGCCCCGCTCTCTGGGATGGTGTAGAGGTACAGCTCCATGGCGAGCACCAACAACGGCGCATCCTCTTCTCCACTGGCTTTGGGGTCCGCTTGTTCAGCGGCTGACTGCTTGGGTATCCAGCTGGCGGTGATGAAAGTCTGTTCTTCAAACGCAGCGATGGATGCGGCGCGTTTGTTGTGCTCGAGGTCGTGCGGGTGGATGTGCGCGAGCGGGTAGAGCGACTTGACCTGGCGCGGGATGGAGAAGAGCGTGTGGCACCTCAGCGTGCCCGCCTCAGCAACGGCAGGCGGCGAAGCCTCGAGCACCGAGCGGATGGTCGAAAGCAGCGAAGCGCTCGGATCTGTCATTGCGTCGAGCGCAGTGAAGGGTAGGAGAAGGGTAGAGGCGAAGAAGGTGGGGGGCGAGAAAGTTGCTTTCCGGAAGAGAGTGCGGGACAGAGCGTGGACCCTGGAATGCGCAGCTCAATTGCCACCCTGCAGGACGCGCTCGCGCGACGCCCAAAACCATTTACGCGTTGCCGGTTTTTTTTCCAGATTTTGTAAGATCTTCGATTGCACCACACTTTCGATCTTTTTCCACCTCCCAGCTTGTGAGCTTCTTCTTCGCAAGCGTGTCTTCTCCAACCTCGGCCGCAACTATTCGAAAACGTTTGTATTGTTGTCACCGACATCTGCGGCCATAGAACCTTGAAAGCACCGCATCCCGTCCGATCTGCGAAGTTAAGCAAGGTATCGCCTAGTCAGTACTGCGGTGGGGGACCACGCGGGAATCCTAGGTGCTGCAGTTCCTTTTTGGTCTTTTTTGCCCTTCTTGCAGGTGGGGTTGCCTGGCTGACAGGTCTAGGCACAGTGACCTAGCGGTGCAGTTCCCGCGCTGTGCCAAGACTTTTTTGATTCCTATCTCGCCTCGACAAAAAATCAGGGGAGCAGCACGCGGCCATTTCTTTTTCGTGACGATGCAGAACGTGCGCCTTGCAATCGCAGCGCACCGTCGGCGGGGTCCGATGGTACGACCCTGGTTCCCCTTGTGATCAATATGAGAACAAGCGATCCCACGCCACGACTCGTTTATTGAGGGTCGGCACGTTCCCGAAGCGGGGGCGGGCTTCGTTGACGCAGCTGAGCTGCTATCCGAATCTACAGTATATTGAATCCGAGCAGTTGAACCCGATAGCACAGCAGCTCGCCCAGCGTTCACAGCGAAGCACTGGCTCCAGGCCAGGCACACACGAAGAAACTTGAGGTCCCGCCGTTTCACAACGGGTAGCAGCAGCAAGGTTCGGTGGTTAAACTTTCAGACGTTGCAACCTCGGAAAGATGCGGTTTCGGCGAGGCCGCAGTGCAGTGCAGTGCAGTGCAGTGCAGTGCAGTGCAGTCTTTCGTGAGCGTTTATCGCGCTCCCGAGGCTGGACTGTTTTCTTTTTCGGCGCCCGAACCAACAATGGGCGGGCTTAGCAAGCATGCCGGTCACATCACCGTGCCTCGCAGCCGCACGCACCGATAGCAGGCGGAGTCCACCAAATCCAAAATTCCACCACGGCCAGACCCTCTGTCACCAGCACCCTTGACTCAACACTCCTCCGACTGACGGCGGAGCAAGCGATTCACCATCTCCATCTCGTCCATCATCACCGACCACCAGCATCTCTGCACCTGTAAATGCTGCCAACGGTTTGCTAGCTAGAAATCGCTCAGCAACAACGCCGCATGCACTTCGGATCGGATCGGAGGCTAAACATTATTTCATTTCATACTGTGTCCACCCCTCGACACTAGTTGTCAACCCACGACCGCGACGCCTAGGTACCGCCAAGCTTGCAGCTGCACACGCTACTGTATCCCACCACAGACGCTCAGCGCTCCTCTTTCGCTTCCTTCCGAAGCTCAGTCATCAGATCGGCACCTCCGGCAGCCCTTCCTTGCCAATTCTCGGTCTCTTGTCCTTGCTCTATCGGTAGTGCCGACACCGACTTCTGATCCGACCTGACTTGATCATATCCATGCATCCTCGTCGTCATTCCGACCCAAGCCGGCTCCAACTCAGCTGCGCCCGTCTCTCCATCAGCCTAGACAGCTTCCACGACCCAGGCGCCGCGCTCTCCAGCGCCTAAGCCCATCATCCATCATGGCAAAAGCCTTCGACCCCTTCGAGGTCACACCCGTCCACATCGCCTACGTCGGCCTCGGTCTCTTCATCTGCATCTTCTCCTACCTCTCTCTCTTCATCAAGGAGCGCCTCTATCTCGGCGAGGCTCCCATCGCTGCCGCCTTTGGCATCATCGTCGGCCCCGTCGCCATCAACCTCTTCAACCCGGCAGGATGGGGCAACGAGGATGGCGTCACACCGGGCGGTCCCACCACCGACGACATCACCCTTGAGATTATGCGCGTAACCATCGCCCTCTCCGTCTTTGCCATCGGCGTCGAGTTGCCCAAAAAGTACCTCCTCCGCCACTGGAAGTCCATCGCCATCCTTCTTGGCCCCGTCATGGCGTGGGGCTGGCTCATCACCGCCTGCTTCATCTATGCCCTCATCCCAGGCCTCGACTTTCTCAACTCGCTCGTCGTCGCTGCTTGCGTCTCCCCCACCGATCCCATCTTGGCTCAGGCCGTCGTCGGTGGTCCATGGGCCGAGAAGCACGTCCCCGCCCACGTCCGTCACATGCTCATGTGCGAGTCCGGCTGCAATGACGGCGCCGCTTTCCCCTTCCTCTACCTCGCCCTCTATCTCACCCAGAACCGCGACAATCCAAAACACGCCATCGCAGAGTGGTTCTACGAGACGTGGGCGTACGAGATCATCCTCGGCACCATCCTCGGCGCCTTGATCGGCTACCTCGCGCGCAAATTCATGCGTTTCTCCGAGCGCAACAAACTCATCGATCGAGAGTCCTTCGTCGCTCAGTACATCTCGCTCGCCATCGCCAGTATGGGCGTCAACGTGCTGCTCGGCTCCGACGACCTGCTCGCCGCGTTTGCTTGCGGTACTGCCTTCGCCTGGGACGGTTGGTTCACAAAGCAGACCGAGGACTCCAACTTCTCCAACATCGTCGATCTGCTCTTCAACATCGCCACCTTCATCTATATCGGCGCGCTCATCCCCTGGCACGACTTTGTCGACGGCACCATCGGCCTTTCCATCTGGCGCCTCATCGTCCTCACCATCTGCGTGCTCCTCACAAAGCGCATCCCCATCATCCTCGCACTCTGGAAGTTCATCCCGGACATCAAGACCTTCCGCGAGGCCATCTTCTGCGGCCACTTTGGGCCCATGGGCGTTGGCGCCATCTTCATCGCAACGCTCGGTCGCACGCTCATGCCCGAGGAGGTTCCCGAGCCGCCCGAATCCACCAACGACGTGCTCGCGCTCACCATCCAACCCATCGTCTACTTCTTCGTCCTCTGCTCCATCCTCGTCCACGGCTTCACCATTCCCTTCTTCGCCTTCGGCAAGAATGCACGCAAGCGAGCCCACACCCTCACGCGAACATGGAGTCGCAACCCGTCCATGCGAGACGACGAGCCGTCGTGGATGAACCGCGTTCGTCGCGTTAGATCCGGCGAGGATATCGTGATCAACCACGATGACATCAGCGCCGACAAGATGTCCGCACAGCAGCTCGCCATGATCGGTCGCGGCGCCATCGGCGGCTACCGTGAAGATGAACTGCGACGCGAGAGCAGCAACGACGAGAACTCGGCCACCGCCGCTGGAGGCTCATCTAGCGACAGCCAAGATGCCGAGCCGCCGTTTGTCGGGCTCCTCAACACTCGCACCGAACGCGACCTCGAGAAGGCTGAAGGGTTTGGGTCCGAGTACAACGAGAAGATCGCAGACGAAGAAGCAGACGAAAGCAGCAACAGTGCCAAAAGACGCCACCTCTGCAAGGACATTGACGGCATTGAAGACTGGGAGGGCAGCGACGACGAAGCATGCCCAGCTGCCGACTATCTTGGCGACAACTGCATTGAAATGCGCAGGTATCGAGAGCGCGTGCAAGCCAAGAGAGAGGAGAAGCTGGCACGTCAACGCAGCAAGAGGCAGAGCGCCGAAGAGGCCGAACGGATCCGCGCGTCGCAAGAAGAGCAGGACCTCGGCGAAGCACCCATGGACCGCGACATCATCTGCGGCCGCATCGGGTCCGAGGACGAGGACGAGGCTTGTCGCAAAGACCGCGAAGGGCAGGCTCACTCGCATCATGACGCCAAGCGTCGAAGCACTGATTCTGCCGCTGCCAAAGACGACGATGACGAGGACACTTGGCCCAAAGTCCGCAGCTGGGTCGAGGGCCACAAGCTCGTGCTCGAGTACCAGAAGAGCTATTCGGACGATCCCGACGTGCAAGTCATCCCGCTCACCGATGCAGAGCGCTCGGCACTCGAGGCCTCCGACACACCCGCGCAAGACTGGGTGCGCGCCAACCACAACGAGCTGGCCTGCTTCCTCGGCGACAACGACCATGCATCCTGGAACGCCTCCGAGGCGATCTCGAGGCTACTCGAGAACAAGGTGCCCAACTGGTGGCCCACCAAGAACAAGAAGCACTACGTCAAGGCAGAGGTGCCCAAGGAAGAAACCGCGGCCGAGCGCGACGAGCGCGTCAACCTCATGTACGGCGCCATGACGTTTGCTCAGCGCCACCGTGAGCACCAGGACGACCTGCCGCTCCGGTCGTCTCGCAGACAGACATCCATCTCTCCAGCCCGCGACGCGGACGCCGACATTCACCATACACCAGCTGTGGTCAGCACGCTCCACGACGAAGGGCGCGGAGGTCGTCCGATCGGCCCCGAGGACTCGTCTGTTCCTCCCGGCAGCACCAGTGCGCAAGACAGCGAAACAGAGCGGTCTGCTGGTGGTGGCTCAGGCATAGGCGTCAGGCCGTCTCATTCCAGCAGGCGTGGCAGTGCTGCGAGACGCGGCAACCTGCGCAAGAAGGTGCTCTGCGGCCAGATCGGACTGTCCGGCAGACGGCGGTCGACGAGCTCCCAGCCAGACCTGGAGGAGGACGACGAAGAGTCCGAGATCCTCGATGACGAAGGCGGCAGCGGTCCGACGGCCGAGTCCGACTCTGTAGCGGATAGCTCGCGATCCACGCCATCGGCCGGTGCCGGATACACGACGCCGCGCGTGATGATCTCGGAGCCTGCGTCGCCGCAGTCGACGCGCGACAAGGACTCGCACCGCATGAGTCCTGCGTCGAGCTTCCTGGGTCTTGGCAAGGGCAAGGGCAAGAGCAAGGGCCGAAGCGATGACAAGTTCTTCCCGCGCTCCTCGTCTGCCGGTGCGGGTCTTGCGGCTCCGTACCGGTCGTCCCCGCAGGCGAGCATCAGCAGCAGTCCGATCCTCAAGGCGTCAGCGCCGAGCTCGAGGCTGGGTTCGAGTGCGGGGCGTGAAGCGGAGCAGGCGCACTCGCGCAGTTCGTCGGTGCAGTGGCTGGACATTGCGGACCGCACGCACGATCACCACGCCGCCGGTCGCGTGCCGATCAACAAGGCGGGCGCGGACGCGTTTGCGCAGCGCTCCAAGACGTACTCGGGCACGTCGTCGGGGCGGGAGCTGACGCGCGATGCACGCGTGTACCACCTGGACAGCGACGAGGAGGATGCGAGCAGTGACGATGAGAAGCGCCATGGCGGACTGGGCATCCGCGATGGGATGAACCGCATTGGCGCGTTCTTCTCGAACTTCACTGCGCCCAAGGGCGAGGGCATGGGCAATCCGGGCCCCACATCGCATCCGCATCTGTTCCCGACGCGATCGCGCGACGATACGGCGGAGAAGGAGAGAGGGGGTGCGGAGAGGAGGTCGCCAGTGGCAAGTCGGTCGCTGAGGCGGGAGCGGACGAATGACGAGCTGGACGCGTTGGCTCTCCCGCCTGCAGAGGCGCCTGCCGAGTTGGTGCCGCCGAGGAGAAGCGCCACGGGCGCGAGTGCGGCTAGTCGCGGCTCGATGCGGTCGGGTGCCGAGGGTGCCACGCCGCGCGTGCTGCTGGATCTGCCCAACGACGATGGGCCGCCCGTCTCACCGGGCTCGCCTGCGCACAAGTAGGTCGTCCGAAAACCACATGTCTGGATATCATCATCGCGAGGAAGTTTTGGATATGTTCATTCTGCATCTGCGCGCGTGTGTGTGGGGTTGGGGGTGTCTAGGTGAAGAGGATGAGTGCGATGGTGTATACGTTTCCCACGGCGATGCCTGCGATGCTTGCAACGATGAGTGGGAACGGGTAGGTTTGCCAGGGGCTATTCGCATCTAGCGCGAGAGTTGCCGTTGCAAGTAGGGTTGCCACAATGCTGAAGAGGGGTGGGTAGAAGAGGGGCCATAAGAATGAAGGGGACGGATTTGCGCTGAGCAACTTTGCGACAAAGCCAGAATTCGACGCCGCTATATGGATTGATGGCAGGACGAGGAGGGCTAGATGGGTTGCAAGTGTTGCTGATTCCTTCCAGTGGGACGTCAATGGTGAGCCTGCCACCAACATCATTACCAGTATCGTGACTGCAGTTAAGGGTAGCGACAGCAACAGCGATGCAGAGACAAACTCCAGCTGGCGAATGAAACTTGGCACTTGAAAGTCGACTCTAACTTTATCCTTATTGCCCTTAAGTCCTTCCACGAGTTGTTGGTGGTGGTGCGTTGCGCCTTGGGTGTATGCATTGAGTCTCGCTGTAAACCAGGCTTGAATCACCAGAGTTCCAAACAAACTCTTAACTCCCGAAGCCAGAAACCTCTCCTTGCCAACATCGTTTCTCGAAAGCAGAGAGAGGTAGTTGCGCTTATCCCATAGCGAGTTCTTATACTGCGCGTTGAGGCACGGCTCTGTGAGTAGTACGAATCCAAGCACCAAACATCCCCCCTGCAACAAAAGTAACAGCAATATAGATGCGCGGTTGTACACCCATCGTCGAACCCGAACATTCCCTCCACCAACAGCAGGCACAGCAGGCGCTGCTGAGGAAGATGACGCTGCAACGGGCCGTGGAATTGTTTGCCGCGGTTTAGGACCCATCGTTGAGAAAGAGGAGAAGAAGAGGTGGTGGGAAATGAGGATTGATGCGTGCAGGTCAGTGCGCGTTTGCCAAAAACAACACCCCGCTCTCCCGATTCCCGAAGTTAGTGCCTCCACAAACACTTGCTGCACCTGTCAGGCATGGCTCATACGACAGCGCGGATGAACCGTGTGTCTTCATACACGGGCTCTAGAACCCTTAACACAGAGCCTGATCCAGATCACCGCAAGGCCTCCAAAGCTCACACACAAACTTCGACTTCCTCAATGGTGGAAGGACGGCGCGGATGAAGAGGGCATATTTGGTATTGCAGACGCATTCACATGACGATTCGCGCATCCTTGGATGATTGAGAGTTAGGGGCGAGGTGACGGTTAAAACTCGTCCTTGGCGCGCGCGGTGGCCTTTGCAGCCGATGCGCTCGCCTGGCTGGCGGCACCCGAGGCGCTGACGCTAGCGTGCGCGGCAGCCTGCTCGCCCTTGCCGAGGATGTCCTGGACGCCAAAGTAGGCCTGGCGGACGCCGTCCTTGATGTAGCTAAAGATGCCGCGGTGGCCGGTGTAGCGCGCGCGCATCTCGCGCAGCAGCTGGTCGCGCTTCTTGGGGATCGCCTCGAGCGGCATGCCGCTGCTGCGGAGGTACTCGCGCAGCCGGGCGTCGCTCCAGTCGACGTACTCGCGCGCCGAGGTGGCCACGTCGTTGCCGTGCTTCTGCGCGAGCGCGAGCAGCTCGTCGCGCTTGGCCTGCGCGTCCGACTTGAGCCAGCCGTTGGAGATGAGCCACGAGCGCAGGTCGCTGTCGCTCCAGCTGCTCCACACCTCGTCGTGCGCCGAGGTGTAGTGCTTGCGCACCAGGTCGAGGTAGTCGTCGCGCTTCGCCTGGAAGCTCGACTTGATGTAGCCGTTCTTCACGAGCCACGCGCGCAGCTCGCTGTCGCTCCACGTGTCGTACACGTGCTCGGTGCCAGTCGTGTAGTAGTCCTTGGCAAGCGCGAGGTACTCGTCACGCGTCTTCTGGGCGGGCGAGCGGATGATGCCGTGGTCGACGAGCCAGTTATGCAGGTAGCTGTCTGAGAGCGCCTCGTACGGCGCATTCACGGTGGCGCGGTACGTGTCGCGCATCGAGGATAGCAGCTCGTCGCGCGTCGCCTGCGTCTTGGTCTTGATGACGCCCTTGGACTCGAGGTAGGAGCGCAGGTCGTTGTCGTTCCAGGTGGAGTAGACGTAGTCGGTGCTGTCGTCGATCGCCTTGGAGACGGTCTGCGACGCCTGGGCGTAGGCGGAGCTGCCGCTCTTGGAGGCGGCGCTGAGGACCGAGTTGCCCGACTTGCTGGCGGCAGTGGCGGCGCTCTTGGCCGACTTGCTGACGTCCGAGGCGCCGGGAGCGTTCTTGCTCACGCTCGAGGCGGAAGCCTGCGCATCCTTGCCGAGGCTCGTGGCGGAGGCCGAGGCGGACGAGGCGTAGGCGGCAGCCTGAGAGCCGAGCGAAGCGGCGGAGCGCGAGAGAGGATAGTAGAGATCGGTAAGTGCCATGCTGGAGGCGGACTGGGCAGCTTGGGCGGCGTGGGAGCTTACTGCGGATTGCACCGAAGCCGCAGCGCTCGAGGCCGAGTTGAGCTGCTGCGACGCGGCCGTCTTGACGGCGCCGGAGCCGGAGGATGCGGAGGAGACGAGCTTGTCGTAGTCCTGGACGGCGAGCTGGCGCAGCTTCTCGCCGGTGGTGTAGGGGGCGATGATGCCGCGGTCGAGCAGGTAGGTGCGCAGGTCGGATCTGTCGAGACGTTAGAAAGAAGCGCGGGTCAGCTCGGTCTGAACACAAAGCTATACCGTAAATTGAAGGTGAACTTACTCGGACCAGGTGGCAAAGGCCGAGTCAAAGGCCTTGCTGCCTCCCTTGGTGAAGTCCTGGAGCCAGTCGGCTCGGGCAGGCTGGGGCGCGGTGGCGAGTGCGATGCACAGCGCGAGCAAGCCGGCAGAGATGAAGCTAGGCTTGACCATGGCGAATGTCTGTCAAGTGCAAGAGTTCCGGTGGATGTCAGTGGAGAGAAGGAAGATGGTGGTGGCACGGAAAGGATGAGGCTGAGGCTCAGCAATGGATGTGCAAAAGAGCTTGCGACGTGATGAGTGCGGGCAAGCGAGCAAGAACAGGCCGAAAGGGGCGGGAAGGAGAGGCTGCGGAATGTGACTCTCGGGCCACTTGTCAGTAGTGACTTTGGACAATGGGAGCGGAGTGCGGTGTGCGGTGTGCGGTGTGGGAATCATCATCGTCATCGTCCGAGGAGCTTCTAATTCCGTCACCGACCAAGGGTCGCCGCCGCCCTCTCTGCGTGGCTCGCGAGCTGCTCATGGACCCTAGCAGGGGCCCATGCGTCCATGCGTGCATCCATCCATCCAAGCACCTCCAGTCAGCTCGGCAGTGCCGATGCCTTCCGCCTCGTCGTCACACAACGTCGGCACCACATTCCGCCATCACATCGTGAGAGTCCGTTCTGCTACGGATGAGCCGACGTGTCAAGCTCCTAATCACACTTGACCGCCGCTGCTTGGCGGATGTCTGGGATGTCTGCGATCCATCCGGACAGACAGCGGGGCGGTACCACCAAAAATTGCCAGCCAGGCGAAAGAGGTGGAGGCATGCTTTCCGTCGTCCGGGGTTGCACGTTCGTCGGGAAAAGAGTTCTAAGCGAGTCTTGAGCCGCGTCGACGTGCGGGGTGACTGTCACCGACGTCATCAAGCCTTTGGAAAATCTGCCGCCTTGGCGCTCCCCATCACGCACGCTGGGGCCCAGCTGACTCACGGCGCAACTCCCTCGCTTGCCCGCTCGCTCACTCTGCAGGATCACGTTTCCGCCTCTCGCTAAGGCGTGTAAAGCCGACGTGGAACCTTCGCGGCGAGACAAGCTCCAGCTCGTGGACAGGCCCAGACTCGGGAGAGACAGACAGACCTCTCGAGGCCATGATTTTCTTGCACGGTTGTGGATATGTTGCACTCTAACATTCGTCTTTGTTGCGCTCGCCCCGGATGATCCGCAGGAGTCCAACACAAGATCGTCTCGACAGGCAGTCCTGATGCTCAGCACAAACTTGCTTCAATAAGGCAAGCCGAGACAGATAGATTGATGACGGTTGATGTTACAGTCGAAAGTACTTCGTTGGGAAGGCAAGGAGCGGCGGTGGGTATACGCGAGAAGGTGGCCGCAGCCGTGCAAGCAAGCGCCGGAAGTTTCGATCACGAAGCGGCCGCTGTGGCTGCATGGTTGCCGGCTGTGCCGATGGTGGTGCCTTCGACTTCCTCTGTTGTTGCATTGCGGTAGAGGCACAGCAAGCAAGGTGCGAAAGGTCAAGTCAATAAATGCACGCAACGATCTGGCCTCGAACACGATCGGCCACTTACCCCATGGACGACGACACGATGGACAGCCGTCGTTGTCCTGCAGCCACTTCATGATGCAGTGCAGATGGAACTCGTGACTGCACTTGCCAAACACTGTTTGAAGGCAGAGCCGGAAGGGCCGAATGACCAACGTCAGTAGGGCTGTGCTGTGTTCCGCCAGGGGCAAAGCGACTCACATAACGGACAACTGTCGCCGGGCTCTTTGCAGCTTGCGCAGCAGCCATCAAAGTTGCTCTGGCAGATACCACAGATGTCGTCTGGATCCTTGACGTCCCACACTGGAGCAGCATCGACGAGATAGACACAAGAGGACGCGGCTGTCAGTACAGTTACATGGCTGCTGTTGCGGCAGACTCGGAGAAGCCAACTTACGCCAGTAGGCCACCGCATTCCACGACTTGACCTTGACTTTCATGGCGAATGCATCCGGTCTATCACAGGAAGGTGGAGATGCCAAGTTGGCTCGAGTCTGTCGGAAGCAAAGCTTGGTGGTGGACAGACGCAAGTAACACACTGCGATCCAGTCCTGCTGAGCCCAAAATTCTCTGCGTCGCGTCCGAGCCAAACAGCAGCAGCAGCAGAGGCGCGGCTGACCCGACGCGTGAGAGCGGCTACGCCTCCACATGCACACTCGAGCCCTGGCCGCTCCACCGCTCCAAAGCCGCACGCTGCAGGGCCCCGCCGATTGGACCCTGACTGGCGAGATAGAGAGGGTGCAGCACCGCCTGCGCTCTGGCCATGCCTGCCCACCACCACATGCCTACCGCTCGACCTCTTCATCCGCACTCGCCAGCATCCATCTCGTACTATCACTTGGCCAATTACAGCGTCCCGCCCCAATGTCAAGCCCCATCTTCGGCTCGTTGCCGTCCTCGGGCGCTACGGCTACGGATGCGCGTCATCGCTCGTCGTCTTTCAGCGCTCCCAGGCTGGATCTGGTGCTGCGTCCCTCGCTCGGCCTGGGTCCGTTCAAGCTAGGCCACTCGTTATGGCATGTGCTCAACCATCTGCGCTCACAGCAGTCGCTCTTCCCACACATCAACATCGTCTACGATGAGACCGCGCCGCGTCT
The DNA here is from genome assembly GCA_003004715.1 of Moesziomyces sp. F5C1. NCBI lineage: Eukaryota > Fungi > Basidiomycota > Ustilaginomycetes > Ustilaginales > Ustilaginaceae > Moesziomyces > Moesziomyces sp. F5C1. Next base: position 1,400,608 of record NXFR01000001.1, on the reverse strand, counting down.
CTCCCCCATCGTCGTCACCATCCAGCCCAGCCTACATCTCATTTTCCATGCCACCACCCAGCGCCTCATCCTCATCACGCTCGAGAACCTCGACACAGCCGCATCAACAAAATCACGCAATGGCTCTCCATCCGCACCGACACCGGCGTCGCCAAACTCGGAACCAAGCCATCGCCCCGTCAACCTCTTCTACAACGGCAAGCTCATCTATGCCAGCGCCGACGCCAGGTCACAGCATGTGGTGCTCAATCGCTCCACCCTACATCAGATCCTCGGTCCGACCTATCCTGGACGCTCCGAATCATCTAATGTTGCATTCGAAAGCCTCGTCGCCCTCGCGTACGGTCGCAAGGACGCAGAACACCTCCAGAGCCGCAACGAGTTCCTCCTTACCTATCCCGGCCTCGCATTCTGCTTTGCACTCAAACCCGACGCACCAAAGGTAGCCGAGGTAGACAAGCTCCAGCCCGTGTCGTCCATCCACATCTTCTCGGGCAGCGATCCCGATAGTCCCCAAGATGTGCTCGTGGCGCCCTCTCCCGACCTGACATCGAGCGATGCCGGCGCACGTTCTCGCTCGCACAAGCCGGGCACGCTCTCACCTACCGCAGCCCTCGGCGACTATGCACAGCTCAACAACGAGCGCGATCGTGCGGCTCTCGACGTGGAGGCGATCTACGTGGGTGCGCCCGTGCTCCTGCAGGCCGACATCACGCCCGGCAGAAGCGTCGCTTTGCACTTTGCCAAGACCGGTGCGTCCCGGACGGCATCCCCGCTGCCCGGAGGTGGGGGCACGGGCGCAGCAGCCACCGAAGCGCCGGCTGGTAACGTGGTAGAGCTGATGCTCGGAGTGACGACGCCTCAAGATGCGCTGTGCGATCTAGGCCAACCCCAGCGCATCTTTTACAAGGAGGACGACAGAATGAGGATCCATGGCGGAAGCACGCATCGAGGTGCGGAAGGTCAGACGAGAGGAGCGGCGGTGGGGGCGCGGGAAGGATCCGAAAACAGTACGGCTACGGACGAATCATTTGCAGCGTCCCACGATCTCGACGGTAAGTCATCGACGCTTCATACTTGTGAGAACGGGGCGGCTTCGGACGTCTTAGCTGACCATGCGTTCGGCTTGTGCTCACCCTTCCAACAGACTCGGCGTTTTTCTACAACTACTTTGACCTGGGCATCGACCTGCTGTTTTCCAAGCAGACGATGCGCATGCCGAGCGGCGCCGAGGTGTACGGTGCTGCAGCACTGGGCCAGGCGCGGCTGGAAAAGGTGGTGTGTCACACCAACGTTCCCGGCGACGCCCTGTTCCAGCGTTACAACAGGTGTCCCTGGCGCATCGTTCGCGACGTCGCCAAGAAGACCGCTAAATCGGAGGCGACATTCTCGTTCGAAGATCACTTTGACAGCACGCTCAGCAAGGGCCAGGACGATCGGGGGATGGAGCTGGATCGTGGCACGTCGGCTGAGCTGCGCGGCAGCGGCGCGAACCAGCGTCGATCCATTGCGGCGCTGCATGCCAAGTCGGCTGCATTGGACGGCAGTCCCGAGCGCGACGGTGCGACAGGCGAGCTGCTCATCGACCTCAGCACGCGACTCGTTGGCCGAGACGGCATGGTGATCGAAGTCGCCAAGGACGGATCCATGGTGGGCGTGGTCGTCTTCTAGAACCGGCAGCACCAATCCAATCGAAGCTCTAGAATAAGTTCACGTTGAGATTGCAACCACCTTCCAAGATGTGAGGCTGGGAGGATTGATTTACTGCATGTACTTGGTGGGGCGGGGAAGGTCTGCGAGTGGTTCGGGAGTGCAAACGTCAGTACAACATGACTGGATCAAAGCAGGGTCGGGAGGGGAGCATGCTTACCGATGACTTGTTTCTTGACGTCGAGCACCTCATCATGGATGCCGTCGACGATCTTCTTGATCTCGAGTCGGTTCTTTTCAAATTCGGCCCTGGAGGCAGCCTGCGAGCCGAGCGACTTAAGATCGGCCTCGAGCTTGTTGAGTCTCTGCAGGTGGGTGGTGATCTTCTCGGTGCTGGACTGAAGCTCCTCGACTGAAGCGAGCATGAGGTTGCTTGCGGCATTGTACTCTTTCAGCAGATAGGCATATCCGTATGCCGAAGCAATACCGAATCCGAACAAGAAGCCGAGCACACCACCACGCACCGACCCTACAGGACGACGAATGGTGGGCGATCCAACCACAATGGGTGCAGAGGGTGCAGAGGGCAGGGAGGCTTTGGCGGATTGCGCGGTCGACTTGATGGTACCTTCAGCCTCCTTGAGGGCTCCTTTGGCTTCGCCAAGGCCTTCCTTGGCAGCTCCGCGCGCGGTGGCGGCCGCTTCGGAGACGGCAGCCTGCGTGGACGCAAAGCGTACAAAGGAGCGAGGAGCAGCTCGTGCAGCAGTGAACATTGTGATAAGACGAATGGGCGGTGGAAGGTAGGAGATGTGGAGCAGCAAAAGGGAGCGGAAGTGGCCCGAGTGGAGACGATCGGCCACAGTCCGACAACTCCAAACCGCCGCCGATTCTTCTCATCACACGCCGGCACCTTCCGAATTTTTAGATCATATTTGTGTGATAGCATGGTGTAACAAAATCAAACTAGGCCGGAAATATCTCTGCAGATCGCCGCGGATCAGAACATGCCGCGCGGCAATGTACCCAAGCCGATGCCGCATACAGCCAAGACGCAAGCCTCCCAACCGTCCCTCCACCATCCCTCTCTCTAGTTACACCATCCGCCCAGACCTCAGACGCAGGACTTCGCACCATGGCGTCAAGAGCCTTCCCGCGGCCATCGAGCCTGCGGTCGTCCGCCTCGACATCCGACGGCATCGACCCGATCCAGGAAGAAGTCGTCTCCACCGACGGCCACATCTCTGCGCCCACCGAACGCTCCCCTCTCCTCCCACACCCCACCCCGGCGCAGTCATCAAAGCCCAGACTGGCTCGCAACCCGATCCTCGTGCTGCTGGCGATCTTTGCGTTTGCCGTAGCCATGTCTGTGGTGCTCAGGACGCTGCTGGGCGAGTTCGACGATGCTTCGGACGGCGATGGCGACACGGGCCACGCACCAGGCACGGATCCACGTGGACGCCGACACCCCGCTGTGCTCGCGACGGGAAGCAAAGCGGGCGTGGCTACCGAGAACCAGCTGTGCAGCCAGATCGGCCTGGATGTGCTGCTCGAGCACGGCACGGCTGTTGACGCCGCTGTGGCCTCGACACTCTGCGTTGGCGTGCTCAACATGTTCAGCTCCGGCATCGGCGGCGGCGGATTCATGATCGTGCGCGATCCGACAAAGTGCTATGACCGAGATGCGGATGCGGACTGCGCAGAGCATGTGACGATCGATTTTAGAGAGACCGCACCCGCGGCGGCTAACAAGACCATGTACGTCGGACGCGTGCCTCGTGCGCAATTCGGCGGTCTGGCCGTCGGTGTGCCCGGCGAACTGCGAGGGCTGGAGGAGGCGCATAGGAGGTGGGGTAAGCTGCCGTGGAAGCGGCTCGTGCAGCCGTCGATTAAGCTCGCGCGGTCTGCCAAGGTGTCCAAGGAGCTCGCGCGCCGGCTGGTGTGGTTTGGCGGGTTCATGCTCGACGACCCCGTATGGCGCGAGGTGTTTGTCAACCCCGAGACCGGCGAGCTGCTCAAGGAGGGCGATGCGATCCATCGGCACGCATACGCACGCACACTCCAGTCTATCGCCGACCACGGTCCCGATGCCTTCTACACGGGCCCCATCGCCAGCCACCTCGTCAACACCACACAGCAGAACGGCGGCATCCTTACTCTCGACGATATGGCTGCGTACAAGGTCGTAGTCCAGCCGGCCCTGCGCGGGTCTTGGCTGGGCAAGAAGGTCTATACGACGCATGCGCCCACATCGGGTCCAGTGGTGCTGTCGATCCTCAACATGCTCTCGCTCATCCCCGAGTTCGCCATGGCGGGTCCGACCAGTGTCAACCTGCACCGGTTTGTCGAGACGCTCAAGTTCGGTTTTGGTCAGCGCACCGAGCTTGCAGACCCTGCTTTCGTCTCCGCCCAGGACCGCGAGCGCATGGCTGAGATCCCGACCATGGAGGAAGCTCAACGCATTGTTCCTAATATTACGGACGACCGTACACATCCGCTCGACTACTACCACCCGAAGTTCGACATTGTTGCCGATCACGGTACCATGCATCTGTCGATCCTCGATGCACACGGCATGGCTGTCGCCATCACATCCACCGTCAACCTCATCTTTGGCTCGCGTGTCATGGACCGCGAAACAGGCGTGATCCTCAACGACGAAATGGACGACACCTCCACCCCCGGCGTACCGAATGCATTCGGTCTAGCCCCATCGCCGTTCAACTATCCCGAACCGCGAAAGAGACCGCTCTCCTCGACGTGCCCAACGATCGTCGAGAGCGAGGAGGGCGAGGTCGAACTGGTGCTCGGTGGGTCTGGAGGCAGCAGGATCTTCAGCGCAGTGCTCCAGACGCTGTTCAACTATGTGCTGTGGGGCATGGATTTGTCCCAGGCCATCGAGGCGCCCAGGTTGCACCACCAGCTTCTGCCGACGCAGTTGAGCGTCGAGACGGGGTATAGCAACAAGAGTCTCGCTGGATTGCTGGGGAGGGGACACGAGGTGGCGTGGTTGGATATCGATTTGGGCGTCGCAGAGGTCCAGGCTGTGGCGGCGACCAGGCGCGGAAGACATAGAAAGGTGTTTGCCGCAAGCGATTCGCGCAAGGGCGGCATCGCCGTTGCCGTCTAGACAAAGCACGTCCGCAATGCAAACAGTTTCACACCGGGCTCGAATGGGGGTCATGAGGGGAGTTTCAATTACTGGTGAGACGAATTGAGCATCGCTCGGAATCGGTCTTGGCCCGAAGGCTGCGTGGCCGGCTCGACCTGCATATCGTCTTGGCCCTGCTGGGCTGGTGCCACCGCTGTGTGGGTGACAGGCGCAAAGGCACGCGCTCGTCCACGGCCTCTTCCGCGTGATGCGCGCGGTACAAACGCCAATGCATGTGGCTCCTGCTTGGGCGCTTGCTCGTCCATCGCCGTGACACCCAGCGGCTGGTCCGCATAGCGCACCTCGCCCGTCTGAGCCAGCAGCACCGCCTTACCCGCATCCGCCTGGTTCCCAAACGCCACCACCGCACTCCTCCCCTCTCCCGGTGTCCACAACACTTGCGCTACACTCCCCAGACCCACAGCCTGCTCGAGTGCCTGCTGGATCAACGCCTCCTGAGCATCCTCTGGCAACCCCTGCACACGCACACTGCGCGTCCTGCGCTCAGCCACATCCTCCCGCCGGTTCGTCTTGGCCCCATGTGCACTGCGGTGTTCAGCCATCGTGACCGCAATCGTCTTGCCCCGCCACTTGGTCGAGTTGAGCTCGCGCATGGCGCGCTGCGCCTCGAGAGCATTCTCGAAGTCGACGAACCCAATCCCCCGCAACGAACCCTCGGACGTGCGCAGCAGACGCACCCCAGTCACCTTGCCGTACGCCTCGAAGTACGTGCGCATGTCGTCGTCGGTGATGTTACGCGCAAAGCCCGACACGAACAGCTCGTTCCCGTTCGACTCCGCGTCCGTCCGCGCCTTGCGCCGGCTCGGATCAGAGTGCGCCACACTCAACCGCCGTCCTTCCACCACCTCGCTTCCGTCAAGCGCTGCAACCGCCGCAGAAGCCGACGCGGGCGTCGTGTACTGAACGTAGCAGAACCGCCGCGTCGTGACGAAGCGCTTGCTAGGCCAGCGCACGTTGAAGACGAGCCCGTGTGCGCCAAATGCAGATCGCACATCTGCGTCCGTCCACTCTTCCGCAAAGTTCGTCACGAACAGCGTGCATTTCCACCCGATGTGCACCGACACGTTCGTGGAGCCGAGCGGTTTGCCGTGGCGCGTGAGCGCAGAAGCGGCTCCAGAGGCATCGGCGAACTCGACCAGCGCAGCCGCTTCCGAGGTTCCGTCGGGCCGCGTAAGCACGGTCGGGCCGGATAGCTCCACGATGCGTCCGCAGCCGCGCAGCAGCGACCGCACCGCCTGTGCGTCGATCGACGGCTCCAGCCCAGCGACGAGCACCGAACAGTGCTCCCGGTCGCGCGCTGGCGCCGACTCTTCGCCCGTGCGTGTCTTCTTCTGTTCTGCTGCACCCTCTCCTCCTGCTGCAGCCATGTCGTCGGCACGTGTCGCCATGGGCGCATCGGCAATCGGCGTGTCTTCAAGAAGCACATCGTCGTCCGCTTTGCGCTTGCCTGCACTCGTACCGCTGGGCTGGTGCGGTGCTTCGAGCTGCATCGCGGTGCCATCCGTACCGTTGGTCGCTGCTCCATTCTCCGCCACCCCACCCTGGGCATAGCCGTACTGGGCGTACGACGCGTACCAGGCCTCGAGGGCCCGCTGCCTCTCGCCGCGAGCCTTGGTCTCGGCATGCTCGATCTCCTCGATCGAGCCGTACTGATGCTCGAGCTGGAGCCAGTCGTTCAGCAGCGCCTGGTACTCGGCGGCATCCTCGCCTGCGCCCTGTGCATGCCTGCGCTCGACCTTCGACACGCCCGCCTTGAGCCAGCCACGCGCCTTGCGCGCATCGAAGCGGCGCAGCCAGTACGCGGCCGCCTCGCGGTACACGAGCAGGTTGTCCGGCTGCTGCGTCACGGCCGTCTGCCACACCTGCTCCGCCAGCTCGTTGAATCCCGCGCCGCCCTCTGACGCGGGACCGCCCATGGCATACACCGCGCGCTCCACCCAGTTGACTGTGACTCGCTCGAGACGCAGACTGGTGTCGTACTGCCCGTCGCTTGCCTCGGCGACCTTGCCGAGCGCATAGCTGAGCAGCGCATAGATCTCGGTGAACTTGTCCATGTCACGCGCCGGATCCATGTCGAGCTCCGCGCCCGCCTTGACGACGAGATCATACGTCGCCAGCTCGCGCTCGCAGTCGACGCGCGCAAGCGTCAGGTCCGTGAGCTCCGCCGCAGTGAGCGAGAGCGCACTCGGCGTGGCGACTCGCTCGAAGAGCTGCTCTACCTGCGCACGCGAGCGTCGGAAGCGCGCAGAGCTGCGCATGAGCGCCGCATGCAGACTCACCGCTGTCGGCAGGCAGTGCACCGCGCGCGTGCACACGTCCATCACCAACGACGCGTCCGGATGCGTGCCCGAGGTGAGCAGCGCGATATAGTCGAGCCACAGGTCGGTAGCGAGCGACAGACGCTCGCTCAGCAGCTGCTCCTCTTGCTGCGTGCGTGCTGCACGCTCGTCATTGCTAAGACGCTTCCATTGTTTCGACGACTGTGCTGCACCGTCCAGGTCGCCGGCGTAGTAGATCAGCTCTTCGCGATGCGTCGTGGGCGGGTGCACGCCAAACACCGCGATCAGCCGCTCGTACAGCGCACACGCCAGATCCAGCTCGGTATGAGCAGTCCTGTCCTTAGAGCGCGCCGCTCGCTTCGCCCGGCCAGTCTGCCAGCGAAGGTACGGCTTGCAGTACGTCGCAAAGCTGTCCACGTCCTGCCTGGATCCGGGCACGTGCACCGATCCGCTGGCCAGGAGCGGCGCCAGCGCGTCCTCATACTGCTCGCGCTGGCGCAGCAAGCTCCGTGACTCGGCGACGAGTGTGTTGGCAGCTGACATCTCGGACTCGTACTGGTGCGGCGGCAGGTGCTGCGTGACGAACTGCGAGAAGGCCTGGAAGGTGTCGTCGATGGCAGCGTGAGGCACCTTGAGCCGGGCCAGGTACACTTGTCGTACCGCCTCCACCTGCTGATCGCGCGCGATGTGGGGCGAGTTGAGGAGTGCCTCCTCGAACGCGAGGTACGGCCTCCATACCGATTGGGACTCTTGCAGTTGGTAGGCGCATCTGGCATAGGCTTCTCGCAGGCGCGACCGTACTGCGTCGAGTCCACAAACCGCTTCCCATGCGCCTGCGTGGCTCGCGTCGGTGGACAATGGAGGCAGCGACTGTGTGATGTAAGCACCGTTCAGAGCGTCGAATGTGGGACATGACTCCAGGCTGGTCCACTTGAGAGCCGGGTCGGTTCCCGCGGCAGCCGATGACGACGGTTCATCCCCTGAGGCTGTAGTCGCAGCGACCTCGACGCCATTGATGCGAGAGAAATAAGCGAGTACGAGGCTGATGTATCGCATGATGAGATGCTTGCTCTGATACTGCAATGTGGCGTTCTTGTGGAGCTCAAACAGGGCATGGAGCGCCCCTGGGTTGAGCGGAGCTGACGCAGCTGCGAGACGGACTTCGAGTGCGAGATAAAGGTCCCAGTCATGTCCGAGCAATGCACCGAGTCCCGCAGCATTCCGATAGTGCTGAAGCAGCTCGATGATCGTGTTGAGGCGCTGCGTTGGACCGGACGCGCCTGCCGTTCGTGCTGCGGTCTGAAGATGGATGAAGCGATCCCGGTGCGCAGCCGGGCGTAGCGTTGTCAGAGCCGCCTGCGCATCGACTTCAGTAGCAAGCGACATCTCGAGCAGAGGATGCAGACTCCACAAGTGGTCGCCGCTCGTTCGGTGATGATGAGGTTCAGATGATGTTGGTGATGAGAAGAAGTGATCCACACCTCCACCGAGTGGACCTGTGCGCTGCGCATTTTTGTTGACTTGCCGTCTCCCGACTGCCGGCTGCCGGTCGAAAAAGAAAAGGTCGAAAAAAGGAGGAGGGGAAAAGGCCGAATAAAAATGGCGTTCAAATCAATCATGCCAGGGAAGTGTCGATATCGCTGACGACGTTGAGGGTGGCTGGCATGAAGATGCCGAGCAATCAAGGTGCAGCCACACAAACACACCGAAGATTGAGATGCAAGCGAGGACCGAAGAAGCCATGTGACGCCATGCTGTTCTCGATCTTCGATTCTTCTGCACTGTCCCCACCTTTCATCATATGAGCAAACGGTAAAATCCCGTCGGACCCAAATTACGATGCCGCACTGCCTATCATGGCGTCAAACTCGTTTGCCTGCAAGCTTGGCACTACTGCTGCGCTTGCTTGACTCAGGACCGGCAGGAAGTGACCGGACGAACATCAGTGGATCCAGCTCATGTGACACGACGTTCCCTCTGCGGGACTGCTCAACTTGACCTAATTGCGCTCCAGCCGGCGAGTTGATGGTACAGCCCATCTAGTCCCCACCCCTTTGCTTGCTTCTTTCGATTGTGTCGTCATCGCACTCAAAGCTATAAAGCGATGCCAATCTTGCGACGCTCCTTCTCTGTTCACTCATTCAGCAAAGATGACATCTCAACTCTTCGTCTGCTTTCTTTTATGGTTGCGTTTCGCCACCCTCTTCGTAGGGCCGGTGTCGTGCGCTGGCGGCTCCGAACGCAGTAGTCATCACCGCGGCGAGTCGAGCTCATCTGCTCCTGACGATCAAGGGCGAACAGACTCGTACTCGTTCCCAAAAAGGTTCGATTTCACCGATCCAACGTCTGGGCGGCCGATGTCAGAGGCCTACTACGATCATATTGCCCAACTCGCCTCGGCTCAAATCGACAAGACAGACTACTACTCCCGTACCTGGCGATCCATTCGCTCCGGCGGAGACAACCAGATACGAGATGCCGGACCGACCAGCCTTCCGTCCGATCTCCCTAAAAATCCGCACTATCTAGAGTACCCTGTTGGCGACTCGCGCGTACCTACGGTCTTCATCAAGGTGGCCGATGAGATGCCTCATAATCCTATGGGTGCGTACAATCCAGACATCATCGTATACATGCATTCTGTTCGCGTATGGCGCGATACAGACGCAAAGTACGAGCTCGAGCCCAAGTACGTACTACGTGGACGCCTCCGGGACGCTTCTTTTTCATCAGGCCGAGCGCCTCCGTATCGGGTCGTCTGGGAAAAGGGGTACGCGTACAGACGCGGCTGGGACTGGATCTACGATCTTCCTAGGGTCTTTAGCTCGCGATCTCTTGGCGATATCGAGCGTTTGGGCTACATACCCTCGACCATCGAGCGCCAGGTGGAATCGTTGCCGCGCGAAAGCGAAAGCAACCGCTATTCTTCCTATTCGACAGACCAAATGCTCGATCTCCTCAAACAAAGCCATCAGTACATGTCTCAATTCGCTCCGACACAGAAGCAAGACAGTCTCATGTGGTACGGTTTGATGTCGGCGCAGATCGACAGAGATCATCACCAAATGCCGTGGTTCCAAGCGCCCATCTTCAAGCATTTCGATCTGACTAGCGGTCAGGTGCTGCTGGAGACGTACGTTTCCAACGGTCAAACCTTACCTGTGCTGGACCGTGTCATGTACACCTTTTCTCCTACTCGCAATCGCCTCATACCTCGGGCTGTGGTTCGTCCTTTTCGAGTCGTACCAGAGGTGCGCTTCGAAACCATCTATACGATTCCCCCGGGCCTCCAAGAGGTCACAGGTGTCGATTTAGCCTACATCCCTCAGCTGTCTCGTCCTCGGCGGACTCAAGCGGAGAAATATCGTCCTTTGAGGCTCATAATGGATCGACCGCGACCCATCGGACATCCTCTTGACCTTTTTCCACCAGAGCAACTGTCTCGTTCCACTGTGGACAGAAGCAACAGGGCGGCGAGTGTAGAGTCATCACGCCGGAGCGGTCGTGAGCGAGCAGAAGCCAGCACACATCGACAGCCTCGACCGCCTCTTCCTCCGAGATTCAAGGAGGAGGTCAGCGACTTGAAGAGAGAGAAAGAAGAGGAGCTCGTTTCGAGGCAGAGAATGCATCTGTCTTCCGACGATGCACCAAGGGCCTCAAGAAACATCGTGGGGCCCGGCGAGGAGCCCGGGTCTTCTTTCCCATCGAGTCCAAAGCTGGTGCAGGGTCTCGAGACGACGCATCTTTCTGCCGCACCAGACTCCATGACTTTCATTCAGGCACACATAGGCGGAGCACCAGCAGGTCACGATGAACATCGCCAATTCCGGCCTCCTCGCTTGGAACATCGACTCATACAGCAACCAGCGCAGCCTCGCCAGCAAGTCAGGCTCCGCCATCCCCGCTACGATGGGCCAAATCCGTACGAGGCTCCGCAGGATGACGCTATCGATGTTCTGATGGCCCATCTCAACCCTCATGTCGAGGACGCCTGGCGCTATGGTCATCCTTGAAGTCTCGCCTCAGCCCCGCTTCAGCATTTGTCCCGTCCGCTCGGCTTCTCATCATGCAACTGCTCGGCGCAAAATTTTGATTCTGAATACAATGAGAGCGTGTGGTGTTGCTTACGAGACAAGCTCCGAGAGGTGCTTAGCATGAGCAACCTAGAGATGAAGAAAAGATGGGCGGACAGTCAGCAAAGCAGACAACTCGGCTGGCAGGATGTATGACAAGACGCGATGGCCTCAGCATCTCCGGAACTTCGGCCCGGTAGCTCGCAGTGTCAAGCAAGCGGAATTGATACACGGCACCGTATCATAGGACGGCGATGTGGGGTGGGAAGTCGACCGGGCCGGACTAAAGCAGGTGGGCTTGAGCAAGTGTCACAATGGTGGGATTGTGGGGCTAAAAGGTTCATTACAGGCTCGTGCTTCGCTTCAACTGCATCAACGGAGGCCACTGACTGCTGCAATCTCTAGCATTTTGCTCGTATGCTCGTCATCTAGTAGCATTCGATGGACAACCCAGTCCAACACGGAAAGAGAAATTCTGTGAAAGAGATGGAGGCGAATCACAAATTCGATGGAAGATGGGGCTATGTAGCAGGCCGAGCCTCGTTCGGGGCAGGCTTCATGTCTTTTCAGCCACACCATGTGAAGGTGGGACCTTCATTTCCTTGCGGGGCACGGCCTCACGGGGCTATGTTTGTTGAACCTCATGTCACGGCGTGGTCCCATTGGTCGATGCATGGCTCGGTCCACAAAGCCTCGGTGTCTTCCTCCGGATGTGAAGGCCGCTCTGTCCCTTTCTTCGTGGGAAGAGAGTTGTGTCATACTGTAGCTCTTTCAGCATAAATACCAAGAGCTAAACCGTCCTTCTCCCCCCAAAGAACCGCATCAACCTTTCTCTACACAACTACCATTCTTCACTATACTCCACATCATGTTCTCCAAGACTGCCTCCCTCGCCATCGTTGCTCTGCTGTCGGTAAGCGGTGCCCTGGCTCAATCGCCTTTCGGCCCCGTCTCGACCGAGGGCATTGCCGATGATCCCTCGCAGTACGCGAACTACTGTGGCATTGGAAACCGCATCACGAACCAGGCTTATGCCTGCTTCCTGTTCTCGGGTGACATCAGGAAGAGTATGCTCGAGCCTAATGCTCATGGATACATGACTTCAGACGGAAGCCGTAAGTTTGATCATATGCGGGGACATCCAAGAAAGCAGTGCTCGCATTGGCGATCCTGCAACGCGACAAAATGCTGACGCTTTCTTCCGGCTGATGATGGTGACGCGGTACTACAGGCTTTGTTCTGGTCTGGCAAGGCAGGATGCAGTCGTTCGCCTTCGCCGACAACACCTTTACCATTACTATGGGCAAGAACGACTGCCTGGACGTCGCCAGGACGGCTCTCATCTCTGGCACTACTCAGACCACGGGACCTGTTCAGCACTACACTGCCTGCCCCGACAGCGACCTGATCCCTATTTCTTAAAGAGAAGGATCATCGGCGAAAGTCACGAAGCCTAAGCCTGCCTTGTCGGCATCGTTTGTCCAAGACTTCTCCTCCCATGGTCGCTAGGGTGCCTGTAGCCCATCCACATTGAAGCGCAGCTCTGTCAGTCGTTCCAAAATCTTCTTTCAGTTCTATCAAGTCTATGTCGTACCGCTTGTTGTCAAGAACACTAGTGTGATTTTCACCACGTAGCGGCATGGTCGGTCGTGAGCACTAATGTTGACGCAATGCGTTCAAGAGATCTTAGCCTTCACTGTGTGCAGAAGATCTGATTGAGGGAAGGAGACATGACGTCAGTCGTGCGTGAGCAGGTTGACAGATGCCGATGTGAGCGACTCCGCCGACACACTACGCTCGCATGAAGCAGGCCCACCGCAGCTACCCTGAAGAGCCTGAGCGACCGGAACGTAGCTCTCGGAATATAATTCCAGAAGCTGGAACACACGGCTTCTCCTTCGCTCACATGCAAGGGACAAAGAGACCACGTTGCGCATCAGCTGGCGCTGCTGTATACGGAGCTTCCCGGTGCCTGGAAAAACGCAAGTACCGACTCTGTGCATCTTGACGCTCCGACTTGAGGCCTCAGATGCAATGACTTCAAGCCCATCGTGCGTTTCATCGAACAATTTGATGCCGTACATTCCTCGCAGATCCACTGTTTGTGCTGGCATTGGCGTCCTCGATGCGCTGTTATAGGAGCACGTGCACCATGGTGTGATAGAATTGAGTTTGCTTTGTCGCAACCCACTGTTAGCCTACCTACGCATAGCTCTTCAAGCCCACTTGTCGTCAGAAATGGCGTTCAGATGTGGGTGTTCGGGAACCGTAACACCCCTGCATATCAGATATGATGCTTCATCTGATTGATGCTCGTGCAGGCTCGGGAGATGTCGGAGTGATAATATATAGTTCTGTCCCTAACCAGTTCATCGTCTGAGAAACAATCGAGTGCCGTGATGCACAGTACCTTCTTTCCAGTGCAGTGGCGCAGAGGTTGTGGACAAACAATGCAAAAGGTGGGTCGAATGCGCTGTTGGTGAGCGCCACGAGACATGCGCGGTCAGTATAAGTGGGTTACAGAAACTCTGGTAGTCTGAATCACCGAAAAGCGCCTGATGTTGAGACGCAGAGTCGAAGGTATAAAGCACCATCAAGAGAGCCGTCGCTCCCGGAAGCTTGTCCCTTGACCCGTACCCACGTTCCTTCAAGGTCAAGATGCCCTCGCTCCGCTCTCTCACACTCTTTTCCGCCGCAACGCTGGTCGTTGTGGCTCAGATGGCTACTGGTGCTGCGATTCCGAGCGCTGAAATCGAGGGAACGCTTTCCGCGATTCGCGAGTCACCCCATTTGTCTTCTTCGTTCGCCTCTTCTTCCGGTCAGGGAGCGGCGTCCGCAAGCCATGGGGAACACGGCTGGGAAAGCATGGTGCGTCCACATGATCTCCAGCACCCCTATGCACCTAGACAAGGCATCGAGGCCACAGCATGGAGTCGTCTGGATTCCGACATGTATCTGCTCCGAGTCGATTGGGCCCACATCTCCAAGTATCCGTACCACGAGCTAACTCTTACGCAGCGTACGCTGTCCCTTCAACAAGCCAAGGCGGAGTTCTTCAGACAGTCCGGTGCGCGACTGCAAGATGCCCCGGGCTCGGTCACGACCTACCTTCCAAGGTCCGATCCGGAGGAGTTTGACACTTTCATGGACAGCGTGACTCGTCGCGATACGACGTTTGGCTTGTGGCCCATGAAGGTGGGAGATCATCGTTTCCAGCTGGCGCAGCTCAACGTCAGGAATGGAATGTTCAACAGCATGCATGGCTACGAGGCGGACAGACACCACATCCTTCTTGGTGTCTGGCAGGAAATCGGCGCTCCGGGCTCGAACATCTATCAGTATCTTGGTGCTTTCCGTGGCGCGCATAGCCGGCCGTTTGTGCAGTACAGGAATCTTGTCTTGGCTCAAACGGTGAAGCCGATCGACAGATATCGAATCCTGGGATCATCGAGCGTATACATGAAGCTTTACACGTAACCAAAGTCTTCCCCCTTCCGCACACCCACCGCCTTTCCTTTAATTCCGTTGCAGTCTCACAGATGGAATCTCCAAGATGTCTGTGACAACCAATCGCGTGTGATCGGGAGCTCCAATTGCATGTTTCCGTTTCTCTATAGTGCCTCAGAAAAATTGTCGGTGTTTCGAGTCTTCAGGAACCCAGATCGAGACGGAGCGCGGATGGCAATGGACCTCAACCCAACCATCGTCGTTGACCTTCTGCTGGCCCTGGAACCAGCCGACGACATCGACAAAGTTCTTGCCCACGTAGCGCTTTCCGACTTCGACCCACTTGGAGCCCTGTTCGGTGCCATTGCAGATGATGGTGGCGGAGGCATCGTAGCCGGCATCGTCGTCTGCAGCGGAGTCCGGGTTCTTGGTACCCGTGCGAACCCAGGCGATGCAGTTGGGGTGGTCCCACACGTCGCGCTGCTCGCCATAGGCATAGTACTTGCGAGCCTTGAGGAACTTGTCAAGATCCGCCATGGGTTCGGCCTTGCCTTCGCCATTGTCGATGCCGGTCGTGTTGCAGCCGTCGAGGTCACCCAGGAAGACGCAAGGATAGCCGGAAACGCGCATGAGGATGAGCGCGTAGGCAAGAGGCTTGAACTGGGCCGAAACGGTGGACTCGAGCGCCTGTCCCTTCTGCGTGTCGTGGTTCTCGACAAGCGTCACAGCGTCGATGGGTCGCTTCTGTACGATGGTGCTGTCGAAGATCTTGCGCAGGTCGTAAGACTCGGCGGCATCGCCCGCCTCCTTCATGTTGTAATGCAGCGGCGTGTCGAAGAGCGAGAACTGCTCGTCGCCAAAGTTGCCCAGGTATTTGAGGCACGAGTCGAGGTCGTCCTTCCAGAACTCGCCCACGCTGAAGGCGATCGGACCCTCACTCTCGTCGGCAGCCTCGAGGCCGCGCTCCTTGCGAAGCTTGCGCGCCTCCTCGCGAATGTGCTTGACAAAGTCGTGGACAAAGTCGCGCGACATGTGCTTGACCGCATCGAAGCGGAAGCCAGCGATAGGGAAGTTGCGCATCATCCAAGCGCCCCAGTTGAGGATGTCCTTCTGCACATCAGGATGCGCATGGTCAACATCGGCACCCATGAGGAAGTCGTAGTTGCCGTTCTCCTTGTCTACGTCGGTGGCCCAGTGCTTACCATCGCCCTCGATGCGAAAGATGGCCTTGGTCTCGGCCTTCTGGTCCCAGTCGACGCCCGTAAAGTGCTCGAAGCCCCACTTGAAGTCCGAATACTTGCCTTCGCGACCGGGGAAGGTGAATTTGGTCCAGCCCTCGATGTCGTAAGCGTCGGAGCAGAGCTTGGTGCGATCGTTCTGGTCGACCATGCGTGCTTTGAAGGTTTGCAGCTCGTCGGCGCCCATGCGGTGGTTGAGAACGGCGTCAACGTAGATCGAGATGCCGTTCTTGCGGAGCTCCTTCATGGCCGCCTCGAGCTGCTCACGTGTGCCGTACTTGGTGCGATGCGGCGGCTGCACGCCTGCGTCCTTGTCGCGGGGATGCGCAAACTCGCCGAGATCCCAAGTGTCGTAGATGTCGTAGCCCGTGCTGGAGCCGGAGCTGGCCTTGGTGGGCGGGGGGATCCAGACGGCGGTGATGCCCATATCGGCGAAGCGCTTGGCGTTGTCGCCGAGCCACTGCCAGTGCTTGCCTTCGCCCTGCGTGTACCACTCGAACGCCTGCATCATGGTGTAGTTGTGCTCATGCTTGTCTGAGTGCTTGTTGGCCGAAGACGCCATCTTGGAGATTGGTGAGCCGCGTGACGGAGCGGCGGTGTAGGAGGCTGAGGTAAGTGCGGGCGGTGAGCTCGATGATGGAGAATGGAGGGAGCAACAGTGTGAACCCGCAGGTGTGCTGGGAGGCTTATGAGGCTGGACGGAAGGTCCCTTTAGAAGACTGGAAGGCGCACGTCATCGATGGGATCAAGGCACGGGAGCACGGTCCATGCTCCGCGACCGTGGGAGCCTCCGTTCTAGGCCGCCTCGCGCTTGGTCTCGGCATGAGTGGATTGTCGGCGCTGTTGGACGAGAACAACAGCTCGGGTGCGGTAAGTTGGCAGTTGAGGGTCCGCTCGCTTGGCCGGTGCTAGAAATAAGCCCAAGGAGGGCTTGCGGCTGTGTCGTGACGTCGCCTTGCCTCAAGATTCCGAACTGGCAAGCGGCTGAGTCCGCTCGCGTGGCGCGGGCAGGACATTGTTAGACCGCGATTGTGCCCGGCAGCGACATTTGAGTTCGGCACTCGGAAGTGCGAGCTTGCTCAGATTTGGTAGAAGCAGTCCTCCACACTCGCCTGGCCGCTTTGCCTATGCACCACCCACACTATTATCAACATGAACGTCTGGTCTACAACTGCAACAGCGAGGGTGCTCAAGGGCACATCTCACCGGAGTATTCCTGTAGCGCGGAGGGTAGGGACAGTTCGTTACCAGTCGCGTGGCACACCGAGTCGAGATGCGTCTCAGCCCGCCCCGCCAGCACAGCCTGCTGCACCCGCTTCCTCGCCGGCAACTTCCCGGGCCAAGCCTGCAGGAGGTGAGGACGAACGCTCAAGATTAGCAAAGCTACAAGCTCAGAGGCTTGAAGAGCTCAATCGTGGTCGTGCTGGTGGCGCACGCGGAGGAGCGCGCTCGAACCGGCCCGAGCAGAGATGGTCGAATCGAACCCTCATCGCGCTGGCAACTTCGGTGGGCGCATGTACATACCTGATGGGCACCTACCACGGCTACAACGCAGGCAAAGCACACGTTATCGAAGCGCAAGCTCCGGTCGACTCTCCGACACCTAGCGTCACATCCTCCGTGGCCGCATCAGCCGGCGCATCCGCGAGTGCAGTCGGCATCGCCGAACGAGCCTTGACTTCTCTCTCGGACTTTGTGGCGCCCTTAATCCCATTCCGCTCACTCGCCTCCCCAATTCATTGCGAGCGGGAGCACGCAGATGCACAGCCCGAGGCAAGGACTCCAGAGTGCAGACTCGCCGAGCTCACCCAGTATCATTGCGATCTCCACCCAACCCGCGTCGTCTGCCAGCCAATCGATCGGATCTTCCGCATGTGAGTGGCTCCCATCGATCTTTCTTCACTGAAGCCCAGTATCACAGTCTGACCGCTGCGTTTCTTGTTCCTTTCACGTCCTCTCAGTTGCAAGGGCCGTCCCGCCGTCGAGGTTTCACACATCGTCGAGTTCGACGAGTCCGCAAAACCTTATTTGCCAGACCATCTCTCGTGCGTACGCCTCCGCCTTGACCCTTCATTCATGGCCAGTCATACTGATACAGTTTTGCTCCCGGACTTGCGTCCACCCTAACAGCGAGGCGATGCCTCCTTCCCAGCACTGGCACGAACTCAGATCACCAGATTTGTAGCCTATCACAATTACAACGAGTCAATCCGAGCCCCACGGTCACTTTGGCCAAACGTGAACATTGAGATGCAGGCAAGCAAAGTGGTGTGTTTGCAATCGAGCGAGAAGAACAAGAGTCGCGTAACGAACAAGGTGCCATCGGCCAAGCTATTTTTTCAAGGTCTTTTTTCGTGTCGAGTTCCCACAGGAAGATTTGTGAGAGGCGGCGTCGGCCTCGTTGGTCTCCCCTCCGCTGCATGTGGCTGGAAAGATCGTCCCGCCTCCCAGGTGAACGTTGCTGAACGTTGCTGATCAGGCAGACTGATCACCGCGTCGCGCTAGGCTGGCAAACCGACGAGGGTGCGAGGCGTCCGATCCGATCGTCGCCCGGCGACGCGTGGCCCGCATATCGGTCGTTCCAGTAGGCGCCGTCGACCCGCCGAAGAGCTCGCTGACGGCGCGATGATGGCGTGCTTGGCGGATCCTTTCGCTTGTGTTGCAGAGTTGCTTTGTCCGAGATTCCTCTTCCGATCCGTCCGTGCAAGGGCCAGCTGTCTCATTGGCGGATTCGAGCCCGACAAATGCGCCAGGGTTGGCGCAGATCGGGAGTGCCGGGCGCACGAATCGCAAGTGTGTGTCAAAGGGGTCTTTGGCATCTGCATCCGCTTCGGATGCAGGCGTCGTGGGACCAGACTCTTCGAAGTTGTCAAAGACCACAGCCTCGTGCTCGATTCCGAAAGGGCTCGGAGGAAGCAACGGCCTGTGCTTTGCGGCAGCTCGGCAGGTGCGGTTGCCAGGACCATGGCACCCATTCTCGCTGTCAAAGCAGGTGTAGGG
Source organism: Moesziomyces sp. F5C1 (assembly GCA_003004715.1). Lineage (NCBI taxonomy): Eukaryota > Fungi > Basidiomycota > Ustilaginomycetes > Ustilaginales > Ustilaginaceae > Moesziomyces > Moesziomyces sp. F5C1. The sequence goes on along the minus strand of NXFR01000001.1, from coordinate 1,381,752 downwards.
ACAGCCATTAAGCCCATTGCCGACACCATGGCGTTCCAGCCCCAGCAACTGGTCCCCGCCCGTCTGCCATGGCTGCCCACATCGCTTGTAGTCTGCTGGCTTCGGATAAGGTAGCCGCTTGGGGCCGCGAGCACGACCCCTTGTGTCCGCATCTTGCCTGCAGAAGCCATCGTTCGTGCATGGACCACTGTCGAGAGAGTCGCCGAGCAGGTCGAGATCGTCCTGTTTGCGTCGTTCGTACAGAGGGGATGGATGGCGTCGGCACGCGTGTACGCTGCCGCATTCGAGCTCGGAGTGGCGGTTCGCGTATCCCGGCTCGACCGGCGGGCGGATTGGGATAGCGGGTTGTTGCTCGTCGATGACTTGGATCTCGTCCGACGAGTATGTAGTGGACAGGTTCGATGCTGCCTTTTTGAGGGCGATAGCGACGTTGTGGGAGCTGGCATTGAGAGCTGGAGCGGCATCTGCCGACTGCATCTGTCCGACTTTGTTCGAGGACATTCGCAGATCTTCAAGCGTGGCAAACATCGTCCGTGAGACTTTGGTGGAGCGGAAGATAGATATCTGGGTGGAGAGCCGGCTCGCTGCCCAGAAGTTCGAAAGATCGTGTAGAGTACGAATAGCAATGCTTTGGTTGTCGGCCTAGCACTCGTCTTGCACTTGAGCGCGGTGGAAGTATGGACAGATCAAGGGGTCGCGTAGGGACTTGAGCGGAGGTGGGGAGGAAGAGGGTTCGTAATTGTGTGGCGATGGATGTCGATGGTGTTATATCCTTTTCGGAGAGCAGCGGCACCCTGGACAGGCCTCGGGTATATATCCTTGGCCGTGGCTCAGCCAGGAAGGCTTTGTCGAGTCCGCAGCGGCGCAGCGGCTCGAGCAATGGCTCCCGGACCGCCTCTGTGTGTAGCTGGACGTGCTCCGTCCAGGTGGGGAAGCAGCAATGTGACGGAGCGATTTTCCTCCGCCCTGGAGCGAACAAAAGCACACGGCCCGCGGGCGGAAAAGGCAGAAGAGTGGGACCAGGAGGAAAAAGAGGGTTAAAAAAAGGTGGCGGCAACAAAAATTTATTGCCGTGACACTGGAGAGAAGACAGAGTTGGAATTGTGGCTGACTTTGACTAGGTTGCGTTGCTACGGTTGCTGTACAGTCACAGTCACGTAGGCACAATCGGCACAATCAAAGTGCTGAGCCGACCGTCTGCCCATTGCGCTGCGGGGGCGAGAGGCCGGAAGTCGAGGCAACGCTGCTAGGTAGCCGTCCGAACCCGAGCGGATGCTCGCCGAGTCATTTGCGGCGGTGTGACCCGCAGCAGGAAAGCCTCCGAAGCGACGAGCTGTCAAGCTGCTGCAGCCTTAAGCTCTGCGTCGGTGATATCGATGAGCGTGAGAAGGTGAAGCGACTCTGCAGTCGTCCCGCCGCATCTGCATCGACCTCGCGCTTCGGTCACTTGCAATCTCGGCGAGCTTCCGCTCCAGATGGCGAGCGAGCGAAAGCAAGATATCGTACAGTGCAGTATCATGGCTAGCGTAGTGAAGTGACACGGCGAGGATATGCACGTCTGGCGCAGTTCATGGCTGCGATGGCGGACGGGCGTGCGGGCGGTATGAGAATAACACGCCCAATCTTCGGGTCGAAATCGAAATCCCAACAGCTTTCGTCCTCTTTGCATCTTCAAACACAGATATTAACGTGTCTGACGATGCAGCGGTGGAAAGTGACCGAGCCAGTTGCGCTTTGCTATCGTCACAGTCACAGCCGCAATAGCTGTGACAGCGAGAGCAGAGCAGGGAATCGGAAATCTCCGGAACCCACTTGTGGCCAAGGAGGGGCCGAGGCGATTTCTTCCAGCGGATCGCCGCCGATGCGTGTAGCTCTTCCTCAGCAGCGCGAATCCATGGCTACTTCAGAGCTGTAGTCCCAGCGTCCAGGATGAGCTGGTTCCGTGCGTCGAGTCGTGCATTTGCGTCGGTGCAGGTGCGCTCCTCTCTACCTCATTAGCCAGCACGAGGCGCGTCCACCGCCTCATCTGCCTTCGAGCGTACGCTTCTTGTCCTCCGTGGCTGAAAAGCGTAGGCCACGCGCCCTGAATCTGGCTCGAAGTGAAAAGGGCAACCGAGACGCTTGGCTGTGCAAGGCAGCGGTGGCGACCTCGAACCCTGTTTCGATGGGACAACGTTGGCCCTTCATCTCATCCCACGCCGATGGACAGCACGGAAACGGCAATCTGACGCTGTTATGACCGAGGGCTGAGCTGTGAGAAGAGCAAAGCGCACCTCTGCGTGGCTCTGCCTGTTGACGCTGTGTGGGTCGGCTTGACCCTGCATGCCTTTGTAGCCGGCCACTGCCGACGGCAACTTCCCCACCCTGCTTCCGATGCACATGACACGTGCATGGACTGAAACTTCTCGTTGAATCACCGAGCCACAATACCACCGCTCCATCACGGCCCTTTTGGAGCTTTCATGCATGCATGCACGCAAGCATGCATTCTTCTTCTTCGCTTCTTCGTGCAGCATCACACTCCCAGACGTGTCCATTTCGGGCCTCGAAGCGGTCGAAGGGAGATCAGTCTCACGCCTCACGATGCAAAGCTACTTAGCCGAAACAAAGCTTTGAGCGCCAGCTGGCCACGCGCCAGGGCGGGCGTCAGATAATCTCCGAGACAGACAGCTCGCCAAGGATTTTGGAGGACGCTCAGGCTACGCCGCTCAAGGTTGCTTCAGTTGCTCTCGATCGTCCGCAGGGCAGGTACCGCCAGCCTTGCGCTTCGAAGACCGGTGCGCTTGTTTTGTTGTGCCAAATCATTCGTTGTTGGGTGGCGTGCTTCAATGCTCGCACCATGGCGACATGAGCCAGCCTACATTCCACAGCCACAATCACACAATTGCAGGCCGCGGAACGACATGCAATGTCGACATGTGTTTTGGCCGACCCAATCAAGCGCGCCGCGCGTTGGCGGGGCCGAGAATGAAGCCGTGACCGGTCAGCGACGGGATGCGCTTGCCAGATGAACAAGGGAAGAATTCCGAGCCGCCGAGCGGTGCGCGTTGGGCTTCATCTGTACGGCATGGCTCGGGATTCGCCTCTCGAAGTGGGCTCGACTTGGCTGCAATTTTTTTGCGGCGGCGGGCCGGTCATCGCGCGTTCTCGTGGCGGTGAGCCCGCTTCATCACGGCGTCTCGAGCTCGGGCCTTGGCGAGGGGCGTCACGCATCGTTGCTTGCCAGCCGCAACCCACTTCGGCTCGCTACCTCCGCCACTGGCAGCCCACTCTCAGGGACGCTGACTGCAACTCAGACTCCGTGCCTTAGCGGTGGGGCAGCAATAAGCCGGAGCTTTTTTGTCCCCTTCGGCAGCGGGGTGAGGCCCGAAAAAGTTCGGATGCCAAGGCGGTCGTAACTCTGTTTTTTTTTCTCATCCTCCTCTCTGCGTGCGGTGGGTTGGCCGCCTTGGCAAGCTGGATTGCCCACAGCGATCCTCTTATCGAGGTAGCGGCTGGGGTCCCGTTCACTCGCGGCAAGGATCGTCTTTGCTGGGGACAAGTTCCCGAGACGCGATGAAGTCGTTCAATGTAAGCTGGCGGCACAGGTGCCAGTGGCAGCACCGCCGCTCGTCGTAGTCAAATTTCTTGGAGCGGTCAAATCTTCGCAACGGAACCTTCACAGCGGAATCTTTGCAGCGGCACACGTTGCCACTTCGGAAGTTGAGCATCAACTGGACCGATGTTGTCCTCGGCTGGGCCAGCAAAAGCGCCGGGAACAGAAGGCGTGGGTAATGTCGGCTGATCCGCCTTGGCGAGTCTATCCGAAGAACAGGAACGCCCCTCAAGAAGTCGCACCTACCGTTGACACGCGCGCCTCGCTTCACACGACTCTCGACGGTCGGCTAGCCTGGCTCTGGTCGCCGCATATTGATTGACTTCGAATGTTGCGACCGTGTGACTCAGCTCGTGTTGCTGCAAATGGAAGAGATTGTCGCCGGGCTCAAACGATGAGTAAGGTTCGGCCTGGCGAAAGTTGCCGAAGAGGGCTGCTGTTATCTTTGCCGGTTGTCTTCGATCGCTATGAGCTCCCACTTGGCGGTTGCCGGTGGAGATACGGGCAACTTCCCTTGACTGAGTTGTGGCGTTGGAAGAACAGGGTCCTGGACGGGCACAGCCGGTCGCTCGTCTTTCGGGATACCCGGAACTCGACAGCCGACCGGGCTGCTCTGCAGGAATCCCATTGCAACCCTAGAGCGGCTCTTGCCTCCCCGCTTTGGACAGGACCGTCTTCGGGCGGGTGAAGCGCTTGGTCGTCCTCGTCCCCGCTTCTTCCGAAGATCGAGGGCGGCGACTTGGCAGCCCACCTCCGCGCTCCAACGGACGAGCTAAACGCAAATGCTAACGCGCGATTAGAGTCGCAGTGGGGCCAATTTCACCATTCTGCCCAGTCTGACCTCCCTCGATCTGCTTTGCTGTTTGCCGCACCACACGAGCGTCTTTCGTCAATCTCAGATGCCTTCCCGTCTGCATGGGCGGAACGTCGAGCCTCTCTCCGACTGCAACCTGAGCCAAATCTGCCTTCGGCCTGGTATCAGGTCTTGCTGGCACCCGACCGTATCAGGCATTGATGCAATCGCACGATATCGTACGTGCTCGCCCAGTCTGTTGTTGCGGTCCTTCATGTTGCACGAGGCTGTCGTCGCGCAAAAGCGACGTCGATACGCGGCCGAGCTTACTGGCCGTACCTGCCGAGCTTTCGAGGCAACCGTGCCTAAACGCAGATGGCTCGCACACCTCCGCAAACACCACCATGTTGCCTTCCCGTCGGCAGCATTAGCCTCTCGGAGCGATTCTCGCCAACCTTGTCACACGCGAGCACAGACAATCCCATTCTTCAGAGCGATCCAGGTCCAAGACATTCCTATTGATGGGAGAGTCGGGTCAAAGTGCAGGAACGTCGATGTTGACGCGGCCGCCAAGCTACGAGGTCTCGACATGCGTCGGTGGCAGCTCAACAACCTTGGCGGGAGAAACGCTGCGACGTTCAGCGTCCCCTTCGCCGTGCTCGGGCTGCGGGACGCCGTTGAGACCGTTTTCGAGCGTGTGAAGCGCCTTTTCGGCCGCTGAAGGCGTCTTTCTGACGTCTTGGTCGCTTGTCTGACTCTCAGGCTCGCCCTTCAGCACATGCGGGCTCAGAGCCGACGACTGCAGATGCGACGGCGACGCATGACCGGCCTGCGCTGCTGCTGAATCCAGACCTGTCGCAGGCGCACTGGGCGCACTGGCGCCGATGGAAGGCGCTGCGAAGGCGGCGCTCACCACATTGCCAAGCGCCTTGGCAGGCACAGGCGGCAGGGCAGCCGACGAAGGGTGGAGCGACTTGGCCGTGGCACCAAGGCTAGCAAGAGATGTCGCGCCCCGAGCCGCCGAGGGGCTTGTTGCTCGTGGCGGTCCGAGGCTGAATCCGTTGGCGGGCGCATCGTCTCGGTGCGACGAGGCGTCGTAGGGACGCGAGAGGGGCGACTTGGCCGGCGTATGGCGCATCGGGAAGGAGCCCGATGGTTGCGAAGGCCGACGATAGCCCGGGCTGCCGAGCCCCGCTCCGTAGGACGGCGAGCGAGGCGAGAGTAGGCCGCCTCCGTTACCAGCGCCGCCCGCGTTCGGGCTGGAAACAGATGCCGACGAGGGCGACTGTGGCGAGCCCACCGCGGAGAAGTGTGGGGGCTGCGTCGGCCTCCCCATGCCCAAGCCGGAGCTGGCGGCATCGTTGCTAGCGGTCGCGCCATTGGTGGAACCACTGGACACGGCAGCGGACTTGGTCGGATCGCCTCTTGCAGAGGCTTCGTCCACTTTGGCAGAAGGAAGCAGCGGGCGGCCGGAGGTAGTCGCCTCGTTGCTGGAGGGCAAGGCATGGCTCGATGGCGGCGGCAACTGCCCAACGGGAGCCACGGCAGGAGATGGGCGGGTCGCCGCTGCGCTCGACAACGTCAGGGAGCCAGTCTCTGCCGGCTTGACGCCAGACGGCGCAGCAGGCAATGCCTGCGACGGGACGATAGGCGGCTTGGCCAGCTGGACGCCGGTTGTGGTTACAGACGACGCTTCCAACTGCGCAGCTGTCAGCGCATTGGCTGCTCCTGTGCCTTTGTGACCAGAGACAATCTTAATTCTCTGGCGTGGGGAATCGGCATTTCCGCTCGCTGCAGTGGCGGCCCCGTCGGCATTGCGGCTCGGGCTGTCGGGTCCGTTGCTCGAACGCGAGGCTCCGCGCTGGTTGCTGCGCGGGCTCGACTTGGACTTTTGCGCAAGAATGCCAGGGTATGGAGCCGGAGTACCTTGCGAAGGCGGACGACACTTGGAGCAGAAGAAATCGACGGAATCCCAGTCACGTCTCTTCTTGAGGCCGAGCACGAGCTTGTCGAAGCTGTCCCAGCACTTGATGTGCTGCCAGACATTGCACTGCTCGCAGCAGACGATCTCGTCGTCCTCGTCGGGAGGGCTGATGGCTGCTTTCCCGCAGACCTCGCAGTTGAGCTCCCACACCTCGTCGTCCTCGTCCTGACCGTTTGCAGGGTGAATCGAGCCGTCCTCGGGCACGGGGGTCGAGTCTTTGGACGGCGGAGGCACGCCGCCATTGGCAATGATCTCTTCACGCCTGCGTTTGCGCTCCTCGCGCTCGTGTTCGCGGCGTTCGCGCTCCTCCTCCTCGCGGATCGCACGCGTCTCGATCTCGAGCTCCCTTGCACGCAGACGCTCCTCGCGCTCGCGCAGGCGATTCTCTCGGGCCCGTTGGGCCTCGTGCTCTTCCACTTCTTTCTGGCGCTGATTCTCCTCGTCCTGGCGGATGGCTGCCATTTTCTCTTCCATCCTGACGCGAGCTTCGCGATCGCGCTCGCGCTCCTCTCGTTCAGACTCCTTCATGGCGATACGGCTGGAGCGCTTGCGGTTGGCGAGCGCCTGCTCCATCGCACGCTGCCGCTCGATCTCGTCCATCGCAGCGAGCACCTGATCAAGGATCTCGTTGTTGATGAAGTGGTGCAGGTTCTTCTCGTTGGGATCCTTTGACTTTGCGAATCGCTTGGAAAAGTCGAGCCACTGCTGGCGTGTCACCACGATGGTCTCGAACTCAATCCATTCCTCTTGCCCTTCGCCGTCTGCTGGGTTCTGACCTTCTTGTTCTGCTTCCTCCTCCTCGTCCTCGGCCGCCGCTTCTTCGGCCGCTTCGTCCTGACCAACCGTCTCCATCTTGACGTCGAGGCTGCCCGTGTTGCTCTCGTCGTTGGTGGTGTCGGGCGGCTCGCTCAGTTCGGAATCCGACAGGTCCGAGTCATCGTCGGCGCCGTCGCCGCTTGAAGGCTTTGAGTCTTCTTCGACGTCCAAGGGGGCGAACCGGGCGGAAGTTCGCGTTCCGCGCCTCGGTGGGGGCTTAGAGGGTGTGGAGGTGGCGGAAGATCGCGTGCGTTTGGAGGGAGTCGAGACGGGCGTCGCATCCGAAGGCCGGCTACGCTTGGTGCCAGAGGCTTTCGGCGCGGATGAAGATTTAGCGGCGCTCGAGGCGGCGCGTCGGGCTGCAGCTGCTTCCGCCCTGGCCCGCTTCGTGCCCTTTTTGGCGGGCGGACGTGCCTTGGCAGCTGGCTTGGGCAACGGCTCTGGGCGCTGGATCCAGATGCGGTTGTCATCGAAGAGCCAGTATGCATTGTCGTGCGCGTCCCAGCCGATGGGAGACACGCGCCATGTGGTGACGTCTTCCTCGGACTTGACGAGCTTACGGAAGCGTTCCGGGTCCATGAGCTGCCACTCGCACAGATCGTGGAGCGTGCTGATCTTGTCCTCAAGCGAGAGCTGCGCCCACTCGACGGGCTGCTCCACCGTGCCGAAGCGCGCCTGAGAGTCGGTATCACGCAGGTTGTACTGCGTCCTGAGGTGATCTTGCCAGTTGTCCAGGGTGATGGAGCGATCAAGCGTCAGCGTGTAGAGAAGCCGCTTGATGAGGTCGGGAACGACGGTTGCCTCATTGTCTTCAAAGTCAGACTCGAGCGTCTCGGTCTCGAAGCCGCTCATGCCGAAGGCCTCGTCGAAAACGAAGAGGAACTGGCAAACAGCGGCGAACTTCCACATCTTGCGGAGGCGCTTTGTTATCGGATGGAGCTCGACCACTTGGGGCTGGGCGGCAGGGGCCGAGGGGCCGGCCACGGCGCCAAGGGACCGTCTCGCAGGCATACTGAAGGTCAGCCAAGATGCAGACACGATTCAGGGGTGCAAGGCCGTTTTGTCGACGGTAGGAGGTGGTGCAGGACGCTGGAAGAAGTTTCCCTGCAGGCTGGGTCGTTGTCCAACAAGATCCTGAAGGTGATGATGCGCCGGACAAACGGCAGTCGGTGGGAGCTGTAATGGCAAGCTGATGGAACAGGCGCTCTCTCTACCTGCTGACTAGAGCACGGACATGGTCGGGGTGTCGGGTGAGGGTGAAGAAGGAGGATGGCCCGAAACGCGGTCTGCAAATTAGTCGTCGTGCGCTCTGCTTTCGTCGCGGGCTGGAAGGACGAGATTGTTGGCCTTCCCTCGCGACATCCACCCCCGATTTGCAGAAAACAATCAGATTTTGCGAGAGCATCGCACGGTCCTGTACCCTTTGCGCCTATTTCCGAAAGAGAGAGCATCGGGTGATGGAAACAAGGCTTGCAAGCGCGCCCAAACATGCGCGCATCTGCTTCCGCACTTTGTGCCGCATGTGCGGATCTCGCTCGACACAACTCTCCGGTGCTGCAGCAAGGGCTAGGCGACAATCGATGCATTGTGAACACCGAGTCGACAGCCTATTTGGCTCGGTCGTAGGTTGAAAAAGGTTACAATACAGTGTGATGATTCGGAAGGCCACATCGAAAGGTGCGGGAACAAACAGTACAGCTCAAGTCGGATCGCCGGAAGGAAGCGTTGGGTATGCAGGCTAGATTGAGATGTTAACAACAAGGAATGCAGTCATCTTGAGCGCTGCGTCATTGCCTCAACTGCGGACGCTTTGTCTGAGGCGGCCTCGGTGAGTCGGTAATGTGCCAGAGGGCGGCTCAGCTCGCCCTTGGCGCGACACTTGTACAGGAACCCCACCACCACTTCTCCTTCCTTTGGCGCAGGCTGCGACGCAAAGTGTTGTGTGGCAACCTGGCTGAGGTAGTTGCCTGCGGCGTCTGCGTCGAAAAAGTGCGGTGGACAAGCGGGCTCGTCGTCAAAGGCCTTGGATGCTCCGGGTCCGGTTGCTGCTGCGATGTCGGCAGCAGTTGCGTCATTTGGATAGCGTTTCCTGCTCGACCCCAGTGCTGGAGGCGGAGACGCTCGCCCTTTTCGCTTCCGGCCATTGCTTGACGATTCGGCGCCAGACTGTGACGAATCTTGTGGTGGATAAGACTGTGCCAGGTCGAAGAAGGAAACGTACGAGTGGACCACCTCGGGCGGCAGAGCTTGAAAGTCGACGACAGGCTCTGTTCGTCATACACGTTGTAGACACATATAGAGTGAGTATGAGTGTCATCAGGAGACGTCTCGCCTAACGCAGTCCCGCAACCTGCTTACCTCGATCGACATCGTCGTTGGCCTTGGACTTGTCTTTCGATTTTGGGTCGTCGTTGGCGACCATGGTGGCACGGCAATGCGCTCCTTTGCGATAGCGGGGCGAAGGAACTGAGTGAAGAGTAAGGATTGAGGTGAGCGGTGAAAGACGGAAGTCAACGCTCGAGTTGATGGACGAGGTCAAGTGTCACGACTCCTGCCGTTCATGCTGCATCGGATGCAGCGAGCGCGTTGACTGGAGCCTTGAAACCCGATTGCCGAATTTCTAGTAGCAGACCCACCAAGTGCCTGCCTCGACGCGAGCCGCTCAGCCCCGCACGGGACACGGACGGCTGCCTGTTCGGACCTGCCGAACAATCCGCGCTGCTCCCACATTGATTGTTGCTGAGCCAGCTACTACTTCAGATTAGCATCTATCTGAACGTCACATTGATCCGCACGTCGTCGGAGACCCCACGGCGGGACTTGAGCCAAAATCGGCGAGAGCGGAAACGGCAGCATGGACAGTCGGCGCTTTCCTGGTCACGGTCCTCTAGTCGGAGAGGACCCTGAACGCTCGTCTGCTCTTTTTCTGGAAACACGCGCAGGTGCAGCGGCACGCAGCACGGCAGATCCGACGTGAATCACCTCTGGCTGCCCTCTGAGAAATCACGGACAAGTGCAGCTCCACATGCATGCTCCTCATACCGCACCGTTGTCGGCCGCTTCCTTGCCGCCCTCACTTACTTTCCTGCCGAGCCGATCTGCACCTGCTGCCACACCCTTCATCCCTCATCATCCTCATCCTGCATCACACCTCTAGATTTCATCTCGTTTCCATTCAGCACATTGAAAGGTTGCATCGGACCACCCGCATCGAGCCATCTCGCCTCTTCGCCCCTTCGCCTCGCTCGCCGGAACTGCTTCTGTCTGCGAACAAGTTCCTTTCGCATCGCTCCTCACACCTTTCGGAAGCTAAGCTACCTGAAGCAGCTCAAGTCTTTCTGCAATCACAGCCACAGCCAGGCTGTCCATCGTCGAGGTGCCACATTCTACCTGCCAGCCCTCGCTTGCGCGCCGACCATGAGCAGGAGACGATAGTGGAGGCACATCCTCGCTGTAACGCTTGCTCCTTCCTTCAGCTACGTCCAACTTTGCGCTACGCCGACTCGCCATGAAGAAGTTCTTCTCGCGCTTCTCCGCGGCTGGTCCCGTCACGCCTGCAAAGCCAAGCCAGGAGCCAAGCTTCGAGCGCTCCGAGAAGCATGACCTCTACCCGACTTCCGTCAAGGCAGCGCCAGCCATCGCTTCGCCGTTCAACTCCATCGGCAGAACAAGAGCGCTTGTCGCCAAATTCGAGAATGCGTCTGCCCCTCCACGGTCTGAACCCCTGTCATCCTCGGCCAGCACTTCGACAGCCCCTCAACTTTCGATACCTGTCCCCACCCCAGATCTCCCGATCGCCGTTCAAGCTCACCCTCCGCTTCAACCGTCCTCATCGTCCGGCCTCGGCATCGCCTCTGTACCAAAACGTATCCCCGGCTCGAGTCTTCCGGCTTCGGCCGACTTGACTTCACAAACCCAAACGTTGCAATCCGAAACCGCCTTCGACCCTTCTGGTTCTGCATCTCTAGCAGGAAGGTCAGATTTCCCCGAGGCCAATTCGAACGTACAAAACGCAAACACGATCAAGACGGTTGCTTTTGCTCCTTCGCCTCAGAAGCAACGGTCCACGTCGCCGGCACATATCGGCACCTCGTACCGCGCAGCAACGTCGCAGCCCTTGTCTCGCACCAACTCCAATGACAACAACGTCTTTGCTACGCCGGGCAACTTCGCTCGGCCAACGGCTGCCAGCCAGGCAAGAGCACGCACTTGGACCAGATCGGCTTCCAGCGATACCAGTCACCCTTCCGCCCCCACTGCGTCGACCATTCTCCGTGACAAGGGAACGTCAGTCCAAACACGTTCGTCTAAACCCAGAATTTCTTCATCGATGCGCTCGACCGCTCGTCGCAGCTACTCCTACTCGAGCACTCCTGGTCCACGCGATGGCGGTGTTTTGTTGGCTTCGTCGGTCTTGAGCAATACCAGCAGTCAGAACCAGAGCAAGGACACCGATGCTTCCACGCGGCCCGTGGCTCGAGGGGGCTCCTTCGACTTGGCACCAGGCATCAGCGCGTCTCCTATTGCCAGCATCGACTCGCACTCGCCTGCGACGGGTCCGCTGCAGTTCCCCACACGGACATCACTCTCCATGCGCAAAAGCTACTCTGGTTCCAACAGCAGCCGCCCCACAAGTCGCCGCAACAGCGTCGATCCACAATCCCCGACTGCCCCTGGCGAACCAGTCATCTTTCCTCCCTCCGCCAGCCCAGCTCTTCGATCTTTCGGATTCCCGACATGGAGCGAGATGACCAACGAGGAGCTCGTCCGTAATCTTGGCCCGCGCGAGCGAACACGACAGGAAGTGCTGTGGGAGATTGTGGCGAGCGAGGAGCGATACGTGATGGAGCTGGAAAAGGTGAAGGATCTCTACATCGACGCCCTCATTGACCCCGAGCATTTTGATCTCGAGCGCGTGCTTCCGCCAGCACATCCACCCTCCATCGCCTCGCCAGTCGATGTGAACGAATCGCAATTCAGGTCCAATGCGGCGCCATGGGAAGACACGTCAGTGGCGAGACCGACTGCCGCCATCACCTCGAGCGCAGAGCTTCCAATTGCCGCTCGCTTCATGTCCAACGTATCCGCAAGCAATGCCGGCGGCAGCCTGACAGACGCATCCTCAAAAAGCATCCAAGCGCAATGGGATACTCACAAGGCAGCCGGTGCACGAAGCCCCTACTCGATGGGTGTCAGCAACGTCAACGCTGCTGGCCAGCTTGCCACTTATACTGGCCAAACGCGAAAGCGCTCTGAAGCTGCGTACGGACTGGGCCTGGGTCTCGGCACGACAGCCACACGCGACCGAAGTGCCCCCGCCTACATGAACATCTCCACTGCGACCAAGAGCAAGGACAAGATCTCGAGGGCGCAGAAACTTCGTGGTCTTTCCTCCAAGGCTGGTGGTGATGCGAACCCGCTTCGACTGACGGTTCCGCTGCCTCCTTCTCTGCGTGAAGTGCTTGTTGCCATGTCCGAGGGTCTCACTGAAGCGCACGGCCTCCTCTCAGATGCGCTCAAGGCAAGATACGAGGAGCAGTGGCCTTTGGTCCGCAGCCTCGCCGATGTCTTCATGAAACACTCGCACATCCTCGAGCACTACGCCAGCTATGTCTGCCATCTGCAGCGCGCGATGGAGGAGCTGGAAGAGGCCGCTCTCATGGAACGCGCGTTCCGAGGCAAGCGACTCAAGAAGGAGCGTCTGAGCAACACTGTCGGCCTCGGAAGAACGGTGGCAGCACTAGAAGCATGCGCTGCAGAGCAAGGCTACGCTGGGCTCTCCATCTTTGCCTCGATGCCGTTCCAACGGCTGCTCAAGTACCCTTTGCTCTTTCAGAATCTGCTCTTCCATACGGATCCTTCGACTCACGAGTTCGAAAGTACGGTCGGCATGGTGGTCGAAGTTGAGCGGCTAGTGCGCTCTATCGAAGACGAGAAGGTCACGGCCGAAGAGAGGGACAAGGCGCGCGATGTCTTTGCCCGTATCGACGGCATCACCGACCGCGTCGTGCTTCGACCTCGACCCGATCGTACTCTCATCGAAGAATGCGCGCTGTACGACGAGAGTGCTCGGAGGACGCTGTCCGAATCGGCGCCCAAGGATGGGCGTAGCGACGCCAACGCCTCGGACAGCGAGGGCGCGGAGAGCGGCAGCGAAGGGTCAGGCCTCCGCAGCGGGCGGTGGGGCAACTCGAGCCAATCTGGGCTGCGTGCGGCGCTGCGGAACAAGCGATCCTATCGCCGGCTTTCCGACTTTCTGTCGGCAGAACAAGGCGGCGGAGGGTCATCGAAAGCGCCGACGATGGGAAGCAAGAAGGACCTGTGGCTGGTGCGCTTTTCGGACGTCGAGATCAAGTGCCAGCGCATTGGCGTGACGGCTTTGCCGATGGTCAGCACCGCCGCGCTGCGTACTGCTGACGACGACACGATCGCGAACGAGTCGAGTGACTTTGCGGCTAGGAGCAAGGACAGTCGCGAACGCCTGAAGGCCCTGCGTAGCACGACGCTACGCGCGAAGACGCGCAACTTGTATCGCTTCATCTCGGTGGTGGCTTGGCGTAACGCCGCAACACGGCAGATGTCCGCCTCCAAGGATGGAGGCCTGGACGGGCTCCCGACGTCACACGAAGTAGACGAAGAGTTCGACGAGGCAGCCGAAGACGATGACGGCGCGAGTATCAGCAGCGACGGCGAGAGCAGCGCTACCAGCAGCGCTTCGTCGGACAGCAGCGAGGGTGTGGGTGGTCAGGGAGGGTCGGAGAAGTATGTTCGCTCGACGAAACTGTCGTTCACGTACTGGGGCGACCGCATCGAGCCCGGCCGGGCACTTGCAGCTCCGCACTCTGGAAGCAAAAGGGGAAGTGCATCCGCACACGGCCGTGGTCTCGGCTCTGACAGACTGGGAGGACGTAGCGATGTTCAAGTGGCTGCATCGTTGCACCGCGCCTCTCACAGCACCTCTGCCGCCTCTGCGGACTCGAGCGTCGGTGCAAGCTCAAGATCGACCCATGAAGTCGGAGCGGCCCGAGCTGATGGGACCAGAGTAGCGAGGCAAGCGAGATGGAGTAGCGTCAATGGCGGCAGCATGGCCAACGCCAGCGCTGCGCGACCTGGCGGCAGCCGAACCGGTGTCTCTGGCCGTCTGAGCGAGCCTCTGGCCGCGACCTCGATGTCGACTGCGCCCGAACCAATGCAGACGGCCGTGGCACAGATGCACGCGCGTCAGCGCAACGACAAGTTCGGCGGACGCCTGCGCAGTTCGCTGCCCTATGGCGGGACGGGCTCTTCAGCGGCGGTAGGCGCGTCCACCGAGTCGGCGAGCTCTCACATCTCGGTCAACAGCGCGGCTGAGGCGCGTAATCGCCCTTCCAGCGCCACGGGTGGGCTCTGAACCCATACTCTCATGACAGTGCTCACGAAACAAAAACACCGGTCACGCTCATAATGAGTCTAGTGTGAGTGGCTGATACCGGTCATGATACGGCGATATGAACGAGAGTTGTGAAGATGGCCGGCCGAGGTGGTTGGGTGCGGCGTCGGCCGAGCTGTGTGCTGACGGCTCGATGACGGCACGGAAATGCCAAAATCGGGCATCGGAAGAGCGCATTCCTGGCTTCTGGAAAAAGTGCAGATAAGGTGAAACAGCGGCGTCATGATGGCGTGTGACAGCTGTGGTGTGCAGGCCGAGCGCGCATGACAGCTGTGTAGGCGCAGAAAAATGCTGAGCCGGCAGTGCTGAGCGGCAAGTCGCCTCCACACGCACCGTGCGAATTTGCTCGCAACCCCTGGCAGTCAGCACGCGCCTAGCTTTGGTGCCTAGGGTTGTGCATGGCACCTTGCATGCATCCCTTCTCTCGCAACGTTCACTACCAGCCCTCCTCAGCGTACGACATTTCGCTATGCACGTCAAGATGGAAGCGATCTCGCCTTCTTCGTCGTACCGGACGGTACCTGATCTCAACGGAGGCAGCGAGTCCGAAGGAAGTACGGTTGGTTCTCGTCCATCATCGCCGGTTGAGTACGAAACCACAACAACGACACGCCAAGGAACGGCGTTGGTACTGGAAAAGCCGACACTGGTGAGCTTCGTGCCTACTTCCGAGATTCAAACGGCGGTGAGCATCACGCGCGACCGCGTTGTCATCGATACCATCCTACCACCAACCGCGACACTCGCACGCTCAATCCCGCGCACGTCGGCTCTTCAATCAGCAGACGCACCCCTTGGTAGAGAAGAAAGGGACGCAGTACTGGAAAGGCACCAGACGGAGCTATACGAGCTGCTGACGAAGAAGTTCACGCCAAATTATGACCCGTCGGGCAAGATCAGGGACGACGTATTCACGACGCTAACGCAGCTCACGCGATTCCCGGATCCACCTGGCCTTAGGACGGCAAGTGGCGGAGAAGGGTGTCCTTGCATTTGCTGCGAGCTGGGCTGTGATCATCCGCTCGAGCCGCAGACACACCTAGAGACAGACCGCAGCGAAAGCATCCAGTGTTTGACCCAGGAAGCTGGGCAGGAGGAGCTGCATTCTTTCCTCGAGATGGACAAGCCACGATTCGGGAGGCCTGTACGATCGCTGTCGCTACGTGCGCTCGCAGGCACGTCGGACCGTGACGCAGACAAGAGGAGTGGTGGCTTCTGGGCATTCGGTCGATCCAACCGCTCGAGCTCGCAGTCGGATTTCAGTCAGTCCACTCAAGCCACGTTGAGCTCCACACGAGAATCCTCGAACCCCCCACGAGCAGCGAAGGCAACGGCTGAGGTCGGCCGCTCGCGCTCCTTGTCAGATCTGGTCCGAAGGCGACGCAGCAAACATATCGCAGCGACATCCACCACGCCATCGCGCGCCATCAGCACCAACAGCAAAAGCAACCCGAGAGAAGCGGTGGTGCTGCCTGCACGCACGTCGTCGCAAGCCGAGCTACGCAACCGAGCCGAGATGCCGCAGGAGACGCCTCAGCCTCCACCTCGCCGCAGCAGCAAGCGCTACGCTATTGTGTCGCGAAAGCCAGTCCCGCCGCTTCATCCCACTGCTTCACAGTCGGATCCAGCGCTGCACGCAGCACTTGCGCGCTCGGGTACAACCGCATACGCCATCGACCGCATCGTCGAGGAGGACGAAGACGACCAGACCCTTTCACGCCGGCACTCGGCACTCATGTCGAGCTTCGATGCGCATCCTGAACCCTGGACACAGCCTCTGCACACTCCAAGCTCGACAACGCACGTTGGCGTAGCCATCTAACCATCCCGCAATCTCGCACGATACCACCACTGCACACACTGCACATAGCGAGCGTACTGGAACCGAGCAAATACGAATGCCGCATCATGAGATTTTGCAAACTTTCAAGAAAAGACAATGGAACAGGCAGACTGAGTGACAGCTGTGGGGGCAGCTTTGACCGAACGAAATGCACAACAGAATGTCCACGAAAAGAAAAAGGCTAAAGCGAGGTAGATCTAGGCGTCTTCGTGGGTGCCGTAGACGGGGGTCCACATCTCGCCCTGGACCCAGTCGCGGAGCTGCTCCTCGTCCATGGCGGCAGTCTTGCCGTTGTCGCGCGTGACGCCCTGCTTGTTGGCCATCTGGATGCAGCGCACGGCAATGTCGCGCGAGATCTCGCGGATGCGCTCCGTGTTCGGGTACAGTCGACCCTCGGCACGCTCCTCGTCGTTGAGCGCGTCCGAGAGCGCGAGCGCCGACTCGGTGATCATCTCGTTGGTCACACGCGACGCCTTGCACAGTGCAGCGCACAGACCGATACCGGGGAAGACCAGGAAGTTGTTGCCTTGGCCCGGAATCATGCGCTTGCCCGTCGGCGACTGGCCCGCCTCGATCTCGGGGAATGGCGAGCCAGCGGCAAACAGCACGCGGCCCTCGGTGAACTTGACCGCCTCCTCGAACGTGCACTCCGAGTTGTCCGTCGGGTTCGACAGCGGGAAGATGATGGGCCTCTTGTTGAGCGTGGCCATCTTGCGGATCACCGCCTCGTCGAACGTGCCCTTGACCGTCGACAGTCCCAGGATCGCCGTCGGCTTGACATAGTCGATCGTCTCGGCGAGGTCCTTGATCTGCCTGCCTGCGTTGTCGTCGCGGGCGAAGAAGACCTTGTGCTCCGGCAGCTTGTCGCCGCGGTCGGCGGTCACCAGACCCTTGGAGTCGGTGATGTAGATGCGCGAGCGCGCCTCGTCCTCAGACAGGCCCTGGCGCGTGAAGAACGACATGAGCTGCTTGCCCACGCCGACGGCAGCCGAGCCAGCGCCAGCCATCAGGATGCGGTGGTCGTGCAGAGGACGGCCGCTCTCCTTGGATGCAATGCGCGCGGCGTTGGTGAATCCGGCCAGAATGACGCTGCCAGTACCCTGGATGTCGTCGTTGAACATGGGGTACTTGTCCTGGTAGCGCTCGAGGAAGCGGAAGGCATTCTCGGACGTAAAGTCCTCGAACTGGATGATGAGGTTGGGGTACTTGGTGTGAAGGGCGTCCATAACCTCGTCCATGAACTCGATGTACTCTTCGGTCGAGGCGCGCTCGCGGCGCAGGCCGAGGTAGAGAGGGTCCTCGAGCATCTTCTTGTTGTTCGTGCCGAGGTCGACGACGATGGGCAGCGTGGCTCTTGGGTGGATACCGGCACCGGCGACGTACAGCGAAAGCTTGCCGATCGAGATGCCCTGGCCGTTCCATCCGAGGTCGCCGAGACCAAGGATGCGCGAGCCGTCGGTGACGACAGCAATGCGCGGCGCACCCGCAGGCACGGGCCAGTTCTCGACGATGCTAGCGATCTTGCCCTTGTCCTCGAGCGAGATTGACAGACCTTCGGGACGGCGGTAGATGTGCGAGAACTTCTGGCACGCCTCTCCGACGGTGGGCGTGTAGATGAGAGGGAGGATCTCCTCCTTGTTGGCCAGGATGGTGGCGTAATAGAGACGAGTGTTGGTCTGTCGCAGCGAGGCGAGCATCACGTGCTTCTCGAGCGGTGTGGACTTGCTGCGAAGCTGGTGCAGGACGCGGAGAACCTGGGTATTAAGGCTCTGCTTTGCAGGAGGGAGGAGGCCGCGCAGTCCCAGCTGGTCGCGCTTCTCGTAGGAAAAGCCGGTGTCTTGATTTGGGAACGGATCGGAGATGATGCGGTGGTCAGCGAGACGATCAGAGCGAGACGAGGATGTGGAGAACGAGACTGCGGGAGTCGGAGACGAGCGTCTATGTGATTTGGAACGGTACGATGTCGATGCTGTGGGTCGCGGCACGGATGGGCCCGCTCTGGCCTCGGCATGACTGCGATGGGCCACGGCGCGGCGCAAACCACGACTCAAAGAATGAGATGGCGACGGAAGCATTCTATGATCGACGATGAGGTAGGTGGATGGCAAGAGGCAAGCCGGTAAGGCTGAAGAGCTGGCCGGCTATTTGAATCGAGAAGATCGCAAGGCCGCCGGGCCTCGGGTCGACTGGCAGGTCAGGGTCTTTCTTTCACGCTGCGTCCCAGGCGGGGTCGGAATGGACTGCGCGTGACTCGGGAGCGCCAAATCAAGGCAGTCTTGGGGGGCAGGATTTGTCCCGAGGCGGGGGAAATTCCCGATTTAAGGACGGAAAAAAAGAATAATTGGGAAGCGGGGGTTGGAACCGGGAGGAGAGCGTGGGAGCCAATCCAGGCGCGGTCTGACTCGAGGGGGCTTGTGACCTTCTCGGGCAAAGTCGCGTGTCCCTGAGCGACCGCGCGAATTTGACTCGCCAGAATTCCAACAAAAGCAACAGCGACCAGAGCAACATTCCTGCATTTCGGCACGCCCGAGCCCCAACCATCCGAAGCAAGCAACTTTTGAGGTCGCGATAGCAGGCCGTCGGTTGTGCTTAGCGGAGATTTGGGTCGGGTGACGCCATTCGACACGAGATCACAGTTGCGGGCCGAGGAGAGCGACCCACAAGCCTTATCTCGAGGCTCGAGGGAAAGGAGAGAGATAGCCTCCGGGAGCGCGTCCTTGTTGGGCCCGCCTCCGAGCCTGCTTCCGACCCTCGGCGCAAATGGTTCTTTCCGACAAGCAAGCTGCGGCCGCATCAGGGCGATGTCTTTTTGGGATGCCGGGCACGGAGGTGACTGCGCAAGGGCCCTGTAGGGTGCTTTGAAGAACGCCGTGTCAAGAGTAGTATTGACCGGCGAACGTCCAAGGCGAGACCCAATCAGACCCACCGCCCAAATTTTTCCTCTGCCGAGCATCCCCACAAAAACGCGGCAAGGTGGGGGTTGGCCGGAAACTATTTTGCAGGCAGACTGAACTGCATGCATGGCATGGCGAGCGAGCATGCACCTGCATGCATGCGTTCCACTCGACTGTGCACGTCCAATGACCTTCCTGAACGTCTGCATCTGCGCTTCCGGTCGTCCCCGGCGGAGAAGTCCGGACGCCTAGACGCCGCCAGGCGCAGCGTAGATCGCATGACGCTTCGCGGTTTGAGCAATTCGCCGAGGGCTGATATGCCGGAAAGAGCCTCGGATCACCGGACCGGCCAACGACTCGAGCAGCAGCAGCCGAGTGCACTTCTGCTAGCGCCCTACTCGTGCCGATTCGAGGAACAAAACACGAAACAAACCAGACGCGGAAGGATACGAAACAGGGCGGTCACTCACCTTGGTTGGTAAAGACATCTCGCAGGTTGGCAGCACCGCCAAAAGTGTGAGATGCAATGGCGCGACGGAGGTTGTCGTCGCGCGGGTCCTCGGTCGTCTTGTCGTCTGGGGTCGTCTGGGCAAGCTTGCTGACAGGTGCAGAAGTTGCGCTGGGACGCACGTCGGACACAGATGGAGCCATCTTGGTCAATAGCGAGAAGATGTCGAGCGTTGCAGGTTCAGCCTGTGAGCCAGGATCGAGGTAAAGCTGAGGGGCAAGTGTGCAAACGAGGACACAGATGAATGCAACGAAGATGGAAGCTTTGAAGTTGCAGGTGGACAGCAGATTGGAGGCTACGGCTAAACAAGCAATCTGAGCGGAGAGAAGGTGGGATAGACAGCCCAAACCAGAGACCCGAAGAAAGCTTCGTCTTATAAGGACAACGGCAGCTCGCGACAAATGTTGCACAATCCCGAAGGGGTGTCTGCATGGAAGAGCTCGCGGCGGAGGCAGATGGCCTGAGCGCACCGGCGGGCGCTGACAGCTCCAGTGCAAGCCATTGGTTGTCGTCGACCGGTCGTGTGGGAGAGGCAGCCGGTTTGGGAGCCCCAGGGTCGTGAGGCTCGGCCACCTCAACCTTGACGTTCCCCCAACACCAACCGAGCCGGTTGCCTGCATCACATCCATTTGATTTTATTTTGTTTTAAAAAAAATCAGAATTGCACAAAAAGTGCGTTTTTGTAAAGCTTCGCATGATGTTGTGTCTGTTCTTGAGGGACCTCGATCCGGCATCCTTCTGCCCCTCAAGTGCGAGGAAGCAGGCCCATGACCACACGCGAAACGTCCGATGTGTCTTGGCTTCAGATCGGAGATGCCGACCGATAAGCCAGGAGAGCAGTATCGCTTCAGCTTCGCCTACTCCATCACACATAGCAAGGGTAGTGTTTCGAAAAGAAGAATTGATTGATCTAAAATAATTTCCAAAATCATTTTTCCGAAGTGTGGTGTCACGCTGCTGTCGCTGCAAGCGCCACGGCTGGATGGCACTTCCGGGACCTTCCGAGTGCTTGCTCGGAGGTGGAATGAGGAACGAGGGTTTCGCAGCAGCTCTACTCTCCCTTGCAGCTGTCTCTCCGAAGCTCGCAACCACACGAGTCACCAAAGTCTGCTGCACGACCCATGACCCTCAAGGACAGGCGCCGCCCTGAGAAGGATCGACGTAGGCTGACACCGAAATGACCTTGGCCTGTCGCCCCAGCCGCGACAGTCACAACAGCTCACAACTGGAACATTTGCCCTTCACCATGTGCCCGATCTCACGAAACAGTTCTGCGCGCCTAGAGCGGCTACGGTCGATAGACTGTACTTCGCTTTGTCGGAAAGGCCCATTTGCCCCCCTTCTCGCGCCATCCGAACATAGCTCATCGGGGAACTGATCTCGAGGCAGGCTCTATCATGCTGAAAGAGGTTGATGCGGGGTGTGATCACCTGCCGCGTGACCTCTGTGACGAAGATTTTATGCAAGCGTCTCGATTGTCGACATCAGCGCCGTCTCAGGCGAGTGTACCTTCAACGACGTGCGCCTGCACCATCTCTTAGGTGATGTAGTCGCGCCGCGACCCTGCATCGATGCGAATGCGGGGTAAGTCAGGAAACGTGCGAGAGCGGGCGGGCGGTCACGGGCGGCGGCATTTTGGCCACGCTGCAGCCTAGGCATCGAGATGCTTCCCGCAGCATGCTGGCGAGTGCAAGCGATGCGAGAACATCGTGCCCCTGCATCTAAGACACAATTCGGGCGTGAAAGACGGCGAGGACGTGGTGGTGCCTTCTCGAGCCTGTCTGCCCGACCGACGAGAAATGTGGACGGGGAAGGCGATTATGCACGAAGTTGCAATCTAATCTCGCCTAGATCGACCGAGTCACCCGTCTGACGCCGCTGGCCGCTGCTCCGGTTCGCCTCGCTTCGCAACCCGACACGCCAAGTCTCGCCGCCACGTGAATGCAAGCTTCCGTCCGGGGTCTGTACGCTACACATCGGCGCTAGTGTTCGATCGTGACGGACAGATCCACGATATACACTCTTCCGTATTGGTCCGTCGAGACCGTGATGCCAAGCAAGATGCTCGGGTGAGTCGGTTTGAAGGACCAGGAGAGAGAAGCTCGGGGATCGGGAAAGCAATTTCCGGATCTCGGCCATGCTTTCTGCCTTTTTTTCTTGGTGCTCGAGCCACTTCTTCTTAGGACCGGAATACCAATACAAGCTTCGGTGCCAACCACTTTCGAACTTTCGTGGAATCCACGCTGCGGGCCCTGAGCTGATCGCCGGTCGATCGATCGAAAATATGAGCGAGTCGGCGCCCACTGTTGCTGATGAGGCCAGCCGTTCTCGCGAGATGACGTCTACTTCGAGATCAGACATGTCGATCGACGAGCAGCTTGGAAAAGCCGAAGCGTTCAAGGGCGAGGGCAATCAAGCATACGAGCGCGACCAATTGGCAGAGGCGCTCGGCAAATGGCATATGGCGCTACTTCATTGCGCCGGCATAAACTCGTTCGCCAGCATGTACGGCGCCCGCTCCACAGAAGCCGAGAACGAACGTGCTGCAGGCATCACCAGCGCAGTGTACAACAACATGGCAGCTTGCTATCTCAAACAGAACAAGTGGGATAAGGCGGTATATGCATCTACCAAAGCGTTAGCACTCGCACCAAAGAATCTCAAAGCGCTCTATCGTCGGGCCGAGGCGTATCTAGAGCTTGGAAGAAACCAGCTCGCAGCCAGGGACATCGACCTAGCCCTCGATCTGAGGCCAGAAGGTAAGCTCATTCAGGGTGACTTTCTTGGGCCATAGCACGATTCTGATAACGCTTTTTTTGCTTGATACCAACAGATCCGGTCATTCGTAAACTGGGCGAGCGTCTGGTGGAAGCTTTCGAGGCCGAAGAGCGAAAGCGAGAGTTGGACAGCACCGAAGAGGCATGATCGGGGTGTCTCGCAATGCGAATCGTGTTGCTCACTCTTCACAGCCATGCTGTTAGACTGAAGCGAAGCGCTCCTCCAATCACCGGCTGCCACTCTGTTTGCGTTTGCCCACAATGCCATCTAGGTGTGGCAATGGCCGCCAGCGAAGAACGCTGGCACAATCCAAAAATAACAGGCCGGCCAGCGGCACGCGTCGCTTCTTGGTGGCTTGCAGAGTCCGTGAGATTTGGGCGACGCCAAACTGGACGTGCAGCCTAGTAGCCACGCCCCATGCATCCGATCTGCACCTCTGCACACGGACCCTCGAACCCACCACTTCATCACATCGTTCGGTCCCTTTTTTCTTCAAAGTCACACTGAATTCTCCATGCATTGTGCTGCAGATGTTGTGGTGGTCACTTGCAAGCAGACTTGTTGCGTCCCTCAACGGGTTACGCCACACACTCGCCACGGTAATGCAGCTTGCACCGAGCGCGATGCCGAAGCCACTTTCTGCAGAGTTTCACGAGCGTGTCCCGCTACCTCCGCGTGCAGCAGGGTGAACATGGTTTCCTGTCTTCGTTCTTACCTTCCAACTCTCTTGATACACCGTCCAAGACTGCAGTATTGACAGGCATCACTGCACTGTGTCTGCGCCCTGACGGTCGTGGGCCTGTCGATCGATACAGATGAACGACGCGACTCACCGACGTTGACTTACACCGCAAGCGTCAAGATGGATGCAGACCGGGCTGCAAAGGCTCAGAAGCATCCGCAAACTGCAGCCAACTTCTTCGTCGGCACCAACTCTAGGGTCCCGCGCATGACTTTGGCGCAGACAACTCACATCATTCCCTTGCCACCGCCGCCTACGCCAGGCCTCGCTCCCAGATCAGGCTTCGTACCCGCTCGACTTCGAGCCTCGCCCTTTCCGAGCTCTCCTTCACCATTCACCCCAACAACGCCGCCCCGATCCACCGCCAAGGCCGGCACCAAAGTTTCGAAAGCGATCGAGCAGTTTTCGCGGCCGTCGCCATTACCGGGCTCATCGACCAGCACTTCGTTTCCGCCTGGCAGTGAAGGACTCGAGCAGAGGCCAGCTAGCTCCAAACCATGGACGCCCACTTTATCGAAATCGAAAGCAGGTGTCGGCTTTGCCGAAGCTGGTGCGAATGTTTGGGAAAAGCCGGACATCCCGACGAAGTCACGCCATCACCCGCAGCCCCTTCCAACCTCTGAGCATGCTGAAAATCTTCGAACCTCTCGGAAAGGTCCCGACAACTGGCCTGGCCTTTCCGAGTCCGCAAACGCCACTTCCCGGAGCTCATCGAGAGAAGGAGACGCGAAAGGCGGATCTGCGAACTTGGGCAAAGGCACGTCAGGATTGCAAGGCACGGGGCACAATGACAGATCGACAGCGACACATGCCACATCCTCCCACGCAACTTTGAATCCCAAATCTGCTCTCGTTACTCCAGCGAACAAGCAGCCGGATCAGAAGCAGCGCGCCGGGCAACAGCCGACTGTCACAACGTCTTCTCATCAGACGTCGGCGTCTGCTGATGAGACGAAAGACACACTCCCGTCGAGTGAGCCATTCGCAAACCAATCGATAGAGGAGCGAGTCCCATCTGGCAAGCTTGGCAATACAGAGGCCAAAGCTTTGACCCCTTCGAGCCACTCTCCAAATCTGGAGGAAGAAGAGCTGCCTCTGCCTTCCGTCCAACGCGACGCACAGGCATCAATGTCATCTGCGGCTCCTTTTGCGCTCGAGGGTGATGACTCCGTGGAGGAGCTTCTCGAAGCAGGGTATCTTGACCTCTTCTCCCTGCCCAGCTCAAGTGCCGAGTCCCATCGCGCCCCTGCCGAACACACAGGTATCGCAGAGGCCTCAACCTCGATGCCTCCGTCAAGGAAGCCATCTGCAAGTCAGTCATTCGACGGCAACATCGAAGCTCGAGCGGACATTCTAGCCGGAGATCACGGGCTAGTATCCGCGCGAACGGTCGAATCATCGTGCAAGACATCTTCCTCGAAATCGCAATGGCTCAGTCGACAAGGAGGCGTGCTATTCGATGTCAGCTCCGAAGGCTCTGCAAGACATGAACTAGCGGGGGATCCCGTTTCGCAGTCAAGGATAGTCGATAAACGAGCCAGCACAGCCGCGGAGCTAGACGGCAGCGGAGACCTGCTTGTACTTCAGCCGTCCGATTCATTGGAAGTCCTGGGATCACACGAGGACGACGCATCTCGCCGCGAGACTGATGATAGACCGAAGACGTTCAAGGAGTCGTCACCTGACCTTGAAATGCCTTCGCTCGCCAGCCACCCGCAGCCACCACCGCAAATGAAGACCCGACCCGTCCACAAAGAGATACCAGCGACCCAATCTGCGACGATTGACGGCCTCGAATCCAGCCCAGTCCGTGATGACGGTTTTGCGATGTTCGATTCCTACGCAGATTTTGACCTCGTCGATCAGTCTGGATCTGGTCCTTTGTCACAACGTGCTCCGCTTACACCAAGGTCTGTTGCGCTCGGGCTGGATGGCTCCCCGCATCGAGAGGAACGATCGGATCATCCAATGGAGCTTCCCCTGCTCCCATCCCCACTTCAAGCTGACGAGGACCGTTTCGTTCGGTCAAGTCGGAAAGGAGACCCTAGAAGCAGCCAAGGTCTTGACCGCGAAACGAGGCTGCCTCGTTCCCCAAGTCGACCTAACTCCGACTCAATCGTGCCAGATCACGAGCCGGATAGGATGACCGCTTCGAAAGCAGCCTCTTCGGTCTCCGAGGACGATGTCGAGGCTGCTCCTGCCAAGATGGCCGTCGATGCCAGCATCATCAGTAATCGACACGTAGCAGGCTTGAATCCGGTGGCGGCGGTTCTGCCTCCAGATGTGGGCGAGGAAGCAGTCCCAGTTCATCTTCGATTCGATGCTCAAGCCGAGCTTGATGCCGACAACATGGATGCGGAAGATGACGGCGAGAGGCAGCTGGCATTTGAAAGAATCGCGTCGTGGGTGCGTGAAACCGCCGAAGATCTCGAGCAAGAGAACACCGGTAGAATTCAGCCGCACGACCACTTGCAAGCTTCAGCCATCTCAGTTGGACCTGGAACTCGTGCTTCCCTGTCTCAAAGCGATGCGCCTGATCTTCTGCTGGATCTTTCGGGCTTGCTAGCCTCAACGGAACCAGATGAGCTGTCGCCGTATCGATCAACGGATCTCACGGAAGGCTTATCCAATCCGGAGCGTATCCTTGCGAAGACGGCTGGCGTCTCAGAGCGGCTGCGCAATCCACCAATCGCGACCGAACAAGGAGGACGATCCTTACCTGGAATCCAATCCGGAAGTTCCTTCGTGCCGCAGCTGCAGAGATCCTTCTCTCATCGCTCGCAAGGCCACAGGGACCCTTCTAAGCCGCCTCGAAAAGTGCCCGGTCGTCTTCATATTCCCACACCTCAACCGAGTGTCGACGTCAAGATCCGGCGACAAAGCTTAGAGTTGCTATCCGCAAGGAAGGCGAGAGCAGACTCACCGAAGCTCGAGCCCGCTGCGCTCGATCCGTGCTCTTCAGGCCCTTCGAAGAAACGATCCAGCCGCTTCGACGACGCTTTGCGAATGTGGTCACATCCATCTGGCGACGAGGAGCAGCTTCCCGTTCGCCTCGACCGTCATGGCGAACATGTTGGGCGAATGGCCAAGCGTTGGGATGATGCTGGTCAGTCGAGTGAGGAGGAGGAAGTTGCCTCAGTGACCGTGTGCAAGCGCATGACTCTCAGGCGCATGTCGGGCTTCACGGTCCATTCCACGCCTCGGCATGAGACTTCTCTTCTGCCTCTGCCACGCAAACTGCTTCGACAGACTGCTGAAGACTTCGGTCCCAAAGTGGCGGTCGAGCGTGTCGATGCTGGCCAACGAAGCTCACTGGTTTCCGCCTGGCGTCAGGATGACACAGGCCCCGGTCGCGTACAGTCCAAAGCAAGACGAAGCGACATTGCCCTAAAACGGGCCGCTACTCAGCCAAAGCCAACTTCATCAGACGGGCGTATGGGCCCTGCCTCGCCGGTCGAGGTCCTACGATCCGGCGACAGCGTCGCTGGGCGCACCGTTGATGGTCCTGGGGCCTTGTTGAAGCCGATAGCAGCCTCGCACCGCGTTCTTAAGCAGCTGCAACTTCCAAACACGCGGATCGATAGCAGCATCAGAGCCGACCTCAGAGGCACGGACAGCACTCCCCACACCTCCTTCTCGGAAAGGTCGACGCCAAACACGAGCCGTGCGGCTGCTTCGGCGCTGACGGACGAGACGCGCGTCTCGGACCTGGCAAGCTTGCACCCACCGTCTTCATCCAGCAAAGCTGTTCGGGCGGAAGAGAGCGTCGCGCAGAGTCGGATGCTCTCTAAGCCAACGCTGCTTGGATCGCAGTCCAAGAGTCGACAGTCTGGCCGCGCGCATCGTCTGGATCTCGACCACCGCAATAGCTTGCACGCAGAGCACACTCGACACTACGAGCGCGACCCCTTGCTCCTCGGCTGTGAAGAGCCTCTGACCTCTGCTCACTGCCACCAGCATCGTATGGACGAAGACGACTTTGCTGCAGACTCGGCGCGATTTTCGCGGAGTCGCGGCTGCACAGAACCGCATCGCTGCACTTGCGGAGGACGTGAACGACATTTCGACCAGAGAGGCCAAGCATTCCCGGCTTTCGAGATCAGCTTTCAGATGCAAGAGCCCAAGATGGCTCCGCACTGCTCGGCCGGATCCATGTTTGAATTCGGCCTGCGCGTCCTCATCAAGCCTTGCGGCGACGACGATGCCGCGAATGCCACATGGCGAGTCCGCCCGCCGTCGGGGCTCGAGATGCATCCTCGGCCCGATGCCGGCGGGCGAAGCACAGCGCACGCGGGCGCGGGCGCACTTCGGTACGAGCACAGTGATCTTACGCCTCGCGAGATGAGGCAAGTCCAGCACGAGGCACAGGAACAACTCGTGCACACGCTCACCTCGCCACGGCGGCGTCCTGCCACATCAGCAGAGATCTGCGTCGGCGAGACCGAGCGCGGGCTCAGCTCGCCTTTTCTCAGCCCGGGCACCAACCGCGCATCGACGTCGACGTCCGCACGCCCTCCCTTGCGCGAAATGATGCTGGGTTCCTCGCGCGCTGCGTCTGTTACCACATCGAGAGACGCCGACGACGCGTCTCGTTCCCTGCGCACGCCAGCAACGTCAATTTCGCGCCGCAACGCTCCGGTGCTTGCATCGCCTCTGCCGTACATCAAGCGTGCCCCGCGCACCGCCGCTGCGACTGGCCGCACGCTTCGCTAGCTAATCGCCACTGAAGCTCAAGCCAGACATGGCGTGCAGCGCGTGACTGTTCCTGCGACTGTGATGAGGAACAGCAATGGAGCCAGATGTCGGATGAACCGACCAGGCTGCGGTGTGACGCCTAGAAAGTTGAGCATGACTGAGACCTCTGTTGGAGGCGTTGCACACATCTCCGGACAGCACATTTCCGTTGCGCCAACACACACGGGATTGGACTAAATCGAACGGCCGACATCTCAGACGGCCCGCCTTGTCTGAAAGGCACATGCTGCGAGACGGCCACCTGCATCGTCCTCGAACAGGTAGCAATTACGGCTGCCGTCGGGGTCCTGTGGGACCAAGGATCTGCGTCGCAATGTCAGAGCCTGCGTCATTGGCGCTCGGGCCGCCGACAAACTCGACCTAGCCGAGAGAGGCGAGCGTTTGCACGACGGTGAGAAGCGGGGAGGTGTTGGTGCCCACGGCTGCCTGCGGCACAGCGTAGACTCGCCTTTAGGCCACAGCGTTGGACTTCGAACTCAGATTTGGGTCGTTGCACAAACACACATCTTCGCTGTTGATGGTAACATGAAAGAGATAGAATTACAACAGAGGACCGACTCTGTGAATGCATGAAGCCGAGAAAGAGATTGTCCAAAGGAGATCGGTGCGCTGCCAGGAGGAGCTGGCAGATAAGCTTGCCAAAAACAGCAGCGAGGATGGCTGCCTGCTCAGTGACTGCCGAAAGCGAGAGAAGGGAGGTCTGGTGAGGACTGCGACAATGTTCCGCCACGAACATGGTCCGATTCCGAGCCGGTGAGGTCGTAGGAGGTTCGCGTCCGGGGCGAATCCGTCGCGTGCGGAGCCAGCATAGGTGTGGACTGATGCGGACGTGCTTGTCCGTGTTGCGAACCTACGCTTGCTGGTCCCAGCGAAGCGGCCGATGCCGCAGGGAAAGGAGTTGGAGGGCTGGATCCGGATGCGTCGCCATAGATGCCTGTAGACCGTGCCAGCTTGAGCTCGGCTTGTTCAAACTTCATCAGCTCTGCGACGAAGCCGATATTGGGTGAGCTGGCCGCTCGTCGCTCGACCACGTACGAGTAGGATCGTGCGAGCGGCCATCGCAATGCATGGATCAGATACGCAATCACGATGGTCACTGAGCGTGACTTGCCTGCCCTGCAATGCACGTACACCGGCTCCGAGCGCAAGCGAGCGTCGTCGAGAAAGTCGCAAGCTTGCTTGATACTGTCTTGCACCCCGTGCGCCTCGACGCTGTCCAACATGGGGAGCTTGAGGTAGCGTTTGAATCGCTGCCGAAGTTGCAAAGGCCCACTTTCGTCGATCTCGCACGCCACATTGAGGATGCGATGGACTCCTTTCGCCTGCAGCTCGGCGACGTCGCTCTCGGATTGTACATTGGATCCGAGATAGAGGAAATCGGGCAGGATCGTCGACATTTCGAAGTCGAAGTCCTCCCCGAAGACTTCAGTCCGTGGCTGAAGCGATTCGGCGGTTGAAACTGCGTCTCGGTTGCTGTTCTGTGGCTGGTCAGGCGCGTTGGACGTGCTCGATGTCAGCGCGTCGAGATCGTGAGACTTGACCGAATGATGCGAGCGAGGAACCTCCATTGTAGACATCGGGAAACGAGGCTTGGCCGCGTGCGGGTAGCTGCTGAGCGTGGCCGACCGACGCGGTACCGAAGTGTCGAGCTGAAGCTTTAAGGACGACGGCGACTTGCGAACGATGGCGGGCGTGGATGGCACTGCTCCGCTAGCAG
The DNA here is from genome assembly GCA_003004715.1 of Moesziomyces sp. F5C1. Lineage (NCBI taxonomy): Eukaryota > Fungi > Basidiomycota > Ustilaginomycetes > Ustilaginales > Ustilaginaceae > Moesziomyces > Moesziomyces sp. F5C1. The sequence continues at coordinate 1,351,898 of NXFR01000001.1, read as the reverse complement.
CCGAGGATGCGGTCTGGGTGCGCAGCATCTCTGAAGTGTTGAGACGTGCTAGAGTGGGCCTAGCTGGGCGGGAAGGATGTGGGACCGCGACGGGGTCGGATTGCAGCGAGGGAGGAGTGCTCCAAAGGGCTGGTATCGCCGTGGACCGATTGAGAGAGAGAGCACTCGGGATTGTCGAGGCATGTGACGGACGGGATCGGGCCGCGGATGATGTTGCGACCTGCTCGGGGCTGGCAGAGAGGCCTGCCATCTGGAAGCCGGACAGCAAAGATGCGCTGGCACATTCCAAGTCGTCGGTATTTTGGCCCTCGAGATGTTGAGCCGAGGGGTAAGTGGTTGGTGGATTCGGATCGTTAGGAGGAACAAGGCGTGTCGAACCTACGTCGAAAGCTGGTGAGAGCAGCTTGGTCGCGGTGGGAGATGGTGGTGTGAGCGTGGTAGGGTTGCAAGTGCCGCGCCTGGAATGGATGGACGAGGAGCGGGAAGGCCCAGCCTCAGAGTGTTGCGCATCGCTGGAGCGCCAGAGGGGAAGATCGGCCGACCAGAAGGATTCAGTGGGGATGGCAGCACCCTTGACAAGACCGTCAAGAGAGCGGCCTGCAGTGCCGGTGGCCATGGTAGGGACGTCCTGATGGACGCCTTGAATTGTGTCCCAGTCTGGGTTCGAATCTAGAGTGGTGGGAGAGAAACGCACGCGAGCTCCGTTCGGATGGCGGAGTTTGCGTGAGCGGATGACGGAGGTAACGATCGAGGACAGGCGTCTCTTGCCCATCAGCTCGAAGGAAGTCCAGAAGCAATCCTAGCCGGTGTGTGGAGTGTTCGCTTTCGGCAATTACAACGCTTCGGATGGAAACAGTGGGGTGACGAAGTAGGCTCTATGAATTGTGATGATGAGCACGGCTCGAAGCGCAGTCGGAGGCAGTGTGTGGTAGTGGTAGCACCAGAGCTGGGTGGAAGGGTGGCTAGGATGGGCGTGTTGGACGAGACTGGACCGGCCAGATGAGACAGAGAGGTCCAGACCGTTTGAGCAAGGCGATGTGCTAGTGTGGTGAATGTTGGCACTCTAGCATGGGCAAGGTGGAGGTGGTGGGCAACGAAGAGATGCACGGCAAGGAAGCCCAGCCGGAGATGATGGCGAGGTGGAAGGATAGGTTGCGAGCGAGGCAATCGAATTGCCCAGGGCTGTCCCCGCAAGTGTGCGTTGGATGGTGATTGATGGCTGCGGGGGCCTGCGAAGCAGCGGCTGCAAGCTGTTGGTCCACGGCTAAATTTCGAGCGCAGCCGCTAGGCAAAGGTTATTCGGCTGGCCGCCAAGAGCAGCGCATCAGCCAGCAGCATCCAAAGGCTGTGTCGGATGCACGAAATTGAAATTTGGACGCCGCCAGCAGAGGCGACCGGCAGAGGCCACCAGCAGAGGCAACTACGGGAGCCAAGAGCGGAGACAAACAGCTTCGGCTACGGCGCTGTCTAGCTTTGGCCGCGCGATGGCGGCGGCCGCCATCTAAAATCCAGGGTCGACATCGGACGCCGCGCAACGCCTCAGCCGACCATGCGCAGACGTTGCCGACCATACTGTGACTAGGGTTGAGCTCCGCGCACGCTGATGGCGACGCAAACGGGGCACCGTGGCTTCACAAGCTCTGAGTTGGAGCGCTGAACCCCGACGCAGGCTTTGCCTGGTGGTCAATTGTGCTCGACTGAGCCGTGTCATTCCGAAGAGAGCGAACGAAACGAGAGGAACGGCAGCACTTTGTTTCGCTCAAGTCAGCTCACTGCACACAATGTGCTGCCTCTGCGGCAACAATGGAAGAGCGGCCGTGGCCGAGAAACCGCATGGAGAGCCTCGAGCCTGCCAGGCCAAGTGGTCGCCGTGCTCCCAGTCGTCGTGGCGTCTGCTAAATTTCGGCAGGGTTCGCCGCCCTCGAAACGCGCTGCTCTGCGCGACGTCGGAATGCCGAAGAGTCGGATGGCCGCCGAATTGGCTCCGAACCCAACAAGACGAGGCCCCCACCGCAAGCTACTGTAGCTTGCCTCAACAGCACGGTCCATATCACATGCCATCGGCTGAGCCGGACAGCGCAGAATGACAAAAGGCCAATGATGAGGCCATTGCGTGCAAGGTCAGAATGTCTCAAAAGCTTCCCAGCCGGTGCGCAAAGGGGGGCGAAGACTTCGGGGCCAGCTGCAATTCTGAGATTGGATCGGCAAAGGGATGCTCAGCCGATTGGATCGGGCTATGCTGCTTCGATCTTACATTCTCTACCATTTTCAATGTCGTACGATAGAGTCGGACATAGAGGGACGATCATTTCTGACAAACGCTTAGCTGTTGCATCCTCACCGGCTGCGGCCATACCACAGCCACCTTGGCGGCTTTCGGCCAGTGCAAATGGCCTTCATCAAGACTCACACTTCGATTCGCCTCGACATCTTTTCGAAACATCGCAGAGGCAGTATCGAGGGCTCGCTCGAACAGGGCTCGTTCATGCCTCCTAACAAGGACGATGGAGCAGCGGACTGGGCCGCGGTCAGCCGACCAGGCCGCTGTGTTGCGGATAGCCCTGGTCAAACGCCTGGCTCAGCATTTGAATTCAAGTCGTGCTCGACTTGAAAAAATTTCGATCACCCTGAATGCGGTTCCTTTTGGAACGCAAAAGGCTGTTCAGGAAGAATTGAGCTGGGCTCGGACCGCCTACCTATTCGGCTTCCAGACTAACACCCAACCGCAACCCCGCTCTCGTGACTTTCGCCAGTGGCTCCTGCTGAAAAGAAAAAGGTCGAAAATGCGCGTTCCCTTTGTCTTCGCGTGTTGGCAGGCTAGTGTGTGTGTGTGTGAGTGTGTGTTGAGAGAGAAGGTGAGCGAGTGGGGCAGCTCAGCGCGGCGCGAGCCAGCCAGCCAGCCAGCCAGCCCGCGCATCCGCCTTCCGCATTAAGGAAGCGGCCTGCCCGCAGCAGCCAGTGCAAAATGACCCGCGCTGCTTGGCACGGCAGCTGCGCCTCGACTCACCGTCGGCGGCTGTTGCTGCTGCTGCTGCTGCTCTGCTGCTGCGCTGCTTTGCTGCTGGCTCGCTCTCTCACCGATCTCGCCTGAGGCTTTGACCGCGCGCCGGCGAAGCTTTGTGCAGCGGGCCTTCTAGTCCATCACTCAACTCGTCACTCTCTACCTTAGCTATTACCGTCTACCATCCTGCCCCTTGCTCGCTTCGTGATCTTCTCCATCGGGTCCCGACATCTGCACACGGCTTCTGTCTCGTCCGCCGCCTCACGCTCCAGCTTGTGCCATCAGGTCGCCGTGCAACTCAGCTCGTCCTAGGCATAGGACTTGCTCGCCCCTCTCTTCTGGGCATCCATCGACTCCGTAGTCTGCAACCAACGCACTCCATATATACACAAAAACAATGTCGGCCACAGCTTCACGCAGAGGGTCCTTCCCTCGCCCCAAGGGTCGCTCCAACCAACAGGTGCAGGACGACACCGAGGAGGTGCGCAACCTCCGCGCCAAATACTCGGATCAGCTCGCCATGATCCGTGAACTCTTCCCCACCTGGACCGACGAGGACCTCCTCTTCGCACTCCAAGAGTCGCTTGGCGACGTCGAGAACGCCGTCGTCCGCATCTCCGAAGGTCAGGTCGAGCAATTCTCTTCCGTCAAGTCAAAGAAGCACGTCAAGAAGGAGCCCAGCGTTCACCACGCGGCCGCCGCCACACCCCACGTTTCCGCGCCTCCGACCACCACTGCACCTCACGCCGCCCGAGGCAACCACGTCGGCGCCCCAGCCGGCCGCGGTCGCGGTGGTGCCTCGGTGCGAGGCGCTCGTGGCGGTCGAGGCGGCTTCCGCGGCGTTGGTGGACGCGGCGGCGGTATCGCTCCTCAGACTAACGGTCACGACGTCAAGACACCCGAGACCATCGAGGCCACCACCGCCCAGGCCTTCGCCCCCATCGCTACGCCCACCACCGGCACCAGCTGGGCCGCCGCTCTCGCAAGGTCCAACAACAAGTCGCAACCCGCTCCAGCCGCACCCGCAGCTGCACCCGCCGTGCCCGCTCCTGCACCTGCGCTCGTCGAGGAGTCCAGCGACGCTTCCCTCGGCGCACCTGTCGCTCCTGCCGAGACCGCCGCCACGCCAGCCCCGGCTGCCGAGATTGTCGCCCCTCAGGCTACCGAGAGCGCCACCACCACCGGCGCCCTTTCTTCCTCCAACGACAAGCCAGTGCCCGCTGTCAAGGTTCCAGCCCCCTCCAAGCCCGCTCCCAAGCCTGCTGGCATGAGCTGGGCTCAAATTGCTCGCAAGTCGGAAGCACCCAAGCCCGCTCCCGTCCCGGCTGCCTCGGCCGCATCCGAAGCCGCCGCCGCCCCATCGGCAGAGACTGCTGCCGCCGAACCCACCACCGCTGCCCCCACCGAGTCGGCCGCATCGGCTCAACCCGACGTATCCGCCGAGCAGCCAGCTCCAACTGCAGTGGAAGCTGCCGCAGAATCCACCGCCGAATCCGTCGCCGATGTCAAGGAGGATGCCGCCCCAGCTCCAGCTGTCTCCGAGTCGGTCGCTTCCGAGGCCGCGCCTGCCGCCGAGTCCGCCAGCGCCGCCTCCGCCACTGGCCCTCCTGGTCTCTCCAAGACCGCCGCTCCTCGTGCCCCCGCGCAGCGATCCTCTCAACGCGCACGACAGGACGCTCCCGTCGTCATGGCTGGTGGCTCCTCCCAGCTTGACAAGCTCGGTGTGCAATTCGGCTCGCTCAACTTCCTTGGTGGCGATGCCGAGGACGCTCCCGAGACCGCCGAAGAAACTCCGGCCGCCGCCGAACCCGAGGCCGCTCCCGCTGCGGCCGCGCAGACCGCCGCCGTACCTTCGACTCAGCGCCAGGACGCCCAGGTCGGACAGGCACAGACCGAGTCCTACAACCAGCAGCCTGCTTCCGCCCAGTACAACGGCTTCAAGTCGGACTCGTTCGACAACTCCTACGGCTTCACCGGCCAGCAGCAGCAGCAGCAGCAGTCCACTCCCGCCCAGTCCGCTGCCCAGCCCCAGCAGCAGCAGCAGGCTGCTCAGGAGCAGATCCACGGCTACAATGGCTACAACTCGATCGGTCAGGGTCAGGCCGCCTCCCAGCCTCAGCCTCAGCAGGGCCTCCAGGACTACTCGTCCATGTACGGTGGCTTGGACACGCAGCGCCTCGCCCAGTTCTATGGCGCCTACGACCAGGGCTCCAACGCCTTCGGCCAGCGATCCGACGACAAGTCTCAGCAGCAGGCCTCGCAGCAGGGCCAGCAGTCGCAGCAGCAGGCCGGCTCGCAGCAGGCTGGCGAGCCTCACCAGCCCCAGCACCACCAGGGCCACCAGGCCGGTCCCGGCCTCCAGCAGGCTCCTCAGCAGCAGTTCCCCGGCATCATGCCCTACTACTACCCCCACTACTACATGCCCAACCAGTTCCAGCACTACGCTCAGCCCACCGCCGGCTACGGCCAGTACCCTGTGTACGGTCAGCCTGCTGGCCAGCCCCAGCACCCGTCCAAGCCTGGCACGCCCGCCAACATCGCTTCGCCTTACAACCAGGGTCCTCAGAGCGACGCCAGCGCGTATGGCGCTCAGACCCACTACGGACAGACTCCCAGCTCGGCCGGCCTCGCCTCGTACGACCAGGGCTTCGGCCGTGGCATGCCTGGCCTCGGCGGCATGTCGGACTACTCCAAGATCTACGGCGGTGCCATCCCGGGTCTCGGCGGCTTCCTCGGCAGCGGTGCGGGTGGCGCGCCGCCTTCGCAGAACGCTGCCTCGGGCAACACTGGATCCGGCAACGCTGGCACGCCTCACATGGGCTCGCAGCAGAAGTCGGGTGCCTCTTCCGGCAGCGCGCTCGACAGCTACCGACAGTATGACGCCAACGCCTCCAAGGGCTCGGCGCAGTCCGGAGCCGCCTCGGGCCAGGTCGGACGCGGCCAGGGCCAGTCGCAGGCTCAGCCGCAGGTGCAGCAGCAACAGCAGCAGCAGCAGGCACAGCAGCAGCAACAGCAACAGCAGCAACAGCAACAGCAGTACTACCAGCAGTACGGCGCCTACGGACACCAGGCCAGCAGCAACGCCTACTCCAACTACCCCTACGCGCGCCAGTACTGGGGCCAGTAGACGCCTCCCTCTCATGAGCGTCTTGGACGGCTTGCAAACGCGTCGCGCTCAACGCACCACTCACTCACTCTTGCCCGGATCGAGACATTGTTCGTCCTACGACGTGGTGCGCCTCGTCAGCACTCTAATCCGATGCTAAGAAGAAACCATTGACACGTCGCATCGAATTGATTTGCGGAAATACATGTCATCCTCGCGCCTTGTGCCCTGTCGCAGTTTGTGAAGAGTGTGTGTTGACACAGGAAGCGGTGACAAGTGCAGGGAGGAGGAGAGCGAGAGCGAGAGCGAGAGCGGATATTTGTTAAGTCGGGTTAGGGGACAGTCTGTCGCAAAACAAAATCGGCTCGGTGGAAGTAGCGAGCTAGATGGACCGAACCCGACGGGTAAGGGGGACGGGAAGGGGACATGTGGCAAAACCCTCAGACCCATAGCACACAATGGCTGAGTGACAGCTTCGCTAAATGATGTTCGTCGAGCGAACCGAGGATGAACGGGGCAAGCGATGTGGGATTGCATTGGGTTCAAAGGCAGAGGGAGTGCGATTGCGGCGTTCTTGGGATCACGCTCGGCGCCTACGAGCTCGGGGAAAACGCGCATGGTTGCCGAGTTGGCGGCTTCGCTTACACGGAGTTGGTAGTATGTGAGCGTATAAGCGCGCGTGGCGATCCAGCTGGAGCAACACAGCCGATCAAAACGCTTTCCCCCAGGTACGGGTGGCAAGCCGCACTACCAGACTAGGGCCGCCCTGAAGCCGACAGCCGATACAGATGGCGGTATGACACATCAATGGGATGCTTCGGAAGCGCACAGCCGAACTCTCCCCAGACATGTGCCTCGATTGACAGCAAGCGCGCGCTAAGTGCGATTCCCGTGCGCATCGCGCCTCCCGTGCCCAACGCTACCGTGGGAAGCTCGTTTCTGCTTCCACAGTGCCGTTGTGGCACTCCTTCCCCGCATTTTTGGCGTCTTTACTGCACTCCCAAGGTAACTCAGGCACTCGGATGAACCTCTGGGGGTGAGACAAGCCTAACCAGGCCCCTGAGTCGCCGGATCTAAGGATCGTGAACTCTTGAGGGGAAGACAATGTTGTCGATACGTCCGTCGGAGTCGAACCCGATTCTGATGACAAGCGTGTTGTATGTCAAGCTGGATCGCACTCGGATGTGCGGCCCAGGCAGGCTCCGCACGAGGCTTGATCACCATCGTTGGCGCTTGGACGCAAGGCAGTCAGCTTTCGCGCACAAAGGGGCAGATTGTCTCCGACGGCATGGTGAGCATTTGCAGTTCGGTTGCTATACATGTGCTTGACAGCCAAGTCTGACACTCCCATGGCTTCGGTCTCAGAAGCAAGTGTTCAATAGGCGAGCGCGGTTATGTCGTGTCGCCGAACTTGCATGCGTGATGGGCGTGCCTCGAACTCAAAACGCCCGAGTTGCTATAACACCGATCAAGGAGACTCTGGGTGCAGTCGGCACAATCGGCACGACGATGGTTCCATCGATGGTTCCATCGATATCGGATCGGCACAGACGAGTCTGGCTTGCGCCTGAAACGGAAATATGGACGGCAGAACGGGTCACATGTGGCTCGATGGTCTCGGAACGGCGTGGGCGACAGCAAACTATATCTGGCGGCGTCGGGGACGCGCAGTGTTGGTCTCAGACGAGGTTAAGGGAACGCTGTCAGACCAAGGAAGGACGCCCTACCGTGTCTCACTCCGACGTCCTGTCAAGGCGGCGCGGTCTCAGTCGGGGCTGAAAGTATTTCAGGACGTGCGGGCTCCGGGTTGAATGGTGCGGAGCAAAGGCATGACAGGCAGGACCCTGGGGCCTGAAAAGAGCCGAAATGCAGATGGACGAGCCGTGACGATCGCATGATGCCTACAAGGCGAGCCCCATGAATGAATTTTACGCGCAACCCGGAAGACTGTGGCGCTGCCGAAATCTGCTAGACTGCATTTGCGCGCGTGCTTGGCGAGCGGATTGGCCCAGCGGAAGGGCAGAGTGGCTCGAGATGCCGATTTCAGTAAGCGATGATGCCGAGCGGCTCGGCATTTATGGGATGCAACGGATGAGATAGGTGCGACGGTGAGCATGCGAGACCCAACGATGCGGAAACTGAGAATGACAGCTGTTGGCAGGTCTGTCCGAGCTGTCATCGGAAGAATCGATCTACGATTGGGCTTGCCGGAGTCCCGTATAGACCGAAACGGGCGTTCAAAGCGCTGAGGAGATGGGCCTCCATGCGCGCTCCGATCGTCACGTCGCGAAGGTCAACGGACAAGCGAGTCCAGTGCGCCGACCCGATGGGACCACATGGGGGCGGCGAAACTGTGCGATCCTCACTTGCATTTTTGAATGCACAGTAGCTCCAACATCGCATAACCGATGTCCTAGCATGAGCCAAAACTCCATCCGAACGACCCTTTCCAACGGCGACAACCATGTCGCGACGTCGCGTCAGATATTGACTGAAAATCAAGCAGCTCGTATTGGGAAGCGCGAGAAGCCGGCATCTTCGAGGCTTGACCAGGCCAGTAGCGCTGTCAAACGTGGCCCCACTCGACACAGGATCACTGCAGCCTGTCTCTGCTGCGTATTGCGCACGGGAATAGACAATCAAAGAGGCAGTGACTCAAGAAGCCAAGCGTGCAGACCCAGGATCGGGGATGCTCGCATGACCTCGGCGATGGTCGGGGTGCGCACGTTCCCGATCGCCCTGTCCGAGGCTCTGACAGGTGCCGAGCAAGGTTTGTAGCAGGCGTTGCGACGGCATTTCGCGAGCTTAAGCTGTCGGAGCCGGTCGAGGACTGCAGGGCCTGCGAGGAACGGGATTGCATTGCAACCGCGGGAGCCGCAAACGACCTCGCGTCTGAGCTGGACCCGGCAGCCCGGGGCGCGTTGCCGCCAACTCTTCTCGCAAAAGAAGCAGGCGACAGCGCGCGTCCGTGACGGGAATGCAGGCAGCGGAGAGAGCCGTCCGGGGCCTGCGCGGCTAAGCCATGAGATCAATTTGGTCTCTCCGCCTGCCTTGATTGCATTCCGAGTCGCGTTGCTCAAGCACATCGTGGGAATCCACGTCTCGCTTACGCCACGCCACAGCTCGACAGGAACGGCCTGCATGCAACACCGCACGCGTGCAGACCCTTGGCCGCCTTCCGAATTTGCCACACAAAACAACGAATTCACTTCTTCGCAGTCCGAAGCGGTGGCGGACAAGGTGGCAAATGGACAAGCAGAACCCGCGGCCGCTGAATATGCTTGCGACGAAGCGACGTGGCGTATCTCTGCACGGCCGCACAGTGCTGTCGCCCGGATCCATTGTACTCGTTACCGAGTCATTTTGGCCAACGCCACCAGTTGCCCTGCCAAGAACGCGGGACAGAGCGTACTGTCTCTCCTCAACGGTACCGCCTGGCTCCTGACTCCAACGGAAAGCTTCTGGAGAGACGTAAATTATATGGCAATCGGCTCCACGTGGGTGGCCGGCGCCCCTTTTTCCGTGGACGCTGAGAAGACAAGCAGATGCCATTGTGCTGCACTCGTTTGTACACTGGCGTGCTGTGCGATCTGCAGTTGGTGCAGGCAATGAGAGTGGAGAATGAGACCCTGCGTGAATGAGCCTGCAGGCAGGGGGCAATAGCAGGCCAATTGGGCTATGCTTTCATTGACGCCCCGCGCGGCCCGGAATTACGGAGCGGAATCGCAACAGATCCACGTCAGATCTCAGGTACACCGACAACGCGAAAGTGTCCGGTCGGAGTTCCGATTCGCACCGCCCTTGCCGTGACCTGAAGACCAGCTGAGGACCAGCTGCCCGTGTGAACACGGTTAGGAGCACGCCTGTCTCGTGGGGGCGATCGACAGGAAATGACCAGCCACATTTCCATTCCTGTACCCTTCCAGTGCCTGCCGCCGCGGGAGTACACCGCCACTTGAAGCGGTTCGAAGCGATGGCTTTTTCAGGGCCGCTCGTGCGCGTGTCCCCACATAGTAAACCCCCAAATGCCGACGCATAATCCTGTGGTAGGCGACTGCCATCTTTTACGGAACGTGTTCGACTGCAGCAACCGTTTGGCCCCTGGAGTGAAGTTGCTCATCTTTGTTCGAAAAGTCGAGTCAGGGCAGGCGCCGGGTGACTCTGAACTCATCTGTCTTCGGTCCAACGTTCTGGTCCGAGGCTCGCACTAGCGTTGGCTCGACGTGCGCGGGCAGGAGGACCCCATCAGTTCCTGAGGGGATTGACGGACGATGCAAGATCGATGCTGATGCGTGCCAGATCTGCGCGATCGGCCATCGCCCAACGCATCAGCTCGTCCGAGGTCATGCGCCCCCTGACAGAAGCGCGGGCAGCCAGTCCGAGACCAACTCGTGGCCGAAGCGGCATGGTCGGCGTGCCAACTCCGCTGCTCGTCCGGGGGTGGGCCATCGACTCCAGCGGACAAGGTTTGGCTGCAAGTCGCGTTCATCCGAAACACTTAGCCGCCCAAGAGGCATGAGCCCCGGCCAGCCCGACAGGCGCTTCGCTTAGCCATTTTCTCCCACGCCCCAATCCGCCACCATGCCCCAGAAAAAAAATGGAAGCGCTTAGGGTCCATTTCTGTGAGCGGAAAAATGGAATTCATTCTTTTTCAAACAAAAGGAATCTTTCATCGCTTCTCTTGTCTGACGGGCCGACGTGGCTGTCAATTTGAATTCACAGAAGACGTCAGGCGCGTCAGACGCCGATTAAGGATTAAACTTTGAGAAATTCAGCTCAGCCGTTCCGAGCTTGGCGGACATGTCGCCTTCCCGCACGGTGTGCCCCTGGTCGCAGAAGGCGAGCCCGTGCGCGGAATGCCAGCCAAGCCCCACGGCCAGTTGCCCTTCGGTACCCCCGGCCTCTGATCCTCGCTACACTCTCCCTTCGTCTTGTCCCGCCGTGCTTACACTACCGCGATCGTTCCAGCACCGGGCAGGCTGTTCCACCTGCCACAGGGGCGGAGTGTCAAATTTGACAGATGAGGAATCCAATCTTTGACCAGGATCACCATAACTCTGACCGCTGGGCAGCCGGGCATGGAAATATGGCAGGGAGGCGGCGCGTCATTGCATGCATCATTGCCTGTATGCAGTCAACCTAGCGGTTTTGGCGCCCAGCGCGGATCTGTGTGTGGCAAAGTTTGCTCCGCGCTGCAGAAGGGTATTGCACATGTACGAGATCGAGTCGATTGGATGACCGGTGCAGGCGCAAAAGGTTACGGTGTACAGTAGTGCAGCGGTCAGGGCCGTTTGAGCGCGTCGAGGCTGTTTCAGCCATCCCGTCACCGTCATGCGCGTGCTCGGGCGCCTCTCGTACCTGCCGCGATCGCTGTCCAGTGTGTGTTTGTTACTGACACTTTTGTTTGCCATGTCCGGCAAGATTGGCCATCGCTGCCTCGTACCATCTCGTGAGGCTTTGCATCACCGCGTTCGGTGACGACGAGGCCTGCCCTCTCGTTCCATCACGTCACGTCGGACCGCGGACGACACCCGCGCCCCTGATGAATGACAGAGCACGACGCTTCGGCAAAGACCCTCGCGTGTCGGAATCGACAGTGCCGGGCGCGGGCGACTGTCGCCACACGGCGAGCGTGTCACGCACGAGGTGCGCTAAGCGGCCGTCTTCGAGGTCCTGGAAAGGGTGCTGCAGCAGGGTTGACTGCGCGTCTGCGCGCGTCTGCATGCGTTGCACGGCAGAGACTCGGGTCCGCGGAGGCTGGCGCGCTAAGCGAGCCGAAACCAACACCACTCGCTCGGTCGGCTTTCCGAATCCGTCTGCGAGTGTGGTATTCCGTCGGAGACGCTACTGTCGGTCGTTTGTGGAGCCTCTCGAGTCTGAGCTCGCATTATTGCATTCGTGACTTTCAGTCCTTGTCGGTCAGGATGATCTGAGCAGAAGAGCCAAGCTGTCGCGGCATTCCACCGACCTCGCACATCATCCTGGCCTTGAGACCCCGCGAGGTGTCGATATCGTGCTCGTCTGCCATCTTTGAGGTCCAGATGCAGTGACCTGGACTAGAGCCAGCGATTGGCGGGTCGCCCGATTGGCATACGAAGCACCTCTCTCGCGATGGAAGGATGGGATCCAATCGAAGAGGAAGCGAAAAGATAAAGTGAAATTTCAAAAATGAATCACATTATTGGGGCTCCGAATTTGGCAAGGATGGACGCGAGCCGGGAAGCGCGAAGCGGAGCTGCTGTCAGGCGCATCACTGACACACGCTTCCGAGACCAACACGAAGATCCAATCACGGGCGTCTGCCCTGGCCCCACTGAGCTCGCAGCATGGCTCCCCACTTTCGGTCTTGCCAAGAATGTACATTTGCATTCCGGCCGCATGTCCCTCTCCCGTGCGAAGACGGAATCCATCTCACGCTCGTGGCTGGACGGAACCGCATTGGAAGCAAGGATTGAGACAAGGGAGGACAGACGCCTGGCCAGGTCTCCCTCGCGAGGACCCTGGGAACGAAAGAGTTCCCGAAAGAGCGCAAGTACGTGAGCTCGAGAGGCGCACTCCGAGCAGACGCAAACGTTCCGAAAGCTTGTCCGTGGACGACTAGGAGCGCAAAGACCACCACGGTGCGCCTTCAAACGCCGAGCTGTGCTGCAGAGGGGAGCGTGAGCCGCGCAATCGCGATGGCAATTCGCGCGTGCTGCCTTGTGCGACCTGCATCTGTAAGCCTGGCGACAAGCTCCCGAGCGCAAGTCGACAGATGTGCAGCATCGAAATCTCGCGCGTGGATCGATGGGAAATTAGCGCAGCCTCGCCTGTCCGTCTCGCCAGCATTTTGGAACACATGCACACGCCCTGACGTCTGTCGATCGGCTCATATCGCCATCGAAGCCCTAAGCGCCCGTCGGAGCACGCAGACCGAGACCTTGTGAAGCCTGTCAAAACCAGACTAGCTCCATCAGATGCATCGACATACATACCGCTCGCCGAAACAGCCGTTCGGTCCACACGCATCCGATCGTGGTCGTCATGGCCGCCTAGGTCTTGGTGGTTGGCGGCGCGATTCGAACAGAAGATCGTGCGCGGTCTCAGCGAGGATCGTCGCAGCCGCTTGAACGTAGCACGAGGGCGCACGGTCGCATCGCCGGGTCTGGCGGGGTTTGGAGAAGCACGCTGCATTCCGGTCGCGGCGCACGCAGCCGTGGAGGCAGCCATCTCAGGAAATAAACAATTTAAAGCAATTTTCAGCGGCTGATGCAGCCTTTTTCATCAAGAAATTGATGAATAAATATACTGTAAATCCGTCCCTGATTCGAAAATGAAATTTTTCGGGGCGGGAAGTGCTTGCGGCGCCGCAAATTTAATTCCCGAGTTCCATCATGTACCTCAAGCGCCCTACCGCTGAAGACCCACAGCGCGAGCGCCTCTACCGAGCGGGTGCGTGTGCTGGGCGGCTAAGCTGGAAGCCCCTTGCGTCGGGTTGGACCACCCAGCTCTCTATCTCTCTCTCTGCCCCACTGCGGCCCAACCCCCTTTTTGAAGCCCAGCCATTTACCAATTTACCCATTTGATTTGCACATGGCCTGTCTCAGCGTGACACGAGCGCGGGCTCGCAAAGTGTGCTTGTGACCTTACCGCCCGCCAGCTGGCCGCCGCGGTTGCCAGTTACTCCATTGCGCCGCATGCCCAGCCGACAAGCCTCGTTTTCTTGGACGCCCAGCGGTTCAGCCCAGCCCAGAGCAGACGAGCCAGCGTTGCCCACTTGGATGGCCGCCTCAGCCTCAGCCACTTCGTCTTCGCCCATCCCTCGCCACTTCTGCTGGCTCGCCTCGATGCTCATGGTACCACTGCGCGTGACTCTTCTGATGGCTCCGATGGGTGGCAACTCCAGGTCTAGCGAGGGAGCAAGCACCAGAGGTCCCACGGTCAAGCTGGTCAAGGGCAGTGTCGAAGGCGCGAGGCAGCCCCACACACACCACCTTCCCCTTTTGGATCGCCCGTGCCAATTCGCGGACTTTGCCGCCTTGTCGCGGAAATTAAGCGCCATTCCAGTGTTGCTTGGGACGGCAAGCACCTGCTGCAGCAGTGCAGCACGCCACCATGCGTCGCAATCTCGCACGCCTGCCTGCTGAACTTACCTCGTCCTGCGTGCGGCTGCCCGTCCATGCCGGCCTGGTTTGCCGATCATTCCTTCCCACAGCCCTGGCCCCAAATCTTGATCCAAGTGGTTGGAGCGCTTGTGCATGCGACCTCTGCAGCTGCATTTTTTCCCATCCGCCACCCAAGTGGCCCGCCATCCACCCATATTTCGCCAACGCCTGGATTCCTGCCTCTTCCTGGGCTTCTCCCGCTGTCTTGGCCAACGTGCAGCTGCCGTTCTTTTGCCCGTGGCCGCGGGACCATGGCTGGACCTCAACCGACTCTGGCTCTTGCTCACAATGCGCCAGCGAACCGTCCGCATCCTGGCGTCGACACCCCGTCGCACCTGTCGCTTTGTGCCTGGACGGTTGCTTCCTCCCCTGCTGCCCTCCAAGGCACGCGGGGACTCCGACCGTGCTGCAATTCTGCTTGTCCGACCAACACTTCCGCAGATCTTGCCTCAGATGTGCAACGTCGTGGCCATGCGTTTCTCTCGCGCTGCCGCTTCCTGTCGCATTCTGCCACGCCTCTCGCCTGGTGCACCCCGCCAGTCACCCCCTCGAGCACCGCACAGAAAGACGCCGGATCCTGTCGTTACTCGACACCTGCCGTACTACAGGGCATCTTGAGTGGCACTCGAACGCGACTCGGCCACCCCTTACCGTGGCTCACGTCCTAGGCAACGCCTACCCAGACTCCAGAATGATACAAAACCACATTGGCTCCGACCTCTGATCCCCTCATCCTCACATTCCCCCCTGCTCCCCCATCGCCCTGCTCCATCCCCCACTGGACCCATCGTCGTGCTTCCGCGACACCACAGCCTCTGCAGCACCAACTCATAGCATTCCGTCGTCCCTTCGTTCAGAATCAACCAGAGCCGTCTCTTGAAGAGTCGCCCTCACCATCACGACCCAGCAGCTCTTGCCTTTCCTCCTTCACAGTATCGTGGCATCAGCGAGTAGCTAGCATTCATCACGACGATAAGCATCTGTTCCCTTTCCGTCTCCGCATCCTTTCTATCTGCACGCCAGTCATCTAATTGCCATCCGACGTAATCGCCATCGCCATCCCAGATCTCCTGACACCTCAATCCAGCAGACCTCGCCATCATTCCTCGTTACCCATTTGTCACGTATTACCCCTCTTCCATTAATCTTGCCACCATGTACGGTCCCTTGACTACCCCAGACTCGGTCTCGAGCGATGCACACGACCTTGGTCACAACTCGCTCGGCTTGCTCGACAGCATCTCGCCAGAGCTGCACGCGTCTTCGGGCGTAGCCATGTCCGAGTCGCATTCGATGCCCCACTTCGGCTACTCTGGCAGCTTGCCTCACACGTCGTTTGGCGCGCGTCGCAGCTCCGTAAGTTCGGCGGCGTCCTCGTCTTGCCTCAGTCTCGGCCAAGCATCCGACCACTCGAACGCGCCTGGCTCCTACTCGCCGCGCTCCTTCACACCCAACGAGTCGCCCATCGCGCTGCCAGGCTCGCTCACCTCGCTTTCGGGTCTGGCGCTCGGCACACCGGAGACACCTGGCCACCACGAGCTGCATGGCTACGCCGACCACGCTGCATTCCAACCCAACCAGCACAACGCCTTGCTCGCGCTTTCGCACGGCCAGGACGAGTTCAGCCTCGAGATGCCACCACCCTCCAACATTCGTCGCCGGGCTGCGCAGTCGTTCGACGTCTCGATGCTCTCCACCCACCATGCTGAGCCAAACTTCTACGGCCACTCGCAGAAGCTCAACGAGTCGGACGCTTCGGAAGAGACGACGCCCATGCCAGCACACACAGGCACCTTTGCCGGCCAGACCGTGCTCAACCTCAGCGATGGCTTCCGTGCAGCTCAGATGCCTGTGACTCCGCAGTCGGCCTACAACCGCGCCTCGCTCGGCCCCGGCCCCTGCACCTTCACGCCTGGTCACTCATACTCGCCTGGCTCCACCCCCGATCACTCGATCCGCGGCGATGCCTCGCATCCCAGCTCGCCCTTCTACCCACCCTCGGCCATCGCGCTCCGAAGGCTCACAAGCGCCGACAGCATTCGCAACGAGTCGTACGCCCCGCACGAGATCGGCACGCCCAGCAAGGACACCCCGCCGCTGCTGAGCCTCGCCGAGCTCCACAGCATGCCCAAGCATGAACCGAGCTTCCAGGCCAACCTTGCATTCCGGGACCACTTCCAGAGCCCACCCAACTTCCAGCTTCAGCGCTCGAGCCTGCCGGACACGTCGGCTGGCATGTCGTCGGCGGCCATGGCGAGGGTAGCCTCGGCACCCATGTCGAGCCCGATGCCCCAGCTTTCGCGCTCCTCGACCTCTTCGGAGGCGTCGTCCTTTGCGTCATTCCCCTCGACGCCGTCGTCGTCGGTGGTCTCGGGTGGTGACGGCCGTGCCAAGGTCAATGTCATGTACCCGTCCACACCGACGCACGACCTCATGTCGCCTGGCTTCGACCCGTATTACAGCGCGCCGCCCATGTCGGGACACCGAAGCAACAGCATGATGTCGCTCGGCTCTCCCATCCACGACGGCTCGTTCACTTCGATGCTGGACGGCCGAAGCCGCAGCGTGTCTGGCTCGGTCACGCGCACCACGCCTCGCGGCCGCGCTCGCAACGCTGGCCCGCCGCCCCTCATCGTCAGCTCGGCCGACAAGTTGCATGTGTGCCACTGTGGCAAGCGCTTCAAGAGGATGGAGCACCTGAAGCGCCACAACCGCACCCACACCCAGGAGCGCCCGCACAAGTGCCCCGTCGAGACGTGCGGCAAGTTTTTCGGGCGCTCCGACAATCTGGCGCAGCACCTCAAGACGCACTTCCGACCTGCCGGACTGGTCGGACGCTCGTCGGAGCTGCTCTCACTCACAGCGGGCTCGGACAAGTACAAGAACAGCGAGCCTCGCCACGACCCGTACGCGGCGGCTTCGGCTGCAGCAGCTGCCGCTGCTCATGCTGCCGTCTCTGTGAGTGGCAAGCGCGGCTCCATCAGCCAGGCTTGCCTGGGCGGACCCATCGCGCTCAACAAGCCCTCGACGCCACGACAGGCGCTCGCACCTGCTGGAGGCCTCAGCGCCAACTCGTCACCCAATATGCAGATTGCGACTCACTTTGTCTGAACTCGAACTCGGCCTCGACCTCCGAATCGCACATCCATTTCCCTATCCCGCATCTTCCGTCGTGCAGTCCCAGTCTTTGCAGTAATCACCTCACTCGTCCTGCTTAGTATTCTTGCCCCTTCTTTTGCTCCGCAAGCACGCTAGTAGTAGCATCGTTGTCAGCTTCGCTCTTTCCAGTCCCTCGTCACGGTAATCTGTAGTTTGCAGGAATCGAATTCCAGTCTTCTTCGCAAATCGCTCATCGAATGTGGCGCGTGATGTGGGTGTGGGCGCTTGCTGTGTTGTGGCGCCAAGCTTCGTCAGCTGCAGGTGGCGGCCCTCGGGGATTTGAGTATCGTGATGCTGAGCATCCGAGGCATCCCATGTGATGCTCTGTGAAACGTGTGAGTGTGTGTCACACAAGGGTGCGGATGAATGCCGCGCACTCGGATGTCGGCACCCAGGAACATCCACAAGACTGGAAAGACGAAGCTGTGCATTGCAGCCAGCCGTCGGGTTTGAGTAGCGGGCCATGCTTGCTTGCATCGCCCTGCGTAGTCCATCGTCTTCTGACTCGGCCAGCAGACGTCACTTCGGCAAGGGAGGAACAATAGTGCATGCAAGCGAGTCGAAGTAAAGTTTGGTGCCATACAATGTGCAGGTAGATGCAGAGAAGACGCTGGTGCTGCATGCTTGCTCCCACATTTGTTGCCGTTGAAAGGTTTGCCCGACCTCGGAAGCGTGCGGGGCGGGAGGATTGTAGCGGACTAAAGTTCTTATACCGAAAGTGGTTCGGACTTTCAATATCTGCAAACCAACACCTTCAAGCGAGGCCACATCAAGCCCAAACAATAGGGCGTCGCGTGGGACAGATCCACGCCTGTACCCGTCTGAGCACAGACCTCTGTCTGCTATCAGATCCCTTAGCTATTGTATCTGTCTCTCCCCACACTCGAGAGTGCAGCGGCGGCCATTGTGCGCAAGCAATGAAATCTTGGCCACGCGGGACATCGCTTCTTGAATCTCGCTCGATAAGAAGCTCCTACCGCAGCAACTGACCTCGTGGCATCGTGACATCAGCTCGACTTATAGCTTTCGGCATCTGGGTCTCTTCCTCATGCGACCTGTCGGGGCAGCACCGCCCGTGACGATTGAACTTTCCGCGGAGTCATGCCAGCTTCTCGTACGGCCACGAAACTTGAAGCCGAGCGAACCAGGTGGGACAAGGGTGCCCCACGTTCGCTTGGCGTAAAACTACCTCGACCCCAATCGAACCAATCACCGAAAGCAAGCACGCCACCTTTACTGGTTCCCGTCGGAATTGTCGGCTTGGCAACGGCTAGAAGCTTCTCACACAGATGGCCCAAATGCAGAGCTGGATCTATCCAGGCCGGGCCGCGGCTCAGCTGAGCTGCGAGACAAAGTCAACCGAATCAGTGGGCGCGTCTGAACACGGCTCGAGGGAACCGAAGCCGAAGCGGTTCGAATTTCTCATCCGAATTTGTTAGCTCCTCACTCGGCACACCTGCATAGCAAGACTTGGCTGTTCCAAGACTCGATCCTACATCTTTACTATTTTCTACGCTCGACCGGAAAGGCTTCGCCGGAAAACTGGCTCGCTCTCCTCCACAATCGTGCTGCAGTCGGTCATCGCTGACTGGACCGGGCTTCTCGAATTCTCCCTCTGCTTCGCTTCAACGGATCGGCGACATCCATAGCACCACATTCGAATAGCTGGACGGAAGCGACACTCGCCATGGCTTCCTGATCTCTTCATCACTATCGAACGCATCGAAGGCCAACGGTGTCCACGCACCAGGCTGAGTTTCGACATGCTTTCGGCTAACCGCACCTGGATCGGAGTTGTGGTCGCCGTGGCTGGAAACGTCACCATCAGTCTCGCGCTCAATTGCCAGAAGCTCGCGCACACACGGCTTCAGCACGCACATCAAGAACACCCGGACTCCAGTCAATCAACTACTCATAGTACAGACGAACACGCTGCAGGAGGAACAGATTCCGCGAACTCGGACGCAGAACAATCTCGAGGCGAGCGTTCGCGTCACAGCTCTCACCAGGATGATTCGGGGAACACTCAAAACGGCAGTCATGAGCTCCAAATAGAGCACGGCGATCGAAGTGGGCACAACGGAAAGGGCACCGGCAATGGCACCGGCAATGACAATGGCAATGGCAACGGTAACGGTAACGGAATGGACACCATGTTTTTACACAGCAAGCTGTGGTGGCTCGGTCTCGCGCTCATGACGGTCGGCGAGGCTGGCAACTTCATCTCGTACGGCTTCGCGCCTGCCTCCCTCGTTGCTCCGCTTGGCGCGGTAGCGCTCCTCTCCAACGTCATCATCTCGCCGATCCTGCTGGGCGAGCGATTCAAGCCGTCGGACATCGGCGGCATCCTGCTCGCCATCATCGGTGCAGTGACGGTGGTGTTCAGCTCCAAGCAGAACGACGTCCGGCTCGACCCCACACAGCTGCTGCAGGCGATCAAGCGGCTCGAGTTCGTCATCTACTCGGCCGTGTCGATCTCGTCAGGCGTGTTGCTCGCCTTCCTCAGCACCACATCTCTCGGCGATCGATGGGTGCTGATCGACGTGGGGACGTGTGCAATCTTCGGCGGCTTCACTGTGCTGTCTACAAAAGGCATCTCGTCGCTCATCTCGGGCGGGCAGCCGATCGAGGCGCTCAAGTTCCCCATCACATACATGCTCGTGCTGGTGCTCGCAGCGACGGCAGTGGTGCAGATCACCTACCTCAACCGTGCGCTGCAGCGATTCGACAGCCGCGAGGTGATCCCGGCGCAGTTTGTCTTTTTCACCATCTCGGCCATCGTCGGCTCGGCGATCTTGTATCGCGACTTCGAGAACATGGACGCTCATCGGCTCATCAACTTCCTCTTCGGCTGCCTCACCACATTCGCCGGTGTCTTTGTGCTCACTTGGCGCTCCAACGGGTCGGGCGAGCATGACGAGGAGGAAGAGCAAGAGCACATGTCGGGCAGCGAAGAGGAAGGTGTGGATGCGACAGCGGCAGAGGAAGGCAGGGAAGGTGGCGAGACCGAGCCGTTGCTCTCGCGATCGTGGCACGGGGGCGAGAGTCTTGAAGATGCATCTCCGCATGGCAAGAAGAAGGGTCGTACGCGCGTCGACTTCCTGCAACCTGCATTCGAGGAGGGTCGGCTGCCTCCAAGCAACGCCTTGCGTGTGCCCGGCGGGGCGAGGCAGTCGAGTGCAGGGGCTAGACCGCGCTCGCGCACCAATTCGCCGCACAAGGCGAGCGCACGCTTGTCCGGGTCATTCGAGCGCACATCAGGCCTTTCGCGATCCGCCACGAACCAGGCCAGCGCTGGCCTGCTCTCGTCATCGTCCTCGGCTGGTCCACGCACACCGAAGCTCAGCTTGATCAGCATGGACCGACCAACCGGCCTGAGTGCGGGTCACTACCTCCTGCTCGCCACCCCCCCGCCGTCGTTCAGCCTTAATCCAGTCCCACCTGTGGCGACAAGCAGGAGTGGACTTTCGCGGGCCATTCCCCAATACGGCGGGACTGGAAACAAGAACGGTCCTTCGGCGTTCTTGCCCCTCCCAGTGACGATGGCGACAGGTCCGTCCTCCTCTGGCCGCAACGCCACACAAGGTGGCCAGCCGCAGCACAGCGCCTCGTCTGGGACGATTCCACAGGGAGACCCCACGGCGGCAGAATCGATCGTCACGCCCGTCGCCGAAACCACAGCCGTGACCGAGCCTGACGAGCTCGCAGAAAGACTCGCCGAACACGTCAGTCCCGAACACACGTCTCGGAACAACCCACCACGGACAACATGATGGTCTCGATCCTGTGACATAAACGCAGCATGATAGATGGAATAACTCAATGCGCAGCACACAGTCGCGTCAGCCATTCCTGATCCACCAGCCGCGGACGAGCGACGCTGAGAACTGCATATGAACCAGGGAGGGGTGATATACTTCATTGACGTCTATGCCATGACGGTCGAAACGATCTAGGCCCAGTCCTTGGGCTGTCGGAGTGCCGCTTGGGTCTTCTTCTCAGCATCTCCAGACTCTTCATCACCAGCATCGAGCTCGTCGGCGAAAGTGGTTGCCTTGCCGTCGCGACCCTGTGCGCCTCCGCCGCTGTACTTCTCCATGTACTCCCATCGTGCCTTGAGCGGCAGACTCATGAGGATGCTCTCGATACGAGCGCCGGGCGTCTGCAGCCCGAACTTGGTGCCTCGATCGTAGACGAGGTTGAACTCGACGTATCGACCCCTTCGAATCTGCTGCCATCGCTCGTGCGCCTCGGTGAAGGGCGTCGCCTTTCGCTTCTGGACGAGCGGCAGGTAGGCCGGGAGGAAGGCATCGCCGAGCGAGCGCACGGTTGCAAACAGCGAGTCCTGGTTGTGCTGCTTGGTCGATGATACCGAGGGCACGAGCGGCTTGGAGGGAGTCGGCTTAGTGCCGTCGGAAAGCGCGATGTAGGCTTTGGTCGAGTTGCTCGACGCCCACTCCGGCAGAGTGAGATCGTCGAAAAAGATGCCGCCGACGCCGCGTGCTTCGCCTCGATGCGGAATCCAGAAGTACTTGTCGCACCAACGCTTCCAGGTCGGGTAGAAGGAGGCATCATGCTGGTCTGCCGCCGACTTGAGCGTCTGGTGGAAGTGCTTGGCATCCTCGTCAAAGAGGTAGATGGGAGTCAAGTCGGTGCCGCCGCCGAACCACCATGCGATCGGCTCGTTGTCGTGCTCGCCGTCCTTGCGATTCTTCGGATGGCGTGGATTGGGTGAGCCGTCGGCCAGCTTCTCAGGATGGGTGAGCTCGAAGTAACGGTAGTTGAAATGGACGGTGGGCGCGAAGGGGTTCTTGGGATGCACGACCAAGCTGAGGCCTGCGGCATAGAAGGGCAGACCCTTGACGTCGGCATCCTTGCCTTCGAGCTTGTATCCTGTTTTGTCCATGAGGCCGGCGTGATTTGCGCTCATCTGCTTGACAGCAGCGGGAGGAAGCATGCCGTGAACGACCGAGATGTTGACGCCAGCCTTTTCGAAGGTCGAGCCGTCCTGAAGGACACACGATATACCCTCACCGCCTTCCTTGCGGAGCCAGCTGTCAATCAGGAATCTTGCCTTAGGCTCTTCTTGCGACAGGGCCGAGACGATGTTGTACTGGAGCAGTTTGACGTAGGTCTCCATCCTCTTGCGCATGGGTGCCGATGTGTCGGTCAAGAGCTTTGGATCGAGATGCGAAATTTCTGGTAGATCCGATTGATTGCCGCCCTTGATGGCGGATGCCGGTGTTGGCTTTGCGGCCTCGCATTCGAGAGGCGATGCATGACGGGGAGACAGAGAGGTGTAAAGAGCGACGGCACCCAGGACGGCAGCGGCAGTGGAAGCTACGGTGGTCATCCTGCTGCTTTGCGAGCGTGAGGCAGGTCCAGATGATGAGAAGGATGAATAGGGTGTGGCAGCATTTCTGAAAGCAGAGAAGCCGGCATTTTGAACAAGAGGATGGCAGCGAGATGAAGTCGACGGCCGGAGCGCGGCGAGACGAAGCGACCGCGCTAGCATGGCGGGCAGTCTGTGCACGAGAAGCTCCGAGCGCTGTCCAGTCCCGTTGTGGGTGTGTAGGTGCAGACAAGAAAGGAAGGAGCCACAGGGAGGTTGAGAGGGTCCAGCGGAAACGGTCGGAGAGAGGCGGGTTGGTGGTTGAAGGGATGAAAGGCCGGGAATGCGGGTGGGTTAGAAGGAAGTGGGGAGCACACCATTCCGAGCTTAGCCGAGCTCGCTGCAAGACACGCTCAGAAGTCACACGCCAACGAGAAAAAGTGGAGTAAAATGCAGAGAGAGCGCGCGCCACGACGATTCCACCTTTCGCAGGAGCCGGGCCCTTTCTTCCATCTTTCTCCTCCAACATTCGGCTGATCCGATCGCCATTTCATCTCGCCGCACTGTAGCAACCGCCTTCGGATGTCATCGTTGACTGAAGCGGCCAGGGCTGATCGATCAGATCGAAGCTAGGCAGACCTCAACGCAGCAGCTCAGCCATGACTGCTCTCAAGCTGGTCCAGCTCGGATCTGCCGGCCGAGCACCGCTCCTTCGCCATGCGCTTCCAAAGGCAGCTCGGACGGCGCTGATCTTCCCCTCCTCATCGATTTCGGCTGTGACTCGCTCTGCAACTTCGGCCCATCTCCGGCATGCCACGACCAAGGCAGCATCCTCGGCGAGCGAGTCGAGCGCGAAGAGTCGTGCTGCTGCCGCTGCTCCCGTTTCGGCTGCTTCGCGGCATCAGCAGGCCAAGGTCGAAGTGCTGCCGTTCAGAATCTCTTCAGAGTCTGCGCAAGAATACCTGACAACGCTCGCCAAGACCGAAGTCATGCCGCGGGTGATGACACAATGGTCCATCATCAAGCACCACCTCCTCTCGCTCAATCCCTTTAGCGATTTCGAGGCCGAAGAAAAGATAGTCAAATTGGAACGCATGACGGCGCTTTACCTCCCTATCTGGATCGTAGACGCCTCGTTCGAGGCGAAATGTCGCGGCAACGATGGAAAGGCCGAAGCCAACTTCATCGCCGTCTCTTCGCGCTTTCCCGGCCATTCGTGGAAGCCTATGGACTCGCTTCCCTTGTTTCCTCCTCCCCCTTACGATATGAAGCCCAATCAGGGCAACTCCACCGATCCTAGCCTGAATTCAAACGCCAACAGAGAAGCTTGGGAAACTCTCGCCATGGTCGACTACGAATCGTACGAGTCGTACCTCAAGACCAAGGGCAACTCCAAGGTGCGGATCCAGGGAGGCTTGCTCGAGCCCCTTC
Source organism: Moesziomyces sp. F5C1 (assembly GCA_003004715.1). Classification (NCBI taxonomy): domain Eukaryota; kingdom Fungi; phylum Basidiomycota; class Ustilaginomycetes; order Ustilaginales; family Ustilaginaceae; genus Moesziomyces; species Moesziomyces sp. F5C1. The sequence goes on along the minus strand of NXFR01000001.1, from coordinate 1,327,725 downwards.
CCTTCACCATCTCGCCGCTCTTCCTGCCGGACATGATTCGCAACCAGCTCGAGTCGGCCGATGCCACCTTCATCGCCGAGCTCGCCGCCGGCTTCGAGCTGCCTGGCGGCGACAAGCACGGCCTCGGACTCACAATGTCCTTGGTCGACGAAGACGGAAAGCCAATCACCAGCCCACCCGTGCGCTTCGAGCCGGGTTCGCTCAAGATCGACATGATGGCAGCATACCCAATCATGATGCCGCTGCACATGGCCGAGTTCAGCTATGTCGAGGCCGAAGACGGCGAGACGCGCCACTTGACGTTTGTGATGGGAGGGTGGGACACAAGCGGCCTACTCTTCTGCATGAAGGAGAAAGGCGAAGACTGGAAGCAACCCGGTCAAGGCGCAGGTCCGCTTCTCCTCCACACTCTGGACCTGTATCCGCGACCGCCGATCAAGACGCAGCTCAACGAATGGTACGAGCGCGAGCGAGAACAAGAGAAGTCGACCCAGCGCAGAGAATGGTGGGCAGAGAGCAAGCTCGACCCGTCCGACCCTTTCACTCGTCCCAATCTCACGCGGAAAGAATTCGACGCCGAATTCGACCGATACAGGGCGCATACGAATAAGGATCTGCAAAGTGACCTACGGTCGCGCCTCAAGGAAAAGCTCAAGACCGAGCTGCCCATCGCGGCCGAGGTCGAGAAGCGCAGCGCCGAGCTCTTGGCGCGCGCCGACTGGATCCACTGGGAACGCGACGAACGTGAGGCCTTCCAGTTGCGAACCGCTCGATCCGACCCAGAGCGCACCATGATCACCAAGGCTCAGAAAGAACGCTACGCTGCAGCCGTGACTTCGGCTCGCAAAGCGCCCACGGATCCGAGGCCATTGCAATGGCTGAGCCATCATGGCGAGCGCCAAGCGGAGCTGGACCATCCGGACCGAAAGGCGGGGCTAGGTCGCTACATCTTCTGGAGCTCACCCCACGTGCAACGTCTGTCGCACAATGTGTATGCGAATCGTCGATATCTGCGTGAAGCGATTCCCGAGGTGCTGCGCAGTCGCAAGCAGATGGCAAGCCTCGCCGAGGGAGGCTACAACGTGGACACGTCGTTGGTCAAAGTCAACCTTCAAGACGGCCGAAAGTTGAGCGGAGACGAAGCCTACCAGACCATCGCTGCCAACGACCTCAGCATGCGACAGCAGCGCGAGGCACTCAAGCCGCGATGGCTCAAAGCCCTGCAGAACTCGGTACTTCGTCGCTGAGATGCTTCCGCCGCCGAGACCTCGGCATGATGCTGACAAAGACTGGTATCTAGCATAGATGACGTTCGGTATACACCTTCTAGTTCTTCGCTGTGCAATCGCATCTCCACATCTGTACTTTTAACATATATTCTTGATTCCAGCGTCTTGGTGAGACGCCGTATAGTTCTGCGTGCAGCTGTCTCGGCGGCTTCTCGGTCTTAACGGCGATCCTAACGCTTATGTTATGAAGAACGGACATGGTGACGAGTCCGTGGGAAAACGCCTTTGAAGCGGCTGTCGAGCGTCGATAGGGGCTCATGAGGCGTTCCGCGATGCCGTACCGAAGTGAAGCGCCACAGATTTTTAGGCTCGTGCGGGTGATGGGAGAAGCGCCCACGTCGATCTCCCGGCGGTTATCCGAAGAAACGGCTTTGGTCGGCGAAATTGCACGGAAGGCCGCAGGCCACACTCGGTTGGCCAAAAGCCCCCACGCGGACCGAACGCTGCGAACGGATGTTGCAGTTCGCTTCTGCACGCCGCATCGCTGGCGAAGCGTACAATAGCCAGCCCATGCTCGCACGCATGAGCACATACCGCAGCTCTTCCCCCTCAAGCACGCCCGAACCTCGGTGCTGGGTTGCTGGTCGGTCGCACAGTCTCGAAAGTTGCACATAAAGGGACGAGCAGAGCTCTGCAAGATGTGAGTTGCCCTCGTCATCCTTCCCAGCGATCATCGATCAGGTTCAACGCTTTGAGAATGCTGACACGCGCTCCACTCGCTTTGCTCGCTACGCTCTCGTTGGCATTTTGCGTTTCGGCAACCTCGCACGCTCCAAAGCCAGACAAGATGACAAGCTACACTCTTTTCGCAGCTGGGTACAACGGAACCATCGTGCCGTACTCGGTGGATGCAGATAAGGGCAAGCTCGAGCGCATCTCCCACGGCGTGCAGGTCAACTCGTCCGGCACCTCGCCCTCGTGGATCGCCTACACGTCCGGTCATCACGGCCACGCCAAGCACTCGGAGCTGCACTTGTATTCGGTTGACGAGACAGTACCAGGCAGGCTCTTCTCGCACACGTACCAGGCTGCCAAGGGCACCATCGCTCAGACGGGCACGGATCTGCAGCGAACTAACGGAACGTCGTCGGGAGGCGATGGCCCTGTCAGCTGCCTGGTCGGACACGGTCCCAGCAAGGGTTTGCTGTTTGTGGCCAATTACAACTCGGGTACCGCTGCGGTGCTTCCCATCGACAAGCACGATGGAAAGCTCGCCAAGGAGCCCAAGCACGTGTTCCAGTTCACGCGCCCTGCGTCGGCGCCCAAGCTGGGTCCGGTGCCCGATCGTCAGGACCACTCGTATGCGCACCAGGTGAGCATCACTCCTTCGGGCCGCTGGGTGTACGTGTGCGATCTTGGTGCCGACCAGATCCACCACCTCCGCATCGACGACGCGCACAACGTTGAGTTTGTCGGCAGCACCGATGTTCCGGCCGGCTCGGGCCCGCGTCACATCACATTCCACCGCGACCGCTCCGGCCGCACCTTCGCCTACCTCGCCTCGGAACTCGACAACACCGTCAATGCCTTTGCACACGATGACGCCACGGGCAAACTGGAGCGCATCCAGGATCCCATCCTTGCCTCACCTCCTGGCGAGCCCCTGAGCGGACCGGGCATTCTGCCGACCAACCGTACCACCGCCGAGATCGCCGTGGTCCCTGCGGGCGACTTCCTCTACGTCTCGGATCGTGGCGATGAGGAGGAAGACCACATCTCGATCTTCAGCAGGGACACTGAGACGGGCAAGCTCAACTTTGTCGAGTGGGTCAAGAGCGGCGGTCGTATGCCACGACACTTTAGCCTCAGCTCCGACACGGGCCGTGACGACAGCGCACGCTGGCTCGCCGTGGGCCACCAAACCGATCAGAACATCGTCGTCTTTGAGCGTCACCCTGACACGGGCAAGCTCACCCGCGCCGATGTCAGAGCCAACATCGGCCAGGTCGCTTTCACCGGCTTTGCACCTTTCTAGCTCACTTGCGCGCGAATGACAGACCCGTCAAGACAGAAGATTGAACTGAGGTGAAATTGGCAAGACATGATGATGAGAGTGGGCTTCATCTTGAGACGCCGACGAGCTTGACGCCGGTGAGGCCGGTGGTGATGGTGTCCATGGTCTTCGTGTCTGCCTCGAGCGTGGAGCTGAGGTGGTTGAGGCCCTGCTGCTGCTGTGCGAGGATGCGTGTGACGTTGTCGAGGCCGGACTGGTCGACGACCGCCCACTCGGTGGTGGCGCTCCTTCCCTCGCGTGCGAGCATCTCGCGGCGCGCACGAATAACGCCGAGCTGCGCCCAGAGTTCGTTGATCCTGGCGCGCAGGCGTGCGTGCTGCACCGGCGTAGCGTGCATGCCCGCCGAGCCACTCGACGCTGCGCCGCCGTTGGAAGCTGGTGTGAGAGCGAGGGAGCGCGATGCGAGCGCATTGGACGAGCCCGTGATCTCGGCCTCGCATGCTTCGAGCACGGCCATCAGGCGTTCCTCTTCCGGACTGATGCTCTTGCCGCGCAGCACAGGGATCAGCAGCTGCGTCTTGGCCGCAAGCCCAATGAGGCGATGGTGAAGCTGCGCCTGGCGGCTCTGTGCCGCCTGCGTGCGCACCGAGTTGGACAACGAGTGCTTCTGCTCGAGCGCAGAGAGCCGTTGGGCGAGGGTGGCGAGCAATGCGCGCTGGCGCTGCGCCTCGCGTGCCTGCGACGCGATACGCTTCTTGAGATCGTTGAAGCCAAGCGCCAGCACGGGGTACAGACGGTTGGGATCCGGGTTCTCACGCACAGCAGCCGTCCAGAGCTGGTCATGCATCGGTCCAACTGCATCCGGCCGCCTTCCTTGGATCATCCTGAGGTTCTGCGCGTTGCCGGCATTGTTGTAGAAGTAATATGCGAATCGACAACCGGCAGCATTGTTGGTATCCCACGCGGCGCGGATCTGCTCGAGCTTGGTGGAGAGACTGACGCCAAGCTTCTTGTCCGGCTGCGCAGTCATGCCCTGCTGTTGCTGTTGCGGCTGAGCGGAAAACTGCGTCTGCGCCACAGGCTGCTGCGCGCTTGTGGTTGCGAACGACGAAGCCGGCGCGCCGAAGAGCGACGTGGTTGGTTGCTGTTGCTGCTGCTGCTGTGGTTGGGATGCTGTGTTGTTCTGCGCGCCAAACGAAAAGCCGGATCCTACTGTGCTGGTCTGCGTGTTGGTGCTTCCAAAAAGCCCTCCTGTCCCAGAGCCAAATGTGGATGTGGCTCCAGTTGCTGGCTGTTGCTGCGGCTGTGATGTGGTCAGGCCGGCAGGCTTGGCGCCGAACGAGAAGAGCCCGCCTGTGGATGCAGGAGTCTGGGTGCCAGGTGCAGCAGCGTTCGAGCCAGCAGCAGCTGCAGGCTGTGAGCTGCCAAACCCGCCAAAGAGACCTCCGCTCGACGCGGCTGGCGCGGCGGGTGCGCCGGCTTGGGCCTGTGGTTGCGACGCGGGTGTGCCGAAGGAGAAGCCGCCCGAGGCAGGTTTGTTCTGCTGCTGTTGCTGTGCTGGTGTCTGTCCAAACGAGAAGCCGGATGTGCCGCTCGAGCTCGCAGCGGGCTGCGATGCCGCGGGCGTGCCGAATGAAAACGCCATTGTGATGTGCGACCTAGCGTCGAAAGCCGCCAGAGAACGGTGAAAGAAGTTGGAAAGACACGCGTTGTGCCTCGCGGATCTATCGAGAGGATGCGGTAGTGCCCCGAGAGCCGGAGATCAACACCACCAGCAGCGACGAACTTAGGCAGGTTGGTGGATCTGTCACAAATCGCGATCGCGTCCACCAGAAGTTTTGGTTGGTGCGGAAAAGCGCCATCTGCTGGTCAGTCCGCGATCCCTCAACACAGAGATCGGCGCGCGTTCGAATTTGTTTGACCATAGTGGAACTTACATTCAATTTTTGAGCGCTATTTTAGGCGCGTGCCACACGGGCCATTCCACCGTGAGGCGCGCCAGTTGGCAAAGGACCCTAGACGAGCAGAGATCCACCAACTGCAGCCATCAACATCACGATACCCAACACACGTTCGACGACCCCGCAACCGCGCAATCCCATCTCGAGACATTCACGTCAAGAAGACTCTCAAGCAAGATGGTTCTGGGACGACTGATGCACTACGCAGGCGATGCGCTGCTCATCTCCACCGTGCTCGCAGGCATCAAGCGCCAGACGGGTCTTCGTCCAGATATCGACCGCATCACCGAGCCTACAACCAAGGGACTGCTCGAAAAGTACCTTGGATTCGGCGAATTCGTCTTCGACAGCAGCGTTGCCGCAGCACGCGCATCGTCTCTCTTCCAGAAGGACCTCGTCGACAGACTTCAGGGGCGACCTGCTCCTTAGTGTGCCACCACCAGCTGCGCTTGGCCCGTCCTCAGAGGTTCACTGTGACCCACAAGCAGGGCCGATCTGGTCAGGCTGAGTGAGCAAGCTCGTTCGCTTCCAGCAGCCTCGTCAGCCCTTTGTTGCACATCAGATGTGTTGGCAGGCGAGCCACACCCGTTGCGGAGGTTGCAAAGACCCCGACCGCCAGTCGCTATTCGGCTCGATTCCAGACACCGGATTGCTGCAGCTGTCACCATGCCCCGAGCCCGGTCCAGGCAGCCTTGCGGCTCTAGCAAATCACCGCTGCTTCCCTAGGGAGATGCAAATCCCTCTCTACCACTTTTAATCCTCCTCATCTTGCTTGTACATCAACGCTATGGATCCGCTCCTTGTATAATACCATCGAATCGAAACCTTTATCTAGCGACTTGCGGATGCGCTGCACTTTCTGTGTTACCGCCTTGAGCGAACTGCAAGCTCTTGAAGCCATGGCTTATTGGTTGCAGCTTGTGAAGCGGCTTCGACTGGTCCAAGTCCCGATGGAGCTGAATCGGCGCACCGATCCTTTTGTTTGCCCCTATTTTCAGCGTGCCTTTTCTGTCCGGCGGTTCTTTGTTTCTGTGCCGAGCAGCTGTTTCGGTTTTCAGTGACCTCACCACAATGTCTCGCTGTGCAGGTGGAGGCATGCGAGTGTGCTTACTAGTCAACGACCCTGCATGCCGCTCATCAACGATGCTGACATTGTCATTGTCTGAAGTAAAGCAGCGGCAAATGCGGCCTGGTTCGAAGAACACGGCTTTGAATGAAACATGCTTCGAGCGGCTCGGATGGCAGTCTCGATAGCGGTGCATGGGCCGCAAAGGTGCATGGAGGCGGTGCATCGTGTGCGAGCCGGACAGATCTCGCCGAACCCTTCCTTTTCTCTCGGTAAACCAACTCCGCGGCGGTTTTGCCGTTCCGTTGGTGCCGGTCCTCATGTCATGCCTCCTTCCGTTGACGGAATACAGCGTTGTTTGCACGCGGTCAGGTCAAAGCCTGCATGGCGGGGACAGTGCCCTGCTCTTCGGCTGAGATTACCGCGGATCGTTGTCTGGCAGACGCTCTTGACAGGGCTCAAGTCTGATGTTCGGCCCGTGTCAGTGCTTCCGTGAGGCGAGCAGAAGAGTGGAGGATCTGATCCTGCTAGTCCTAGGGGCTCCTTCCTATCCCCGCACCATACCTCGTCCCCTCCATCACAGCATCATTTATCCGTTCCTCAGCTACGCGCATCGAGCTCGCCATGTCGGGCGTGGGTGAGGCAAGCAAGAAGCGAAGCTCGTTCTCAATGTTGACGCGAAAAGACCTCGCACCCTCGACCAAGCAAGAGACGGAAGAGGCCGAGCTGGCCAACGGCAGATTCATCCCGGAGAGCAAGCGAGGATGGAAGTATGACCTTCCTTTCTCGCAGGCGGGGACGGCTTCGACCTCCAAGCTGAATCAAATCGCCCAGCCTTCAGCATCCATTTACACCACTGCAGCTACGGGCACACCGCGGCGACCAAAGACGGCAGATTTATCGGAGCTGCAGGGGGGCAATTCCAACAGTCCTGTCACAGCTGCCTCAGGGCATCCCATGGGCGCGAGGTCCACGCCGGTCTCTCCAAGGAAACGCACAGTCGCTCTGGCCGCAGAAACATGCGACGAGACTTCCTCCGACTCGTCTTCTGGTGATGAGCGGAACCGAAGCTCGTCATCGGAGGATGAGCTACAAGCTACGCGCCAAGAGCCACTCCAGCAGATGAGGACCTTGAGAGACGGGACGGATCATTCGCGCCATCCAGATGACCTTGTGTATCCAGAATCGTACCCGTGGAAGCCGTCGCGACAGGACCCGCAGATGCGATTCATCAATCCAGCCCACCGCAATCCCACTGCCAAACAGGCATTCTACGACACTCACTTCGGCTCGTCGTCGAACTATCGCGGACTGCTTCCTGCATCGGGATCGATCTTGAGCCTGAACAGCTCCAAAACGGATGCTCGACGACAGTCCGGCGACAAGGGCACTGGAGCCGCCGCTACCTCGGCAGAGCAAGAAGCCGATGCGCAGTCCGGCGGCTTAGTTTCCACCGTGATGAAACCGTTCACTACTGCGTCCAAACTCATCAACAAGGCAAGGCGAAAGAGCGCGGGCACTAGTCTCGAGCTGCCAGAGTCTGCAGCCGCCACGTCGATGGACGCAACCGTGCAGCAAGGTGAGGAGAAGCCGACACGGCCGCATGCAGTGCCACTCTTCCGTGCTGGCGGAGACGAGCTGGCTGCGCAGAGGTCCGGGTTTAGCTACGGCTTATCGATGGAAGACGCCGTGCAGGTCGAGGCGGTAGTGTCTCGCCATTCATCGAGGGAAGACCTGTCGTCGCCCGACCGGCTGGCCGAAGAGCTTCTCGAGCCCCGCACACACGCAGCGTCATCGTCCAAGTGGAAGGAAGCCATGCACAGCGTCTGGGGCTTCCTGCCTTCGTTCGATTTCCTCGCTTCGGCTCCGCCGGTCGATGGGTCCAGTAAAGTGGGTGCGTCCGTGAATCTGCTGGAAGCCGAAGCGATCCCGTCTGTCAAGAAGGACAGCGGTGCACCGGACTACTTCAAGAACCTGTCTGGCAATGTGGTGCTCATGGGTGGCTATCGTGGCAGTGTGCTGCGCGACGCCGAGACCAACATGATGATGTGGATCCCCATCAAGGTCGGTGTTGGTCTGCGCAGGCCGACGCTCGAGCTCGGACTGTCGCGCGAAGCCGAAGACCATTCGGAGGAGCTCGTATACTCGTCCGAGATGTGTTCGCACATAGGTAGGCTCGTCGACATGGGCAAGCGCCTAGAGGAGCGTATCGCCAGCCGACGTCACGCAAAGGTGTTCTCGTGGGGCTACGACTGGCGGCTGTCTCTTGGGCTTTCGTCCCGCAAACTGATCGCGTTCCTCGAACAGCTGTACGAAGCATCTGCAGCTGAGCCGAGCAGGCGTCGAGGCGCCAAGGTCGTTGCGCACTCCATGGGCGGGCTAGTAGCGCTGCATGCACTCGCGACGTGCAAAGACCCCCGCATCTTCGAGGGGCTCGTGTTCGCATCAACCCCATTCTGCGGCACGCCCAACATCCTCGGCCCGTTCCGATTTGGCGATGCGGCGCTGTTCAACGACACCATCTGCTCGCCGCGAGCGACTTTCAGCTTCCGCAGCAGCTTCTACCTCCTGCCCACCGACAAGCGGTGCTTTGAGGTTCCAGTCGGCGAGCCCGATCAAGACGAAGACGCACTGACGGAAGAGCAGAAGCATCAACGCTTTAAGGACGTCGATTTCCTCGATCCACAAGTGTGGGATGAGCTCGGCCTCAGCCCTTGTCTCGAGCTTGGACGCAGACAGGAGATCCTCGCCCTGGCACGCAAGGGAGCAGACAAAGGTACTGAAGCGCTTCCGGTCCAGTCCAAGCCGGAGAAGGATAGCGTTGACCCGGGTAAGCTCGAGCGGGAGACTTCCGATGCCATTCAAGCCAATGTCGAGGATGAGCAAGAGCTGAGCGGGATCGGATCGCCCGACTCGAGCGAGCGCGTCGAACCGAACGGCCTGACGATGGGTCTCATGGAAGGCTTCACTGACGGCGCTGCTCTCACCGGCCAAGCAGGCGTAGCAGCTTCGCCCGACGAGCAAGCGGCTCTGCAGCCCGAGAACCGCCAAGGTGCGCCGCGCAATGATACCACCGCATCCGACTCGGCCGACCTCGCATTCGATTCGCTCGACTACCCCACGCAGAGCTGGGCCTACCTCGAGCGGACGCTCGGCGAAGTACGACAGTTCTGGGCAGACATCGAGTGCGGCTTCGATCCGGTAAAGCATGCTGCTGGCCAGTATCCTCCTCTGATGCTCATGACCTCGGGTCGAACGCCGTGCGTGCGTGGAGCACTGGTGGGTGTCGACTCGGCCCACGATGATGAGGACACGAGCATGCAGGGCTGGAAAGACGATGTGCGCGCGGGCGACTACTCGCGCATGACGTACGCGGCTGGAGATGGCGTCATCACCCGTCGTTCCGCCACCACCCTCCCCGGCCGCTGGGCCAGCCTCCTCACCAAACGCGCCGAGGCCGAGACCCTTCCACATGACAGGATCGGCAAAGGCCCGCCTTTCACCACCAAGCCGCCAGGAAAGGCAAGGCTAAAGATGGATCGATACCGCATGAGGTTCGATGGCGAGGGCATCGTCGAAAGCGCCCACCGCCACGTCACGCTGCTCAGCGATGTAGACGCAGTAGGCAAATGCCTCGAGGCCATCCGAAGGGCAAATATCGTCCGCAACCGCCTGCCCCTCTCTTCCCCCAACTCTGCCTCTTAGGCACTCTGATCGTATCGATACGACGCAACACACTCCATCATACAAGATTGAGAGAGTAAGCAATGCCCATGAACAAGCGAAAAGTCCATAAAAATGTAATGGTGACATGAGAATATGACTTGCTGGAATGCTAAAATGCAATGTGGTCTTGAGGTTACAATCGCCTTGACGTCGTGCTCAGGAGCTGTTCCTGGTGGGCAGGGGAGGTGGTGGTGGAGCCAATTTCGCCTTGGACCTGGACAGGAACGAAGAGCTCGGAGGGACCGGTGGCGGGGGACCGCGCTGTGATGGGCTGCTCGTAACGCCGTTAGCAGTGGCCGAAGCGCCCTTGAATGACACCCATGACGAGCTAGGCTGCATGCCGGGCCTCCTTGCGCCCATGCTATCGACCAAGCTGCCCGATGTGAGGCCTTGTCGTTCCTCTTCATCGTCCGTGGACACCTCCGACTCGTCGAATCGCCCGCCCGTCTGCTGCGGCGACATCGCCGACCCCCCAAACGGATCGGCACCATCCGAGAATGCCGACAGGCCCGTGTGATTGAGCGACAACGAGTGTGGCTGGAGCGCCGCCCCCGACGGTCCCAAGAACGTGCTGTCCATCATATGCACTTCGGCGCTGAGCTGCGACTCTCCGCGCTCGTGAATGGTGTCGTGAGTCGAGCGGTTGCGCTGGGCGTCCAAGAAGTCCATCGCATCCGCGTCGGGCGAGAAGGGAGACGCGTCGTGATCTCGACCGTAGTCTTCGTCGTCCGAGTCGGCGCGAGAAAGCCTGAAGTCGGGCGAAGCAGCGCCATGGCCGTTGGCGGCGGTACCGTCGTGATCGCCCAGGTGGACGTCGTGAGCGGACACGGAAGGTCGCACGTAGTCGCGTGCGGGCAGGGCAGGGGGTTGACCCGCGTGGTTCTCGTCGCCGTTGGTCTGCGCTTTGGCGGCGTGGTCCATCGAGACGAACCCAGGCTCCTTCTTGGAGCGAGCCATAAAGTTCCACTTGCTTGGCTCGCGCTCCTTGTCGCTGCTCGCCGCCTCTCCGTTTGAGCTGAAGAGAGTGGATCCTTTGGCGCGTCCAAACGATCCGATGCCGGAAGCCACGGAAGCGACGGTGTCGCCAGCGCCGCTGAATGAGGGCATGCGGAGGCGATTCTTCTTCTCCTTGTCTTTCTCCTTGTCCTTGTCTTGCTCCTTGTCTCGCTTCGAATCGTCGGTAGCTGTTGAAGGACGATCGCTGCCGGTGAGACTGAGCGACGATCTGGAGGCGAACCGGCTCGAGGAGTTCGAGATGTCGACGGCGTCCTTGGCGGACGAGTGACGCGAAATGGTCGGTCGGGGCTTGGGACCAGACATGGAGCGCGGGCGAGTGAGTGGAGTCGAAGCTCCCGAGCGGGAAGGTGCAGGCGCATCGGACCACGTGGCCTTGACCTGCTCCATGACGGCATGCGCCTGGCCGATGTAGTCGAGCTGCGCCTGCATGTAGGTGGTGAGGCACTGCCAGTCGTCGTATTCTGCGTCTTGGATGGCTTCTCCGCGAGCCTCGACATCGGTGACAGCCTCGTCGTAGGCGGCCTTGGCGAGACGCAGCTCCTCCTCGAGCTCGCGCTTCTCCTTCTTGCTCTTCTGCACCTTGGAATGTGCCGATTCCAGCCGAGCCGTAGCGCTGTCAAGCTTCTTGAGGGCGGCGGTAAACGAGTCGAGCGTGGCCTTGGAGCGCGCGATGCGTGCCAGGAAGATGTGCGATGTGTCCTTGGTGAAGGTGGTCTGAAGGAAACCAAGCTTGGCGTGGGCCTCTCCGAGAAGGCCTAAGCAGGCGCCGTACGCCGAGCCCTCTGGGAAGACGGCGCCGAACGAGGCCATGGCGAGGCCGAGTGCCTCGACGGGCAGCATCTTGCCCTCGGGTTTGGTAGCGACCGCATTGCTCGCCACCGAGGCTGTGTCGTCAACAGGCAGTGATGAGGTGTCGAAAGGCACAGGCTTCTTCTTGCCGAGGTAGGACCAGTAGGCTTCGGTGGAAGTGTAGAGGCTGTCGATGCCCTTCTTGCGCTGCTCTACCTCGGTGGCGATGTCTTGCTTGTCGCCGCTGTTGCCAGACAGCTTGGCACCCAGTCCGGCGGACCAAGATTTGATCTTGCCCATCTGCGGCCGTTTAGGGATGATGGATTTGTTGTTCGAGAGCGACGGCAACGTGACGATTGCCATGGTTGATGCCGTGCACGGTCAATTGCGTTGCTGCACGGCGCCGACGCTGTTCGCAAACCAGCTTGGCTGTTGGTCGGAACACGAAAAGATGAAGGTGGTGGTTATGAGGCGGGTGCTGACAGACTCGCACTGTTGACGCCACTCGACCAACAGCGTGATGAGGGGCACAAAGAAGGCTCCATGCGGTGTCACAGCAGGCCATGCCATTGAATGCACGGAAGCGTACCCGAGGCCACGCTGGAAGCCAATCTGAGCTGCCCGTCCAATTTGCCGGTGCAGCAGAGCGTTGCGTGGGCAGCCGACTGAACCCTTTTTTCTCCTGGCTTAAGCGAGTGGCTGGCCGCAGGCAGTCAGGGGCCACATCCACCTACAGACACACCGCACCCTGGAATTCGACATCCGACCACGCGAGCGAGCAACCGTGCGTCTCCGCCTCGGCCTGAGTTCGGCCGTCCCCCGCGAACTAACCCCTTTTCCACACCTCACGCACTCCTTCCGCACGATGCGAGATCGTATGATGAGCTGCACGCACTGCTAGGAAAGTGGAGGGGCAGCATGGTCATGTTCACACCATCTTCGGCAGTTCCGATCAGTGGAGGGGCCAACGCAAACCGCGCTCGGTCCAGCCGTCTGATCTGCTCATGCAGTCTTGCCGCACGATATACATACTCTTATGTCCAGTCTGCCGACCGAAGCCACGAACAAGGCGTGCGAGATGCTCTGGAGCTGCGTGCGAATGTCTCGGAAATGTTAGAGTAGCTAGTGACACATCGGAGCTATGTCCGGAGCACTTCAGGTGCTTGCCTCGGCCGCCTTTCCTTCGGTCTTGGACATCTCCTCGGCGGGATCCGCCATGACTGCGTCCGAAGACTTGGTCGACTCGACCTCTGGTGCCTTGCTGGGTGTCGCGGTACCGCTCGTCGACGAACCGGCACCTGCCAGCTGCCATGCAGGGATAGAGGGCTTGGGGATGTGAGGCGGGCTCGCGTCGCCAGTCGGCGTACCGATGGTGGGCGAACCGTACGAGCCCGCGCCGTAGCCGACACCGTATGGGCGAGGTGGAGCAGGCGCGCCACCGGCGTGCATGCCGGCGGTAGGCCCGCCCACAGTGCCTCTCGAGACCAGCAGCGACTTGAGCGACTTGAGTTCCGATTGCAGCTCCGAGAGAGAGTTGGTCTGCGCCTGCTTGGACTTTTCGAAAAGGCTGCCGAGCTCCTTGCGAATGCCCTCGACGTCGTCGCGGATGCGGTCCAGCTCGCCGTCGCGGCGCTTCTCGTTGTCACGCACGCTCTTGACGCAGTCCTCCACCTCCTTGATGCTCTTCTCCACCTCGGCCTTTTGCTCGTCCAGGCCCTGCTTGACTGCAAGCGTCTGCGCATCCAGCGCCTGCAGCTGGCTCGCCACCTCGTCGTACTTGGCTGTGAGCGAGTCCAGGTCGGCTTCGAGAACGTTGGCGTTCGGCGGCTGCAGGTGCGGCATGAGGTACTTCTTGGCGAGCGAGATCACTCCGTAGCCGATAGTGCCGGATACTACGGCCATGATGAACCAGTCACGCCAGTCTCGACCCTGCTGCTGCGCCTGTGCGGAGCCCGGATAGGCGCCTGGGTGTGGCGCTCCGGCATAATAGGGTGCCGGAGGACCAGCTGCATACGACGCATATCCGCTAGGTCCAGATACTTGCGACTGTCCCGCCTGGCGCATGGCCTCGTCGATCTCGTTAGGACGCAGACCCTTGGATTCGAGGAAGCTGACCCTCTGCGACATGGTCGACGTCTGGACTTTAGGGTCCGTAAGGAAGCTGATAGCACTTGCGACCATGTCTGGACGGACAGGGCCGGAGGCCACCTGCGACTGATGGGCCCCAACTGCCGAGGTGGATGGGTCCGACATCTGGCGAGCGAACAGTAGTCGTCTTTACCTAAGAGATTGAGATTGTGGGGTAGCGGTCCTTGTCAATGTTGTCCGTGTCCTGACCTCCTTCAGTGAGTCTGATGACCTGCCCGTGAGCTTCGTGCTGCTTGTTACGATTGCGAGTGGGAAAGAAGAGAGCGATGAGTGAAGGTGGAGAGAGACTGCGCAGCGAGCACGGTAAGTGTGGGGTGCCCCGGGCTTTCAACGCACCGGTGGATGGCTCTCGATGCGCGACTTTCGCACCCGGAGTCGGCTCCGCTTTGCCGGAAATTCTTTCGCAATGTTAGACCTAGTCTCCACCGTCCTGTTGTCGTGCGAGAGACTCCTCTTGCCTTTATGTCCCGCAGCAGGAAGAAAAGCACGGTCTGCGCGAACGGATGTGATCCTCTGGCTCGCGCGTCTCGATCTCTTTTTCAACGCTGCCACCATCCAATCAGAAGGACGCCCCTCGGCCTCACTTCACTTTGCCCTCCCTATCATCACGTACAACGCCCCCAAAAGTTTTCATCGCCTGCCGAAGCCTGAGGAGGTCCACATCGCGTCTCCTCATCCATCTGTTCTCCTCCCTTCCACCACCCTTGTACTCTACCGAGTCGAGGTCGTCACTTCGCCCCATCGCCCAACTATCACCCTTCTTCAGGCGTCGGGCTCCCCCTTACACCTCAAACAAGCTTGCGGAACCCCTTAAGGTATGATCAACACTCACTGCAGCGCTAAGAGAACAGAAAGATGGACAGAGGGCAATGACACCGGACGCAGCTGGTCACATGCACACGCGCAGCGCCCGGCGAAGATTACACTTTATTCACACTGTTTGAGGACGCTCATCACGATACCTCTCAAACGCTGACAAGTGTGTCGAGAGGGTCTGGGGCGTCCACTGATTCCTAGACTACAACGGTAGATGAGCCAAAAATCTAGCAGCTGTGCATGCGTCCTGTTGTCCTCAGTCCATCTCTGCTCATGGCCACTGATGCTTCGCGGAACCAGATATTGACTTGACTTCTCGTTCAACATCTGCACAGATAGATTGATCGCTGCCCATAATGACGAACGCCCCTAATCGATTCGACCTGTTCATCCTCGGCCCTGACGAGAAGCGCGTCGAGATCGTCGAGGACACCAAGATCCCCAACGCCGCCACGTTCTGGTTCAACAAGGAGGACCACACGCTCGGCAACATGCTGCGCCACGCTGTGCTCGCCAACCCCGCCGTCTTATTCTGCGGTTATAAGGTACCACATCCGCTCGAGCCCAAGGTGTTTGTCAAGATCCAGACGGACGGATCGATAACGCCCACCGATGCGCTCAAGCAGGGCTGCACTAAACTCATCGCCCAGATCAGCTCGCTCAAGGGCGCGTGGCGCACCGAAGTACAGATGAGCGGAGCAGGCACCGTCGACGTCGGCGGGTTCGGCCGCCAAGATCCCTTCGACTCCACCGGCGCGGGCTATGGTGCAAGCGCAGAAGGCGCGTCTGGCTACGTCGACATCTAAGCATCTCACGCCACGGCCCTGCTCGCTACGCCAGCCTCTCTATCCAATGATACCCCCGACGATTGTCATCGTCGTCCCGTCCTCCAGTGCCAATGACTCTCGCATGGTTTCGCACTGTCTTGCATATGTAATACCACTTGTAATTGTACCGCCTCATCTGCAACGTTCATGCTTGATGTCGTCTATGCGGTGGTGAGCGTTGCCGGCCTTCGTGAGGTCACTCGTGCCAAGACGTTACTGCGCGTGTCTACTTGAACGGGTTAAAGTTGTCCCACCAGTCGAGCGCTCGCGGAATGTAGGGTTGCGTGAGGCCGAATGATATGCTCTGTGCAGACAGCATGCCAGCTCGAGTGAGAGTCTGTGTCCGAACACGATCGAGTCTGGTCAGTAAGTGCAGAGCGTATGCTTCGTTGCAACCAAAATGCGACGGAACTTACATCGAACAGAAGAGGAGCGGTCGCGAGCATCCAGGTCATGGTCCAGAGCCATCCGAAGAAGCCACGGACGCGGTATCCGGTGCAGCGCTGCCACAGATGCTCGCCAAAGATCGCCAGAGGCTGAATGATGAAGAACATCGCAACCTCAAGGTTGCTCAGGTTGTGGCTTGGTGTCACAGCGGCGCTACCAAAGTGATGAACAGCGGCCGAGGCGAGAAAAGCGCCGAATGTGCCGACTGCGTAAGCCGCGCGCCTCCCTAGTATGCCCTGCACAAGGGATCGGATGGGCCAAAAGCCCGCGGCCAGGAACGAGGAGCGCAGATACTGATGCCATCGCTTGCTCCAGAATTGCTGCACCGACGTAGACAGCCAAGGCTGCCTAAAGGCTGGAGGATCCCATCGCGATGGCAGGTCGCCGAATAGACCGACGGCGACCGAAGAAATGGTGGCATGCTGCAGGTACATGGAACATGTGAACGTAATGCCAAATGCAGCGCAGATCAGATACGGACCGGCGGCACCGAAGGAGCCCTGACGATAATCCCACAGGCTGCCGCCCGTGGCCGAGCCAGCGTGGACGTTGAAGCGCTCGTCTCCAATGAGAGTGAAGATGACATCGTACATCAAATAGTAAAGAGGCACTGGTGCGAGCGTGCGCAAGACCCATTGCCAGCGCTGTCGGGGAGTGAAGGACGGCACAGGCATTGCTGGCGCACCGTCCTTGATGCCATGCTCCCAACCAATGGCCCTGAGTCCGAGGAGGAGGTCCAGCTCAAGAGGCCAACGCGTGCCCGGAAAGAAGAGAGGAAGCTCCTCGACTGCCGAGGTCTTACGGTCGGGCATACTGGCGCTCTTCGCGTTGCTTTCCGCTGGGTTCTGAGCGACCTTGAGCCTAGGACGTCGGCGGACGAGGCCCCATCGAAAGGTCCAGATGATCATGCACATGGCGCCGCATCCGATGGCAATGTTGGCATGTTGACCTCGACCGTTCAGCTGATCCGCGCCGGTGTCCGTGTAGTAATGGGCATACGCACACTTAAGGGCAAAGATCGTCGCGACGGGGATGAGAGAGGCTCTCAGCGGAAGCGTGGTGCTCGGATCGTATCGCAGTAGCAGGTGGATCTGGATCGCAATGATCAGGACCGGCGCAGCAATCGTCCATACATTGGAGCTATCGTAAGGCGTCTTATCGTGAAAGTCCGGAACAGCCCACCTGGCTAGGTCGTGAGCGGCCTTTGACAGCGCCATCGAGCAAGGCTTTCAACGGCAAGCGTTGGACAGCACCGCAGCTCGCTTCTTTGAGAGGATGCTGGGTCAGCTGCGGTGCTCGTTAGCGAGCTGCCCGGAGACCAAAGGATGGGATGGTGATTGGTCGTGAGAGGAAGCAGGCACGGGTCACGAAGCTGGGTGAAGGTGCGAGTCGTCCATTTCGCTGTCGTCTGTGGGCTTGTCGAATATAAGTCCGAGCGTCCCTTTGCCGTGCGAGGCTTGCACGGTGCTGCCGGCTCCACAGTGAAGCAGCCCTCAACATTATGCCTGTTTCACTGCCTCATTTCAGGATCTGGTGGGGAAGTTGAGGTGTATGCACACGCAGAAGGCGCACCTCGGACAAGGAAGCCGGCCCATGACAGCAGGGCGAACAGCGCTCGGGGCGCGCCAAAGGAGCTTTAGAGCAGGCTGCTGACTGATTCGTGCAGCCTCTGCCTGAGATTTGATCCCCACTCAGGATCCCACTCAGCCCGTCTGATTCGTGGAGACGACTTCACTTGGACGAGCGTGGTTGTGCGATGTCGCACTAACTGCGGTCGAAGCTCGACCAGGGTCCAGTCAACCGAAGAAGAGCTTAAGTTGAGAAGCGGGTATCACCGAGATTGCACCGCAGCCAGCGGGTACAGCCAGGTCCTGAGCCTCAGTCAAAGCTTGAGTCAAAAGTCGTAGGCACACGCAGAGCCATGAGAGTCGCGCGACATGATGGCGATGTTAGACCTGTGAGTTGACCGAGCATAGCAGCTGCTTGCCCAAGCGAGATTTTGAGATTTTGATTTAAATTTTCCGCAGCCGCAGGTGCGTGCGTTGGTGTGGTGGACGAGATTCAGAGAGGTGCGCTACCCACCGCTGTATGCCTGTCCAGTCGCCGGTCGCGCGTGTTCGTTAGCCGCGACAAAGGGCAGCACACAAAAAGAGACGTTTCGGGCTTGGGCACGGCACGTTCATTTTTTGATTCTGTGGATTGCACCCTGGGATCCGTTGCGACTTTTGGTTTGGCTGCAGTCGGGCGTCTATTTCGCCCGTTTTCAGCTCACGCACGCCGGCCACGCCTGAGAAGCGGCGGGGAGACTGCCGAGCAGTGGGGGCGATCTTCTCAAGGCTATCTGGATGCTTTCAAGACACGCCATCTCGACACGGCTGCTGCTTGTTCACCGACCTTCATCCCAACCTTCTGCGTCACAAGTCATCACCAGCCAGAGTGGTCCTGCTCTTTCGCGCACTCGCTTGGAAGTGCAGGCTGCAACGGCGTTGCTTCTTGGACGAGCTCATTTACCCCCTCCGTCCCTTTTTCATTCCGCCGCGACGATTGGATCCGTGTCAGATGCAGCTCAAGCTTCCGTCGTAGCTCAACTGTCTCCGTGAGGCTTGCCTCTTCACTCAGATCTGGCCCTGCCGCCCTGCGGCCTAGCCTGTTGACCTCTGCTCCCCTGCCAGCTCGGCCTGCAACCGGCCCGACTCGTGCTGCTCTACGTTTCGGAGGTTCCGAAGCTCGACCAGCACCAGTGACGTCGGCAAGACATCCGCCCTTCCCATAGGCCTCACTTTGGCTCAAGCTTCGGCCAGCATCATTCACACCAAGATGCAGTCCCAGATCCCTTCACCAAATCAGCCTCAGGTGCCGTCGCCGCACCAATACAGCGACCCTGGCCGCTCCCTCGGCGCTTCGCCCAACAACCCGGACATTGCAGCACAACTCAACTTTAGGGCTGATTCGCCACAGGAGAATGCCCGGCTGTTTCTCGCGGCACAGCAACGCTTCGACATGCGAAGTCAATCGCCTCTGTCCGCCTCGGCTTCCGCCGACCAGCCCGGCTCTGGCTATCAATCCAGCAGCGCGCAGTCGGCGTCGGGCGATCCGAACGCGGACAACAGCGCATCCACATCAGCGGCCGGCTCTCGCAGGCCGTCCTCTGTTGGACGCAAAGCCTCGGGAAGTCACCGAAGCCAGAAGCACCGTTGGTCGGCCGAAGAGACGCAGGCACTGGTCGATGGATGCAACAAGCACGGCGTGGGAAACTGGAAAAAGATCCTCTCCGATCCAGCGCTTTCGAGCCTCTTTTGCGACAGAACGGCGGGTGATCTCAAGGACCGCTTCCGAACCTACTTCCCCGACGCCTATCACGAGATGTATCCCAACGCCAAGACCCATCTGAGCAAGGCAGTCCGAGGAAGGGACGCCGAGGGAAAGAGCATCTTCGAAAAAGGCAAGACCAAGGAGCGACGACCGTTCACCGCGGAAGAGGACGCGGCTCTCCGCGCAGGCTACCAGCAGTATGGCTCTCATTGGGCATTGATAGCCAAGGACCCCATCTTCAATGGTCAGAGGCGCGCCATCGACCTGCGTGACCGCTTCCGCAATGCTTTCCCGGAAGACTACGAACGCGCCGGCTTCAAGCCGCGCCCCTCCAAAGCACGCAAGGACCGAGGCCCTAGTGCAGCAAAACCAGGCGAGGGCCACGCGGCGAGGACAGGCAGCTTGACCGGCGCACTCTCCGACCACAGCCTTTCTGAGGGCGGATGGCGCGGAGCAGACTACGCTTTGAGCGATGCCACCAGCGACGGTCACCTCACGGATCACGGCAATCTCACCGACTACAGCTACTTCACTGACCAGGGCAATCTCACCGACGGTGGCCAGGAACCCATCTTCTCGGGTCCCTCGAGCGGCGCGAGCAGCGCGCTGGGTCGGTCCAACTCGATGGGTGGTAACATTCCACGCCAGAGCTTTGGACAAGCATTGGCAGCGCAGCTTCAGCAGCAACAGCAGCAGCAGCACAACATGCAACCCAGGCCGCCTTTCCTCTCGTCCAACACCGCGCCCCTGCCTGGATCAAGCGTGCCGCTTCGAGCATCCGACATGGTCACAGGTCAGTCCATCAACAGCCTCTTTGAGCAGCTCCAGCAAGCCAGCCTCGAGGGTACCTCCACCACCTCCGAAACGAGCAGCATTCGGGAGCGAGCCACTCCTCCCAGTGCCAGCGAGGCCGATCCATCGCATCAGCAGCAATTTGTCCAGATGCACCAATCCGCAGCGACCGCACATGCCAAAGCAGCTTCCGCAGACGATGCTCGCAGGCAAGCGGGCAAACATGCCATCCACGACCCAATCAACCACAAGAGAAGGAGTCACGCCTCCCGCACGGGCAAGAGCTCCGCACTCGAACGCCTGCCCTCCGTTCACGGGCACATGCACGGCGTCCACGGTCACTCGCACGGTCATGCGCATCAAGCATCGGCTTCGCACTCTCGTCCGCAGTCCCAGTCTTCGAGCCAGCACCAGTCACCTGCTGGAGGTCCCGTACCGCCGCCCAGCAACGCTCAGATTCCGCCGCTCTCTCAGACCAACGCCATCCCACCCAATGTACTGGCCTGGCTGGGCCCTAGCTCTCAGTCCATGGGCGTTGACGAGAGCTCGATGAACATTGACGATCAGCGCGCTGCCTTGCAAGCACCTTCATCTTGGTCTACCTACAGCTCGAGCGCCAGCGACGTCTCTGGCACCAGCTTCAACGCGCCAGGCCCGAGCGGCTTCCTGGCCAACACGCAAAACATGTTCACCTCTGGAGTCAACTTTGGTGGTCAGCCAGGCATCTCCTCGCCCACCGGATTCGGTTCCAACGCCTTCATGGCGGGTGCCATGAGCGCTGCGTCCGACTCGTCCGCGTCCTCGGCAGCGGGCTCTCGCAGATCCTCAAGCATCGCAGACCCGTTCGCGCAGCAGAGTCTCGTTCAGCAGGATTCTGGCAAGCCTTTCGCAAATCAGCCATCGCAGATGCGCGACGGCGACTTCATGGTGAACCCCTTGCAGAACTTTGTTGATGCGAACAACATGGCGCAATGGGACGTTGACTGGGCCGATCTCGGCAGCATTTCGGATTCGGGCCTTCAAGGTGACGATGTCAACGAGCTGCTCGCATCGTTGCCCCTTTCTCACCATCCATGGGCAGGCGATCTGCACCACGGGACCACGGCCGCTGGTGCGGGCGCAGCACCGAGCTCAACTGCTGCCCAGCCGCTTTTGCCTCAAGGGGCAGGTCGAGGTCAGATGTCGAACGACATGTCCGGCATCGACTTCCTAAGCCAAGGGCAGGCCGCGGATCAAGCCATGCTTCGTCAGATGGACGCTCTTGGCGCGTCTTCCCAGCAGCAGTACCAGCATCAGCAGCAAAACCACGAGCAACAACCTTCTAGAGTCGGCCAGCAGTCTCGGGCGACCCCAAGCGGAAGTGGACCTGGCGGAGAGGGGGGCGTCTCCTTTGCCGCTGTCACGTACGGCGACCCCCTGGTACGCGAGGAGAGAGAGGGTTCACCGGACTCGCTCGAACTGCAGCGAGAGCAAACCTTTACTGCCAAGGATGTGGCACTTCGGCTTGCTCAGCGAGCGGAAGAAGTTGATCAGGAGGAGGACGATTCCGACGACGATCAGCGACGCCGATCCACCGACACGCTTCGCCATGTCGAAGGCGCGCTCGAACAAGCTCTGGAGTCGGTCGAGGATACGCGCGCTCTGGCATTCGCACAGCAGTTCCACCGCGATTCGGACTCCGACTCGGACTCGGATGACGAGGCCGAAGACGACGGATACGAAGAGGACGAGGAAGACGATGACGAGCTCGACTACGAGCTCGAAGCCGCTGCGCCAGACTACAACTTTGAGCAGGTGCTCGAAGAGCTGCAGGCGTCGGAGCAACAGCTAGGCGGCAACAGTGCGCTGTCGAGCGACTTTTTCGATGGACCGTTTTCGGATACCATCACGCCCAACTCGAGCGCGCCAGGATCGCTGCACATGGGCCTCGATGACGTCGACCTGTCGCAGTATACCAATTCAACGCCGGCAGGAGGCAACGGAACGACCAGTGCATTTCTAGACATGCAGAGCACTGGGTGGACAAGCAGCCCCGGGGATCAATTCAGCCCGAACTATGGGCTGCCGCCGAACATGGGCACGCCGTCATCAGCTTCGCAAAGAGGCAGAGGCGGCAACGCAGGGCCTAGTTAGAGTCAAGTGTCGTGGAACGTTGCGACGAGTCAGGATATCGCACCTGGAATCGGACACGGAGCAATGCAATGCAGACAAGTCAATCAGATGGCCGGATCAAGTATGCTTAGTGGTACAAATGGTATTGCAGTTTGATGCGAGTTAGGCATCGGGAAGGAGAAAGTCATTGATCTGTGCCTTGATCTCGGCTCTATTGAGGGGCTGCAGCGGGGTAGTACTGGCGCAGTGTGCATTGTGACCGTTGAGAGCTGGGTCCTGCGAGGTTGACCCGCCACTGTGAAGAGCTTCGTGGTCGGGCTCTGGCGCATGCAAACCCGTATTAGTTGGGTCTTTGGAACCGATGATGTGTTGGAGGACGTATGCAGGGAGCAAGGGCAGTTCCTCGACTGCGACGTTGGAAGTCGGGGCAGCAAGGACCAGCAGGCATGCATAGCAGAGATGATCCGAGAGCTCGATCCACTCTGCATCCTGCGTGCCTTCTTGGGGCTGGGTGGGTGCAGTTTCGGCGAGGCTGGAGATGGTGATGTTGCGTTTCCAGTGCCTTGCGCCTTGCTGTGACGGCATGCCACACAGTGCACAGCCTGCCTGCGTGGTCCATCGGAAGCACCCGGCACTGGCCTGAGCCAGCTTGATTCCTCTCGATCCAATACGCGGCTCTGGCGCCTCGTTCAAGGTCAGTGCGCTCATCTTGCCCGCCGTTGCCGCCGCGTCCCGCGAACGCAGCGACACACTCGGACCAACGTTCTGGAACGTGCTCGTCGAGTGCGCTGCCCCCTCCGCACCAGCCCGATCTGAAGTCGGGTTCAGCACGAGCTTGCTGCCAGTCTTGCCGATGGTCGACACGGTGCTAGGCACTCCCTTTTCGAGATTCAGGATGAAAGTCTCAGTGAGGCGCGCGATGGAGCTCTTGTCCATTGTAGGCACGTTGGCGTCGCGATTCGCCAGGATGTCGGCTGTAGACACGAGCGGTGGCACAATGTGCTGTTCGGACTCGAGCGAAGCGAGACCAAGCGCCGAAGTGTAGAAGAGCACTTCCTGCATGAGGTGGGCTTTGAGAGGTCGGACGACAAGCGTGTCATCGATCCAGGCAGCATCACTGCCCTGTACCGCGAGCTTGTGGCCCGCACCCTTGGCGAGATCTTCGATAAGCCGGATCGAGATGCGCGTAGCACTGTCGCCGAGCAGCAACGCGGCACAGTCGTATTGGCGTGCTGCGTGGCGCAGGAGCGTTTGGATGAGGACACGGTGCAAGTCTTCGAGCCGTGTCCGCGCCGAAGACGCTGCGGTGCGCGGGGTAGCGGAAGGATGGAGGGCGGAGAAGAGGGTCTTGATCGCTTGCCTCGGCTCGCTCACTGGCGTGGGTGCGCGAGAGAGGAGCTGTGCATCGCCGTCAAGTGTCTTCCAGGAGATACCTTCTGCGCTGTCCTCGCTGTCGGTCTGGCGGTAGATGTCTTCGATCTTGAGCGGAACGAAATGCAAATCAGGACAGCCTTCCTGCTCCACCATGCTGCGCACCGATTCGGTGCGGTCTTCAGCATCGCCGGGAACGACGGCGCTGTCGTCGACATAGAAGACGAACATCTTTCCGATTTCATTGAAGCGTCCGCTCGCATTTGCGTTCGAAGTAGCAGTCTTTCTGCGACCATTGTCTGCAGAAGCGGAGGCAGAAGCAGCGTATTGGGTGTCGTTCTTTGATCCGCGGCCCTTGCGGCGTGGGGCGGCGGACGAGGATTCTGGGCGGAAGTACTGTGTCGCTGTCCTGAGCAGGGCTCGAGAGCTCGGGCCACCCGATAAAGCGATGGCGATGTTGGCGGAGACGTTGACTTCGGCATTGCCGGCACCGTTGCTGATCGTTTTCGAGGACCGTGTGGCCTGCTGTTCGGCGGAATCCGACGATGCAGGAGGCACATCCGAAGACGAGTGCTTGGCGGCGGCCTTGGCCTTCTCAGTGGCGACGTACTTTGCTAGACCGGCGCCGCGGGCTAACTCGAGACCAGACTTGGCCTTCTGGTCAAAGACAGCCAGACCGCAGGATTGGCAGTAGATCGAGTCGCGGAAGATGGCCACGGCAGGATTCGCCTTGCAGCGCACGCACACCGTTGCCTGGATAGCCTCGGATACGGTTGTGGCTGCCTGAGGCGCGGGGTCGTCAGGCTGCGGACACGGCATTATCGGGACAGCCGATGACGGCAGGTGAAGGACGGTAGAGATGCGAAAGGTGGGTGCGGAAGTGACAAATGACAATCGAGTGGAGGAGCGCATCCTTCTTCTTCTTGACGCCCCTCGCCACCAGCTGTCTGCAGGCTCAGCTCGCTGAGCGGTTGTTCCACCAAAAAATTTGGTCGCGATTCGGAACTCGGAGGGCGCTCTCATGCACCTCCCTTCCCTATCCATTTCGGCTCGCTTCCCCTTCTCAACCGCCTCTTACAGTGCTCTTGTCACTTCATCACAGCAATCATGCCTTCAAGAACTCGAGTGCGAAAGCCAGACCCGCTGCCATACCCCACGCGGCCCTATCTGGCCCTGGGTTTGGAAGGCAGTGCGAACAAGCTCGGCGCTGGAATCGTTCTGCACAAGCCTTTCGACCCCTCGGCACCATCGTCTTCGTCGTCCTCACCTTCTTCTATCTCTTCTCGCTCGGTGGGACAGGTCGAGATCCTCTCCAATGTACGACACACCTACGTCACGCCCCCTGGCTCCGGCTTCCAGCCCAGCGACACGGCCAAACATCACAAGGAGTGGATCATCCGCGTCATCTCCGAAGCCGTGCGCCGCTCAGGACTCGAGTCGCTCGCCGAAGTCGACTGCATCTGCTACACCAAAGGTCCTGGGATGGGTGCTCCCCTTCAGAGCGTTGCGATCGTAGCAAGGACGCTCGCGCTCATGTACAAGAAGCCGCTTGTCGGTGTCAACCACTGCGTCGGCCACATTGAGATGGGAAGGACCATCACTGGAGCGCACAATCCCGTTGTCCTCTACGTCTCTGGTGGCAATACCCAGGTGATTGCATACTCGGCACAGAGGTACCGCATCTTTGGCGAGACGCTCGACATTGCCGTCGGCAACTGCTTGGATCGCTTCGCTCGAGTCATCGGACTCAGCAACGATCCCAGCCCAGGCCAGAACATCGAGAAGGAGGCTAAGCGTGGCACCAGGCTCGTACCCCTTCCCTACACCACCAAGGGAATGGACGTCAGCCTTGCCGGCATCCTAAGTGCAACCGAGGCGTATACGCGCGACAAGCGCTTCAAGTCCAACGTCAACTCGAGCGCAGACGCCGGCTTGCCCGTCGGCAGTCTTGCAAACGGCGAAGTGTGGACGGGCGAGGGAGGCGGAAAGCACATCGTTAACATGGCTGAGGGACCTGGATCCCATGTCAAAGCCCCCGAAGAGGAAGATGCTGCTGTCGCGCCCACCGATGCGGATGTCGACGTGTCACAATCGGGCGTCGCCCAGCTCGACTCGTCCGTCGACACCATCACCGCCGCCGATCTCTGCTTCTCGCTCCAGGAGCACATCTTCTCGATGCTCGTCGAAATCACCGAACGTGCCATGGCGCACATTGGGTCCAAGGAAGTGCTCATCGTCGGAGGCGTTGGCAGCAACCAGCGTCTCCAGCATATGATGGGCGTCATGGCCAGCGAGAGGGGCGGCAGCGTGTTTGCCACCGACGAGAGGTTCTGCATCGACAACGGCATCATGATCGCACACGCCGGCCTCTTGAGTCACCGCATGGGCATTGACACCAGCCTCGAGAAGAGCACCGTCACCCAGCGCTTCCGAACGGACACGCCTAACATTGCCGTAAGTACACCGCCCGCCGTCGACCCGGATTGATCCGCACGCGCATGACCGACACTAACACCTCCGCCTGTCCTCCCCTTTCATCTTCCAACAGTGGCGGGCGTGAAGGCAACTGAATTCTCAAAAGCACTGCGAACATTTGGTCGACCGTGTGCCGAGTGAAACATCTTTTGCTGTGACAGCATCGTTGAAAGTGGAGCTTCTGTGAGAGCGACGTGAGAATCCGCGTATGCGCAAGCTGCACGAGCCAGTTCGTAGTCGTGCAGGCGCCCCGCGCTGGTGCAGCTCTGGAAAATCAGGGTCTAAGGAAATCGCTGTGAAGCGTGTGTTGGTCTGGCAAGCGCGTCCTGCAAAGCATCGCTTCGACCTTCTCCCATCACAGCATCACTCACGACCACATCCGAGCCCTCGACATCTTCACTTCCTTCTTCGAACGGACGACTTAGCCTACGAGCAGTTTGAGGCGTTGTTCGAGGGTGCATTTCACCACGCTGCGACCATGAGTCAACCGCCGCTGGCCTCGTCGCAGCAGCGGTCTGCTTCGGCTGGCAACTACCCTTCGGCATCATCGACACCCGTCGCTATCTCCGCTGCTGCGTCTGGGTCTGCTTCGGCTACCTCGACCCCTTTGCTTGGCCACGGATCGCTCTCAGCCGGAAGTCCAGCTTCCAATCTCCTGTCATCCTCGCCCTACGCGGGCGGCTTCGCCTGGGCAGCGACGTCTCCAGCATCGACAGCGTTCAATGTCGCCCATTCCTCGCAGCCGTACGCATCTCCTGCGCAGAGCACCGCATCGTTTCGAAGGCTCGTGTGGGAAGGCTCAGTGCCAATATGTGTCTCCATCGACCCGACCGACCTACCGCCCGGCTCGGATTCCTCGATCGATTCAACCTACCTCGTCGTCCCACGCGTCAGCTACTTGCCGCTCATGGTAGATGATGTCAAGAAGAACCTACTCGAGCTCGCACTTGAACAGCCAGCGCTGAATAGCATCAACGAAAAGGACATCTGGTTCGAATACGAAGGCCAGCCTCTCCGTTGGCACTGGCAGATCGGCCTTCTCTACGACTTCCACACTGCAAACCCAGCACGCACTGCCATAGCTTACAATCCATCAGCGTCAAGCACGTCGGGTCTAGGGTCCTTGCGACCTGAATCAAGCGCTCAGCCATCTGGCTCTTCTGTGGAAGCGGCCTTGCAGCCACCCAGGCTACCGTGGAAGATCCGCGTGCGCTTGTCCAAGCCACCCACGGAGCGACTCCACTCGAATGCTGGAGTCGAGTCATGCAAGACTTCATTCATGTCCATGATCAAAGAGGCCGACTTTGTCCGCTACGGCTCCACCAAGAAGGTGGTCAACCTCCGCAAGCAGGAGCAAGATACGCTGTGGGACGGCGTCGTCGCCCACGACTACGAGCTCTTCTGGAGTGTCGCCCAAAAGCTCGTCCCGAATGCAGCCGTCATCGGCACTCAAGCCGGCACAGCGACGGCGACGGCAGGTCGGTCTCCCATCGCCTCACGTGCGCAATCGCTCAATCTCGGAGGAGGCGCACACGACGAACGCTCGACGCCTTCGTTCCAGCGTAGCTTCACATCACAGCCGAACGAGAGCGAGGCTAGCCTGGCTCCGAGCATGGCCTCTACCATTACCAGTACGACTTCCTCCGACCCGTCCGCGGACAGCGGCACAGCAACACCAGGTGCGAACAATGCGGTCCGAAGTATACCCCTGCGCTTCTTCTTGCCCGACAATGCACCCATCGTGCAGGAGCCGGTTCCGCCTGTGCTGGAGGATGGCCGTGCAAACACGCTCGGCGCGGTGCTGTCGGCCTTGTTTCCGCTCATGTTCCCCCCACCGCCGAGCTTCAGCAGCTTCCAGGCACCCTCACCACCGCTGGCGTATGCACTCGTACAAGGCGTGAGGATGCCCCTCGATGCGGAGATCGCTTGGCTCGGAAGCGCCTTGGTAGGACCCGATGGATGGGTGGCAGTCGTAATCGGCCTTGTAGTCTGATGGACCTCCGCAGCTTCGCCTACTCTACACTCACTCCAAGGCTCTTTCAGCGCTCGTTTGACCGTAGAATACCTGCAATTGAGAGCTCTATACCACATTGGGGACTGTTTGCGGCGTCTTTGCAGCGTGGATCCATCCCTGGGAGCAATTTTTTGAATTTGTTAGACATGAGACGGAGATCGGCGATTCAGACTTCGCGATGGAATTCGGACGAGCTGCCGGTCACGCTGCACGTCCGCATCCACCTTCGCATCCGCCTTCTGCACCATCATCCTGATCACTACTGCTGGCCTTTTCGCTGGGTGTCTGATTCATTCGGCCTCGTTCGACTTCTCCAATCTACCAGCACGTTTGAGCGAGTTCGGAACGCTTCTTCGAGTTTCCTTTTCCAACATAGAATCGAGCCGTCGCGCCAGCCCGCTGCTCGCACGCGCGTGTCGCCGACCGACTGATCCACCAAAACAAAACGCGGCCCACAGCTTCATATTGATCCGCAGCAATGAACAATCAGGGACAGCAAGGGCAGCAGCCCGGTCAGCAGAATGCGCCTGGCCAGCAGCTTACGAACAACCAGATGCCGCCAGGAGGGCCGCAAACGGCAGCGCAGGCCGCCCAGTACAAAGCTGCGCTCATCCAGCAACAGCAGATCCAAGCCATGCGTGCCCAGGCACTTGCGCAGCAGCAACAACAGCAAGGCCAGTCGTCGGCGCAACCGCAGCAGCAGCAGCAACCACAGCAGGCTGCTCAAGCCGGCAACCTCCAGGCACTCCAAGCTCTTGTGCAGAACAATCCGCAGGGCCTGGCCGCGCTTTTCCAGGCTGCTCGTGAAGGCAAGATCAGCCCGGAGCAGCTTGCGCAGCTGAAGGCGTTCATTGGTGCGCACCAGCAGGCGCAACAGCAGCAAGGAAGGCCGCCTCAGCAGCAACCCAACCAACAGCAGCAGCCGCAGCAGCATCAGCAGGCGCCGCAACAGCAGGCACCGATGAACGCGCAGCTAGCGCAGCAGATGCGACCACCTCAACCGGGACAGCCGCAGCAACCTGGACAGCCCAACATGCAGCAGGCCCAAATGACCGCCGCCCTGCAGCAGCAGCTTCAGCAGCAGCAGCAGCGCAACGCACAGAACGCACAGCCGCAGCAGCCGAACCCGGCGCTTGCGCGACCGCCTCAGGGAGCTGGAGCGCCGGGCCAGCCGGGGCAGCCACCTCAGACGGAGCAAGCGCTGCTGGACCAGTTCAACCGCATTGCGCAGCCGCTGCGCATGAAGGTGCAGGCGCTCGAGAGCGCGCTCAACAACCCGAACCTCAAACCCGAGGAGCGTCAGCAGTGCCAGAATGCGCTGCAGGAGACGCGCAACCAGCAGGCGGCGCTTGCCAAGCAGATCCAGATCGTGCGCGAGAGCTTCCGCCAGCAACAGTCACAGGCACAGGCGCAGCAGGCTGCAGCGGCAGCAGCGGCGGGTGGCAAGCCGCCTACACCCGTGCAGCAGGCTGCTCAGGCACAGGCGCCCGGTGTGAGTGCGGCTACGCCGCAGAGTGCGAGTCCCGCGCCTGCGCCTGCGCCAACGTCGGCAGCGACGCCTGCCACGCCGGTTGCAGCTGCAGCGGCAGCGCCCAAGGCAGGTGCCAACAATGCGTCCAAGGCGACGCCCAAGCCACCAGCCAAGAGCAAGGCTGCGCTGAAGAAGGAGAAGGAGGCCAAGGAGAAGGAGGAGAAGGAAAAGGCGGCTAAGGAAGCAGCGGCCAAGGAGGCCAAGGGCAAAAGTGCGGCCGCCAAGGGCAAGGCTGCGGCTTCCCCCGCGCCGGCAGCTGGTGTGGGCGCTGCGAATGGAGCAACTAAGCCGTCGCCTGCTGCCACTGGAGGTACTCCTGGAGCATCTGGAGCTGCGGCTGGATCGACGCCCGCCACTCCCTCGGCAGGTGCAGCAGGTGCCAGGCCTGGTGTGCCCGTGCCTGGTCCGGGTCCAGCGGGCGTGACAGCTACAACCCCGACTGCAGCCACGCTGGGTGGCACACCTGTAACGGCCATGTCTGCAGCTGCAGCATCGTACGCGAACGTTGCCATTCCGCCCGTGCTCAACGTGTCGACGAGCAGCGCGCCGGAGCCGTATCCGAACCCGTCCGGCCCGCGCGCAAGTATGACGCAAGGACTGGGTGTTGCACCCGTGATCGGCACACCCGCAATCCTGACGCGTCCCAATCCCACCGGACCTGGCTCTTCCGACGATACCGCGCTCGATGACTTGCTCGGTCTTCCGTCGCGTCCAGCCCTTGCTACCGCCGACGAGCTACTCGGCTTACCAGCGGGTGACGATCCTTCCGCCGACGTTGCCTCTGCTGCAGTCGCAACCGCTTCTGCCGCCCTCTCTTCGTCTGTACCTGCAGCGAGTGCGGTTCAAAACTCTAATGGCATCTTGACAAAGAGAAAGATCGCCGACCTCATCGCAGAGCTCGACAGCACAGAGAAACTCGATGGCGCAGTAGAGGATCTGCTGCTCGAACTCGCGGATGAGTTCATCGACTCCGTCACCGCCATGGCCTGCAGACTCGCAAAACACCGCAGAGCCGATAAGCTCGAGGTGAGAGACGTCCAGCTTCACCTCGAGAGGAATTGGAATCTGCGCGTTCCTTTCCCCGGCGCTGTACCCATCCCGCCCCCACGCACCAAGGTCGCCCCCGCGACAACCTCCGCAGCCGCACCAAAGTGAAGACATGCCTCACTGCATCCCGCAATCCTACCTCGAGGAACACTCACATGCACTCCATGCTCGCAATCAACTTGTTCGAGCTGACTAGATTCTGATGTGCCTTGGCTACACGAGAGACGCACGTTGTGACAAGGGTAGGGGCAGGCGCTGTGTCCGCTTATGCTACGAAAGGAGCGTGCCAGCAGTCGCGATACGGCCGCTTGCTCGGGCGGTAGCGCTTTTTCCACACAAAGACCTCGAACTTGGGCTGCTTCTTCGGCTTGGCGGTGTTCGGAGCAGGAGTGCTCTTGGCGAGCTTGGCTGGGGCCTTGGCCTTGTCCGCGCTGCTGACACTGTTGTTGCTCGTGTCTGTGCGCTTCCTCTTGGTCTGCCCCGCAGCTTTCGGCGGTGTCGCAGATGAGGTCACAGTTGCCACACCTTTTGAGGCCGTTGGAGTCGGGGTGCTTGCCTCCGGGCCTTTGGAGGCAAATGAAGTCGAGGTGCTCGCTCCAGGAGCAGGATTGGCGGCGGCCCCGCCAGAGGTAGGTGCCGGCAGGGAGACTTTGATGTGAGGAGCTGGATGCCAGACTAGCGGCTTGACAGAGGCAGGCGAGCCAGCAAGCCCTAAGCCGACCGAGGCAACACTGGCGCGAGGGGAGGCGTGCACACTCCCGGAAGCCAGCTGGTGCGCGAGGCTGGTCGCTTGGGGCCTTGCTGGCTGCTGGGCCTGGATCCCGGCCACGTTCTTGCCCGACGAAGAGGTGGGCGTCTGGCTCAAGTCCGTCGCGGGACCCTTCCCATCATTTGAAATGACGACCGAGGCTGGTCCGGCAGTGTGGCTCGCATTCATCTCCTCATTCGCGCTAGTGGCACGCATTTCTTCGCTTTGGCCTCCGCTTTCTTGACCCCCAGCTTTGGCCTTTCCTTTGCCTCTGCCTCTGCGCCCACGTTTGGCCTTGTTCTTGGCTGCGGCCGAGCCATCCTTCGCGCCGGAAGTCTTGCTGGTGCCGACACCGCTACCGACTGCTTCAAAGGTGCGCTGCTGCGACGTCCCGGCGGAGCCTTGATCTTGGCCCTTGCTCGTGCTCTTCTTGCTCGAGCTCGCCTTTGTAGATGCTTGGCCGCGTGACTTAGCTTTGGAGGCCTTCCTTCCCTTCTTGAGCGCGGCATTCATCAACATTTCCCTCCTCAGATGGGGACCGAGAATACGCTTTGCTCTTGCATTGATTGTAGCATCCAAGGCCTCATCGAAGTTGTACCCCATAGAGTAGTATTCGAGGAAGTTCGGGTCACTGGTCGGATCGTAGTCAAGGTCGTCGCCATAAAGGTCGTCGTCGAGGCCGTAAGGATCGTCGTAATAATCAAGGCCGTAAGGATCGTCGCCCCCATAGTCGAGATCGTCGTAGTCCCAATAGCCGCGGTCCTGCATGAATTCGTGCATCAACTCTTCTTCCAATTCCGAGTCGTAGTCAGACTCGTAATCAGTATCAAAGTCGTTCAGGTCATCATCAAGATGCTGCGATGCCTCTTCTGTCTCTTCAGCGGGCGTAGCCTCCGCTTTAGCTGCATTTGCAGGAGCACTAGAGCTCTTGGAGGTCGGAGGCATTGCCGGGGCTGGCCCGCTCGGTGCGATCGGCACACCATGAGGGCACGTGTGCGGCGGACCAAAGCTGGACGAGACCGGCGGATACGCTGGAGCTTTAGAGTAGACTCTGCTGGGAGTGGCTTTGGCGGCCGAGTCCTCCGATGGGTTGACCCAGTCTGGACCAAAGAAAGAGGTGAGACAATCGTCGCCGAACCTGATCAAAGCCTCTTTGCGTCCGACAATGTCGTCGTCGTACTTGGGGAGCTCGATGCGGAATTGACGCGTCTTGTGGGCAAGATAAAGGGCCTTGCGGACATCGTGGTCGGTTGCCTGTCGAGGCGTGAGGGCGTGCAGGCGCAGAAGAGGAAGATGTGTTGGAACAGGCGCCAGCGCTTCTTCGACGGTCGCCTCCAAGGGCACGGCGTCGAGATAATGGTTTGCAACTGCCTCTGCCTGGCTGCGTCTGCTCCTCTCATAGCTGGCTGGGTCAGTGGCCTGTGGCATTTGAGAAGCCGGAGGCTGGAATAGCGCCGTTAGCAGCTGCTGTAGGAGCATCGTCCGATCGTCCGCCGAGGCCATGATGCCTTCCAAGTGGGTGAGCGTTGCGAAGGTGATGAGGGTGGAAGAAAGGGCGGGAGATGACCACCGCTGAGGCAAGCATGTGTGGGTTTAGAAGGAAGGGAAGACGTTGCGCGCCTTGCGACAACTTATACTCGCCGCCCAGCCTGAGCCTAGATTGTGTTGAATGAAGCGCACCCTGCCAGGATGGGCAGCTCAACAAAGGGGACGCATGAGAGCCTATGCATGACGACTTTTTTTTAGCCACGCCCACCTTTCCTTGCTCGCATCACAGCAGTCTCGCCACGAAAACTCAGCGCGGCCAGATAGAACAAAGGGATTCTCTAGCTCTTTGAACGCACGGCCCCACCGACTGCTCTGCCTGTGCGACATCCATCCTCGCTTCATCACAGCAGCAGCACCGGGCCAAGCCTGATTCATCCCCAAAAATCCCACGCTGCGCTCTTCCAATTTTCGCATGCGCGCTTCAAGGAGACGAGGCGAATATTCTATTCGTGATGAGCTTTCTGACAGGTGCGCGACCGCGTTGGGTCGGAAAAGACGCTGCGCAATGCTGTAGCTAATGCACCTGACGCACTCATGCAAAGCTAAAGAGCATGGCGCATGCATCGTGGGTGCCGGTCTGGTCGACCTTGCGCTTCTTGGCACGCTCGGCGCTCTTGAGCTGCTCGATGGCCTCCCTCGCTTCGCGCTCGTCGTCGTCTTCATCGTCGCCGTCGGCGCCGAGCTTACGCTTGCGCTCCTCGCGTTCGCGCTCCACCTCGCGCTGCTCTTCTTCCTCAGCTGCAGCCAGCGATGCCTTGGCCCTGACGCGTCCCGATTTCGACGGGAAGATGTCGACGCGGTTGCACGTCGTGCTGTCGCTCGAGCCACCGGCGCCGAACCCGCCCGGCAGGCTGTACGCCAGCGCAGGCACCGGTCGACGACGTGGAGTTCCGTCCGGCTTGGTGCCGAGCTTCTGCAGCGTCTTCTTGGCCTCGGTCTCGAAAAGCGTGCCGTAGGTGATGTCGAGGAAATCGTCGAGGTTGTAGCGCTCGCGTGTGAAGGGCTCAGCGAAGATACGTGCCAGACTCGTGACAGAGCCGAGGTAGTGCGCCTCGCCAGGCAGGATGCTGCCTTCGTCGCCGCCCATGGCAGGACCGCCGCTGTTGCCCCTGGCCACGGCAGCCGCACCGAAGCTCGCCAGCTCCCACAGCGAGCTCTCCAGCGCCTGCGTCTTGAGCGGATCCTGCTCGTCGGCGTTGAATGGGTCGTCGACGCCAGCCGGTCCGATGTTGAGGCGGTCGCCGTCCCACTCCTTGTGCACCATAGCCATGCAGCGCGGGTGGCGCTTCAGCAGGTTGTACACGAACGGCACCACCGACGCGATGGCTGCGGGCGGCGCACGCAGACTGAGCCGCGAGAGTCGCTTGGCAAAGCTCGCCACGAGCGTCGCAGACAGATGTGTCGACGAGAGGAACGTCTCTAGCAACCGCAGGAAGCGCGCGCGGTACTTCATGTGCAGCACCGACGCGTCGAGCATGGCGTACAGCCGCGTGTAGAACTGTGGGTAGTCCAAGTTGTGTTTGGTGACGAGCGTGAAGATCGCATTGAGCGCCAGCAGAGCCGTGGCGCCGCGCGAGTCGAGGCACGATACCAGGAAGTCGTGCAGCAGCGTCGGCTTGCTCAGATGGGGCAGGATCTGCGCGTGCAGTCGCACCAGCACCTCGTGCGTGGCTGCCAGACTGAGCTCACCACCGATGAGCGAGCCTGGTGCTGCGCCAGCGGCAGCAGCAGACTTTTCGGTCTGGCGACGAGGAAGCAGAAGGTCGAGCCAGGCGGCTGAGAACGCGCCGCGCTGCGCACCGATGCTGTGTACCATCTCGTGAAAAGTGCGCCTCTTGCGCTTGGATGCTCCAGCAGCGCGTGCAGCTGCGCCCAGACCACCAACCGCCTTCTTGTCGGCTGCGCGACGCTGCTCGCCTTCGGTGGCACCAGCGCGCACACCACCCTCGTCGTCCGAGTCCGAGAACCAGCCCGTCATGTCATCGTCCTCCTCCTCCTGCCCCTCGTCCGAGTCGCCGTCATCCACCACCGAGAGCCCCTTGCCGCCAGCTGCAACCTTCTTCTTCTTCTTCTTGCCACCGCTGGATCCGAGCGGCGGAATCGAGAGCTCGTCGACCAGGAAGTTGTTCAGGTCGTCGGCCGAGGTCGGGATCGCAGTAAGCTGGATCAGAAGCGCAAGAGCGTGTGCGCGAAGCTGTGTGTTGCCGAGAGTGCTCGGTGCGGGCTTTCGCAGCGCCAGGCTGATCTCGCGCAGCGTGGCGAAGCGGACGTCGTCGTACTCCTCGAGACCGCTCTGGATGAACTTGGTGCGCACATCTTCAGGCACACCCGCATACACACGCACCACCTGATAGCGCGTGCCGGCGTCACCGTGTCCGAGCTTGGTGAGGCTGGGCGGTCCTGCGATGAGTGCAAGAGTCAGGGCACGCCACGGCGATGCGGACCAAAGAGCTGGCGTAGTGGAGAGGGCGAGCGGCGATTCTTTGCTGGACGAGCCTGCTTTGGACGAAGCCTTAGAAGCGGCAGCAATACGCGTGAGGGAAGAGGATGCGGAGGTCTCGAGCTCGACGATCATTTGAAGGGCTTCCAGGCGGAGTGCTTCGACATCGTGAGCGAGCAGAGCGCAGAGGAGCTCGACCGTTTCATTCCAACGCATCCTGATCCAGTCGGCCACCTTGTTCTGTGCCTCCTTGGCCTTTGCTGACGACGTAGCTGCCGAGACTGCTGCATTGTTGCCTGCCTTGGCACCATACGGAAGGAGGTAGCCGTCCTGGTCGACATCCTTGTCGAAGGCGATCCTGTCATCCGCGCTGAGCGACTTCATGGATCGCACCAGCACGAGCATAGCACGGTGCACAGCAACGGCAGCATCCTTCTTTGCCTTGGTCGAGGTTTCGATCGAGGATGAAGCGCCAAGCTTGGCGAGCTTTTTGGCGAGGGCGAGGAGGTCGGTGAGAGGATTGAGGTCGGACGAGGACAAGAGCGCCGATTGCAATGCCTGCACTTGTTCCAACGAGGTCGAGGATGAAGACGAGGCGGACGCAGCCGAAGAGCTGGTACCCGCCTTCTTTGAGGTGCTGACCTTCGCCATTGCAATGTGCGAGGACAGAACTTCAAGGTATGTGTTGTCGATGCTGTGGTCGATGCTTGTGAAGAAGGAGAAATCCTGCGAGACCTTCACTCTGCAGTCAGGCTCCCGGAAATTTTTCTTCCACTCAGCTCCGGCCCCCGCCCGCCAAAGACGCGAAGTTCCTCCAAAAAAATAGCAGGCTCACTTCAAATCTCGGATTTCGGAATTCATTTCGCCACTCGCCAGCCGCGCCCCTCCATGCTGAGGTGCCAAACAGGCACAGCTGAAGCACAAGACACACATACACACGCACACAAAAACGAGGCAGAGATGCGAGACATGATGCATGATGAACGAAGACGGAGCGTGCATGGTATGGTGAGTGTGCATGATGATGGAATGCTGGGGTTGTTGTGCTGAGACGCAGGAAATGTATGGACGGGAAGATGCTGGTTGCTCGCGAAGCGTCAACAGGACGGTTTCGCTAGGATTAGACGGGAAATGATATAGATGCTCCGACTGCAGAAGAGAACGTGCCATTTGGAGGGCAGACGCATGATGGAAACTTCGGCCTCTTAGCGAAGAAGAGGCTGGAACTCCTGCACTTGGTACCACAGCTCCTTGCGCAGGTCCTCCTTGGTGATGCTCTCCTTCTGCATGTCAAAGTAAAAGAAGTCAGGGTCGAGACGAGGTGCACCAGGCTCATCGTCGGGGTCGTGATAGGCGGAGAGATAGGGGTGCTGCAAGCATTCCTCAACCGAGAGGCGGTTGCGCGGGTCAAAGGTGAGTGTCTTCTGCAGAAAGTCGATCGCCTCGGGCGAAGCCTTGGGGAACAAGGTGCGGAAGTCTCTGCGCTTGCGCAAGGGCATGGAGCGAATGTAGTCACGCGAGCGACGGCTGTTGATGTTGTGGAACTCCTCGAGCGTCGGCGTGCCGAGCACATCAAGGATCAGCGAGAGCTGCTGGTGATAATCGCGGCCAGGGAAGAGTGGGCGGCCGGTGAGCATCTCGGCGAGGATGCATCCGACGGCCCACACATCGATGGCCTTGGTGTATTGCTTGAAGGTGAGCATGATCTCGGGCGCGCGATACCACCTGGTGGCGACGTACTCGGTCATGAAGCCAGTGTCCTGGTCGGCAGTGAGCACGGAACGAGCCAGGCCGAAGTCGCACACCTTGAGGTCGCAATTGGCGTTGAGCAAGATGTTGCTCGGCTTGAGGTCGCGATGGATGACGTCGGCGCAATGCATGGGCTTGAGTGCACGCAGAGTCTGGTACGTGAAGTACTGGCAGTGGTCGTCCGAGAGCTCTTGAGTACGGATGACGCGGTGAAGGTCGGTCTCCATAAGCTCCTGGACGAGATAGACCTCGGTGAAGGCCTCGTAAGTGCTGGGCTTGATGATGTCGAGAATGCTGATGATGTTCTCCGAGACATCGCACTCCTGGAAGAAGCGCAGCAGCTTGAGCTCACGCAGCGTTCGCAGCGCGAACATCTGGTGCTCGAATGGCTGGATCTTCTTGATGGCCACCTTCTGACCCGTGGCGCGGTGGATGGCGCTGCAGACGACGCCGTAGGCACCTTCCCCGATGATCTCGCAGACCTTGTACTTGCTGCCGACGCGGAAGCTGATGGCATTTTTGTATTTGTCGTTTCGCGAGACGGGTTGCGGAGCGGCAGCGGCGGGGACGACAGCGGCATTTGCGTTTGCGCGCGAAGGCGCCGTTGGTTGAGGAACGGACGGTTGCGGGGGTTGCGAAGGACGAGGCGGCAGTTGATGTTTTGGCGCATTGTATGAATCAACAGCGACCCGATTGGATTTAGCAATCGGTTCCATGTCGAAGCACACATCGTCGACGTGGAAAGTCGGCGTTGAAGGACCGTCGGAGATGATGGAAGCCAGCGAGTCGACCGAGGAGGTCGAATGCGATTTTGACGGTGGGCGGTGAGACGGAGCAGAGCCCGAAGCAGCAGGTCGAACGGAAGCGCCAGGATTCCGGTCGTGGTGATGCGAAGGGGCGACGTTGCGCGAAGAGGAGGTGGATACGGAGCACGATGCAGACGTCGAAGCCGCAGATCCATAATCCGCCGGCACGTCGTCGCAAAGAGCGCCATCATGGCGTTGAATGGTGCGGTCCGATGCAACAGATGAAGGCGCGACGTTGGCGATCGACATGTTGGACATGTTGTAGTGGAGAGCGGCGGCCGAGGTGGAGCAGACGTTGTCGAGATAGACGTGAGCGTGATCGTAGGTCGCCATGGTTGCGAGCCAAGCAGGTCGGGGATGAGAAGATAGATGGAAGTTGTCAGAAGATCCGTTGCTTTGCGCAGATGGGTGAAGGCAGAAGTTGTGGCGACGAGGATGCGGCTGAAGCCTATATAGGATCAAGCTCGAGGCGACGGTTGCGAGGCGGGACGGCGATTCCGAGACAAAGGATCGAGATCAACTCTAATCCAGGGGCAGGCGACGCAATGGCCTGATGAAGCAGAGAAGGCGAGAAAGAAGGAAGATGCAGGACAAAGGGAGACGGACGGGAACAAAGGGGTCAAGGCGGAGGTGAGTCGCTCATATAAAGGCAGAAGGCACCCCTAGATGAGCGTGCAGCGCCCGAACTGGGGCGCAGCAGAGTCGGTGCAGCTAGGACTGCATTTGGAGAAGGTGCTTGGCAGGCTCCAGGGTCCACCTCGGTAGGGTGCGGCACGACACCAACCGTTCGGCGCAAAGTGACATCGAGCGACGACAGGCAGCCGATGGGCAGTGCCAGCAGGGCGGAAGACAAAGGAGGAGGAAGGGGTTCGTGCGTGCAGCCCGAGAGGCCTGAGCGGCTTTGGAAAGCGTGCTGGCCTCGAAGGCCCGGCAAAATTGTGACGCATGAAAAGCATGTGGACGAAGCACAGCCAAGGCGGAGCACAAAGCAGCGTGGTTGGCGCAACTGCGTGTTCCCGAGCAAGGGCGCCGACGAAGCCTATGCCCGCTGGGTAGCAACTTCCGACAGCAACTGGCTAAGCGGCCGCATGATGGCGCTAACGCCCACCCTGGTGCAGCCATGCAGCTCGTGCAAACAGAAAATTGGGCGAGAAAAAAAGGGTGCCAGGCAGCTGACGAGTGCAAACATGCCGAGCAGCGTGGCAAAAAAGAAAAAGAAAAAATGCAGCCACGTTGCATCTGTTCGGATTTTCCTTCTTCTCGACACCTGACGCTGGGCTGCAAGGAGATACCGTCGACATACGGAAGTGTGCAACAGGCGGTATGACTCGCACCCTTCTGGAGAGCAAAGACCGGCGCCTACGTTGGCCACTCCTTTGCGTGCAGTTGCCAGTGGAGAGGAGAAGTGGAGCCGTGTTGAGTGGGCCCTCAAAGGGGCACACCCTGGTCAGCCGATGGCAGCTCTGCATGCAGAGCCGGCACAACCAGCTGCACGAAAAAGAGGGTTTCTCGGCGCAGCGGTGTGCGCATTTTCCAGGGTTGCACTCTGCCTTGCGGTCTTTTGGCAGCCAGGCCTGGCCAGTCCACCCTCGAACGAGCGTGCAGCGCCGGACAAGTTGGGATCGCGAGCATCCGCTCCGCTCCGCCGAACAAAGGGACCGCCAGAGTCGCCCTTGCCACGAGGCAGATGCCTCTCGGCGCTGAGACCGTGTGCCACGTCCGAAACCGACAAATAATCGGCGGGGCTGCAACTGAAACACTGCGGGCGATCGCGCTCTCGGCCTGGCTGTCATTACCATTCGGCCTTGGTAACGATCTTCTGCGAGCAGGGGGTGGGACACGCAACGCAACAACGGAGCTACGGCGCCACAGAGCATGTTGCAGCGATACAACGGCGCCTAGACGCATCGAGTTGACAGCGCTCGCCTCGCAGCCAGCACCAGCAACCCAGCGTTGAATGCTGACAACCGCCCACGCTCCGCCCCGCCAGCGTGACAGCTGTCGCTCCGCGCAGAGAGCCAAGCGAGGTCGGGCGCGAGGAGCCAAATTTCGAAATCGCCATCTGCTGCCGCCCCATCGCCGATGATGCCAGTGCCGGCCGACCATCGCCCAGATCTGCTGATCTGTTCGGGACGTCCATCATCTGGCCGTCTTTGATCCTCGCGTCGCTAGCCACATCATCGACATCGCCCTTTGAGAATTGCCGAAAGCATGGATGCACTTACCGAATCTTTCGGACCGCTGCCGACTGCGGGCTGTTGTCGGCTGCCTGATCCGCATTGGTGGCAGCCTTATCGCTGGACGCTTGGGCGTTGCTGCCGCCGTTCACAGCTGGTTGCGTAGGCATCATGGCCGAGTCGCTGGCAGTGTTGGTGCTGACCATCGTCGAATCTTTTTGCTGCTGATCGGCTGAGTCGGCTGCCTGAACACTGGCGTCTGCTCCGTCCGCTTTCGTTCCGGAGAGGTCGAAGGGTGGCTGATAGAACGACGATGTCCTCTGGTGGTGGTGGGCAGGAGGTTGCTGAAGCGTTCCGATGTTGGCATCTGAGCCAGGAGCGTGCGACTGCGCTACGGCGGACGAGGGGAACATCTCCACCTTGCCATCCGTCTCCACTTCTTGGCCCTTCATCCCCGTAAGGGCATCGAACGCGCTAAGTCCTGCCATTTTTCACCTCGGTGTGTCGAAGATTGATGAGGACAAGCCGTAGAGTAGATGAGCGGCAGAGGTGGAAGGTGAAGAAAATCCGGTCGGAGCGCGGCGTGGGTAAGATGATGGCCCAAGTCACGCATTGGCTTTCTTCTTCCGCGCCTGCGATCGTCGGTCGCTTCCGAAAGCAAACTCATGCATTCAATCTCGCATGCCAGAGGGACCGAACAAAAATGCGTCGAGGTCGGCTCGACCGAGCGAGGTGGGATCCTGCGGAATGAATCGGCCAAGCCTCATGCGGGAACGGACACACAAAGCTGACGGTCCGTATTTTCTTCATTTCATATGCGCTCCCACTGCCGCCACCGGATGCACACACGGCGCGAGCGCGCGCAGCACGGTCGCCCCTGCAGTAGTATTGGCGTACAGCTCCCACTCGCTTTCGCATACTTTCCCACTTCGATGAGCAGCAAGCAGACACAGTCAAAGAGAGTCCATCGGCGATTTACTGCACGCATCTGAGGTGGTAGAGACTGTGTCTATTTCATGCACATCAATGGCGCCGATTGACGAGGTGAGAGAAAATAAACATCTTCAGATGGCAAAGTGAAAGGAGGCACGAGCGCTAAAATCGGATGACATCGTTGGCCTCTTGTGACAGACGCCGAGCGCTCATGGGAGGAGCGGCGTGAGCTTCGTCGGCGTCATTTTCCTGAAAAAGAGGCGACCTGGACGGAGCACACTGACTGAACGTCGCACTGCGCTGCCGCACCGTACTCGTCATCGACCGTCTCGGTGATAGTGCCGATGATCGACAAGGCGAACGGTCCTGCCATGTCGCCGAGTAGCAGTCGTAACCATCACCAAGTCCTACACCCAGCCACGCCGTCCCATGATTGGCAGGGATCTGGTTCTCGTAGGAGTCATTGTACTCGAATGCTGCATGTGGTTCGCTTCGGCCCGGAGAAGAGTTGGTCACAGCAAGTCCGTCTCTCTCATCTGCGAACAATCGACGCAGCCTCGTGCTCGAGCGCCAGTGCGAGGGGATATCTGGTCCAGCGCGTCCAAGGCTGAGCGACTCGAACGTGCTCTCGTGCTCCTTGCTCCACCGAGTTGGTGTATCCGACCCCGGCATGGACGGTCGAGATGATCCATTGCCACGATCGAGACTGAAATTTGCGATCGGGAGCGGATGGCCGTTGTGATCTCCGGTTGCCAGCGCCTCGTTGTGGAGTCGAATCTCTGATTTTCGGATCTTGGCCAACAGACCTGCCGTCTTGGGCAAGACAAAGCTTTTGCGTGTCGACATGCGACTCGCGACCGGAGATGGCGGCAGCGAATTTGTATGGTCCTCGAGCATGGATGGCTCGCCTCCTTCGGCTAGCTCGGCAGAAGGCAGCGAGACGCGCGTGCGGCGCTTCATGTAGTAGCTGAGACACCGATCGATCTCCTTGTCGTCGCTCTCGTACGGACTCGCTGCCCTGATGTTGTCCCAACCGTTCTCTGGCAGCAACTCCGGCCTTCCAGATAGCGAATCCTGCTGGGGATCCGAATGACAGGAGTCGGAACGCGAAGGCTGCGCGGCTGAATCGTTGCAAGCAGGCCATTTGCTTCGCTCAGCATCGACCAAGGTGAATTCACTCTGCTGAGCGTGTGCCATCGGAAGACCGACATGACCGTGCTGCATGCTCGTCTGTGGCACTTGCCTTGACCCTCCGTCCCTGATCTGGAACGTGTCAGTGACAGACTTTTCGCCTGGGATTTCGGGTGACCCAATTTTGAGGCGGAGATCTGGGGCAGAGCCAGCTGTCTTGACTGCATCCTTGCGACGCTTGCGACAGAGGAAGATCACTCCGAGCAGCACGAGTAGAAGGACAACTCCACCTGCAATTGCTGCGGA
Source organism: Moesziomyces sp. F5C1 (assembly GCA_003004715.1). Classification (NCBI taxonomy): domain Eukaryota; kingdom Fungi; phylum Basidiomycota; class Ustilaginomycetes; order Ustilaginales; family Ustilaginaceae; genus Moesziomyces; species Moesziomyces sp. F5C1. The sequence continues at coordinate 1,285,193 of NXFR01000001.1, read as the reverse complement.
CAGGACGCCAACGCTCAGACCTGTACCAGCCGGTGGTGCCTGAATTGACTGCGCGTCGTTGCCCGAGGCGGGTCCAGTCAGGCTTGTACGCTCGCCGTCTCCGCTTGGTGGCGCGGGGATCGAGGCTGTTGGCGCTTGTGCTGGGAGTGCTGGAGGTACAGACGAATCTGGCGAGGCGGGCTGAGCTGCCTTTGCCGCAGATGATGCGTCGGGCGACTGTGCAGGGGCGTCTCGTGCTTCGCCATTCTGACTCGAGCCTTCGTCCTTCGGGCCATCGTCTTTGCCAGCTTTCGAATGCTTTCCGTGCTTCTTCTTGTGATGTGGCTGTTCGCCCTCGTCGTCTTGTCTCTTGTGGTGCTCCGATCGAGGCTCTGCCTTGAAATGAATCTTTCTCATTGTGATACCAGTGACCAAAAAAGCCGCAGAGATCCGCTCTTTTCGGGAAAGATTCGGCTCTCACGACAAGAGCATCACCGGAAAAAACAGGTAGGACTGAAAAGAATGTGAAGAAGTTCAGACCGTACGACCAGCGCAGTGGTGTCTGCAGACCTTGGGATCACGAGAGAAGGTGATGGTGGAAGGGAGCTTGACAGCCTCGGCGCAACTTTGCCACAGGTCTCGAGCTCTTGGGTTGCTCTGCGGCATCCATCCGTTCGGCGTTCATAAGGTGGGTTCGGCGTTCACAAGGTGGGTGAGAAGCAAATTGCTGTGCACACGCTGTGGGTGCGAGGCGGGACTTCATCCCACACCACCTGTGGCTGTTGAGATGCGAAAATGCATTGCATAGCAGTGCATGAGCTCATCGAGAAATGTAGGCAGCCCAAGAGATGCTGGAGCATCGCGGCTCCCAGCTGACGGTCATTTCAGGGCCGCGGCGAATGATCACCCCAAAATGATCCTCTCCCACTACAGACAGACAGTCTGCTCGAAGCCAGACTCTCTTGCTGTTGAAAGTCTCAGCAGTGCTCGGCACTCGATGTGTGAGTTCTGTACTGCGTTCGAGCAGAGCATGGCTGGAGGACAAGCTTTCTCACACCTGTGTTCAGCTTCACAGACTTCTCTTCCCAGACCATTGCAGCACACTGACGAGCTTAGGGGGAGAAGAAAGGGCTGGCAATTACTGCTATCAGTGACAAGGACGTCGCAGCGAAATCTGAAAGGATCATGACTTCCAAGGTGCGACTTTGTACGGAATGTAGATCCAATCATTGCCCCGGTCCATGATCACGCGACCAATGTCGAAACCTGGGAGCTTTCTAGCGGGACTCGAGGGGGTAGCACTTCGATCAATGGTGCCGATGTACTGGAAGAACGTGCCGGGGCTGCCCTCCTTTTCGAACGTGCGCCAAACGAACAGCTGCCACAGCGCCGGACGTTGCATAAGCATCCTAGCCTCTCCGTCTCCAACAGAGATAAAGGGTCGTCCAGGGTTGAATTTCTCGGGAATCACGAAGAGGCCGGGCTCGGCCTTGCGCAAGCGAGCTCTCGTGTTGCTGAAGGTTGCTTCGATCAGCCCCCACGGAAGCTTTTCTTCGTTTCCCGTGTACGGGCGGAGAGATCCTAGCTCGAATACCTTTGATAAGCCGCCGACACGATTAGCAGCTCGCAACAGGATCGAATCCCGCTCCTCGGGAGACAAACGTGGCGGAGCAAGAGCTTGATGCGAAAGAGCAATGCTCTCCGCAGCTCGAAGTGACGACTGAGGCTGTTCGAGGTGAGCTGCACTGCTCTCGAAAGGTTCCGCAGCGAGGTTGAGGGCCGGGTGAGAGGAACCAGACGCATCGATCGAGGGCGCCACGGGGTGGAAATGAGGACCGGCTCCTCGAGCTCCACTCTGTCCATCTTGCCTCACTACGTCTGGAACCAGCTCGCCGGTGGACCAGAAGTGCGCGACCCTTTCGTCATCGCCAGCGAGGTTAGCCAGTTCTGCGATACCTTTCCAAAAGTCGTCACCAGCGCAGACGCCGCCTGCCAGTGCGAGAATCGCAACGGAGAGAAAAGAGATAGATAAGCGCATCCTGCAGGAAAATGCACGTTCTTGGAGAGAAAGTGAGGGTGAGTGAGGGAGGTGGAGAGTCTGTGCGAAAGAAGGCGTCGATAACATGAGGCTGCTCAAGCCGCTTTTATTTGTATTCCCGTCGCTCAGATGGATCCAGACTTTTCACTGAAGTAGCCTCATCTGTCGGTCACCAGTACGGCAGACAGAGCTAGCTTTGTGGGAGTCACCTCCCCACCTGCTCACTGGTGCCGGACGATTTCATATTAGACAATGGCTCGCCGGTGAGAACTCAGCAACCGTATGAGGGCTTGGCCTCCACCTAAGATATGAATCGAGCTCGATCGGCCGAGATCCGGTGGGATTATCCGACAAGCCGGTGATACAACCGTATCATAACATACAGCAAACAATCTGAACTCAGAGGCTGAACAACCACACTTCACTTGCAGCTTCCCGATATGACATTGCACCATCACCATGCTTAGCCGACGCTGCATCGCCTCTTCATCGAAGTCCGCTGCACCATTCAAAGTCACTGTGCAATTACCGTGCATGACGCTCTCATCGAGCACGACCTACCGTAATGAAGAGGTCTGATCCCATTGCAACAGCTTTGTATGCTTCCGCACAAGCCCTCAAAGGGACCCGCGGCTCTCTTGGCAGGACCTCGAAGCCGTCGGAGCATTTCATTTCAGATCAAAGCGGACGATGCAGTCTGACGACACGGAAATTTGTGGGACCTTCATATTGACGCCGGCCGCCCTCTTCCGCAACAATCTGAGGGACCACACCCATACCTTTTGTTCTGTGCCGAGCGAACAATTGCTCAGAGCTTTTACTGGATCGCGATTCCCAGGACAAGGCTGGGAGCTGAAAGATTCGACCGAAGCGACTCCATCCAAATGGCTGCACGCAAATTTATTGAAAAGAGTATGCTACTGCAGAGAAGGATGATTGCGGCGAGGAGGAGGCCGCGCACCCTCCATGAATTTGACATACATGAGCGATGAGCCCCACATGCGCATGCGCTCGACACCCTTCGCAATCGACCTGAGCCGCATTGCCTTGAAAGAATGGAAGCGACGCGGATTCGGATAATAGAAGGCTCCGAGATACTGGAAGAGACGGGACTCAGGCGGGCCGACCTCCTGCCAGACACCAAGGTAGACATAGTTCTTCGTCGCAGTGTTGAACCCGTTCACAACTTGGAATTCGCGTGTCTGGGCGCTGAGCTGAGACACCAAGAGGCGGCGACCGCCAAGCTGAATGGGCCACATCCCGAAAGCTAATCCCCGCTTGGTCGATTGCTCCAGAAACTTCTGAAAGTCGGCTAGACTCGCGCTTCCATCGTACGGCCAGGCTGCTTCTGAGATCTCTGCCTTCTTCCAGCCGCTTTCGTCCAGAAACGTCTTCATAATGATGTCCAAAGATTCGCGGACTTCAACCTGGGTCAACTGGCGATAAGGGTGTCTTGCGATGTGCTCGGAATCTTCCTGGAGCAGCCTCATCTCCTTGTCCAGCATCCTTGAGGCATGAAATTCGATTCCTGCTTGCGGTGCGTACGGGTTGACGCGCGCCATGTCACCCGTCGTGACCATACGCTCCCAAGATAGGGGCTGGTGTCCTGCAAGCTGAGCTTCGATCTGCTGGGCGCGCGAGCTTGACGAAGGCTGATGGGAGAGGACTCCTTCCCTCGCACTGACAGCTGCTCGCTCGATGTCGCTCGGCAACATTCCGAAGGTCAATTGAGCCGCACCGACCACGGTCGCAACCGAAAAGAGGCACAGTCGACGAAAGAAAGTCATTTTGAGATGAAAGTCGGTAGTAAGCTTTCGGAATAGTGGCCCCAAAAGACGTGGTGGAGGGGAACTATATACCTTCCTGCAGCGACCCAGGTCAAAGGCTTGGTCGGTAACTGTCGGTGATCCATGCTCAGACGATCGGTCGGCACTCGGCAGGCAGGGTATAAAGTTGCCAACTGCCGCCATTTGGTACGATATGATATGGTTCATATTGCCACGGTTGCGGTCAGATAAGCTCGATGCAGCCACCAACACTCTGATCATGTGGACTCGAACTGTTACATACGACTTCATAGTTCACATGCCACCCGAAAGAAAATATGAAGTCAAGAGGCTGCGGGCCGGGAGTAGCCGTGCCCATGGGCAATGGGGACGACTTGCGTCGGGCCCGATCTGAAGCGGTGCCCGATCGAGCGGTATTTAGCCGCGGTAGGCGCGGGACTTCTTCGCATGATGCGGGGTTGAACGCTTATCGTGCCAACCCTCACTCCGCAACACCATCTTGTCTTCTGCGCCTCAAACTATCGGAAAGTTGGCAGATATGAGAGCCGTTCTCCAGCGCGTCAAGGGCGCGACCGTGCATGGTAAGCAGCCGAACCGAAGATACGAGACTCGGCTCCATTTCTGACGCAGCCGTCCGCTCCCCACTTTTGGTAATGCTACGACATGATCAGTCGATGGCAAGCTCGTCTCCAAGATCGGACCAGGCATTGTAGCGCTGATCGGCATCTCGACAGAGGACACTGCGGCGGAGATCGTACCGCTTGCGAACAAGATCCTGAGCACCAAGCTGTGGAACGAGAACCAGGAGGCAGCTCAGATCACCGTCCCACCACAGTACGAACCGGAAGCTTCTGGCTCCGCCGGCGCGCTCGAGTCGACGGAGACTGCGGCAGCAGCGACGAACGGAGATGCGGAGGAGGTCAAGGCGCGTTCGGAGCAGGTGTGGGGTGGCAAGCCCTGGAAGCGCTCGGTGGTCGAGCTTGGAGGTGAGGTGCTCTGCGTCTCGCAGTTCACGCTGTTCGCACGCACTGTCAAGGGAACCAAGCCAGACTTCCACCGCGCCATGGGCGGCAACGACGCACGAGTGATCTACGAGGCTCTTCTGAAGAAGTTGGGCGACAGCTATGCGCACGACAAGATCAAGGACGGCGCGTTCGGCGAGATGATGGACGTCTCGCTGACAAACGACGGTAAGCAAGCCAGCTTTGCCTTTCGTTGATCATCACTCGTACGGATCACTGACCAACAATCGCGATACATTTCGATACTGATTCGATTGAATCCGAACAGGACCCGTCACAATCTGTAAGTGATCGGCGTTGTGCGTGCTGCTCTCGAGATCGAGCAAGATTCGACTGACAGACCATCTTCCACGCTTTCACGTCCACAGTGCTCGACACGACCGAGAAGAAGTAGCTCGCAGCAACGCGAACGGACTTCAGACGCGAGATACGGCAAACGAAGTAGCATGTAGACTAGACGCAACAAGGATCAAATTAGACGAAAGTCGGATAGACGGTTCAACAGTACTTTGGGGAAGACGACTCGGCCTCGAGGCCCGGTGCAGGTTCCATAACTGCGGGCTCGGATATTTTGGCGTGGTTGCGTCGGAGGAACCGGCTTCTTGGACCGCTTTGCCAGCGCACTGGTTCGGGGTCTGGACCCTCTCTACCACCCACACCAGACGGAAGACCCCAAACGTGCTCTAGTCCCGGCCAGGGATTCTCCCTTACGTGGCGCACCTTGCTTGGCCAGCGTTTGGCAAAGTCGCTGGCGACCATCCAGCGGTATATGCCCTTTGGCACCACGACATCGGCGCCAGCCATGCGGATGCGCGTCTCGATCTCTGCGCGCGTGGCGTGTGCCAGGTCCGGATCGGACATCTCGGACGGTGCTGTGATCTCGGACGACTGCGCGTCGGTGTCAAACACTACGTCGACGAAGCGCGCCACATCGACGCCTGTTGCCTCGGGTAGCAGCGACAGTGCGTGCAGAGACCCTTGACGCGATACTTGGCAGGGTGAAGAATGGCTTGAGGCATGACGAGAGGTGAGGCGTCGGACGAGATTGGTCATTTGGACCATGTGCGTGAGGAAGAGCCGACGTCGATGCTCGGCTTTGTGCTGCTTGCGTCTCGCCCGGCGTGCTTTTGCTTTGAGTCGCGAGACCAGCGGCGGTGGATGTCGAAACGACGGCCGTGGCTTGATAGGTGGTGGCGGCAAGACCACACCCTGGCTGTCGACTCCTGTTGTAGTGCGAGGAACAGGGCTGCACACGGTTGCGAGAAACCAGTTTGCAAGAGACTCGCGTGTGCCCTCGAGCACGTCGTCAAAAAGGGCAGCAGGCTCCTGCTTTTCCTCTGTAGACGCGGTCGTCGACGAGCAACCTGGCAAGACGACTTTACATCGTCCCGCTTCTCTGAACTGTAGCTGATCGACCGCGAGCTGAGGCTGATGGGGCCGATATTCGTCGCAGTGCGCACGATGAATTTCGTCCCAAAGCCTCAGCTTGGTAATGCCCAACCCCAACGGCACGGCACCATCGAGTGTCGACATTGTCATCGCCCTTCCATCCTGACATCAAGAAATATGTGGAAGCTGGCACACTTATATGTCTGAGACGAAAGCACATCTCGGGGGCTCGGTACGATCTTCGGGAGACAAGCTTTTCAGAAAGCCGCGCGAAGCGCCTTAACGTTTAGAGTTAGAATGAGATCGGCGTGGGCACCGGAAGTGGTCCCCCGGGTAATGACTTGCTCAGCGAAGTGTGGAGACCCACTGCAGACTACATGGATCTGGGACTACGTTCTGCTCGAACCATGCTGGTTCCGCGGAAAGCTAGAAGGCCTATCCTGGTCAGCGCTAGAATAAAAGACACGGCAAGAGCAAAGTTGCTTGGGCTAGAACTTCTCGTGCAGTCGGATACACTCGGCCTGAGACGAGGGCTGTACAGCTCATCCGAAGGTCAAGTCTACGTATGACAAGGTTAAACCGGCTGGATCGGTGCATCGACTGGGCCTTTGCTGGTCATATCGTCAGCATGGTGATGGGCGGGCGAAATTTGACATGTTAGCTCGACGTGTATAGACATAAAGATATCGCGCGAAAATCGCCAACTAACTTACGTCACAGGTCTGCAAGCCCAAAATAGCGCTGGGCTGTGTCACTTTCCTCAGCTAGGCGGTGCTCCACATGCGATGGGTTGGGGTTAGCGCTGCGATTCACGCTCGCTTGCCCGTGTGACAGCGGATGCAGCGGGCCGCAGGCACAAGTGTCACGAGCACGAGCGGCATTCGAGGTATCACGAGGCCGCATTCCTGCTTTCAAGACCTGCGTTTCGGTTTTGGCAGCAGCTGCAGGGCTCACACATAAACCACTTGGACCGCCACGCATCATTCTGTTTTCCGCCCACCAACACCTCCTGCCTACATCCAACTTCACGCTTCGAGCACACCGAGCAGGCAGATTACAACACCTGACCTTTGATCGACACCATGGCGAGCTACGTGGCCAACAAGGTGACCAAGCGGTTTGTGTCGGGCCAGGCCAAGCGGTACGAGCCCGAAGATCCGCTGTACGAGTTCTACACGGGCAACGATGGCAAGCAGAAGCGACGCAAGCGTGCCCTTCCTCCCGGTCTCACGCGCAAGCAGGCGAAGCTGCTCAAGAAGATCAAGAAGCGCGCGCACTATCTCGACAAGGGCTTCTACGTGTGCGGACTGCGCTTTGGCTGGACGTTCTTCATCGGCCTGGTGCCCGGACTGGGAGACATTACGGATGCGATCCTCAACTACACGCTCGTAGTGAAGCCGGTGCGACGCGAGCTGGACGAGGCGCCCGACTGGCTGGTGCGTCAGATGCTGTTCAACAATGCCGTCTCGGCAGGCATTGGTCTGGTGCCTCTGGTGGGCGATGTGGCACTGGCGGCTTGGAGGGCCAACTCGAGGAACGCTAAGCTGCTTGAGGAGCTGCTGCGCGTGAGGGGTGAGGAGAACATCGCCAACGGACTTCCTGATCTCACGCCTCGATCGCCGAACGATACGCACCCGGGCCAGAGTGCCGCACAGAGCCATGTGCAGCAGTCAGGTGGCGCAACCAGCTCGGCGGTGGGTAACGGCAGCACCGCTGGAAACTCGACGTCCAACCTCGTACACAACAACAAGGCAGGATCGAACCAGGCCGCGTTCCAGGCCCCCGCCGCGGCAGGTCAGCAGCCCATGCAGGATACCGCGGCCGCACCTGCCTCGGGTGCCGCCACCAAGAAGTCGTGGTACTCTCGCAAGTAAGTCCCGCCGCTGTTCTCAGGCGGCCGACCATATACCCACCCAAGCACCACTTTGTCGATTCCGTTCGTCGTACACATTCGCTCAGCAAAGCCAGAAATACAATCATGTTTCCACGCGTCGAACCGCCCGATTGAGTGCCGCCTTGGCATGTGAGATTGCGTTGCAGGGATGGATGTCTACTTGTACGGTGTGTATCGCTGGTTTCGTGCCGGTGTGTGATTCCTCGACGCGGACCTGCTAGAAGCCTGGCTGTCTGTGCCACTTCCCGCTGGTGCCGAGTAAGATCCGAGTGTCGGAATCGAGACTGCAGCAGGGGTGGCGGCAGCGGTGTTATCGAAGTTCCAGAAGCAGAGGTTCCCGTCCTCACCACCTGTGTAGAGGGTGTTGGTCTTGGGGTCCCACTCTGCGGACCTGATGATATCAGCGTGACCATACAGAGTGCCATCACCCTGTTCGGGGAAGACCGCGCGAAGGTGCCAGGACGAAGGCTGGGTCGGGTTGGAGAGGGGGATGGAGATGGCTGCGAACGCGCCTTCGGACTTGCCTACGAAGAGCGTTAGGTCTTCTGCGCCCGCGGCGACGGTGGGGTTGGGGAAGGACGGAAGCGTGCTGAAGGCGTCGATGACATAGTCGGTCGACCACGGCGGTCGCAGGCTGTTGGACGAACGCACATCGGTGGTGGGGAGCAGCGGATCGAACTTGTCCGCGTCAAAGAGTGAGAGCGTCTGCATGTCGCCAATCGCCCACACCTTGCCGAGAGCACGACGACGCGCTTCTGTCTCGACCTGACGCAGATCCGACTCCTCACCGCCATCGTCCATCGCCGTATCCATCGCCACAGCTGCCGACGAGGATGGCGTGGATGAGTAGATCCATCCGGCACGTGCGACCGAGTTGCCCGTATTGCCCACCGAGATAACTGCATCGTCTTCTTCGGCGATGGTCGTGTCAATGGCAGATACCAGGCCGTCGGTGGATCCGCTCAGCAGAATACCTTTGTGATTGACCGCGTCCGGGTGGTATTGGAGCACGGTGACGTCGTCGCTGTGCACCTCGTTGTACTTGCTCTGTGGTGCTGCTGCGGATCGAATGTCCCAGATGTCGATGTCCGAATCGCCGTGTCCGTACTGCTCGGTTCCTGCCACCACGATGTTCGCATCGTGCGGTGCAGGTTCCACGCACAGATACGGTGCCTTGGACGCGCCTTGAAGCGTCCACACCGGGCGTGCGAGACCGGCTCTTGTGTCCCAGCATGCCACAGTGCCGTTCGAGACACTGGCGACGAAGCTACCCGAGCCAGGCGCAAGGGGCTTGGCCTGCGTGATGCGTGCATCTTTGAACGCCCGCTGCGATTCGGCGACCACGCCAGAGACCTTGTCGATGAGCGTGAGTGTGCTGTCGTCAGCAACGGCAAGCAGCGTGGGTACCCCATAGGATGTGCTGAGCGAGACGAGGTGCGTGACGTAGGCGGGCGAGGCGTTGTGTGCTGCATGTGGTGGAATGGCTTGCACGTGGAAGGGTTCCTGGGCGCGGTAGAGGCTCGAGGTGGATGCGAGAGCGGGAGCCCGCGCTGCTCCCGAGAGCGTGAGGTCCATGTCCTGATCCATGGTGGCTGACGTGGGTGTGTAGGTGGTGGCAAGAGGGCCGTTCGGATTGGGACCTCGATGGCCAAAGCAATGGTGCTGGGTGGAGGCAGAAGAACTGCAAAACTTCGTGAGCCTAAATTTTTGAGTGCATTGCCAGGCGCCAATTTTTTGGCTGAAAGTGTTAGGCCTATGCATGGATGGGCGTGGCATCGGGGAAGTTGGTCGGGGTCCAAAACCGAGCCAAATCTAGCTCGGCTGGGCACGCGCAGTGGACCGCACAGGCACGGCAGCAGATGCGTCATCCAACAGGGGCCAGGCTCAGCACCAGCCAGCATCCACCATCAATTGATAGTGCGATTCACACCTGTCGCGCTCGCATCCACCATCTCCGCATCACAGTCCGCCTTTCAGCGTCACTGTACACCTGAAACAATTGAAGCTTACGCTTTGAATACAGCGCCAGGACCGCCACCGACGCCTTTCTACATCGGATTACCGCCTCAGCACTCGAACTCGTCGCAGGTCCGCCAGCTTGCTCTTGACGCACACGCACACACACATCCGCCCCACTTACACCACCACACAGGCTCACAAGCTCTACTCCGGCCGTCAGTACCCTCACAATGTCGTTCAACGACTTAGAACGCGGCTCTTCTTCATCACGCGGTGGCGGCGCGGGCGGCAGCGGTGACTCGCGCAAGACGCCTCTGCCACTGTACCGCGACGAAGTGTCCAACACGGTACCGCCAGAGTTCGAAAAGCTCACGTCCAAGATCGGAATCCAGATCTTCAAGATCAACTCCAACGTCACCGCCATCCAGAAGCTCATCACGCTCTCTTCTTCGCCCTCGACATCGAGCGCGCCGTCCAAGGCGGCGAGTCAGGACTGGAGCAAGCGCATCAACGACTTGATAGAGACCACGCGCGAGCTCGTCAAAGATGTCACCACCGACATCAAGCAACTCTCCACCTTCCCGCTCGGCTCCGCGAGTGGAGCGGCGAAGCTGACGCAGGCCAAGCTGCAGCGTGACTTCCAGGCGGCGGCCATGCAGTTCCAGCGTGTGCAGAAGGATGCGGTGGCCAAGACGCGTGCCAAGCTGGAGCAAGACAAGCAGAAGGAGCGCCAGATGCTGCGGTCGCGCAACTCGCAGCTGCTCATCGACACCGAAGAGGCCGACCGGGGTGCGGCGTCGTCGCAGCAGCAGCCGGGCGCGGACGCAGGAGGCGTGCAAGCAGAGACGCTCGACCTGCTACCCGAGGGACCGAGCCAGGCGGATCTCGAGTATCAGGAGTCGCTCATCACTTCGCGGGAGGCCGAGATTCGAGAGATCGAGTCCGGCGTGCAGGAGCTCAACGAGATCTTCCGCGACCTCGGCAACATTGTGCAGGAGCAGGGCGGCATGATCGACAACATCGAGTTCAACATCAACTCGATTGCAGACAACACGGCGGGAGCCGATAGGGAACTGGTCGTGGCGCACGAGTACCAGCGTAGGGCCGGACGAAGGTGCATCTGCCTGCTGCTCGTGGTTGGATTCGTCGTGGCCATCGTGCTGCTTGCTATTCTCAACTAGGAGCAGCACACCTTCGCGCAACCGACTTGTCTGTCGTGGCCATGTGCGCTTGCTTCTTGTGTTCTGTACGTCTAGTTTGTCACCTGTAATGGACCTTTCGCTTGTCAACAATCGTCACTGTCTTGTGCATGACCGTCGAGCACGAGGTGCTTGTTTGGCAGTCTGTGTGTCGGTCTGCCTTGTTGAGACAACGGTACTTCTGCGATCTCACATGTGAGGATGAAAAATCGACTCCGGGTCCCGAGTCCCAAAATTTTCCACACGCGCTGCCACCAAACCCTGACCAGCTCGATTGGCCTTCTCCATACTTGCCGCCACCTGCAACCGTGCTCGAGCGGCGTTTCTCGAATCTTTCTTGTTCTACAACACCCAGGACGAGTGTATCCAAATCGCGGACGCACTATACGCCGTAATCACAACCATCGAACAAGGCGGAACAGCTACGACCTTGAACGGCCGGTCCGAGACTTCTAAACGCTCCTTCACATCTCCGACCTTTCGTCTTACCGTCCGGAAAGGTCTTCAACATGAGGCAGCTCAAGTTTCACGAGCAGAAGCTGCTCAAAAAGTAAGTAGCGCGCGATTTTGGCTCATCGTGGATGCAGACATGCTTTGCCAGGAGAAAGTAGCTGACAACCATCCGTCCCCCCTGTTTCGTAGGCATGACTTCTTGGCATGGAAGCAGGATGCTGGTATGCGCGAGGTGAAGGTGATGCGACGCTACCACATCCAAGACCGCGACGACTACCACAAGTACAACAAGCTCGTAGGCAAGCTTCGACATCTCGCACTTCGTCTCTCCACTCTTCCGGTCGCGGATCCATTCCGGGGCAAGCACGAGCAGGGTATGCTTGCCAAGCTGTACGACATGGGACTTCTCGACACGGGCGCCAAGATGTCCGACATCACCAACAAGCTCAACGTGTCCGCGTTCTGCAGGCGCCGTCTGCCTGTGGTGATGGTGCGGCTCAAGATGTCCGAAACGGTAGGACAGGCAGTCAAGTACGTCGAGCAGGGTCATGTTCGAGTCGGACCGGATACTATCACGGATCCGGCGTTCATGGTCACAAGGAATATGGAGGACTTCGTCACCTGGGTCGACACGAGCAAGATCAAGCGCACCATCGCCAAGTACAACGACGAGCTCGACGACTTTGACCTGCTCTGATCCGACGTTCTACACGCAACTGTTTCTTCGTACTGGCTCGGTCGGTGTGACCACTCGACCGGTGCTAGCTCTTGTCTCTCGGCTTCGGTCCTTCGCATCTGTATTTGTACCTGCAATCATATTTTTGTACTCTTGTCCCACCTCGGCGTCCGATCGTCGACTACGGCAGTGCTTCCGATGAGAGCTAGACTGTGGATCTTCCAAGACACTCAACTTGATGAAGCCGTGTTGTCTCAATAGCATGTGTAACAAGTCAATGATAGGCGATGCCAATGCTGATGCTCGACGTCGGTCATGACCAGCTGGATAGAGGGGCAGCTTTCGAGAACTCGGCGCAAGGATGCACAGCGGCGGAAATGTTTTGGAATCCAAAAAAGTGGCCAGTAGGGCAGATCGGGCTGCAGGTGATCGTGCACTTTCTCGCTGCTGCTGAGCCACAAAGCAACGCGTCCTCTGCGCTGTTCTTCTCGCCGCCGCCCGTTTCGATGCGCCAAACTCCACTTGGCAAGCAAGCGGGGTGGCGCGTCCGTGCCCAGACCAACTCAGCACACTGACCCTCGCACCTTGTTGCTGCTCTTACCGCCTTCCTTCACACCACATCCTTCCTTTGCCCTTCCATCTCGGAGATCGCGCGCGCACTTTGCGAACGTCTTCTCGCCCCACACACACACACACCCATGGCAAAGATGGCTTCCACCATCCCCATCAAGGTCAAGCACAATGGCAAGCTGCACGACATTGCGCTCGACACCGCGCAGCCCGCCACGGCGTTCAAGCAGGCGGTGTACGAAAAGACGGGCGTGCCTGCCGACCGCATGAAGGTCATGGTCAAGGGTGGCATGCTCAAGGACGACCACGACCTCACCAAGATCGGCGCGCGCCCCGGTCAGACGTTCATGGTCATCGGCACGGCGGGCGAGCTGCCCAAAGCTCCCACGGGCCCCATCACGTTCATCGAGGACATGACCGAGTCCGAACTGGCGCTCGCCACGCAGTCGCGCGTCGGCCTCACCAACCTCGGCAACACGTGCTACCTCAACTCGACGCTCCAGGTGCTGCGCGCGATTCCCGAGCTGCAGACCGCGCTCGGCAAGTTTGACGGCGGCCTCGGCGGCGCGGATGGCGAGAGGAACCTCACCGCCGCGCTGCGCGATCTGTACACCAACCTCAGCCAGACCACCGAGCCGTTTCCGCCGTTTGCCTTCCTCACCATCCTGCGCCAGGTCGCGCCGCAGTTCGCCGAGATGGCCAGGGACGGCCACAGCTTTGCGCAGCAGGATGCCGAGGAGGTGTGGGTGCGCATCATCCAGGCGCTCCAGAACAGTCTGCACGGTCTCTCTGCGCCATCGTCCTCGTCCGAGGGTGCTGCAGCTGCGGCGGGAGCCGAAGCGGCCGCATCGACAGATGCTGCGGCGGTCGACTCGTCGCGTCGCTTTGTGGAGCAGTACATGACGGGTCACATGGTGATCAAGCGCTCGAGCGCCGAAGCGCCCGACGAGCCTGCGTCGACGTCGCGCGATCCGTTCAGCATGCTGCAGTGCAACATCTCGTCGACGACCAACGAGATGACGTCCGGCATTCTGGATTCGCTCAACCAGCAGATCGAGAAGACCTCGGCCTCGTTGGGTCGGCAGGCGGTGTACGACGAGACGAGCCGCATCGATCGACTGCCCGCCTACCTCGCCACGCACTTTGTGCGGTTCTACTGGCGCAGGGATATCAACAAGAAGACCAAGATCATGCGCAAGGTCAAGTTCCCCTTTGTGCTCGATGCCACACCCTTTCTGACGGACGAGTTGAAGGAGAAGACCAGGGAGACGAATCTGGCGATTAAGAAGGTCGAGAAGGATCGGGATGAGAGGGCCAAGATCCGCAAGCGCGCCAAGGCGAGGAAGGCCGCAGAGGAGAAGGCGGCGAGAGAAGCAAAGGCGACGGGCGACGTTGCCATGCCTGATGCCACTTCCTCCACCGCCACAACCACTGCCTCCGGTGAGGCTGGTGGGGAGGAGGAGAAGGAGAAGGAGGTGGTTCAGACGCTTGGACAAGCGCTTACGGTTGAGGAAGAACTTGCCGAGCGCGAAAAGGAACGCACCTCTATCCGGGCTACTGTTCATCCTGACCTGGCCGCAGATGTAGGATGCAATGCTTCGGCGCTGTACGAACTCGTCGGAATCGTCACGCACAAGGGTGCAGCCGCCGATGCAGGTCACTACATCTCCTGGGTCCGAAAGGATCTCGACGAATCCTCGACCAACCCTGCCGATCAACTCGAACAAACCGAAGCTGACCAACAGTGGTACAAGTTCGACGACGATAAAGTCTCCACCGTCGCACGCGACAAGATCGCCCAACTCGACGGTGGCGGAGAAGACAGCGTCGCCTACATCCTCCTCTACCGCTCCAAGCAGATCTAAACCCAACTCTCTTTGTCTGCATCTCTTGTGCCCCAAAGAAAATCCATGGTGGAACTCTACTCATTCATTCTATTGAAACGTGCGGTGCGACCTAAAAGTATTCGTAGTCTCTGTACAGAAACGGCTCTTGTTCTTGTCGAGAGCGTGGGGGTGGGATCTAGACCAGGTTGATGTGCATCTGTCCGCGTGCAGCGTACGTGAGCGCCATGCCGAATACGCACAGCGACCTGCGCTCCAGCGCCGCCTCGAGGCGGATTCGCTGCGCGTCTGCATCGTGCCGAGCCTCGTGTGTCTCCGAGCCAGCAGCCGATGGAGCCGGCGGTGAAGCCAGCGGGTCCGTCGTCGTTGCCGTCACAGGCGGCGTCGCAGGCGCTCCTCCGGGCGCAGGCGATTCCGACGCCGGCGACGCACGCGGTGATTGTGCCCTCAGCCCGGCGAACGAGAGATGAAAGCCGCTGCGTGCGGTCGAGGTGCTGCGACGCCAGAAGCGCGGCGGAGCAGTGGGGCCCGCAGCCGCAACACCAGCACCATCGGCAAGCGCCGCATGCGCCGTCGAGCTGCGTCGAGGCGAGTGGCCCGGCGAGACGCGACCGCGCGCGGCACCTGCGTCGCGCTGCGCCTCATCGCTGCTCCTCCTCGTCTGCGCACTCGGCTTCTTGAGCTCCGGCACCGACTGCGACATGGCCTCGGCCACATCCTCGTCATCATCATCGTCGTCATCGCCCTCGGACGACGGCTTGGATCCGCCACGCGCCAGTGCAGATCCCCCGCGCGCCGACGAGCATCCCGACACGGATCGAGCGGTTCGTGGGCCTCTCTGTCCGAGAGCACCAAGCCTCTCGGTGCGACGCTGCTCGACGCTCTTCCACGCCTTTTCCATCTCGGGCTTGTAGCGCAGCGCCACCGCTTGCGCCCACTGCTCGCCGCCCGCGAATCCGGCGATCGCCTTCTCGTAGTCGGTCCACGTGTAGCCGAACAGCGCCGGCGGCGACGGCAGCTCGAGTCGGCCCGTTCCGATGGGAAGACGCGTGTAGAGCACGTGCAGAAGCAGCAGGTTCGGGATGGCATCCAGCGCTTTAGCGGCCTCGGAACCCAACACCGCCGATGCAGCTGCGGGTCCAGCCGCAGCGGGCGTGCTGGGCGTGCCTGCGTCGGATCCGGTGAGCGAGTCGGCGCTGCTATCGGCGCCGGGAAGCCTCTTGAGCGCCTCGAGACCGGCACAGATGGTCGCCGGCTCTCGCTCGAGACACTGCAGCACAATGATGGTGGCGCGCAGCGCATGCATGGCCTCGGCCAGCGCCGCACGCGCCAATTCGTCCTCTTCGTCCGGATCGTAGGCGGACAGATCGAGCGGCGCATTGGCACCGCCGAGGCCACTTGCCGCGCCCGACGAGAAGAGCGCAAAGCGCGATCGCTTGGACTCCTTGCCCGCCTTCTTCGACTGCGTGCCCGGCTTGCGGATGAAGCCGTCGCAGAAGCGGAGCATGAGTTTTTCGAACGTCTGCAGCTCGGCGAGCTGATGGGCGCACAGACGCGCACTCACCAGCGAGAAGGGCGTAGCCGAGCTGAGTCCCGAAGCGGCGCAGTGCGAAGGGCTCTGGCGACCCGAGTCCAAGGCGGCGCAGGCGGCATCGTGACCCTTGCTCTTGCTACGGGCGGAGCCGACGCCGACCGATTTGAGAGCATTGGCGAGCTGAGCAGGCGAAGGACTGCGCTTCTGATTGACCTCGCCCATGAGACGGTCGAAGGCAGAGGTGCTGGCAGCGTTGGTGCCGGTAAGCAGCTCGGCAGCGGCGTTGCTGGGCAGCGAGACGGAGCGCGAGGTGAGGATCATAAGTCCTTTCCAGATGACGTGGATGGCCACCGAGATGAACCAGCCCTCGCCGTCTTGACCGCAGCGCTCTTCGATGCGAGGCAGCAGAAGCTTTCGCGCGCCTTCGAGACGGCCATCGAGCTCGCGCAGCCAGGCGGAGCCGGGGCCGGCCTCTCCGAGGCGGAGAGGGGGTGAGACGTTGCCAGGGACCGCGCCTGGAGTGGTCGCAGCTGCACCGACAGCAGTGAGCGGGGGCGAAGCGGTTCCGCTGTCGGACGGCAGAGCAGCAGTGGCGCTGCCCGAGGTGGTGGAAGGCGAGAGGGCGACGGTGGAGACAAAGGGGGTAGGAACGGCGCTCGAGATGCATCGCGCCATGGAAGACTTTGTCTGTGCGAGGATGGGCTGGATGATGTGCAGGATGGTGCCTTCCATACGCTTGCGAACGGGCGTGAGGATCTCGGAGACAAAGTGGGGCATGCCATCGTGTACGGCGCCGTTCTCGTCGGCGATGAGCTCACCGTGAGCGTCGCGGTCGCCTTCAATGCAGCGCTCGAGACTGTCCTCGACGATCCACTCGAGGGTGACGAGGCCGAGGTTGAACTCCATGGCTGCCGGGAGGTGGAGGCCCTCCTTTGCGTTGGTGGGGATGCGAAGCGCACCGGCGTCCTTTGTAGGGGAGACGAGGAGCGAATCGATGCGCGCAGCGAAGAGGGTGAGCGCCTTGAGGATCTGGCGCGAGACGGCGCGGAGAAGGTAGGCGTCGACTGCCTCGGCGTAGCGAAGCTCGCCAACGACGACCTGGGCGATCTCGATGATCTTTGCCTTGTCCGGGAGATGCTTGCCCTCGTAGGTGATCTGGTTGATCTTGGGGATGGTGGGACCCTTGGCGGCGGCGGCGACGTTGGAGGCGACGGAGCTGGTTGTGGTGGCGGCGGGTGCGCTGCCAGGAGAGCAGGTGACAAAGGCCTTGTTGACGAGATCGCTGAGGAGGAGGGAGAAGTGGGTGAGGTGGGAGGGGTCCGGGGTGGAAGGCGGACGCATGGCGGCAGCGTGGTTGTTAGCTGCGGCGGCAGGGTTGGCGAGGATGGCAGCAGCGGCGGCCACGTTGTCAGCAGTGCTCTGAGGCGAGGGCGACTGCGGTGTGGAGGCGCCGGACTTTGTGCGAGCGAAGGACATAAGATCGACGGCCTTGGGTTTGGCGCCGGTGAGAGAGGCGAGCTGACCGAGGCCACGGCCGAAGCTGGAGGAACGCTTTGGCTTGATGCGCTCCGCGTCTGGGTGAGGAGCAGCGCCAGGATCGGCGGCGGCAAGCTCGGGCGATGTCCTGGTGGTGTGAGTAGGGGGCAGCATGTTGGATGCGGGGGTGGCGATGGCTTGAATCGGTTGCTTGTGGCGTTGAGGAAGGGCGAGTGCTACCATTCCCGTCGAAGCCGGCTACGTGTATGGAGAGCTGGCGTCGGAGCGGGAAGAGGGTCGGAGATGTGAAAGAGGTCGAGACGCGTAGGAGCGGTGGTGGTGATAGTGGTGCGGATCAAGGTGGTTTGAAGGTGGTGCTGGGATCGGGGAGGATGGCCCAGCAGCGTGGGATTCAAGCCAAGCGGGTGGAGAGACGGAGGATGCCGAAGATGTGGGCGATCATGGGTTGGCTACAGCAGGCGGTTGGCAGGAGAGGCCAAGCTCGTTGTATGTGGTGCGATGCGAAAGCGCGTTTAAGATGGTGTGTCGTAGCGAGATGCGCGGGTTAAGGAGGACGGTCGGAGGAGTCCAGGAAGAGAAGCAGTTGTCCCATGCAAAGGCGGCTGGCCTGAGATCGTACAAGACTGTTGACAAGAGCAGGCACGAGCAGGTAAGGGCAGGCATGGTCAGACGAGGCGCACAAGACATGGCGGACGACTGGTGTGTGAGGGACACTTACGATGAAGCACGCAGATAGGGTCTACAACTGGGGTCAAGCATAGGTTGGCTTAATGCGGAGAGTGGATGGAGATGGAGAGGATGTGACTCCTTGTAGTTTGGTTTGGTTGAGATGGTGGATCGAGAGCAGGCTGGTGGTGGTAGACGGCGATGGAGTTCGAGGGGGTGTGTGCCACCCCTTGGTCTTAGTCACTCTGTGTTCGGTGGTCGCTGTTTTTTGGCTCACAAAGCCGTGTGCTGCCAGGAACGCCTTTTCGAGTGGGTTTCTCGGCCTGCCTCTCCACCGAAACGCGGCACTGAGAGTTTGTGGTTCGGTGCAGCAGATCTACGCCTGACATCGCCCGCTCGCTTGGAAAAAAAGGCGAAAAAAAGGTTGAGCGGCCAGCGGAGGCAGAAGCGAGAGTGCGTCGAAAAATTCAAGCTGCAGAGTGCAGTGACGCAGATGCATACGGCTCGCCCCTTGCCCACGTTCCCAGGCTCGCGCAGAAATGACATCGGCGTCGACGCACGCCTGCTCTTTCTGTACTCACCTCAGCCAGCAGTCGCTCTAATTTATCGCATCGGTTCGCCTTGTCGCAGCCACCTTGTAATGCTGCCAGCCCCCATGCACCATCCTTCGCGATGCACAGACAGATGTGGGCTGCAGCGACACCAGCAAAAATGCGCGGAGCGGGACCGGCGGCGAGCACTAGGATTGGAAATGCAAAGCGTCCAAGCGACGGAACAGGCTCAGCGGTCGGTGGGGACATGCAATCAAAAGCGGCCGATTTTGCAGCGTTTCGCGTGGTTGTGCGTGCGTGGGTGGGGCGTATCGATTTTGAATTTCCAAGGCGGTGTGATTCAGCCTTGCCTGCCGAGTGCGAGATTCGCCCAGAATGCCTGGCCAAACCGGGCGTACTGGCCGTACCTCCTCTGGCCGTATCTCCTCTGGCCAGCATAGCCTCGCCCGGCCTCCGGAGCTCGGCCCCAAACCGGCAATTCAGCGGCAGCAGCGGGCCCCGTCCGAGCTTCCCGCACGCTGCCTTCCTGTTGCACTGCTTCCCGCCTTTTTCCCGCTTCGGCTCACCACCGTGGGCTTCGTCGGCATAGCCGCCGCCGCCCAACAGGCTCGCTGGCATAGCCCAGCTCGGTCACGCATATGGAGGACGAGGCAGGCACGCCTGGCCAATTTACGCGTCGCTGCACTCGCACGGAAAGTGTTGTTCTCTCTTGGCGCGTCGGCGCGCTCTGCCTCAACGCTGCTCCACCTGTCGAAGCGAGCACTTTTTGGCAGGCGTGGCTCAGTCGAGTGCATTAGGGCGTCATCCTCCACGCCCCCACCATCTCGGCCATCTGCGCTTCGAGCAGCAGCAACATCCTTCTCTTCAGCAGCCAACTCCGCTCACTCCACCATGGCGATCCTCGCCGCTCGCAGTCGCAGCATTCCGCTCTGAGCAGCACAGGACACACATGGTGAAGTGCCTTCGTATCGAGTCGCAGCAACCATGACAACACTGGCATCCGACCCTTTCCACCGTCCAGTCATGCCCCACCCACCCTCGCATACTCGCCACCACGATGGCGCTCCCGGACCTAGCCAGCCAGCCTCCTCCTCTCAGCGCTTTCTCTCCCAGGTCCTCCCTCTGCAAGCTCCGCCATCCTCATCTCAAACGCAGCTGCACCAAAATTCAATAGCAAACTCGTCTGCAACAGCCGCCGCCTCGTCGTCAGCTTCATTCACACTACAGCGGTCAGCTCACAGCTTATCCTGCAACGCCGCCTCGTCTCCACCCACGTCCACTTCGCAGTTCAGCCATCCACCACCACCGCCTCCGCACACACCCTCTCACTCAGTCCGTGCGACGCCTCAGCAAAAACGGGCGCGCCTTCACTACGACTTTGGCGCATCCCCCACCTCCACCACATCTCCCCTTCCACCATTCACTGCTGCATCCCTTGTCTCACCCAACACGCGCACCGTGAGCGCTGCCGCCACATCCGCCGTCAGACCGCTTTCGGGCATCGCGAGACCGTTGCCAATGCCACCCACGCCAACACCTCCACAGCGTTCTCCGCATTCCATCATTTCCAACCAACCCTTGCAGCCCTTGCCACAGCGCTCCGTGCACGACTTTCAGAGGCTCATCCCGCAGCGTCGTCCTCCACCTCCAATCGCAAATGGTCGAGTCGGCCCCCAGCGCGCACTCTTGCAGGCCATCCCTCCACAGCCTCCCCCCGCGCAGTCGGCGGTGCACCACCCTGCCCCGGCTCCGGATCGGCGACCACCGACCACAAGCATAGACATCCTTCCGCATCGGCCCGAGAGCCTTTTGACGGGATTCCGCTCTCTAGACCTTGACCTTGATCGCATCGCCGAGATCGCGAGCCTCGAGCATGCCGATGCCCACAACCTACCGACGCCAAGTAGCGCTCCTAGTCCAGACTCGCCGCAGTGGCTCCACACATCACGCGGCCTCCCATCAGGATCCATCATCGAGGCCATCGGGCCTCCGGGCAGCGGCAAGTCTTCCTTCGTCGTCCAGACGGCTGTCACCGAGCGTCTCAGGTCCTTGGCTCGAGCACGCACATCCCTCGAGCACCAGGACAGCGACGAACACGACTCGCAAGTAGAGACCGACCGACGATGCGTCCCCAGCACGGATGCACATCCGCACGCGATCTTCTTCACAGACGACTTTTGGGACGCCGAAGTGGCCAGCGCCGATCAGGTCTTGCTCATCGACTGCGAAGGCGCACTCACGCCCGAAAAGGTCGCAGACGCTGCGTGGAGCACGGTCGCATCTCTCTGGGCATCCGCAAAACAGCAGAACCCACCTAACGATGCGACCGAACAGGCCAACACCTCGGCGCCAGACTCGGCAGAGAAAAGCCGTGTTGGGATGCCTGAAGTCGTGCGTCGCCTGGTCGCAGCCGTACTTGCAGGCATCCATATCAACCGCGTCACGAGCACTGCGAGTCTCGTTGCCCTCCTGATCTCGCTGCGGCCCACAGACGAGCTTCAAGACGGCCAATCTCTGCCTTGTTGCATGCCGCCACGCACGTCTCTGATCCTCATCGATTCGCTCTCCTACCACCTTCGGCTGTCGGGCGCCAGCAGCTCGGACCGCAAAGCCAACCAGCAGCTCAGTGAGCGCATCCGCGACATGCTGCTACGGCTGCAGAAGCCGTTTGAATACCGACCCAAGCCGGATCTTGGCCCTGAAGAGCGCGATGCTGCACGACAACGCGCCGTACAGGCGGCGGAGAAACTTTGCCTGCCGACGATCATCTTTACGAATCAGATGGGCATGCGTCGCGACCGAGCCGAGCTGGAGAGCTCAGGCCGCAACAGTCCGTCTAGCTGGGCTGCTGCCAGTCCCGGCTCTCGGTCGTTCCGAAAGAATGCCCCGCGCGGCGAGGGGTCTTCGATGCTCGCGCCGCTCTTGAATGGACAACGGCCGCCGCAGCCCGCAACCATCCGCGACGCGCCGCCGGCTCCGAGCGTGGCGCTGTGCGGACCAGAGATGGGCGAGGATGGCGAGGCCTTGCTGCTGCCACGCATGTCGCAGCAAGCACGGGGCCGTGCGCCTGGGCAGGCGAGTCCGCAGCTGGGCCACGATCGAGGTTGGCCACCAAGCTTCCTCGGGCAAGATGTATGGAGGATCCTGCTCTTTCGACACGGCACCGCTGGTCGCAGATTTGCACAGATCGTCTCGATCCCGCCAGCGGTGCAGAGCGAGCTCAGTGAGCTGTGGGTCCAGACGAGGGCGCGTGCACGTGCGTGCGCAACGGCCGCCTCTGCCCAGCACGCAGACACCTCAACATCTTTTAACGACGGAGCCCAAGCTGCATCTGATGCGAATGGTGAGAGCGAAGCGGCATCTTCGACTTCAGCTGAAGAACAGCTGGCTCGGGACAAAGATCAGCGCACACTGGAGCTTCTCGCCCAGCTGCGCGCAAGCTTGTACCGCTGGCGCCCGTTCCACGTCGCTTCCATCGGCCTCATCTCTTAGCTTAGCAACCAGCAGTAGAAATGACTACGTTTTCGCGAGAGCGATCACCATGCGAGTGTAACTCAGAGAGCGTGTCTGTGGCTATGCGTTGTGAGAAGGACGCCAGGAGAACGACGGAGGACGACAAGGCACAGGAATATGATCTCACACTTACACACATTATTTGTCATGCTTACAGCCCTTGGCTGCAGGTCGAGCGCGAACCCTGTTAGAGAAAAAGTGGGAATTTGTCCGGCTGTGGACTGAAATTTTTGCTGGCCAGGGTGCGGCACTTTTTCTGCATTTTTGGCGCCGACTCCACCTCGAGTTTGGAAGACAGGCTGGAGCTTGCTGCACGCTTCTTCTGCGCACCACCACCCGCCTTCTCACCCAGCACTATTGCCTTGCTCGAGAAGCCACCGTCACCAGAACCAGCATACTCATCTGGAGACTCGGCGCAGCGCGAACAGTACCCTCAGATCCTAGCAAAAACGGTGTTGGGCACGAGTCGCGGCACCGCGCACCAGAATCAAAATGGGCAAGCAGACCAAGGGGACCAAGAAGTTCCTGCGTACGCAGCTCGACAGCACGATCAAGCGACGACGCGAACACCAGAAGAAGCGCAAGGTCATCGAGCGCTCCGCAGCCGCCAAGAAGCAGAAGCAGCTGCGCAACACCGGCAAGAAGGGCAAGGGCGCCAACCGCGAGGAGGCGCCCGAGGATCTGGCCGAGTTCGACGACGATGACGATGTGGCGGACAAGATGGCCGCCGATGCAGGCAAGAAAGGACTCAAAGGCATGAGCGTTGACGACTTCCTCGGCGGAGGATTCAAGAGCGCTGCCGACGACGACGAGGACGCGGAAGACGACGATGAGGATGATGACGAGGACGCAGCAGACGATCTCGAGGACGTCGAGGAGATGTCGGATGAGGAGGGCGTCGGCATGCATGCTCAGGACCTCGAGAAGCTCAAGGAGAAGGATCCAGAATTCTACGCCTACCTCCAGGAGAACGACAAGGAGCTGCTGCAGTTCGGCCAGGAGTCCGACGATGACGAGGATGACGACGAAGAGGAGCAGAGCTCTAGCAAGGCCAAGGCGACCACATCCAAAGCGGCCAAGGTGGAGGCAGGGCCGCAGCGAGTGACGATGAAGATGCTTGCCGGATGGCAAAAGTCGATGCTCACCCATCGATCTCTCAAGGCGCTGCGTCGATTGCTGATCGCCTTCCGCTGTGCGGTCAAGCCGGAAGAGGAGGACCAGCGTGCGGAAGGTGCCTCGTTCATCATCGAAGAGGCGCGCGTCTTCAACAAGCTCGTGCTGACGGCACTCAAATACACGCCCGTCGTGCTGCAGCACCACGTGCCACTTTCGGAGGACAAGCAGGGCAACATCAAGATCCCATCGAACAACAAGAAGTGGAATCTGATCAAGAAGCCGATCCAGTCGTACTTTAGCAACCTCTTCCTGCTCACCGAGACGCTGACCGAGCCGCGCATGCTCGAGATCGTGGTGCGCGAGAGCACGCGCATGGTGCCGTATGCGCTGTGCATCCCCAAGACCACGCGCGAGTTCATCAAGGTGGCACTCAACCTGTGGTCGAGCCAGGTGTCCGAGGACGGCGTGCGCATGTCGGCCTTCCTTACGCTGCGTCGTCTCGGCATGGCGGGTGGAACGGCGTCGCTGGAAAACGTGCTGCGCGGCGTCTACTCGTCGTTCATCCAGTCGAGTCGCTCGGTGAGCATCCACACGCAGCCCATGCTCAACCTCATGAAGAACACCGCCGTGGAGCTGTACCTGCTCGATGCGGACGTGGCGTATACGCAGGCGTTCGGATTCATCCGTCAGCTCGCCATCCACCTGCGCAACTGCATCAAGACCAAGACCAAGGACGCCTTCAAGGCGGTGCTCAACTGGCAGTTTGTGTCGGCCGTCGAGTTCTGGTCGTTGCTGCTGTCGCGCGCGTGCGACCACGAGTCAGAGGCGCAGGCGGGCGTCGAGTCGCCATTGAAGCCGCTCATCTATCCGCTCGTGCAGGTGGCGACGGGCGTGGTGGGCATGGTGCCCAACTCGCGATACTTCCCCTACCGTCTGCACCTGCTCAAGGCCATGATGCGCATCGTCTCGCGCACGGGCACCTACATCCCGCTGGCGCCGCTGGTGCTGTTTGTGTTCGAGTCGCCCGAGTTCCAGCGCAAGCTCAAGGGCTCTACCGCAGCACCGATTGACTTTAGCACGACGCTGCGTGCACCCACGCAGATGGTGCGCACAAGACCCTACTCGAACCAGCTGCTGTCCGAGTACTCGTTCCTGCTGCTCGAGTTCCTGGCGTCGCAGTCGAGGTCGATCGCGCTGCCCGAGCTGGTGCTGCCGCTGCAGATCCAGCTCAAGAGGCTGTCCAAGACCACGACCAACGCCAAGTTCCAGGCAGAAGCCAAGCAGCTGCTCGACAAGTCGCACCAGACCGCCCTGTGGGTGGGCAAGCAGCGTGAGGCGATCGATTTCACGCCCAAGGATCTTGACAAGGTGAAGAACTGGGAGATGGACGCAAAGGAGAACCCGCTCGAGGCCATGCTCAGGCTCGCAAAGAAGGTGCGTGCCAAGCAGGAGGCGCTCATCAAGGCACAGGCACAGGTCGTCCGCGATGATGATGACGAGGACGAGGACGACGAAGAGGACGAAGAGGATGACGAGGATGAGGATGAGGACGAGATGGAAGTTGATGAGGAGGACGAGGACGATGAGTAGGCCGCCCTCGCAAGCTAGCTTCCGGTGTACGATTGAGCAATCACGACTTCATACCGTCATATCATAACAGGGTGTCAAAGCACAGAGTTGTCCGTGAGACGTGTGAGGAAGATGAGGGATCAGTGGGGACATGACACAAGTGGTGTGGTTGCTGTGGAGGCTCTTCCCTCGGCTAATTTTTGCCGTCCTTTTTTCTTTAGCATTTTTCAGCAATCTTTTTTTTTCGGCACTGGATCGGGCAATTTTTCGCTCTCTGGCCTCAGCCGCACCACATTTTTTTGGGCGGTGGGTGGTGGCGATTTTTTCAGAGGACCCCTTTTGAGAAGAACTGTGCATTGGCCGTGCTGAGCTGAGCTGAGCCTTTGAACGACGGCTGCACCGCCAACACCATCTTCCACTCCACCCTCAACTTACACCGAACGCAACTCAACATGCTGTCAAGGTCGACGCTTTCAATAGCGAGCGCCCGCCGCGCAGGCTGGGCTGCGTCGACGTCCAGCGTCCGCCTGGCGCTCGCATCGACATCGGCAACGCCAGCTGCTACATTACGCACCTTTGTCTCTTCGTCGCCAGCCGAGTCAGGACGAGGCGGAGGCGGCGACCGACCATCGTACTCGAATCGCGATGCAGATCGGAACAACGCACGCCGTCCTCGCAACCCAGACGCAGGCGGTAACGCAGTGCAGCAGTTCAGTCGCAACCAGCGCTTCGCGGCCGATGGCACCAGGAAGCGCCTCCCGCATCCCAACCTCAGGCCCCGCTCGCAGCATGGAAAGGATCGTGGTGAGCCGCGTTCGCAAAGACCACAGCGCGAAGACGAGTCGATGCACAAGTTCGGCTCGGCCGAGCCTTCGTCCTCGTCAACCTCCAGCAGGAGGGACTCGACCGTGTCCAGGATCCGCGCTCGTAACACTCCAGCGGCTGCCGAGCAGGAAGGCGAGGATGCACGATTCGGCGGATCAGAGCCAGCAGATGCTGCAGCGGGGTCAGCAGTAAGAGGCGATGATGAAGGCCTTCCGAGCGGTTCTCGGACGTTCGAAAAGTCGGATCGACACCACGCCGCCAAGCAAAAGAAGAAGGAGGGCCGCGGATCCTTGCTCGACGCAGATGCCGACTACAACCGCGGCGCTCCTCGAGCTCAACAGCATGACTCGCACACGCGCAACGCTCATGCACGCCGCTCCAAGGGGCCCGTCAACGACGGGTCGAGCGCACCCGAAGCGGAGCCCGAGGTCAAACGAGGCGCAGCCAAGCCCAAAATCATCAAGGTCAAGCGCAACCTGTTCCTGCCTGAAGTCATCTCGGTCATCATGCTCGCCACACGCATGGAGAAGAAGCTGCGTGCGATCCAGAACGTCATGGCCAATCTCGGCATGCAGGACACGCGTCCGGATTGCATGCTCAAGTTCGAAGACGCCGAGATGATCGCGGCCGAGTTCAATGTGGTGGCGATTGCCAACGACGAGGCGAGCTTCGATCTGTTCCCGCGTCCGCCGCCCGAGACGGAACAGGAGCGCGCGAGCTACCCGCTCCGCCCGCCCGTCGTCACCATCATGGGCCACGTCGACCACGGCAAGACGACGCTGCTCGACAAGCTGCGCAGCACCTCGGTAGCCGCGGGCGAGGCGGGTGGAATCACGCAGCACATTGGCGCATTCAGCGTGCCGATCTCGGGTGTCGAGCAGGATAGAGGCAAGCGCAAGGGCTACAAGGGTATCCAGACCATTACGTTCCTCGACACGCCAGGGCATGCGGCATTTACGGCCATGAGGAGTCGAGGTGCGATGGTGACGGACATTGTGGTGCTCGTCGTGGCGGCCGATGATGGTGTGATGCCCCAGACGCGCGAGGTCATCCAGCTGGTGCACGATGCCAATGCCGAGGCGGCGTCGTCCAACGGCATCGAGCAGCAGAGGGTGCAGATGATCGTCGCGCTCAACAAGGTCGACAAGACCGATGCGGATCCGGAGCGGGTCAAGCGCGAGCTGCTCGCCGCCGGCGTCGAGCTCGAGGAGCTTGGTGGCGACATCCCCTGCGTCCACGTCTCCGGCAAGACAGGCAGGGGTCTGGACGAGCTCGAAGAGACGATTGCCGCGGTGGCAGAGCTGGCAGACTTGCGTGCGGAGAAGGTGGGTCTTCCCGAGGGATACGTGATCGAGTCGCGCGTCGACAAGGGACGCGGTAATGTGGCGACGGTGCTGGTGAAGCGCGGCGAGCTGGTCAAGGGAGCCAGTCTGATCGCCGGCACGTCGTGGTGTCGTGTTCGAGCGATTCTGCACTCGGGCGGGCGACCGTTGGCCAGGGCGTTTCCGGGAGACCCCGTGTTGGTGGCGGGATGGAAGGGTTTGCCGACGGCGGGAGACCTGATGCTGGGTGCAACGGACGAGGGGTCGTGCAAAAAGGCGATCGAGAACCGCAAGAAGGCACTCGAGCAGAAGCGGCTTCTGCAGGATGTGGAGCAGATCAACGAGGCGCGCCGCATCAAGGCCGAGCTCGAAGAGGCCGAGGCGCGCAAGGAGTTTGAGGAGCGCCAGCGCAGACGTGCTGCTCGACTCGCCGCCAGCGATGGCAAGGACCCACTTGCGGCAATCGCCGAGCTCGACGAGGCGGCTGAAGCAACTCCCCGCGCTGCTCCGGAAGAGCGAGTCGAGGCAGAGACCAGCAGCGAGCCGGAAGCGGTGGGCAAGAAGATGCTCAACGTGATTGTTAAGGCCGACTTTAGCGGTACGGTCGAGGCGGTTGTGGGTGCGATTGCGTCGATTGGCAATGCGGAAGCTGGCGTCAAGATCGTTTCGGCCACTGTAGGCGAGCCCTCTGAAGGTGATGTGGCCAAAGCGGCTGCACTGGATGCAACGATCATTGGGTTCAACGTGAACCCTTCCAAGTCGGTTCTTCAAGCGGCTAGTCGAACCAAACCGACGCCGGTACGCATTATTGCATCCGACGTGATCTACCGCCTGATGGAGTCGGTCTCGACGTCGGTGGCTGAACTGCTTCCGCCGCTCATGGAACCGCGCGTGCAGGGCGAAGCGGTCATCAGCCAGATCTTCGATATCAACCTCAAGAAAAACGCCACTCGCAAAATCGCCGGCTGCAAAGTCACCAATGGCACCATCACCAAATCTGTCGGTGTGCGCATTTTGCGCGGCAAGGATCGTACAGAGGTATACAGGGGCAGATTGGACCAGTTCAAGCATCTTAAAAAGGACGTCACCGAAATGCGCAAAGGCACAGAATGCGGTATGGCCTTCGAAGGGTTCCAGGACATCCAGCCCGACGATGTCGTTCAGAGCTTCACGGAGGTCGCCGTGCCTAGGACGCTGTAATTTCGCAAGGTGATGCAATGATAATAGACTGCCAATTGCAATGTGTCGGGGTGAGGTTAGGCCGCAAGAAGCGCTCGACGCTGCGCGAGAAGTTGACGTGCATGCTCGCGCGCGCGATTCGGCGCCGCTGGTTGCGTAGTGGGGACGGCAGGGAATGCAGGCTCTGCCACCTTGTCCACCTTGTCCACCTTGTCAACCTTGTCAACCTTGTCCACCTTATCCGCCTCTTTGGGCTTTTGAGCTTTCGTGCCAGCCCTGAGCGAATCGGGGAGGACGTTGGGGTTGGGCTGCTTGAGCGCAAAGCGCGCGTTGCGCTTGACCATGCCGAGCTCGAGCTGCTTGGCGGCGAGCGCGATGGACCAGTGGACGTTGTCCTGTGCCAGCGCGTCGTGTGCCTTGCGCAGCCGCACGAGCTCCAGCTCGGCATTCGCCAGCTGGCGCTCCAGCACCACCACCCGCTCCGACCCACGCGTCATTTCCTCCGGCTGCGACTTGGGCTGCGCCTGTGGCTGCGTATCTTTCGCCGCAGTGCGGGCGGAGAGCAGCTCCTCGCCGAGGCGGGTAAGTTCTGCGTCCTTGTCGGCAAGCTCCGAACGCAGCGTAGCTAGCTCCGCGTCGAGTCGAGCAAGATCGCCGTCCTTTTCGGCGAGTTCTTCGTTTAGGGTCGCCAGCTCAGAGCTCGCGGCGGATTCGGCGAGGTCTTGCTCCAGTCGGGCGGCGTGGTCCTCGGCTGCGTCGCGCTTTGCAGCGATGTCATCGAGCTCGGCGCGCGCGTCGCACAGCTCCTCAAAGCGCCGATCGAGCTCGGCGGTCAAGGAGTCGACTTCGCGCTGCAGTTCCATCTCGTTGCCTCCAGTCAGCCTCTCGTCTGCGGCCTCGCTAGGGAGGCTGCGAGAGGCGAGCTGTTGCTCGAGCTCGCGAATCCGCGCTTGCAGCGGCGCGTCTTCCATCGCGCGACGCACCGCAAAGTCCTTCTCGAGGGTCGCGCGCAGCTCCGCTTTCGCCTGCTCGATCTCGCTTGCCCTCTCTGCATCGACACCGCCGTCTGCTGTCCGTACCGGTGGATCGTGCGCCTCGCTTGTGGTGGGTGCCGACCGGATGGCTTGCATACGCACTTCAAAGTCGCGCCGCTCCACCTCGCGTAGCCTCCGCTCTTCCTCGAGCTGCCTCTCGAGCTCCACTGCACGCTGTCCTCCCGCGCGGTCCATTTTGCTCTGAAGCTGGCCGACCAGCTCTTGCATGCGCGCATCTTTGGCCTCGGCGTCAGCCACCAGCTCGGCGTACTGCGCCGAGAGCTGGGTCAGTGCTGCGCGCACCTCGTCGAGATCGGCATCTTTGGCGTCCCAGGTGGCACGCAGCTGTGCCTCGTCGCGCTCCTTGGCGTCGAGTGCGGTCTCGAGCGAGTCGATATAGACGGTTGACGCCTGCAGCTGTGCCAGCAGCCGCGCCACGCGCGAGTCCGAGAGCTCGGCCAGCGAGTCGAACGCCGACGCCACGCCTGCCAGCTCTGCCACACCGAGTTCGACCACAGGCTTGGCGGGCAGCCGCGCCAGCTGCATGCGCGAAAAGCGCGCCGCGGAGGGAGAGTCCGAGTGCTGCGGAGACCACAGCGACACCTCGCGCTCCTTTTTCGTCGATGCGTCGGGATGCGCTTTCTTAGCGTGGCTGCTGGTGTCGGTGGCAGGCTCGAGCTCGCGCGAGTTGTCGGTGCAGCCACTCTGCTTTCTGCCGGACGATGACGAGCACGATGACGACAAGGAACGCGAGTCGTGTTCGTCGGTCTGCGGCGATTCAGACGTAGCCTGAGGCAATGCAACCGCATCTTTGGTGCCAGCGCTTGGCTGGACTGTGGCTGGAGCGGGTGAAGGGCTCCACTTCGGCGTGCCGAACGCAGCGTTCGGAGTAAGGCTTGTTTGAGATGCAAGCTTTTCCGCTTGAGAGGAGGCATGTGGCGTGGCTGTCGCTTGATGTGGGCGCTGCGAGGCGGGAGTAGCAAAGGAGGCCGATGTTGCGGGAGACCACAGGCTAGAAGGTGTGCTTGTAGCTTTGATGTCAGCCGACCCGCCTTGGGGTGTTTCCGGGTAGGGTGACGCGTAGCTCTCCTTCGCTGGGCTTTCGGTATAAGACCCTTCTGCTGGAGTCGCAAGTAGTCTTTCTTGACTCGACGGTCTTTGCGTGCTGCTTGGTGTTTGGGGAGCATCTCTGGCAGAGCTGAAGCTGATCGACGGCGAGTCCATCCTGCGCGGTGCACCAGCCAAGGGGCTAGAAGGCAAGATGCGAGAGGTGCCGTCGTGCGGCGAGTCACGGGTATAAGTGATGTTGGCTGTCGCGCCCTCCGGACTTGCTTGGCTGGTGGGACTCTGCCACTGACGCGAGGAAGACGACGATGCTGGAGAGAAGTTGACGACACGTGATAGGGGCGACGACCTGGCAGGCGTCACCATGCGGAGTCGCATAAACGACTTGGGAGTATTGGTCGGGCGAGGCGCCGACTGTGGGGTTGGTGGCTTCGACTGAGGTAGAGGCGATGCAGATGCTGCTTTGGGTTGAGCTGGGCTGCTTGATTCGCCCAGCGGAGTCAGGACGGCTCGATTGGGTGAAGGGGTCGCCAGTCCAGGTAGCGGTGGAAGCTCGGCTGCATTGGAGGCGTCTGAATGCGGCAAAGAGTGCGTGGAGGCGTTTGCAGAGTTCTCTTGCTGGATAGCATCCTGCGCCGAGGAGCCGTGCTGAAGCTCGGCACTGTTTGATTGATTCGCGGGAGAAGCCGGCATGCTGGAAATGTCTTGCACGTACGATTCTTCGGGCACCATGGAGAGTCCCTCTTGCCAGTCGTCGTGCGCTGCGAGCTCCGTGCTGTAGTCGTTGGCCTGCTTGAGCCTTGAAGCGATACTCGGCGAGTACAAGACTGGTCCGTGTTGATGTGAAGATGCAGGTGAGCGCATTGGTGACAGAGACGCGTCTCGAGACGGCTGAGGGTCCTGGATATCCTCTTCGTCATCCTGCTCCTGGGTGGCATTGTATCCTGTTCTGACTGTCGGACTGCGACTGGGGCTACTGCCGTCGGAGGAGGCTGGGCTGTCGAGCATGCCAGCCTCTGCCATGCGGGTGCGCAGACTCTTGCCTGTGAATGGCGTTCTTGGATCTGGTCGAAGCGGTCTTGCCGTGACCGTGGGTGAAGAGGAGGTGCGGTATCGTGGTGACGAGGAGGAGGGCGTTGGAGATGAACGCTGTGTGGCTTCATCGAGGCCCGCGAGCATATGCGCACCAGCCTGTCGGAGGAAGCTCTCGCTGAAGGACGCATTGCTGTAGTCGAAGGTGCCCAAGCTGGACCCCATGCTCTCGTTGGCGTCCTTGGTCATCCTAGGTGACGCTTTGCGCGCGGCGCTTATGCGTGCGGCGGAGCGCGATGACGAGGCATCTGGGCTCGGTGTCCATGCTGCACTCGAAGCGTCGCCCACTTTCGCCGGAGTGGGGCCGACAAGACCATGAGAGGAATCCGAGACGCGAGATACGGGTGTAGCCGGAGCCAGGCGAGATGAAGATGGCGGCGACAAGACGACCGACGATGGTTGTGTGGTGCGGTGCTCCTGCTGGTCCATCAGAATGGGCGAATCGTCGGCGAGGTATTCGGCCATGCTCAAATCGGATGCTGCCGACAGGTCCGAGAGACCGCTCTGATCGGCGCCGATGGATGCATTCATGGCGTCGGAGTGCCGCTTCTTTGCCTGTCGATGTGATGTGCGCAAAGGAAGGGCGGTGTCGACCAGAGGTGGATGAGTGGTGGCAAACGACGAGCATCGAGCCGACTGTCCAGCCGCGGATGTTCCGAAGCTGCAAACCCTGCATCTTTGGGCTGGGCCAGCAGAGCAGTCTCCCCTGCCTCCTCCACTCCTTCATCCCGACAGCCGCTGCTCCACGGTCGGAAAGAAGCACACACGCCGAAATCACAAAAGCGCGCTCCTCCGTTGGGTCAAATGCAGCCTCGTGTTTTGGCGCGTTTCCCCCAGTACGTCACGTGCCTTGGAATTTTTTCTAGCGGTCCACATTTTTTGAAAAAGAAAAGAAAAAAAAGTGGCCGCACGCCTGGTTCGAGCGAGGCTACAAAAAGCTCAGCCCTGCGACCCACAGAGACCTTCCGTCCCCTCGACAGCTCCTTGGCGTCCACCTTCCTCCTGTTCCCTTTCCATATACCCAGTGGCTCGTCCACACACACACACACCACACCGCCCATCATGTCGCGCTTGATCGTTCGTGGCTTGCCCACGTACCTCACCGATGCGCGGCTGCGAGAGCACTTCTCCCAGAAGGGTGCTGTCACCGACGTCAAGCTTATGCGCCGGCCGGACGGAACCTCGAGGAAGTTCGGTTTCGTCGGCTACCGTTCCGAGCAAGAGGCCCAGGAGGCTCTCGACTATTTCAACCGCACCTTCATCGACACTTCACGCATCACCATCGAGCATGCCAAGAAGATCGGTGACGAAGAGCTGGCCAAGCAGCGCGAAGACCGCATCAACAAGCGCAAGGCCGCCACCGGCCAAGATGCACAAGCATCCACCAGCGCACACGGTCTTGACGGTCCCAAGGGCAAGCCGAACAAGGACGACGCAGAAGGCGCCAAGAAGAAGCCAAAGAAGGGCGGCGCCATCTCGTTTGAAGAGTTCATGTCGGTCATGCAGCCCAAAGCAAAGCGAAAGGCATGGCAGAACGAGGACGCGATGCCCGAGCAGACCATGGACGATATCTTCTCCGGCGTAGAGGCCGTCGAGAAGAAGGCCGCCAAGAAGGCAAAGAAGCAGGCGAAAGCCGAGGCGGAGGCAGCTGCAGCTGTGGCCGCAACAGAGTCAAACAGCGCCAAGACGGACGCCGACGATGCATCCGAGCCAGAGGCAGATGCAGCAGTCAACGACGTCGGTCTCACCGACGAAGAGTACATGCGTCTGCGTATGAAGCACCGCGTCGGCACCGACCTCGATACCCAAGACGATCCCACCGCACCTCAATTCGAGCAATCCGACGATGAGAAGGACGACAAGGCCGCCGCCTCCGAGTCAGATTCGGACTCGGATTACGAAGCAGACGCGGTCAACGACGAAGAACTCGAGCGCAAGCAGGCCGCTCAACGCCGCAAAGCCGAGCAGGCAGCCGAAAAAGACCAGAAGCTCGTCGACCAGATCATGGAAAGCGGAAGGCTCTTTGTGCGCAACCTCCCCTTCACAGCCACCGACGACGACATCGAGAGCTTCTTTGAAAGCTTTGGCACCGTCAAGCAGGTAAGTCCGCCGTGCCCCCTACAACCACAGATGCGTCCAAATGAGCCATGCTAGCGACAAACACGACGACCGCGACGACTTTTCGTGATGACACTATAGTATAGGGACAGCTGAGCTACAAGCCGTGCTGAAAAAAGTACTGGAATCAGATAGTAAAATATTCTTTATCTGACCTAAAGTCGTCGTCGACGTCGTCGTCATCGTCGCTGCCGTGATGGCTCTGGGCCATCTTCTCTTTCACTCGATGATTGAAGAGCGCAGCTTGCTGACAGATGCTTGCCTTTGTGTTATCACAACTCAGGTGCACATCCCGCTAGACAAGCAGACCAAGGCATCCAAGGGTCTTGCCTTTGTGTCGTTCTCGGACCCTGCGCATGCGCTTGCAGCGTATCGCGCCAAGGACGGCTCCACCTTCCAGGGCCGTCTGCTCCACCTCCTGCCCGCTGTCAACAAGGACGCGCCCGCCGACACGGACAAGAAGGCGGCGACGCTCAAGCAGACGCGTGCCGACCAGAAGAAGCAGGACGCCACCAAGGACTTCAACTGGTCCATGCTCTACATGTCGGCCGACGCTGTGGCCTCGTCGATCGCCGACCGGCTCGGAGTGAGCAAGTCGGACATCCTCAACCCGGGCGCTGACGGCGGGCCGGACAATGCGGCCGTGCGCCTCGCGCTCGCAGAGACGCGCATCATCCAGGAGACGCGCGAGTTCTTTTCGCAGGAGGGCATCAACGTCGATGCCTTCGGTACTGGCGCCAAGGCTGGGCGGTCTGATACGACGATGCTGGTGAAGAACATCCCATACGGCACGTCGGTCGACGAGGTGCAGAAGCTGTTCGCAGAGCACGGCGAGGTGGACAAGGTGCTCATCCCGCCGAGCGGCACGATTGCGCTCGTCGAGATGCCCGTGGTGTCGGAGGCCAAGGTAGCCTTCCGCGCACTTGCGTACAAGCGCTTCAAGGGCGGCATCCTGTACCTCGAGAAGGCGCCCGTGGGCGCGTTGACGTCCAAGACGGGCGGCGACAAGGTGGTCAAGCAGGCGCCGATCAAGGGCAAGACCATCGACACGTCGGCGAACCCCTCGGCGAACCTCGCTTCTGGCGGTGCGGAGGACGAGGCGGCCGAGGGTGCGACGTTGTACATCAAGAACCTTTCCTTCTCCACCACGGACGAACGATTGGCTGGCGCGTTTCACGGGCTTTCGGACTACGCATTTGCACGTGTGCAGACCAAGCCCGACCCGAAGCGACCTGGTGCGCGTCTGTCGATGGGATACGGTTTTGTTGGCTTCAAATCGGTGAATGCCGCACGCACAGCGCAGAAGGCTATGGACGGTAAAGTGGTTGATGGACATACGCTGGTTGTGACGTTTGCTCGTCGCAATGCCGAGTCCTCCACCACTGCGTCGCTCTCGTCTTCGGGTGGATCGACCAAGATCCTGATCAAGAACCTGCCATTCGAGGTGACGAAGAAAGACATTCGCGATCTGTTTGCGTCCCAGGGTCAGCTCAAGTCGGTTCGACTGCCCAAGAAGTTCGACAACACCACGCGCGGGTTTGGCTTTGTCGAGTATACCACGGTTCGCGAGGCACAGGCTGCATTTGAAGCACTCAAGCACACGCACTTGCTCGGTAGACATCTGGTGCTGCAGTGGAGTAAGCAGGGCGAAAATGCACAGGACCAGGTCGACATGCAGCGCGAAAAGACAAAGTCCGCCTTTGTTGCTACTGGCGATGCTACGGCCAACGCCAAACACGCAAAGATCAAACTCAACCATGCCCAAATCACTAGCGCAGCACGCTCCGCCCGCGCCGCCAACAACCAAGACGACGACGATGACGAGTAACTCTTGCATCCCGTCTTGCCACTTCCACCTTTTCTTTGCATCCCTTCCGCAGTCTTTGTACCGCCCACACATCTGTATTCTAGTCTCATGCACTCCAAGCCAAACCAGCACAATCCATCGTCGGATTCGCACGCCATTCACTCTGCCCACGCTTTTCCCGTGTATGAATTTCTACAAAAAGCAACAGACAGAGCTGGACACATGGCCGATAGATGAGACGACGTCAAGCAGCAAGGGACCGGACACGCTGCGTGCGGACACTACTGCTGGTTGAAGCTGACAGGCTTGCCAGGCAGGCCATCCGAGAGCAGCACCACGGCGTACTTGCCGCTGATCCTCCATCCGGGCTCCTCGGCATCGAGCTTGTTCGACACTTCGCCCGGCACACCCACGACGACGTCCGACTTGATGGTGCGCAGCGAGGCTACGGGGGGCGCGCCGTCGTCGCTGGCGAGCGGGCCAATGGCCAT
This sequence comes from Moesziomyces sp. F5C1, assembly GCA_003004715.1. Classification (NCBI taxonomy): domain Eukaryota; kingdom Fungi; phylum Basidiomycota; class Ustilaginomycetes; order Ustilaginales; family Ustilaginaceae; genus Moesziomyces; species Moesziomyces sp. F5C1. The sequence continues at coordinate 1,249,004 of NXFR01000001.1, read as the reverse complement.
GTCGAACGGCGTGTCGCTGGGTGCCTGGCAGTCGTACGTGAGCTTGCGGTGGTTGAGATCGCCCTTGAACATGACCAGGTCCGAGCCGGCGAGGTGGAGGAACAGATCGGGCGCCTCCTGCGAGATGGACCAGAACGTGTAGCCGGTGCACCAGAACGGATGCTGCTCGTAGATCCACTGGCCCTTGCGTTCGTACTCCTTCCAGCGCAGGCCCATCTGCTTGAGCGACTGCACCTCGGCATCCGAGGCGTGCGGGAAGAGCGAGCCGTAGAGCATCGAGTTGAGCAGCCACTCCCAGTCCTTGCGCGTGACATCCGAGACGAACCAGGCGAAGCGCTTGCCGTGGAAGTGGATCTCGTTGGCGATGCCCGACTGGATGAGCCAGTCGGCGTAGACGCAGTCGCAGTAGAGCTCGAAGCCGGCGTTGTCGAGCACAAAGTCGATGCGGCCGCCCTTCATGTTGCTGACGAGCTTCCAGAGGCGGTCGAGGTGGTTGCCGAGGATGTTCTTCTCGGTAGCGGCGAGATGCTCGCCGCCGGTGGACTGGAGGTTCTTGATGTCCTCCTCGGTCATGTTGATGAGCAGCGAGAGGTCGGTGGCGTTGCCCCACAGGCACACCTGGGTGAGCTCGTGGAAGAGGAGCTCGCGCGCCTTGAGCTTGTCGCTCTCGGAGGCGCCCTCCTCGTAGGCGAAGGGCTCGGCGAAGCGCGTCGAGAGCTCGAAGACGGCGGTGCCGGAGCGGGAGAAGGTGTCGCACTTCTGGCGGAAGAAGACGTCGTAGTCCTTCCAGTACTTGGAGATGCTGAAGCACTCATGCAGACGGCGGTACTTGTACGCCTCGGCGAAGAGCCAGGGGGCGTTCATGAAGTCCTTGCCGCGGAAGAACTTGGCGATCTCCTTGTTCCACAGCGGGATGTCGCCCTCGCCGTCGTCGATGATGGGGCGCAGCTTGGCGTTTTTGTGCAGGTCGTCCATGAGCGTCTGCATGCGCTCGATGCACTTGGCCAGGTCGAGGATCTTTTCCTCTTCGTACTGCTCGTTGAGGGTCTTGATGACGTCGTCCACCGCCTTGCCAAGGATGGTGGGCAAGCGCTTGCCCATGGTTTCCTGCGGGTATGAAGGCAAAGGGAAAGCAAGCGAATCAGCATCTGGACATCAAACTGTTTGAGACGGCGAGCGGGCCAAGCAAGCCAGGCTCTGAGCCGCAATTACTTACATGCGCAAAGGAGAACTCGTGGTAGCCACGGTACGCGGGCCAAGGCGGGTTGTTGGGGTCGACACGCGAGGGCGTGCGGGCATACTGGGCGGCGGCGCCGAAGCCCTGCTTCTTGGGAGGGAGGTTGCCGAGGTTGAGAACCGTCCTTGCGGCGGGCTTGGCGGAGGGGTGACTGCGGTCAGCCATGATTGCGGTCGGACGACGGTTGCGCCGGCTAGAGGCGAGACGGAGGGGGGAAAGGTTGGAAAGGGTGCCGGTCTTGAAATGAGATCAAGACACCAGGCGGGTATGTATAAGCCGAGGAGGCAGCAAAGAGCAGGAGTCGACGAGGATGGTGATGGTCTCAAAGCAAGAGGTAGCAGCGGGCTCGCTGAGAGGAGAAGGTCCGACACAAGAGGGGGAGAAGGCTCAGCCTGGATACGAGTCGGCACAGCCGAGACCAGAAAGTGCGGGAAAGTGCGGTGGACGAGCGGAGCTGCACCCGTGTATCAGCATCGGCCAGCGGATTCGGGGGCACGGACATCACAGCACGGCCGGCCTTCTCCACTAAAGTCACATCGCAGGCTCAAGACTCTAAGTTAAGTCAACTCGAAGCAACGTTTCGGAAGATCCGCGCGCTAAGCCTGTGGCAGCCACAAAGTTCAGGTCGGATCAGCGCCCAAGATCGTGAGTGCCGGCGTCGCTGGGGATCGGATAGAGCGCGCCCCGTGGCTATTGCAGCCTGCAGCGCGCACTGACCGGCCGCCATCCAAAACTGCCTCGTTTCGCTTGGCCCAACTCTCCACATGCACACTGGAACACCGCCTGCTGGACCGCGTTCCTCGAATTGGCACTGAGACGCCCCTCGCTTGCTTCCCGCCTCACGATGCCTCCACTTGTCAAACGTGCCCCTCTCGCTGGAATCGATCGATTGGAAGCTTGCTCTCTCGACTCGAACACAAAGCTGAGTTTCGGCCTGTCGCTGCAGCAAGACGACACGGTTGACGCCGAAGCGGCGCATGAGAAACGCGGGCAACGCCTCACTCGCTTGGTCGGAAAGTCAAAGCTCATTTTGGTGGAGTTGCGATGAGTGAGCGATCGAGCAGTGCACCAGCAATGCACGTCTCCGCTCAGCTGCGCGCGCTTGGGGGTTTTTCGCAATTCTTCTACCCCGCTCCGGTGCAACAACGTCATTCTGCTTGGCCGACGTCTCCACGTTCCGCCTGGCCGGTGAGCCCGCGCGCCATGCCCACTTTGCAAAAACTCCTGCTCGTATCGGGTTGCTTGGCGCCGTCAACGAGAGCAAAGAGGTCCATCGCCAAGCTCTAAGCATTGTGGCAGCACGAATGGAGAAAGAGCTCCTTGGTCGTGGGCCGTGCTCAACTGGTTGAAGGTGTGAACGAGGGACCTAATCGATCCGAAGAGGTAACTATGCGATGGATTGTGATTTTGGAAGGCGCTTCGGTACGGCGGAGCGGTCCGACCCGAGCGCTTCTTCCGGCCCTGGTGGACGCGGTGGGCGCGGTGGAGTGAGGACTTGCCGACCTAACCCTGGGCTGCACCCTGGACTCGCTTGTACGGTCGGGCTGCATGCTGTCATGGGCCCCTTACCGCCATCGGGGCCAGCCCCGCTTATGCGCGGTGGTGGAGCGCCCACGCCGACGGCATTGCTATCATCGGCCATCTATCCTATGCTTTCGTCCAAACGAGGCCAGACATCAACTTTTCCGAGACGCATCCTCGTCACATCTCGATTGAATCATCGGATCTGGCGGAGAGCGGGCACGGCACGTGCCATCTCCAGCCCGGATCCCGCCGCTTCGGACCGATCCGCCCACTGCTGCCTAAGACCATGTCAGATCCTTACTCACGTCCATCTTATCGACTCGTCAACTCAACTCACGGTCCTTGTGGTGTCACATAGACGCAACACGCACGGCGTATGCCAAAGGAAAGTGGTGCATTGCGAAAGTCCAGACCGAAACATCCTGCGATCAAATCGGGAGTAATGACGCCCCGCCTCGCAGGATCATGCTTCCACCATACCGCAACGTGGTCGTGCCTCCAGGGAAGTATGCGGCCAAATAAGTGATGAGCGCACCCACCTGGATCACGGCGAAGACGAGCGTGGGCAGCATCTTGCGCGGGCCGACGGCAAAGTAGATGGTGAGGGCGAGCGACGAAAAGTAGGCGATCGAGAACGGCAGACGCTCCTTGCTGCAGATGTGCTTCAGATGCGCGAGCGGTCCCGAGAGCACCGAGAAGCCGATCATGAACAGCATGCTGCCCAGCGAGAACGCCAGCGCAAACTTTTGTGGTCGCAGCGCCAGAATGGGTGGCGAGAGGAAGATGAAGCTGAAGAAGAAGCACACGGCCGCGCCCGAAAGACACGCCAGGAAGCCCAGGAAGCGCTCCCATCGACTCAGGCTCAGGTACGCCTCTTCCTCGTTGGTGCGCTCGTTGGATCGCAGCGGCACGTAGCCCGATATGCTGTTGGTGAGCGTCGATAGGTAGCTCGACGGCCCGCTCGCCGCCTGCGGACGCGAGTCATCCGTCCGCCCTTGCGCCCATCGGAAGCCCGAGAGTTCGGAGCGGTAGTTGGATTCTGTCGTTGCCATGATGGTTTGCTTCTAGATCCGAGCAGCAGCGGCAATCGCGGAAGGTGAGGCGGTCTTGCTCTGCGGTAGGTTGGCGCCAGGAACCGAATCCGAAGGTGGCAGCCAAGAGTCGTCGTGGGTCGTTCGCGAAGTAGACTTCGAGCTCGAGCTACGCTTGCAAGATGTGAGAGTATGCTGTCCTCCTCCGGAATGGAAGCGGGCAGGCGTTGATGATGTTTGGCGTTGAACCCTGGCGTGACGCTCAAGAGTGTTTGAAAGCGAGGTGTTGCGGTGGAGGTCGCCAGGCCGCGTGCGCAGCGTCACCAACGCGGTTCTCGTGCGAAAACAAAATAAAGGCGCCGCGCAGGGCCTCCAAGAAGAAAAGCGAAAGGGCGAAAAAAGGTTCCTCGCGCTTCGAACACGACGGGCGGCCGCACCTCTGCTGGACTGAGCGGCAACTTGGCTCTGCCGTTCCGCAGCCTCTCTGTTCAGCTGGACAAGCACAGGCGCGCTGCAAAGACCAACACATTCTCACTCGACAAGCAACGCACGCGGCACCGAGCCTTTGTTCCCGGACACCTTTGGCTCATCGTCACATCTTTGCACCAACCATACCCGACTTGCGTGCGTTCGACTAGGACATCACCTCCTTGTACGCCTCACGAGTCCCACGCCACACGAGCGTAGCTCCCAACCTTCGACCCGCCCGGCGATCGGCAATCGACAGCGCACCCGCTCTCGCACCATGTCGGCCATCGAGCTCATCAACCCGCGCGCCGAGTCGGTGCGCCGCACCCAGGCGCTCCAGGTCAACACCGCTGGCGCTATCGGCCTTGCCCAGGTGGTGCGCTCCAACCTCGGCCCGCGCGGCACCATCAAGATGCTCGTCGACGGCTCGGGCAACCTCAAGATGACCAAGGACGGCAAGGTGCTCCTTACCGAGATGCAGATCCAGAACCCCACCGCCGCCATGATCGCACGTACCGCCGTAGCGCAGGACGAGCAGTGCGGCGATGGCACCACCTCCGTCGTGCTGCTCGTCGGCGAGCTGCTCAAGCAGGCCGAGCGCTACATCCAGGAGGGCGTCCACCCGCGCGTCATCAGCGAGGGCTTCGACCTCGCCAAGACGGGCGCGCTCGACTTTCTCGAACAGTTCAAGAAGAGCCCAGACATGGACCGCGCCACGCTCGTCAAGGTCGCCACCACCTCGCTCTCGACCAAGCTGCACTCGAAGCTCGCCACGCAGCTTGCGGCGGACATTGTGGATGCGGTGCTGGCCATCAAGCCCGCCACGACGACGACCATCGAGGCGCCCAAGCCCACCGCCGACGGCAGCAGCGAGAGCGTCAGCGAGTGGAACATCAAGGACCCCATCGACCTGCACATGGTCGAGATCATGAAGATGCAGCACAAGACCGACACCGACACGCAGCTCGTGCGCGGCCTCGTGCTCGACCACGGCGCGCGCCACGCCGACATGCCCAAGCGCGTCGAGAACGCGTACGTGCTCACGCTCAACGTGTCGCTCGAGTACGAAAAGACCGAAGTCAACTCCGGCTTCTTCTACTCGTCGGCCGAGCAGCGCGAGAAGCTGGTCGAGAGCGAGCGCAGGTTCGTCGACGCCAAGCTCAAGAAGATCGTCGAGCTCAAGCAGGCGGTGTGCGATGCGCCAACCGAGGGCTCGAACGAGAAGAAGAAGAACTTTGTCATTTTCAACCAGAAGGGCATCGATCCCATGTCGCTCGACATTCTCGCCAAGAACGGCATCCTGGCGCTGCGCAGGGCCAAGCGCAGGAACATGGAGAGGCTCCAGCTGTGCTGTGGCGGCGTGGCGCAGAACAGTGTGGATGACCTTAGCCCGGACGTGCTCGGATACGCAGGGCTGGTGTACGAGCACACGCTGGGCGAGGAAAAGTACACGTTTGTCGAGGAGTGCCGCGACCCCAAGTCGGTCACCATCCTCATCAAGGGTCCCAACGCGCACACCATGACGCAGATCCAGGATGCGGTGCGCGATGGACTGCGCTCGGTCAAGAACGCCATCGAGGACGCCACGCTGATTGCGGGCGGTGGTGCATTTGAGATTGCTGCATCCAACCATCTCACCACCACCGTCAAGAAGGCTGCCAAGGGACGTGCCAAGCTGGGTGTGCAGGCGTTTGCCGATGCCATGCTCGTCATCCCCAAGACGCTCGCTGCCAACTCGGGATTCGACGTGCAGGACGCTCTGGTGGCACTGCAGGACGAGGTGGCAGAGGGAAACGTGGTCGGGTTGGACGTCCAGACCGGCGAACCAATGGACCCAGTCTCGCTCGGCATCTGGGACAACTACAGAGTCAAGAGACACATGCTCCACAGCTCCGCCGTCATCGCCTCCAACCTCCTCAGCGTCGACGAGATCCTGCGCGCAGGAAGAAGCTCGCTCAAGTCCGAAGCACCTATGGGCTAAGTTCTCGACCAGGTCTCATCCAGTGACGTCCAGTGTAAAATAACAATCCCCGTTTTCCCACTCATAGCATTCCACAACCGTGCGACAGATGATGAGATTCGGTTGGGATTGATTGTGTATGCAAATGATGTGTAGCAAGGCGAGGCTGTTCAGTGCGTGGAAGTTTCCTTGGGTGTAGGCGGATGCAGTTCGTCAAAGTGCACTTCCAGGAATCCCTTGACGGCCTCGTAGGTCAAGAACGACGTTCCGATGCTTGGCGCCACCTTGAGCAGGTTGGGAAGCAGACCCCTGTAGAGGCCCGTGACGCCTTCGGCCTTGAGGATGTTCTGGATGGCATTGATGGCGTTCTTGTCCTTGTACCCGAGCTTCTCCTGGCTGTCTTTCATGCCTGCCACCTGCATCCTTCGGCGCAGAACGTCGAGTGGATACGTGACCGTCTGCGAGATCGAGCCGGCCAGTGCACCGCATGCGAGCTTCATCAGCGCCGAAGGCTCCGACCCATCGGTGGGGGTGATGCGCTTGCGTGCGGCTTCGTAGAAGTAGAAATTGAGCGCCACGTACGGCGCGACACCGATCGAGGTAGGTACGCAGCCGCGGTACAGGCCGCGCAGCCCTCCTTCTTCGCGGTACACTTTCGTAGTCATCTGCCAGATGCCCGGCACTGCTTTTTGGCGCGCGGCGATCTGCTCCCTCAGCACCTCCTGCGACACCTTGGCACTGGGCTGCGAGGTCGCCTCGCTCTTCGCCTCATTGTACATGTTGGCAGAGGCGATGCTGATCCTCGAGCGCACCAGGTCCAGCGGATAGGTCGACACCACACTCGCGATGCCCGCCACGGCGCCTGCGGTGAGTTTACGCACGACGTCGAGGTCGCCGTCGTCATTGCGCAGCCACGTCTTGCAGAGCTCGTAGGTGGTGAATTGGACGGCCGAGTAGGGGGCGATGCGCAGGCAGTTGATGCCGTTGCCGCGCATGAAGCCTGCAAATCCTTCCTCCTGCCACATTTTGACCAGGCCGGTCCAGACGCCTCCGTACGCGCGATTCTTGGACGCAGACGAGAGCTTGCCCTTGGCCGCAGAGGCGGCTTTGGACGTTTGCGGTTGCACCTGCATGATGATCTTGAGGCGCTCGAGGGGCGAGACGACAGTGCGCGAGGTGGCGCCCGCAGCTCCGCCAGCGACAAAGTAAGTGATCAGAAACGCATGGTTCGTTGCTGTGTGTGCATGGTGTTCGCCCTCGTCCACGTCATCGTCTTTATCTGAGGGTCTGGACACGGAGGATGTGTAGGAAGAGCTGTCGGAGCTGTGGACCTGTTGGTAGGCACGGGCACGAGCAATCTCGGTCGGGTCGCTGATGTCCGCTACTGCGGGTGCAGATGCTGCTGTCGTGCGTGCGCCGGGGGAGAAGCGCGCTATTGGGGGCGTGTCTAGCTTGCGTGCTGCTTGTGATACGAGCGAGGCTGCGGTGTCGAGGAAGCTCTCGAGTGTGGATGCCGACGTCGATGCCTGGCTCGAGCGGGTGAGCCCAGGCCACGACGCCGAATCCGCTGCGACCATGGCGCCCGATCGATGCCGCTGCTGCTGCTGCTTGCTGCTGCTGAATGGGAACCGGTGCGTTGCGCGCTATGATAGCATGACAAGACCCCGTATGGACAAGCAGGACGGAGATGCCGAGGTGATTGTGACGTTCGAGTTGGGTGGAGGAAGGCGTGGGAAAGAGCCCAATTGAGTTGTTGCACTTCGGATCGGCGTGACTCGTCGGAAGTGACCGGTTAGGTGCGCGCTTGGCTCGCTTGGCTCGCTCGGGGCTTGGCCGAAGAAGGGCGATTTGCGCTATTGAGCCTGTGTGGCTGTTTTTTCTCCGAAAATGCGGGAGCGGCAAGCTACCGTCAATCCGAGCCGTCGAATGCAGTGCGCTGCAAACCCTGTGACCACACGAGTATTGCACTCTCGAGCCGGCAAGGTAGCCAAAGCCGTTGCTCTTGCTCTTGCGTGCGTACGAGTGGCCGTTGCTGTGGCTTGAGATCGATGGCTTTTGCTTTCCGCACCGGTAACGCAGCGACGCGTTGTAATGCCTTGTTGGTCGACGCAGCGATCTGTGCGGTTCGGCTCGATATCCGGTCAAGCCCTGAGAGAATGGAAGAGAAGCAATTCTGCGGCCAGGTCGAATGAAAGGACGCAACAGAAAACAGTCGAAGCGGACAACCGGTCGGACGAGTCTGTATATATTCAAACGCTGGCTGGAGCGCAACACTCTTTCACTCGGCTCTGTGCCGCTTGGCCCGGTCACGATGCGCACGCGCTGCGTTTCTGTGGAACATCTCGGCGCTCATGATCGTCTTGCCATGCCACGGCCCCTGGCCCTCGCTTTCCCAGCCGGTGTGCGGGGGCCCAGCGCAGCCCGGCGTCACGCCTCAGCTAGCACACCTGGCGAACCGCGACGTCCGACGTTGAAAGCCAAGATCGGAACCTTCTCCACATTTCGCATCCGCCGTTCCCACCCGACAGTGCGCCTGATCCGAATCGCCGATTTCGACAAAATGCATCCGAATCAGAATAACATCGGGCTCTTTCCCTCTTCCACTTCCTCAGCCCTGCACACGGGACTTCTTTGTATGGCACCCCCGACACAGCCGCACCAAGATGGTTTTCGCATGTGAGAAGTTCCGCTATTGCACGAAACTAATGGACAGTCTTTCGACCGAGGTTTTGGGTTGTGGGTGAAGTACAAGCGATGGCAGATGCATCAACGAGAGAGAGAGCGCGCGCAAAGAATGGGTGGTGGTGGGGCGCATATGCAAGAAGAAGAAGAAAGTAGAGAGCCAGTGATATCCAAACACAACGACACCATTAAATGTAGGTGTCGTAGGCCTGGGGGGCGAGGGTCTCGGGGGTGTTGTTCTTCATCGAGAGGGTGTGGGCAACACGGGGGGCAGCGGGCAGACGCTTGAGCTGGACGCGCTCGCCCTTGGCCTTGGCCTCCTTCTTGAGCTCGGCGTTGCGCTTGACACGCTGCAGGAAGTCGTCACGGCACTTGGAGTGCTTGACGTGCTCGATGCGCACGTTGACGCGCTTCTCGATGTATCGGTTGCCGACCACCTTGTAGATGATCACACCAACAGCGCGGGGAGCAACGTTGAACACAACACCGGTGCGGCCGTGGTAGTACTTGTGGGGCATACCCTTCTGCTCGGCGGCGTTAGCCTTGATGTCGACGATGTCACCGGCGTGGAAGGGACGCAGGTAGGTCGACAGCTTGATGGGACCATGCTGGCGGAACTTCCTCGCGAAGAGGTGGCGCGTGCGGGCCCTGTAACCGAAAGAGTGCTATTGGGTGGCGATGGCGAAAGGCGGAGATAGGGGTCAGTACGAGACCGCAAGGATGTGAGCGTGGTACGGCGATGCGAATGCCATCCTCGCATCAAGGGGCTGTTGGAATGCTGGGACAGTTGTGCTGATCTTTGTTGAGCTCGTCGGAAGCTATCGCCGTGATAGTGGTGCGATAGTAGCATAGATGCGAACTAGGCAGTTTGTGCGGTCCTGAGATGGTGGTTGTGCAGGCGTGCGTGTTTGTCATTGAAAGCGGACGTCGGCATCATTGGCGTTGGAGACGAATGGAAGCTGGGCCGAAATGTTTGCATGAATCATCTGCTGCATCGATGCGGCATACAGCGACTTCGAGAGCGGATGGCCTTCCAAGGCAATGAGGCAATGTGTATGGAGGATGCGTCGATGGTGTCGGGGGTGCTAGTGTCGCATGCACATGACGCTACGCCGTTCTGAATGCTATGACATCTCAACGCGGCGTTGCTGAGGGATGTGGCAATCGCAACATGTCCAAAATATGTGTCGTTCATGCTAGCTCCAACGACGTCTATCGTCCTGCGGGCCTCCACCATTCCAGTCCCGCCACTGCATCTGCGCTGCAGTCGATTCTCCGTCTGGCTTTCGCATTATCATCGTGATGGTCGGTGGCAATCTCCAGTGCAATGTAGTCACAATGATGACAGGTCTGCCGCAGGATATGTTGGACTGCGATGTATCATGACTGGAGGCTCGTATGCTGATTTGAACAGTCGGCTGTTGTGTTGTGCAAGTCGCCAGCTCCTGGGACTTGTCGATGCTGGTCTGTGTCGTGCGGCCTTGAATGATGCGAGGATTGGCATAGCATCGGTGCAGATTGTCGCATCAACTTACAGGCATTGTGACTTAATGATCTCTTGAGGTGATGATGGTGACGAAGAAGATGTTGTCCGCAGCTACCTCCAATCGCTTTGCACTGGCGCGCGCACTGGATTCGACTCGACTCAGAGGACTGCAGCCCAGTCTCTCGCAGCTCGGGACCAGACTTGGCCCTCAACTTCTGGGCACCTCCTCGTAACGCTCGCAGTCTCGACACCCACGTCCGGAGCCGTTGGACCTGCCACTGCTATTCTGCTCTTCCAGGACCTCTGTGGACCCGCCTGTGCTCTGCAGCCGCGATTCTCAGTCGTAGACCAAAGACTGCCTCGCCGCCGCCTCTCTGTGGGCCAAGTCGAAATTGGAGACTTGAACACAGGCAGCGAGGGCCACATCAAAAGCTCGGCCGAGGTCTAAACTTTCTCCTCTCAGATCACGTGTCGCACTCTGCTCCACGAAATTTCGCAGGGCCATCGCAGCGTAGCCAAATTTCGAAGGCACTACGGGTTCGCAGGACCAATTCGAAGGGCTGAACAGAAGAGCCAAGCTGGTGCTGTAGAGCGAGTGGCAGCCAGCCGCGCTCTGAAGACTGAGAAGACTTGGACCAGTTTCAACGCGACCCTCGAGGCAGAGACAGGGCAGACAGGGCTGTGAGGCAGCACCTGGCGATCTCGAGGCCCCAGGCAGCGGCAGCGGCGTGGGCGTGCGGATGTGCGTGCAAGCCAGCAAGGTCTAGTCGCCAGAAGCTCGAGCTCACCATTGCCTTCCCGTCTCTCACCATACCCATCAAGGTAAGTCGCACCGATCCCATGCGGTCGTGTGCTCGAGATATGCCCATGGTGGCCTCGATCCAAGCATCCCGACACATGCCAACAATGGCGCCGACGCCAGCAGCAGCAACGAAAGAGTACCCGACACGATGATGATCCAACAGCAAAAGGCGCAACCTTCAGCATATCAGCACCGCCCATCCCAGCATAAAATTACGATCACCATTCATGATGGAGTAGCACCTGCAGGACGTTGTCGTCAGCTGTCACTGGCGAACAGGTCCTCGTTGCTCTCAGTGTCAGACCTTCAACACGAGCAGACTCGCCGAATGCAGCCAGCAGGAGACACATAGCATTGGTCAAGCGACATCGCAGTTCCAGCATCGCTTTGCATACGTGTCGACCATGATGCTCTGCACGAAGCATATGGAGTCATTCGCTATGACGTGCAGCACCGAGACACATCGACGCATCACTCGTCCTTAGTCTTTTCTCGACTAATGCTCGACGCATCACCCAGCATCTCAAGGTCGACCCCAGCCGGCAGGACGTGAACTAGCTCTACATCAAGAGTCTGTGCCTCGGGAGCGGACAGCGGTCGCTGGATTCTCGCAATCCGCTGCTTGCTTGCCATTCGTCTGGGATGAGGACGCTAGAGCCAGGATCTTCCCCTGCCATTCCGACGCTGGTCGCTACTACTGCAGCAACATCATCATCGTACTCTTTCCTTGCCGGCACCAAGGGTGACTTGATCGAGGCAACCTAGCATTTCAAGAGCTTTGACCCTCGCATGCACAAACAGGCAACCACAGCCGTCGTCAGCCCAACTTCGATACTGACTACGCTGTTGCCCGCCCTTGTTTTGATCCGGCTAATTTTCGTTCTCTCCTCCATTAGACAAGATGCCTCGTGCTCCTCGTGCCCACTCCAAGACCGCCAAGGTTCCCCGTCGTCCCTTCGAGTCGGGTCGTCTCGACAGCGAGCTGAAGCTCGCTGGTGAGTACGGTCTGCGCAACAAGCGTGAGATCTGGCGCATTGCCCTCACCCTCTCCAAGATCCGTCGTGCGGCTCGTGAGCTGCTCAAGCTCGACGAGAAGGACCCCAAGCGTCTGTTCGAGGGTAACGCCATCATCCGCCGTCTGGTGCGCATCGGTGTGCTCGACGAGACGCGCATGCGCCTCGATTACGTGCTCGCGCTCAAGATCGAGGACTTCCTCGAGCGTCGTCTGCAGACCCAGGTGTTCAAGAGCGGCCTCGCCAAGTCGATCCACCACGCCCGTGTGCTCATCACCCAGCGCCACATCCGCGTCGGCAAGCAGATCGTCAACGTGCCCTCGTTCGTCGTCCGCCTCGACTCGCAGAAGCACATCGACTTTGCCCTCACCTCGCCCTACGGTGGTGCCCGCGCCGGCCGTGTCAAGCGCAAGCGCGCTGCCGCCGCCGCCGCTGCCGCTGGCGGTGACGACGCCGAGGAGGAGGAGGAGTAATTCACTCGCCCCTTTAAACCCTCTAGCTTCGTCATCTCTTTGCGCTTCGTCCCCACCTACATCCCACCCCGCAACGATGCCCGTCGCCATTTCGGCGCGGTGATGGCTAGTCAGCCTTTCAGCCATCACTGCGTCGGACTGTTGGCGACCGCGGCCTCTCGCAACCCACACATGCACACACACACATCTTTCATGTTGTATTTTTTCTCATTCTCTTCCCAAAAAAGAGAGCCCGACATACGCCGCTATTGCGCTGTCGGTCCATCCTCATCCCCCCCACATATCACACCAAAAGAAATGCAATTCACAGGTTCTTGCTTCCCAACAACAACGTCTGAGAGTGAATTTCAGCATTGAGAGATGGTTATGCTTCGAGTTGGAGCTCGACGATTTCGGCGTAGACTTCCTGCATGAGATCTGCCAAGTCGGCTTTTGTCTGTTGGACCTGTGCATCGAGGGAGGCTATGGATTGTCTTGCTTCGTCCTCGTCCGTCTGTGTGGGGTTGTCGGTGTTGGGTTTGAGCACCGACTTGCGCAGCTGGTCTCGTTGGACGGTGGCTCGGAGTAGCGCATTCTCGTGCGTCTGGATGCGGTCTGCGAGCGTGGCGAGCTGTGGTGCGGACGAGTGCGCGAGTTCGGTCTGGATGGTGCGCAGGCGGTGGCCGCACTCGATGAGCGCCTGTGTGGTGATCTGCAGGATCTGCGCAAGCAGCTCTTCCGTCAGCGGCACCGTTGTCGTGCTGCACCCCGCACATCCGCGCCCGCCATTCGCAGCTCCATTGGAGCCTTCCACTTCGACCTCATGGCCCGCAGGAGTCGATGTGGAGTTCTGCGATCCATTGACGGGTCCGGACGTTGAGGCGGGGGAGAGAAAGGTGTCGAAGGCATCGTCGTATTCGCGCCACACGCTGATGCGTCGTTCTTGCACCTCTTTCACCGCGCGCAGCAGCTCGAACGGCGTCGAGCCCGATGCTGCATCTGCAGACGTATGGGTGGTGCCGTTTGATGTTGGTTCTGGCATCTTTGCTATGACTCCGATCCGGTGTGTTGCTCGAGAGGCGGTGTCGTGAGTGGGTGTGAGGGTGGGAGCGGGGTTGGTTGAGTGGAGGCGGACGCAGCATCTTCGCGGGCGGAAGTGATTATGTCACGCTGACTCTTCCACACGCGACTGGGCGCAAAAGGGTGTGGAGTTGGCCGCTGCCGCTTCTGACAGTTGGCACTCTCGACACCTTCTGCTGCTCCCGTCCACTCCACGCTTGTTAACGTCGACTCTGCAGCTGCCACCTCACGCACAACGGTATTCCCAAGCAAGCTTGCCACAGCAGCGCAGCGCATAAAGCTTCCAGCGGCTCTCCCAACCACACATCACACAGCCGCAGGCATGTCAGAAAGGGTAAGCCCGCGTCCAACCTATTCTTTGATCTTATCCCGTTCATCGCGTTCTGACACTAAACCCGCTACGTATTCTTCTTGGTCATCTTATCGTTCGCTGCAGGGGCGAGGGGGACGCGGTGGTGCGCCTTCACAACGCGGTGGACCGCGCGGCGGCGGCGGTCGCGGCGGCAACTCGGGCGGCCGGGGCGGTGGACGTGGCGGCCACAACTCGTCGGAGCGCCCAGTATCGGAACGTCCCAAGAAGGAAGCAATCCTCGACCTCACCAAGTACATCGACACCAAGATCCGCGTCAAGTTCGCCGGCGGCCGTGAGGTGTTTGGCGTGCTCAAGGGATTCGACCAGCTCATGAACCTCGTCATGGACGACGTGCACGAGGCGCTGCGCGATGCTGACGGCAACGTGGGCGAAAAGACGCGCAACTTGGGCCTCGTCGTGCTGAGAGGTACCGCGCTCACCGTCATCAACCCAGCAGACGGATTCGAGTCGATCGAAAAGTAAGTCGCACCGGTCCAAAAGGATCGTGAACGTGCAAAGCTGACCAGGATTGACTTCTCTCGTTGCGTCTCATACAGCCCGTTCGCACAAGCCGAGTAGAGCACTGATACGCACACGGTAGGCAGTACGAATGGCACAGAAAACACTCTCTAAACCAGGCTTGCAGGTGCTCAGCACAGAAGCAACGAGACACGAGAGACTATACAGCTGGAGAGAGCCTAGGCACGAAGCTGCTTCCAACCCGGTGCATCGAGCACGTACCCGTCGCGTGGCTCGCCACTGACGCGATGGGCGACGTCGATCTTGAGGTGTGTCCTAGGATCCCATGTCGGTATCTCCTGCTCGGCGTCTCCCAGCATCCAAACACTGACGGCGAGGGTATTATCGCCTCTGTGGTTGAGCACGCCGCTATGCACGGGGAAAACGGTCTGCGGACCGAGCGAATTGACGAACTTGCCCATCTGCCAGCCGTTGACGTACAGCTGTGCGCGCAACTCCGCCCCTGGGATGGTGGCGAACACAAAGCTGATGCCGACATCCGTATCTTGCGGCACATTGAGCTTGAACGTGGTCCGGTACATCGTGACTCTGCCCCTCTGTTGCGCGAGTGTGTTGTGCCAGGTGGAGGCGTCGTAGCCGGGTAGATGCCAGCCTTGAACTTCGGCGTGCAGACCGCCCTCGTTGAGACTGCGACGCACCGTGTCGCGCGCCTGCTCGCCGCCCAGATTGCCCTGCACTCTCCACGACACCTTCGGCTCGGGGCGCGAAGCGGTACGGAGCGAGGGGAAGTTGAATGCCACAATGCCGCGCGGCAACTTAACGGCTTCGAGCCCATGCTGGTCTTTGAAGCCGATCGGCAGCTCGCCTGCCTCCATCTCGATGCCCATATGGTCCTGGAGCACCGTCAGCACGTTTTCTCCCGACGCCTGCAGTGCATCGACAGGAAGCGGGAAGGTTGCACCCGCAGCCGACTTTTCTCGATCCGCTGCAGCGCTGCCGAGATTCACGCCGTTGAACCACACGCTGAATGCCGATGAGCGTCCGCCTTCCACGCGGACGTGCACGTCATGTGGCACATCCCGCGCGTGGCTCGGCGTGCCAAACCGTCCTCGCCACACGATGTTGTTCGCATGGAAACCGTATTCGCTCGCGAACAGAATCACGCCTTGTGTATCGAGCGAAGGATCGCGTGTGTACGGGTTGGCCGACTTGGTCCTGTTGGCCTGCACCCACGAGCTGTCGTCAAACGCCGCCGACGCTTCGGGCATCGAATCGCGCCACCTCCAATCGAGCTGGTCGGAGCTTGGCGGGGACCATTCCAGTGCGGCTTGGGACGGACCGGGTAGATGGATGCGGTAGAAGCGACGACTTACCTCGTCCGCCTGCGCATCGATGCGCTCGCCGTTCCAGTAGACGTACTTGAGGTCCGGCAGCGCGTTGAGCGCCGTATGACTGTCGCGAGAAAGCGAGCCGCACAGGTACAGCGTATCGAGCGGCGAGTCGGTCGAGGCGTAGGTGGCGTTGCGCAGCATGTCGACGTGCATCACCACCACACTGTCCTCACTGTGCGAGAAGAAGCGAGACACGAGGCTGGAGTCATGGCGATGCAGCGACAGCCCAGCGCCGCCGGACGTGTAGCGCGCAGGTACCGAGAAGAGGCCGCTGGTGAGTGCGGTCTCGCTGAACATGATGATGATCCACGCCGCCTTGGCTGTGCGGTACATCACGAAGCGGTCGTTTGCTTCGCCACTCGCCATCCGTGCTCGAATGGTGGTTGGATCCGCTTGGATGTCAGAATGCATGGCGACGAACGTGTTCCTCTCGCCGTCTTCGACCTCTCGAATCCCGGCTTCGGACACACTCATCAGGTGCATGCTCTCGACATAGTCGTCTTCGGCAGTCACGAGCGAATACTCGACCAGCTGGCCGGGCGTCCAGTCGAGCGAGATGAGCAGCGCATCGCCGATCGTCGTCACGAGATTGACATTCGCCGTGCTCCAGCGCATCACCAGTCCGCCGGGCAGCTGCTGGTCCACGGGGATAATGTGGCTGTCCCTCCCAGCAAGGAAGTTGACCCCGATGCGCTTCTCCACCTCTTCGTCCTGTCGTGCGCCGATCACCTCGGCCTTGCCCTGCGAGACGATTTGGAGCGCGAAGCGCGTGCGGCGCGACACTGACGTATCGTTGTGCCGCACCACGTAGAACTTGCTCTTTGTCTTTGGATTCTCCAGCACGGTCGTCCTGATCGACGCTGGGTCAATACTGGCGTTCCTGTCGTCGAGATCGCCCACCTGCGAGATGTTGAGCCCGGGCTGGTCGGCGATCTGCTCGGTCATGGCCAGATCCGGAAAGGCGGCGATAAAGCCTGCCTGACGCTTGAGTTCGGCGTACTTGTCGTTGGGCTGGCGGTGCTCATTGAGCGCGGCGCCGTAGTCGTACGAGCTGTACACGTCCGGCTCGGCAAGTCCGCCCCAGTTCGTGCCACCGTACACCATGTACAGAGAGAGCAGCGTGACGCGCTGGGCGATGAGCGCCTGGTTGGCGACGCGCGTAAAGCTGGCATTGGTCATGCGCGCACACGCCTCATACCCGGGACCGGCGTAGGGGTCGTAGCTGCCCGCTTGGAACTCCGGAATGTAGAACGGCTGGTCCGGATTGGTGTCCATGTGGTACTGCAGGTAGTCGTCGCGCATCGGCACCCACGTCTCCGGATGCGAACAGTCGAAGCGCTGCGGATACGAGTCGAGACCGTACAGATCCACCAGGTCCACAAAGTTTTGTTCGCGACCCGGATCGTTGTACGTGATGGGCACGCTGATGCCGTTCTCCTTGAGCGCAGCGACGAGCTCGGACATATACGCCCGCTCGGCTTTGCCTGTCTTGTACTCGTTATCCGCCTGGACCAGGATCACGCTGCCGCCATGCAGCTCATCAGGCCTCGAAGCGTCGTGTACAAGCTGGTGCTTGACGACCACGCGCGAGATCGCGTCGATGTAGGGTCTCCATGCATTGCGCCACGCTGTATCGTTTGTTCGCAGCACTGCATCCAGATTCACCGTCCAGGGCGCCATGCCACCCACCGTTGTCTCGGCATTGATGTACGGGCCCGGACGCACGATCACGAACAGCCCGACCTCTTTCGCGAGCGCGAGGAAGAAGTCGAGGTCATTGATACCCGTCAGGTCGATCGTCTCTTCATCCGGCGAGGGCTGGATGAGTCCCCAGTGAGTATAGATCGACACGGTGTTGAAGCCAGCCGCGCGGATCTTCTGCAGCACATCGCGCCACAGGCTGGGTACGGGCAGACGCCACGGATGAAACTCGGCCGCAAGCACAAAGAGCCTCTGCTGCCCTCCGCCCAACGCTAAGCTGTATTTGTCGAATACGACTGCCGTGTTGTTGCTGCGGCGTGGCAGTGTCCACTTTGTTGTGGGTGCGGTCGCAAGTTGTCGCTCCGTCGAGATGGAAAAGGGAATCTGCGCCGCTCGGGTCGCAAATGGGTGCGGAAGCAGCGCAAGCCCACACGCAAGACAGCCCCAAAAGGCCGCAGTCGACACCCTCATCCTGAAGCTCGTGCCTCGGTCGAGACGAATCAGTCTTTGATCCGAGGACCGAGCGAGCTGGGTCGTATGAATGAGGTCGAGACAAGAGGCAGGATGCAAGGCCCAAGTGAACCGTGCGTCGTGTGGAGGGAAGCCGTCAAAAAGCGCATCAACGCGCGCGGCTTCGATGCGCTCGAAATCTCGCTTTGCCGCATGGTGCCTTAATGCCGATGCTCGATCCGATCGTCGGCTTTCTCCTCGTCTCAACAACACTTCTCACTTTCAGCCTCGAGACAACAGCCACACCGAGCTTCACGCCCTCTCTTGCCAAGGCACTCAGAACTGCCCTCACAGTCACATCAGCGCGCCGGTCGGTCGGCTGGTTCTATGAGATGTGCACTTGATTAATCCATATGGCACCAGGGACGTGCGTGTTGAGGTTGTGTGTATATTACAACGACGCCGGAGACAAACGACAGGGGGAAGAGGAGGAGATGAGAGAAGTGACGGTGGGCATGCCAGGGCGATGCTGTGCAGACTGCCGCGTCAGCTGGACGAGAATGTGAAGACGGCGGTGGCTGCATGTAGCTGCTGCAGACGAGATTGCGGGCCCTAGCTGTGACGGCCCAGAGTCGGTGGTGTTCGAAGCCGCGGCTGCGCGTGCTCAGTTGTTGACAGGCGGGACGGGACCCTCGTCCTGGCCCGAGTTGTCGATGTTGTGGAAGTCGAGGATCTCCGAGTACATCATGACCTTCCAGGTGTCTACGGGCAGGTCGGCGTCGTTGAAGGACCAGTCGAAGGCCTCGTCTGCCTCGGGCTCGTCGGTGGGGTCGTGGTAGGGGGCGAGGTAGGGATGCGCGAGCGCCTCTGCGGCGCTGATGCGTGTTCTCGGGTCGAAGACGAGCATCTTTTCGAGCAGATCCAATGCCATGGGGTCTGCATTCTTGAACTTTTGCGAGAAGGGCACACGCTCGCGCTTGGGCAGCGACTGTACGAAGCGCAGCGTGTTTTCGGAGCAGATGGTCTTGATGACCTCGTCTGGTGGTGTGCCGAGGAGCTCGGTGATAATGGAGAACTGGTTGACGTGGTCCTTGCCTGGGAAGAGCGGCTTGCCCTCGAGCATCTCGGCAAAGATGCATCCGGCGCTCCAGACGTCGACGGCGACGTCGTACTTTTGCCAGGTGAGCATGATCTCGGGCGCGCGGTAGTAGCGCGTGCTGACGTAGCCGGTCATCTGGGGGTCTTGGATTCGTGCGAGACCAAAGTCGCAAATCTTGAGATCGCAGTTCTCGTTGACGAGAATGTTGCTTGGCTTGAGATCGCGGTGGACGACGCCCGCCGAGTGTACGTACTTGAGGCCACGGAGGATCTGGTAGAGGAAGTACTGGATGAACTGCTTCTCGAGCGGACGGCTTGTGAGGAGGCGGTGGAGGTCGGTGCCGAGGAGTTCGGTGACAAAGTAGATGTCCTCGAGGGGCGAGATGAAGATGTCGCTGAGGCTGATGATGTTTTCGTGGCGGATGTGCTTGAGCAGCTTGAGCTCGCGGTAGGTGCGCTTGGAGAGGACGGGCGTGGAGAACGGCTTCATGATCTTCTTGATGGCGACCGAGGTGTTGGTGAGCTGGTCATTTGCAGAGCAGACGAGACCGAAGGCGCCCATGCCGACGGGTTGCAGGTCGACATAGCGGGTCGTGACCTCGAAAACGGTGCCGAAGATGGAGAGCTTGACAAAGTCGGCCATATTGGGAAGACGGAGCTACGAAGGAGCAAGCGAACGTGGGGGATGGAGACCGAGAGCGGCTTATGCGGCAGTGTTGGTCGGATAGTCTACGAATGCGAACGCAGAGGTGGCCGAGGCGGACAGGCGGACGGCAAGGTGAGACCGAGGTAGACTTGCGGAGCTGCGGATGCAGATGCGGCTTCGTAGATGCGCTTGTTTTTTCGCCGTACGGACCTGGACCTTGGCGTAGTAGCGACGAGCGGCTGGATGCGCAGAGTAGGCGTTCCAGAACGATGCGGCTAGCAGGATGAAGCTGATGCCTTAGATTCGATGCGTCGACGACAGAGCGATGATCGAGCGAGGTGGATGCGAGGCAGCGAAGAGGAGCGCACGAGGAGGATTGGCTGGGGAAGGCAGACGGACCACAAGACGAGTCTCAGCTAAGGCAGACGGGTGATGGTGGTGCGGGATTGGAGATGTGTTGGTGGTGGAGGCGAAAAGGAACGCGCGGCAAGAGACAGGCGCGGGGACGAGGGGGGGGGGGGGGATGAATGAGTGCAAGCGAGACGGCACGTAAGCCAGAACGGCGAGGGCTGGCTGGCTGGCGTCGACAGGTCAGCGCGAGGAGAGCAACAGCCAAAGGTGAGAGAGAGCCAAGCGGAGCCAAGGCAGCCAAGGCAGCCAAGAGGGAGTCGAGCGATTCGAGGGATGAGCCGACTCTCTCTTTCTCTCTGCGCTCGGTCTGTGCAGTGGAGTATGCAGCCTGCGAGCTGAGCGCAGCTGAGCACTGGCCCACTCAGTCAGACAGTCGGTCATCGAGCCGCGCTCACTGCTGGGACGCCCGAGCCTCACTGTCCAGACTCGCGAAAAAAACACGCTGCTGACCCACTCGTTTTGAGCCAGCCGCAAGCAACACCCGCCCTCTGTCGCGCTGCATTCACTTGACTTCGCCGAGCCGCACGCCACCTTGAGCTACAGTAAGTTAAACGGAAGCTGCCCGAAGGATCAAGTGATTCGAGCATCACAGCATAGGAACGACGACGCGCTTTTGCTGGCCTTCCGGAGCCCAGTGCGAGACAATAGAGCCATGCGATGGAGAGATGCATGGGGACGCTCGACAGACGACGGAAAAGGGATCACCGCCCGGAAGTGCCACGCCCTTTGGCCGCAGGTCGCTAGGCTTTGTACCGCTGCTGAGCAGTCAAACAAGTCGGATTTCGATT
Source organism: Moesziomyces sp. F5C1 (assembly GCA_003004715.1). Lineage (NCBI taxonomy): Eukaryota > Fungi > Basidiomycota > Ustilaginomycetes > Ustilaginales > Ustilaginaceae > Moesziomyces > Moesziomyces sp. F5C1. Next base: position 1,227,952 of record NXFR01000001.1, on the reverse strand, counting down.
TTGCTGATTTATGAAGCGTCTCGTGCCTTGCCCGTGCCTCCAATTCTGTCGATGTAGGCAGGATCGCCCGCCCTTCTCTAGCTTCCGAAACGGAGACGGACCAGCCCAATGCAGCTCATTGCAGGTTGCTGCCTTGCTTAGCAAATGCATTCACTCCAAGTCAAGGCTCACCATACGAAGACGAAGGAGAAGCTCGAGCTTCGACGAGCAGCGCTGTTGTTGACAACTGAAAGGGGCACTTTTGGCGAGGTTGACAACGGGCGAGGGTCCAACATGAAGCGCGGGCAGAAGCGAGGCCATTTCAAGGGTTCTCAGGAAGACTCTCCAGCTCGCCTGCTCATAGCCCTATGCGCGTCGTCTTTGCCACCGAACCACTGAAGCTGAGACAGGTGCTCATTACGACGACGCAGCGTCTCACGACAAAGCTCTTCTGCCAGTCGAATCGAGTCGCCACTTAGAGTGTGCGCGTCCCGACTGTGTCGCGGCGCTGCCGATCCTGGAAGCGTCGGCGGGTGCGCATCGTCGACAGCAGATGGATGGCGTCACTGTGCTTGCGCCTCGGACACGCATCGCAGCCGCACAAACAAGATGGCGCGGCATCCGAATTTCGAGGCTGGCGATCGGCAGCTGCACCCTTCTTTCCGCGCGTTTTTGCCAGATCCGGTCCTCCGTCTCGCCTCTCGTACGTGTGTCGCTCTACCCAAAGCAGCGATTTTGCGGGGGGAACGGAACGTGGAAGTTGGATGCCGCCCGCCCATCGCATCAGTATCGGGCGCTCGTAATCTGACAGTAATTCGTGCCGCGTTCGGGCCGTGGAGGCGCAGCTGAGCTGCAGCGCACGGTTGCACCTCTGCTCGCCCCACACGCTTACACCCCATGAGCAGCTGCATCCCTGCGGATCGGCAGAAGGCGTCTTTCCTTCCATCCCACATCCTCTCATCTCCGCTCCACACGCACTCCTAACCTTCACAGCTCCATTGTCCTCGCCGCCAAGACCGTCAAAGGAAAAACAGGCTACTGCCGCTAGCCCCTCCGTCTCGGACACGATCGTATTTATCTCAACGGTCATTCCAGCACCGGATATCTCCTCCGAAATCTGCCGGTCCTGCTTCTTCGGGCCGGCCTCCTTCTTACGTCCTCGCATCTAGCTAGATCACATTTCCGGAAGCAGCCCTGACCGCCATGGCGGAATCCAACCCCGGCGCCGCCTTTGCGCCCAACGCCTATGCGAACGCCTTTGTCGCTGCCAAACCTCGCGATGCTGCCAACCTCGTGCAGCAGAGACTGCGCAAGGCAAAGCTCTTCAACGAGGAACTCGCGGACTACTTTGCTGCTCGCCGCGAGCTCGAGGAGACCTACCTCAAGCAGCTCCAAAAGATCTCGAAACGCAGCTTCCTCTCCGACCCTTCCTCCATCCCGCCTGGCTTCGCGCCCGTCTACGAGCGTCTGGTGCAGGAGCTGGCGGAAGTCGCAAGTGCGCACGGCGAGCTCGAGAAGCGCATCGCCGACGACTGCGAGGCTCCCATCCGCAACGCTAGCTCCAAGGGCGAGTGGAGCCGCATCAAGGAACACGACGACTCGCTCGCCAACACGCTGCGCGAACTCAACTCGCTCGAATCGCAGCTCCAAAAGGACCAGAAGAAGCTAGAGACCGCTTCGTCCAAAAAGGCCTCCCAGGCCAATGCCAAGTTGAGCGAGACAGAACGCTCCATCGCACAGACCATGGAACTCTGGGAGACCGAAGCGCCCTTCGCTTTCGAAGCCTACCAGCGCATCGATGCGCAGCGTCTCGAGCTGCTCAAGGAGTCCGTCGCCAAGTTTGAGACTGCACAGAGCGATGCGGCCCAGCGCATCATGTCGAGTTCCGAAAAGACCATGCAGCAGTGCCTTTCCTTCGATACCCAGGCCGACATGCAGGACTTTATCCTCAAGAACGGCGTCCTCGGTGCCGACGGCACCGCACGCAACGGCAGGAGGCCCAGCGCACGTCCGCCCACCACCTCGTCCGCCACCACGGGCCTCAATCGCCAGAACTCGGTGGCTGGCCGCAGCATCAGCAGCCGCACGGGCGCCGACTCGTCGATGCGCGCACCTGCAGCACGCACCAACGGCGCAGGCATGGGCGAGTTTGGCGCCTCGTCCGCATCCATCCATTCGGCCGATCGCACCGTGGGCAGCACCAACGACGCCTCCACGCCCAGCAAGGGCGCCGGCTCCACGCTCAAGAACGCCTTCAGCCGCTTCGGGCGCGGCCGCGCCAACAAGGACTCGGCCAACACCCAGACCATGTACGGCGGGCTGCCCGACGAGCCTGCTGGCGACTCGTCGCTCTCGTCCATGACGCGCAGCAACACGGTGCGTCAGAACTCGGCCACCGCCGGCGCCGGCTCGTCGTCGCGCAACCCGACGCTGCTCACGCCCGGCGACGAATCGATCGACTCGATCGGGCCCGGTTCCGGCACTGGGCTGATGGCGCCGCTCACGCCGTCGACCGCGCCTGTGCGCAAAAACTCGGTGCTCGCCTCGTCGGCGGCTGCTGCCACGCCCGCACCCAGCGCTGCACCCGTCACCACCGGTGCACCGCCTATGGTCGACTCGGAGGGCTACTCGATCCCGCCGCCGGACCGCAAGCCGTGGGAGACACCTGCGGCGGTGGGTGCAGCCGGTGCTTGTGCGGCGTCGGGTGCGTCGCTGCTGGACGACGGCGAGGCCGATGCGTCGCGCGACACGTTCGACTCCTCGCTCAACAGCCGCGTGAGCACGATGAACATCAGCAGCCAGCCGATCGCCGAGGATGCGTCGCGCGACAAGGCGGCGCTGGAGCGCATGAAGTCGACGCTGCTCACGAGCGGGCCGCCGTCGCGGCGCGGTACGACGCGGCGCGACCGCCGCGATGTGCGCAACACCACGTACAACCCTGCCTTTGCCGGCGTGGGCGCGGGCGGCGACGAGAGCCGGCTGAGCCAGTTCGGCGCACTCACGGCATCGCCCAACTCGAGTGTGCCGGGTTCGCCCTCGCCATTCGGCGCGCAGTCGGCGTTTACCGGCGTCGCGGGGACGGGCAGGCACCGCACGCAGAGCATTGCGTCCGTGGCTTCATCCACTGCCAACGCGAACCCGTTCGAGGCGAGCGCGAGCACGTCGCCCATCCGCGCCAGCCTCACCGAGCGCGTCAATGCCATCTTTGTCGGGCGCGATGTGTCCAAGGTGATGGTCGTCGGCGAGCTCAGTGTTGCGGTAGGTGCGAGTTTGGCGGCGGCCGAGCCGATGCATTTGCGCATCGAGGCGTTTGAACAGCTCGAAAAGGCAGCTCCCAATCCAGCGTTCCTCAAGCCCGTACCAGGGGGTAACACACCGGGCGAGTATTTGTTGGATGTCAAGGCGGTATTGGAGCAGGGGGGTGGAGTGGGGTTGCCGGGGAGTGGGGCGCAGGCAGTGGTGCTCAAGTACCAGCTGCATATTTCGGACAGTCGCAAGAACGACTTTGTTCCGCTGCAGTTGCATGCGCAGTGGCGGTGTGAACCGCATCAGACTTCGTTCCTCATGACGTATGCGCCCAATGCGGCGTGCAGGTTCACGGATGCCGATACGAGCGCGACAACACCGGCGGTGTTGGAAGACCTCCAACTCGCCGTGAATATCTCGCCGTCGAGTGTGACCAACATCATGTCCAAGCCTACGGCGACATTTGTGGGCGATACGAGCAGCTTGTTCTGGAAAATCACCGATGCGCTTTCGCTCGCCGATACCGAGCCGCGAAAGGTGCTTGCAAGATGCCAGATCTCAGGCAGCCCAACGGTGCCCCAACCTGTGCATCTGCGTTGGAAGATCAAGGGCCGCTCCATCGCTCCCATCGCAATCGCCGTGCGCGGAGATCACGCCGTGGGAGAACTCATCCGAACTTGCACCGCCGGAAAGTTCTTCGCCTCGCCCTAAAATTCCTCTCTCTCTCTCACTTTGTCACTTTTAATGTGGTTTACCCCCATGTCGCTCTAATCCGCACCTTCCTTTCGCCAACGCCGGGCGCAAAATGTGCCAAATGGGATGTGTTTGGAAAAAACCATGGAAGAGTTTGTGTTTTTGGTACATGAGTATATCACCGCCGTGCGCCGGATGGATGTGTGGGGCAGAGATGGGCTCAGTTGTTCTCGGGCTCGAGCGTGGTACCGCGACGCACGGTTCCCCAACCGACGAGACGCCAGTGCTTGTCGATTCTCCTGGAAAGGGCGATCTTCTCGCCCACCTCCGTGCACGCCGGGCTGGTGAGGAAGATCTTTGCGAGATCCGCCTTGACGCTCATCACCCTGCCGCCGGTGGAGGTGGAGCCGATGTTGACCATGAGCACCTCGTTCTTGGCGAGCTTCTGCACCTTGGTCTGCTTCTTGTCGTCCGACTTGACGCCGAGCAGACGACGCAGCAGGAAGTAGTTGATCTCCAGCTCGGTGTAGATGGCGGGCAGCTGGCCCACGGCGCCGAGCACCTGACCCACCAGTCGGTCCGCACGGCACAGCGTCGGGTCGATCTTGGTGCCCACGCCGATCAGACCACCGGGCACGGCAAACTGCAGGTCGTTGTGCTCGGCGAGCAGCGACTCGACGCGCGAGAAGATGGGCTTGCAGTGGATCTTGCCCTCGTTGTCCTTGGTGACAATGCCCGGGCGCACCTCGATCTCCTGGCCGATCTTGAGCACACCCGACAGAATCGAACCACCAGCGACACCACCGCGCAGCTCCTCAACTTCGGCACCGGGCTTGTTGACGTCGAAGGAGCGGATGACAATGAGGCGCGGTGGCGAGGTGAAGTCGCGCGTGGGTACGGGCACCCGCTTCACGATGTACTCGTTGACTGCGTCGATGTTGTACTTGAGCTGCGCCGAGATGGGGACGATGGGGGCGCCGTCGGCGACGGTGCCCTTGACAAAGTTGATGATGCTCTTCCAGTGCTCCTCGGCCGCCTGTTCGCGGATGAGGTCGACCTTGTTCTGGAGGATGATGATGTGCTGAAGCTTCATGATTTCGACGGCGGCGAGGTGCTCCGAGGTCTGGGGCTGCGGACACGACTCGTTACCGGCGATGAGGAGCAATGCGGCGTCCATGACGGCGGCACCGTTAAGCATGGTGGCCATGAGAATGTCGTGACCGGGGCAGTCGACGAAGGAGACGTGGCGGAGGAGGTTCATCTTGGCGCCGCAGCCGGGCACCTCGCAGTCGGGGTGCGGCTCCTTGTCCGAGGGATATGACCTGTAGCACTGGGGACGCGGGCACTCGTCGCGCTCGCACTTGTAGATCTTTGCGTTGGCGTAGCCGAGCTTGATGGTGATGTTTCGGACGAGCTCGTTCTTGAAACGGACCGTCTGGACGCCCGAGATGGCCTTGACCACGGTGGACTTGCCGTGTGCGACGTGACCGATGGTGCCGATGTTGATGGTGGCCTGCTTGGCAATCACCTCGGGGCTGAGCGGGTTGAGGTTGTCATAGTCGATGCTGACCGCCTGCAGGTCCTTGGTGATCTGCTGGACGTCGCCGTTCGAGGCGACTGCTGCTGCCATTTTGGAGGTCGAAAGATTCTAGCGGGGGTGGTCCTGGTCGAAGTCGCTTTTGGCGTGCTAGCGTGACGAGAGCGCGAGATGCAGAGGGAAGAGCAGACGAGAGCCAGAAGCCGGAAACCGATGCCAAATGCCGAGAGAGACGAGACGAACAGGTGATGCCAACGAAACAAACGCCAAAGTAGTGTCGGATGCTGTTGTGAGCTGCCGACTGGGGTGACGATGCGTTGCGAGACGAGCGTCGGAAGGAGGATGAGGTAGAGGATGGTGGTTGTAGCAGAGGAGTGTGCCGCGGTAGGAGTGATCACTCGAGCTCGCTGGCTTTGCAGTGCCGACTGGAATCCGCCGCTTCGCCCTCGCCCTCACTCACTCAACTCACTCCCACTCCTCACGCACTCACTGCAATCTGCAACTGAGCACCAAAAGCGCGACACAGCAGGCCGAGAAAATGTAGAAGAAAGGTCCCTTTGACAGGCCGGCGCGGCGAGAAGAAATTGTTGCATTTTCAAACTGCACTCACAGCTTGCACGCCGCCTTTTGTTAGCTTTGGAGGAGTCATTTTTTTTGCGCAGCAGCAGCACCACACCAGCGTCGCACGACTCTGGCTGGCCCAATCTCGCCCTGCCAGTCCACCCGTGCGAATGAGTGTGTCTCGTCTCGAAGCTTGGGCTCCATCTTCCGGCTCCTCGGAACCATGCTCACCCCCGACTCGCTTCAATGTGACAATACGCTCTCATCCGGACCGGCATCTTGGAGCTTGTACGAGCCGCCGATGCTACACTACACACGAGCCAGACATACTGACAGCGAAACATCAGTCTAAAGCATGTTCTTTGCGCTTACAACGTCCGACACGAAAGGACGGGCGAGTCGATTGCCGACGCCATCCCGTCCGCTACATGTGCAGGATTTAGTGGTGCGCCTCGACCTTGACGTCGGCAGCAGCCTCGCGGAGGAAGGCGTTGACGTCGCCGCCCTCGGTAAGCGAACCCTCGGAGGACGAGGCGGCCACCTCGGCGTGGTCAGGCTCGGAGGCAGCGTATGCCTCGAGCTGCGACGAGAGCTCCGACGACGAAGGCACCGCGGGCGCCTTGGGAGCAGCAGGGTTCTGGAACTCGCGAACCTGGCCCTTGTGCGAGTCGGCAGCCTGTGTGTATTGTGGGGTGTTGGGGGGTGTACATCGTTGTGCGGTCGGTGTCAGTCTGAGTTCAAACGCAAGGTTGGCTTGGCATCTGTGCCGTACTCACCTTAGGGGGAGCCTTGTAGCCCTTGAGCTCCTTGACGTAGAGCTCCTGGATGAAGTCTGTGCGTGCGGGTCATAGCGACATGTGCGGCGAAAAGGCGGTGGTGACGGGGTCAGTTGGACGTTGCGCGTCGATAGATGCGTCGAGATGGATGTGGCCAATGCGTACCCTTGGAAGCAACAGCCGAGCTGGAGAGAGCTCGCACCTGTGTGCGCGAGGCCGATCGGACCTGTAAAGAGCATCAACGGTCATCGCCAGTAGCAGAGATTGGGCGAGGTTGGTGAGGGTTGTCAGTTGGGCTGTCCATTTTCCCATTTCTCCTCATCGTCACTGTCTGTCGGCATTATGCGACGGTGATCGGTTGGTCGGGTCGTCCAATGCGTATGACCGGAGTACGTACTGCGCCGAAGGTGGAGCGGGCGACGAGCTGTGCGAAGACCATTTTAACGGATGTGTGTGGGGATCGAGATAGGATGATGGTGGTGGAAGTCGTCGCGCGCGAAGAATTGCAGCTGTCACAGCGCGAGAGCGATGGCGAGCGGTACTCACGCCAGGGTGTTCGAATTGGCGGCGGGGCGTGAGCTCGGCGGATCCGCGCTCTGGCTCTGGATCTGGCTCTGGCCCTAGACCTGGCTCTGGGCTGCACTCGCGGCGACGAAATTGTAGCAAATCGAGATTCCAACTTGCCACAACAGAGCGGCGAGCAAGCCCCCCTCCCCGATGTGGCTCTGAGTGCAGCGACGGTTCCGAGCAGACCCGCTGCACCCTTTTTGGGCCTCAGTCTCGATCGCGTCCTTTCGTGCGAGTGATGTGCTGCTGCCAAATGACGTTGATCCGTGCAGCAGCCCGGCAGAGGCTGGCATGCTCCGCTCCACATCCGAGCGAGCTTCAGCTACGCACTGAGCATCTCGTGCTCAGCCCGACCCGGCTCCCTCAACTCGCTACAACCCAACCCGGAGTCCCTTTCTTTCCCTTTCTACTATCACATCCATCTCCAAACTGTGCAACATGTCTCTCCTCCGCGTCTCGTCCTCCACGCTCGCCCGAGTCTCCAAGACCCCCACCTTTGTCATGGCTACCCGTGGATACGCCGACGGCCCCTCTGACAAGGCCGGCGCCACCGCCTCCTCCAAGGGCTGGCAGCAGCGCGAACAGGTACGTCACTAATTCCAACTCCAGTCTCTGTGTACGCCACGTTGGCTGACCCAAAAATGTATGTCGTGGTGATCACAGGCCCAGGAGAACCAGTACGTCCAGCAGGCCGAAAAGGAGAAGCTCGCCAAGCTGCGCGAGTCGATCAAGAAGCAGCGCGAGCACCTCGACCAGGTCGAGAACCAGCTCAAGGACCTCGAGAAGAAGTAACCTGCGTTCACGTCTCGCCATCTCACCACCTCTCGCTTCTCGAAAAGCAACCCGTGGCATATGTTACCATTGCAATAAAATCAAATGCATCTCCCATTCTAGGCAGTCGAGCGCTCGGCCAGAATGTGCTGCCACTCGGCGGCATCCGCCAGGCTGTGCGTCTCGGCTGCGTCGACATCTCGATGGTCATGCTCGGCCACATCGACGGTCTTTTGCGACTGGCTGGTGCTGTATACAGCGCCTTGCTTCTCGAGATACTCGGCATAGCTGTGCAGTGCGCCGAGGTCCGGGCTCTCGACGCGACTGTAGGCGGCTTCGCTGAGCTGGGCGTTCTTGAAAGTGTCAATGTTGCCGAGCACGAACAGCGCGCTCTGCGCCCTTGTGAGCGCCACATTGAGTCGCCTCGCATCGGCCAAGAATCCCACGTAGCCTTGTGCGTTTGTGCGCACCGTGGAGAAGAGGATGACCTTCTTCTCGCGGCCCTCGAAGCCGTCCACCGTGTGCACGTCGATGCATCCAAGCTGCGACGACCGCGCCCACAGCGCACCAGCTGCCCTGCGACGTTCCGCCGACGTGTCGTTGTGCAGCATTTTCTCGAGCAGGATCTGCTGCCCAGCATACGGCGTCACAATCCCAATATCGTCGCCCGTCAGCTCCGGATTGCGTCGCAGCAAGTCCATCGCCACATCCACCGCCAACCGCGCCTCGGCCACATTGCACAGCGACAGCGAATTGTCCGCCTTCGACTCGCGGCCCTTGTGGTCGATAAAGCACAGTCGGTGAGCTTCGTCCTTGCCTGCCACCTGCGGCCAGTACCCCGACTCGACCGCGGGGATCTTGTCCGTGCCGCTGCCGTTCTCGAGTGCGCCGCTGTAGAACGTCTTGTTGGGAAACTCGGCGAGTCGCGGATGCATGCGGAACTGCACGTTGAGCATGGTCGACGGGATCTTGCTGCCGTCCGCGGCGGTGCTCTCGATGAGTCGCTCAAACAGACTCTTGCTCAGTCCGCCCTGCTTGGCTTCGGCACTCGTCACCACGGGCGGCAGCTGCTTGTGGTCGCCGATGATCGACAGGTGCCGACATCCCTTCATGAGCGGCACCAGCGATATCGGCTCCGTCGCCATCGACGCCTCATCAAAGAACACCACGGGCAAGTCGATCATGTCGAGCTCCGGCGAGCCAGCTGCGATGGCCGAGCCGCAGATCACGTCGGCGCCATTGAGGATCTCGCCGCGGATCGAGGCGCGCAGGAAAAAGTAGGTCGCCTTGAGCCGGTTGAGCCGTTTCTTGATGCTCTCGTACTCCTCGGACGCTGTGCCGCCCTGCGACTGCGCCACCTGGCGCTCTTCTTCGCGCTCCGCCATCACATCCTCCCACGACAGCGCCGCACCACCGCCTGTCGCACCAATGCCCTCCTCGGCCTCATCTCGCGCTGCAGGCGCGGCGACTGTTCCACGCACCATCTCGTAGTCGCTCTTGAGCTTTTCGAGCGTGTCCATGCGTCGCTTGATGTCGTCGAGGCGCGGCTTGGCGGGATGGCGCAGAAAGTGCGCATCGAGCGTGAACTGGTCGATGCCCGCACGAGCGCGTGCCGACGGGCCGATGCGCACCACACGCAGCCCGGCCTTGATGCAGCCGTCGGCAAGGTTGTCGACGGCCACATTGGTGTGTGCGGCGAGCATGACGGGGTGGGGCACCTGGAACTCCTGCTTGAGCAGCTTGATGGCGGTGACAATCGTGCGAGTCTTGCCCGTGCCCGGTGGACCTTGGATGAGCGAGACGCGCTCGCGCAGCATCATGGCCACCGCCTGCGTCTGCGAGCGGTTCAGCTCCGGCTGCGGGTCGCCATCCACCACTACAGGGTCCGGGCGCGAGAATCGGTCGTACCAGCTCTGCACACGAGCGTCTTCCCAGAATGCGCCGCGCGTGACTCGGTCGGCGGGAGGCTCGATGCCCAGGATCACATCGCTCAGACGCGTGCCCGAGAGGATGTACTGGAAGCGCGAGCCGTACTGCGTCTCGATGAACTCGACGTCGTGCTCGATGGCCTCGAGCGCCCCCTTAATGCGTTCGAACGTGAGGTCGTTGAATCCATAGTCGAGACGCCAGGATGGACACGCAACGAGATCGACATCCTCGTCCCTTTCGTCAAACTTGAGTCGCAGGAAGGTGCGTTGCCGTTCCACCACCTCGGCCTCGATCACTTCTTCCTCGGCAAGCGGCTGCCCAGCATACGTACCGCTCGATGTGGACGGCATGATGGTGACCTTGTCTCCGGCCCGGAAGAGCGTGCGGGGCAGCGGCTCGGCCGCATCGAGCTTGAATACGGCGACCTTTTTGCCGAAATGACGCCGGCTGTCGTCCTGCCAGTACGCCTGCAGGCCGTCGATGGCGATGCCCTCGTCGACGAGCTTGTCAATGGGCGCTTTGCGTCTCTCGGCGATGGCAGCAAGTTCTTGTGTGCGCTCGTGATCGAGCAATTGAGTCCAGTTTTGTCGGTACAGCTGCGCCTGCTCTCGGATGGGCTGGCGCTCGCCGTTGCGCTGGATGAGCTGCGCCGCTTTTTCGCGGCTCATTCGGAGTGAGCGGTCGTCCATCTTGCGCTCGGCCGTGCGCCGCGCTTTGGCGGCGAACTTGCTCTCCTCGCCATTGACCATGGAGGCGGAAGCCTTTCTGCGCTGCAGCGGTGCAGACTTGGACGCGGCTCGAATGACGGGCTGCGAGGGGACCGTACATCTTCTCCTCCAATCGAATCGGTCTGGATGCGCAACGTAAGCGTCTCGGTAGAGGTCCTGTGGGCGGGAGGGGCCGAAAGGCCAGTGCGATGCGGCCATCTGGCGGTCTAGGTCGAGCATGGGATCAGACGCTGTACGGTCGCTCTGGGTGGCGGAAAATTCGGAGGTCCACCATTGTTCTGGTGCGCTTCCGCGGGGCTGGGGGCGGTCAGGTACGTGTAGACGGCTGCTGCGAGTGCTTGTGTCGGTGCCTCTGCGGCTGTACTGCGCCTTTTGTGTCTTTCTAGGGGCGGTGGACGTTGTGGATGCCACTGTGCGAGGATCGTTTGAACCTAGCAGCCCACGCTTGGCGGGATGACCAAAGCCGGATCCCGAGTGGGAGCTCGAGTGAGCCTGTCGCGGAAGCGAGGCTGTGGGGAGGCGGGAGGGGCCAGCGATGCACACGCTCTCCTGCTGCGGCAGATGGGCAGCCGCCTGGACGGACTCGTGCGCCCGTCGAGTGTTGGTCACCGCATGCCTGGCGAGGTGGTGGGAGGCGAGGCCGAGGCGTGAGGCGGGAATGGTGTCGAAGGCGTGCGCGCGGACGAAGATCTGCTTGCTCAGCTGTTCGCCTTGCAAAGACCTTGGTGAATGTCTTGGAGAGCGATGTGGTGAGGAGGACGCAGTAGCAGTCGTGATGGTCGTGATGATGGCGGTGGCACATGCGATAAGCCGTCCTTGCAGATGTGGCTTCGGCGCTCAGGGTCTTGCAAGCGGGGCGGCGGCGCATCCTGCCCTCGTCTTCTCAAAGCGGGCGCCCGGCTGAGTCTCAAGTCGCCCGCCATCCACCGGATCTTCGCCTCGTGTGTCGAAAATTGAAAATGTGGGATTTTCGCTTGACTTCTGTGGCGGAGCCTGCTCAGCGCGCTCCTGACCAAGGAGAGGGAGGCGAAAAGATGGAAAATGAAAAGGCATGGCAGCGTCTCTCTCGACGCATTCGGGGTGACAAATGCGCTTTTCCTCGAAATGATTTAATTTAGAGCTCGCGCGGACGCCGGCAAGATGCGTCGCGTCAGAGAGTGCTGAACGCGTCTGCTGCGCCAACACCGCGGCCTGCTCCACCAAATGACTCTGGACGAGTCGTTGACGGCCATCCATGCTCCTCTGCGGCGAGTGAACTGCTGATTCCACGATGGCTCCTGTTGAACGAAGCATGGATACCGCAGGCACTCAGCTCAACTTAAAATCAGAGGCATGTGAACAGCCTCATGTCGCCACTCTCGATGCACAGGGGCGGTCACTCTTCCGCTTCGTGAACCGTAGTGCAAGTGCGTATGAGTAGTGCGAGCGCGGTTGAGCATTCAAGGGCGGTGGTATAAGCTAGAGCTGACAAGCGGCAATGCAGTGGAATTCTAAGCGTTGGATACGCCAATACGGTCACCCACGCGCACCATGGTCTCGATGCCGTTGGCCGAGTTGTCCTTGAGGTCCTGGTCCCACTGCACCTTGGCCTCGGGCGGGAAGACGCAGACGATGGTGGAACCGCCGTAGGCAAAATAGCCGCTCTCGTCGCCGCGCTGAACACTCGCGCCCTGATTGGCGTTGGTCCACCCGATCGATCCCACCAGCATGGCGCCGATCGCAACAAACGCGACCGGGACGACGGGCGTCCCGGCTCCCTTGGGTGTCCAGTTGAGCAGCAGCGTGTCGCGGCGATTCGATGAAAAGACGTCGAAATTGGCATTGACGGCTTGGGGCTGACAAAACGTGGGCCACGTGGTCAAGCGATGTCGTTCAGGTCGGACGCATTAAAGAACGTCAACGGGATGGTGCACGATGCACGAACAAAATCGATGCACATAATGGGGGCCACGAAATTCGCAGAGAAAAAAAGCGTTGTCAGCAGGCCGCCACAAAGACAGCACGAACGCAGATGCGCATGGCCAGCGTCGACTCACATTGACGGTAAAGTACTCTCCAGAGATGTGTCTTGTTGGTCCACACACTGCTGGTCCAACAGGGTGGTGGTAGCGGTGGTAGTCTGCGGGCGCCAGACGGAAGATGGCGAGCGAGCTGCCGGGAGGGAAGCTCCTGTCTGCCAAATTCGTGTCGCCGATGAGTCTGTTGATGGTGAAGCCGTCACCCTTGATCCAGTACTTGGTCGATGCGGCCACGTTGTCGAACACCGTCAGCCGGCAGTCTGCGCAGGACGACACGACCGACGCATTGTCCGGCTCGGCGATCGGCCGAGCACCTGGCCTCAACTTGCGGAAGAAGAACGAGTTGAAGTTCGGGTACTTGGACGGGTCCGGCTGCAGCAGCTCTGCCGTATCGATCGAGTAGGTCGCGATGAACTTCTGGATGTGCTCCAGCACCGCCTGTGGATCCGACTCGTCGTCGTACACCTTGCCCTGTCGGACCGAGACGGTCTGAAGCAGCTCCTCGACCGACTTGTAGCGCAGGAACGACTGCTCCTTGCTCTTGTAGAACAGAAGATGCATGCCAACACGCACGTAGATCGGCATGCTCTCAAAGATCTTTTTGCCCGGCTGGCCTCGTACCGCCACATAGTTGCCCATGTGGTGGGCGGCGAAGAGTCGGTCCAGCGTCGACTCCATGTGGCCCGGGAAGAAGCGACCCCACCAGTGCGTGTGACCTTGAACCGAAACTGGAGCCGGGGTGATGGCGTTGTGGTCCGCAGTACCTGGCTGGAGCTTGTCGGACGTTTCGTGTACCGGCCCGGCCGACACGAGATGTTCGAGCACCGAGGCAAGCGCCTCGTGCTCGGCGCCCTCCGCTGCAGGCTGTCCAGATGCCATATCGATGCGGCTCTCTCAAAGTCAGATGGCGGCGGATCTTTTGGCCTGTATGAGGAGATCGTTGCAGGCTGACAAGGTGGTTGTGGAGGACGAGGCCTGTTCGAGTGTCCGGCCCGTGCGTAAATGCTAGCTCCTGCCACTTTCTCGAACCGGCGGCTCAGCTTAGGGGTCCAGTGCGCCTGATTTCTTGACTCAAGGATGTCAGGTCGAAGGCAGAAGACAAGTGATAAAAATCCTGATCGAGGTAAATCGCGGGCAGCAGCCTCCCAAAAACCCCGTCCCCGGCACGAGAGATCAAAATGAAAGCCTACGCACCCACTATCCGTACGCGGGCGTCCCAGCACGGGCCAGCGCCACCGCCTCAGCCTAGCCCTCGTGTGTTGTCTCTGCGCACGGTCGCCTCTTTCCATCCATAGGCTGCGAGCTTCAGGCAGTTGCATGAATGCGTCTCGCTGCTCTGTTTATGCTCCAAAGGCATTGGTCACACTGTATGAGCTGACGAAGCGACTCGAGATCCACAGGTCGGTATCAGTGTGAGTGCGAATGGGGTCGCGCGAAGCAACGATGCGAAAGGGTCCTTGCATCTGTGCGCATTATTTTGGAGGTCGCGACGTGCAGCGCCGGTCTGGGTCCATGTTGGCGACTGATGATGCAGCAAGAGCTCCACGATACTTGCATTCGGGTCGATGTCATGCCACACTTGCCTCTGTTCCAGCTCGAAGAGGATGCGTATCTGAACGCGGCGCGACACCCGCTGGGTAAGGGCAGTCATTCGTGCGTGCCTGCCCGCTTGCGTGCGTCGCTTCGCGGCGAGCTCGATCGAAATGCTGGCTGCTGGCGGGCAAAGACCCGCAAACTTCGTGCCTGCTCGCCTTTGGCCTTGCCGCGTTGCTGTGACGCAGAGGCCAGCCGCGTATTGAGCTCGCGGTCTGTGACTGGTCTCCTGCCGTGATCTTGAATCGAGCCCGCGCCGGACTTGGCTGAGCAGACGCGAAAAGTCAGATTTGACTGGCGCACTGCCGTTCAAAATTGCGAGGCGCGTCAAGTGGAACTCTGGCAGCGCAGCCAGGGCGAGCCAGGGCCAGCCAGCCAGGACCAGCCAGGGCAGGGCCACATTTGGCGGGCTCACTCAAAACCCCCCGCCAAATCGTCGCCCACCCAAAACTCCCCTTTGCTTTCCCTCCGCCAACTCTCCCTCACCCACACCACACACGCTACCGCCCGCACCCACGCCAACACACATACACAGGTGAGCATATTCTAAACGCAACCCGCCCGCTACCGCATCGACGCGTCGAGACGTGTCGATGCCCCCCATTGCCATCGTCAATGTTCATGCTCCATCGCCACACTGCTCTCGTCGCCATTGCTCATCACGATCCGCTCGCGATCACGATCGACGCGTCCACATCCATCCAGCCGCGCACACATCCATCAACGTAGCTGGCGGGCACGGCGGCGCGAGCTCAGGCTTTGGGCAAGCTGCTACATTTCAATGACACACCGCGTACATCGTACGACGGCATGGCCTCGTCATCGTCTGTGGATGGATGGGGCGCTTTTTGTCGTCGTCGCCATCAGCGCCAGATGCACGAAGCTCACACCATCGCAACGCGCACTCAGCCGAGCTTGGCAGAGAGGCTTCGCGTGGCCAACGCGTCTCGCTTCGCGTCGACGGTCCGGAAATTCGCCGGTCAATTAAAAAACTCGACCGTTGCCATCCTCGACAGCATGCGCAGACGAACCGGAACACAGCATGCTGACTCTATTGACCCTTGCTCACCTCCTCTTTGACTCGACTCGACGCGTCCAGAACCTCGACCAAGATGGCCAAGGCAGACACCAAGACCAAGTCGTCGACTTCGACGCAGAAGCGCACCACCAAGTCCAAGAAGGACCCCGCCGCCCCCAAGCGCCCGCTCTCGGCATACATGTTCTTCTCGCAGGACCACCGTGAGCGCGTCAAGGCGGCCAACCCCGAGGCGGGCTTCGGCGACGTCGGCCGCCTGCTCGGTGCCAAGTGGAAGGAGATGTCCGAGGCCGAGAAGAAGCCGTACAACGACATGGCCACGCGCGACAAGGCGCGTGCCGAGGCCGAGAAGGCTGCGTACAGCAAGCGCCGATGATCGCATCGTCCCTTTTAGCTTCCCGTGATATTCCCCCTCGCTGGCCCTTGCGCACCCCTTGGGCGTGTCCGGCTCTCGATCGTGTACCACCTGCCTCTTTCGTCCCGTTGGCTCTAGCTCCCGCTTCTCTTCCCCTCCTTTTTCTCTGGCTTGCATGTTGTCGCTAGCTCGATGTGTCGGACGCTTGCTTGGGTCGTGTAGGCCGTGACGGCGGCTGTGCCAACACTTGTACTATGATGTTTTCTCCCTTCTTTTTCGGTCGTGCGTGGGTTCAGGGCTGTGCGGTGCGAATTTGCAGTGGTGGGAGAGTCTACATGGTCTTGGCGCCAAGGACGCTCATGATCTCTTCGTACACGGTGAAGACGATGCCGCCGGAGAGGACGAGGCGAGCGAGACGCGGGGTGGCGCCGCGCCAGAAGGCGAGCACGCCCTCTTCGCGCAGCGTCACGGCGGCACAGTTGAAGGTGTTGCGGTACTTTGTGCGTGCCTCGAGTGTCTGCATGCGCGTCTTGATCACGCTGTCAAAGCCAAAGGTGCAAGACGAGGCAAGCGCGCAGTGTCAGCGTGTCAGTTCATCAACGGGAGGACAGGGCCGGGAGGACAGGGTGGGGATAACGGAATCGAGACTTACTCCAACGGCATGGTTGCATCTGCACATCATTATGAAGGACACAAAGAAACAAAAATGCGAGATTGTCAGTGGAAGGACGACAAAGAAGCAAAGCAAGGAGTGACACTTACACACGGTGACGATGCCGGCGATGGCGCCGATACCAAAGGTGATTCCGCCTGGCAACGACTGGCCGGGCCTTGCGCTGCCGCTGACAAAGTTCTTAAGCGTCGAGTAGGTTCCGAACCTGACTGCCGAGTTGGCGCCCTGTCGGAGCATGACGGGGAAGAGACCTCTGTAGATGCCCCTGATGCCCTCCTCGCGCACGATCGCCGCGGTACCCGGGACGAGCCCGCGCGGATACTTGGGCACGGCGCGCTTTCCATCGTCGATCAGCTTGGTCTTGATGGTCTCGGACGGCGTGACCGCAAATACCGCCTCCATCATACCTGCGCCCAGACCGGCGAGCAGCGAGCGCGGGCCCGAGAGCTTGCCGTTCTCGTCCTTGAGCATGGTCTTGAAGTGGTCGTAGCTGAGGAACCTCACGCCGGCCTTGATCGCATTACCCGTGACGAGCGCGCCGCATCCAGAGTAGAGGCCGATGAAGCCGTCCTTGGCGATGGTGTTGCGCACGATCGTAATGGGGCCCGGCGCCTTCTCGCCCGCCTTGGCCGCAAACTGCGACACGGTCTTGGTATACTCGATCGGATACGTGGTGAACCCTTCGACGGCACCGGCGGTGGTACCGGCTATGAGCGAGTAGAGCGGCTTGTCCTTGCGCTGCGCCGTCTGCGTGGGCGTAGCCGCCGCCTTGCGCGGTCCCGGAGCTACATCCTTGACTGCACTGTACGCGGTGGAGGCGGCGTCGGCGATCGATGCGGACGCCGACGAGGACGAGGATGCGTTGGCGCTGCTCATAGCTCGATCAGGTTCCGAACGCTGCTCTGCGGTGTGGTGTGGAAAAGGGAAGCCGTCCGGGTGAGATGGACGTGGAGACAGAGGAGATGAGGTGGGCGTGAGCTTGGAAGAGGAGAGCAGCTGCTGACTCGGGGCTCGTGCAGTCATTCTGCAGCGTCCAACTCTCTCGCTTTCAGCCCTTCTCTCTGCGCTTTCAACGGCATTTCGCCGATATCCGGCGTGAGCCTTTTCTGAGCAGCAGCAGCGAGCTCTGATTGCGGCGGTGTAACAATAAAGTGCATTTTTAATCGAATGGCCAGACACACGTGACGCTGCTCCGCAACTGTTCGTCGGCGTCGACCTTCTCCGCCCCGCTCATACGGTCAACTTGCGCTCTTCCAACCTTCACCACACGCACCGGCAGCGACGGCGACATCTTCAGCATCGCCAGCATCACTCTCACGCCCCTTCTCCGGACTGTGACCGACTCTATTGGCGTCGAGTGACTCTTTACGCATCTTCTTCTCACTCGCCTGCTCCTGAGCAGCAGGCCGACACTGGCACCATGGTGTACATCAAAGACTGGCCCGAGTTCCAGCAGCGCAGCATCAAGCTGTACCGACAGAACCCGCACAAGGCGCGCTACCTCGTCAAGTCGCGCGCATCCACGTGCAGCCTCACGCTCAAGGTGACCGACGACACCACCACGCTCAAGTACCGCACGCGCTCGTCGGCGATCCTAGGCAGGCTGGAGATCTTCAACAAGGCCATGATGCTCGCCATGGCGGGCTCGGAGCAGCCTCTGCAAGAGGCGAATCCGGAACCGCAATCCGCACCCGCCGCAGCAGCACCATCACAACCCACAGCAGCAGCATCCGCTACCAACACAGCATCCAACGGTCCCACCTCTGCGACGTCACAACCAGCCGCAGCATCCGATAAGAAGAAGAAAAAGAAGAAGGGCAAGAAGTGAGCCCATCCCAAACATCACGCCTCCAAGCATTCAGGCTGTAGCATACCTCAATCGCAACCAATTCACACAGCACACACGCTCGCCCACTCGCCCACTCGCACGCTGGGATGGAGCTTCGACTCGAGATCGAAACATTGAGCACGGGAAGCAAGGCCTAGTCGCGCAGGTCAAGGCTGGACACGAGTCCAGCTTGGAAGGGGAGGTCCTTGATGGTTGTCCTGCTCCTCTGGCTGAGACGGAGGTATCGGTAGAGCAAAGACGCTGCGTCCTTGAGCACCACGAACGCGCCCGCGCCCACTGCGTTTCGGAACCAAACTGGATCGAGGTCGTCGTAGCGCTGTGCATGGCCGAGCAGTCCCAGACGGTCTCGGAACGTGCGCTCGTCGCTGCTGCCTTTGGTGCGGTAGTCGGAATCCACGCCCGGGAGGTTTCCACGAAACAGCGCAGCCATGGGCGAGGGCGATGCGGCATCAGCCGAGGTCTTGCTTGGCGTGGGCGTGGATGTGGTCGTGTAGTAGGAGCGCAGAAGGGAGGATGACGTGCCATCGTAGATGCCTTTGATGCCCAGAAAGCGAGCCAGCGTCGGAGAGCTGCGCGCGAGCCGGGCAAGCAATCGACCCATGAGGTTGGCGATGAACGGCATGGCGAGTGCGCCGAAGAAGACGCGCGTGAGCGAGCGGTGCGTCACATACACTGTCTCGGTCACGTCGCTGGCAGCCGCGCCGTTGCGGCCTTCGTGCGCGATGCGCAGCTCCATAGTCGGCTCGTCTGTCCCCTCGAGCGGTGCGGGTGTTCCCAGATCCGGATCCGAGTCCAACAGATAGCTGTCCGGCTCGCCTACGATCACCACGCGTCTGCGACGTCTGCCTGTCGAGCTCGGACTCGTGCTGGTGCTGTTTCGGCGGTAGAACGGCTGCAGCACTGCGCGATACACTCTGCGTTTGATGGCGAGGTAGAAGACGCGCACCCACGGCATGAGCAGCACCGTCAGCGCCGGCCCGGGCGGATACGCGCGGTTGCCAAACACGCTCGACTCGAGGTAGCGCTCAAACAGCCTCCCGTGCGCTGCAGTCGCCGTGATCATCGGCAGCCCCGTGAGTGGAAAAGCCGCCAGCGTAGGTACCCACGTCATGGCCGAGTCAAAGATGTTGAGCCTCGACGCGAACAGCGCAAAGGGGATGAGTGGGATGTCGATCCAGTAGTGCCATGGCCATGGCGATGCGAGTGCTCTGCGGGCGGCGTGTTTACCGAGAAACATGCGCATGGCGACACACCCGTACGTCGTACACGCCACCAGCACCGATCCTCCCAGCAGAGCCACGGCGCCGATGGGCTGCGCGAGCGTGACGAGCCTGTCGACCGAGTCAAACAGCCGCAGCAGCGCCGACTTGTTGTTCAGCACCACATACGGCGCTTTGCACTGCGGACACGTGACGCTCTTCTGCAGCGGATGGTCGCGATTGCTCTGGTCGATCCAGCGCAGCAGACAGCCCTCGTGCGCAACAAGCGTGCAGTTGCACGGGTGGACGAAGCGCCGTCTCCGCGCCGCCGCCGTTCCAGACGATGAGGCGGACGCAGAGGCGGTATCTTCTTCTTCCTCGGAGCAGATCCAGCACGTCTTGTTGCGCAGGTCTCGCACAGTGACTGTGCGCTCGTTGGGCGCAGGCTCGCCTCGGTCTCCTGCGAACCTCGGCGGGAGCTCGTTGGGGAAGCGGTAGACGCGAGCCGAGCCGTCGACGTTGGTGTATGCATCGGCTGCAGGGTGGCGTGGCTCGGAAGCTGTTGGAGATGGGAGCAGGTCGCTTTCGAGTCGGGCGACATCCTGCGGCGGAGTCGAGGGACCAGCTGCTGGGTGCGATGTGGAGGTTGGGCTCGAAGGTGCCGGGGCGCCGTCGGTGGTGTGATGCGGCTGCGACTGCGACATGTTGAAGGGAGCCCGAACCAAGCGTTCGAAGCGGTGAGCAGGTCGAGCGCACGTTCAACAATTGCCAAGTGCGGTTGATGGTGGTCCAAGGAAAGGCCTGCTAGGATGACTTCAAAGGGCAAGGTCCAGACAATGAGAAAAGCGAGCTGCTGGGCCCGGCAATCGGCAATCCGAGCGCGCCGCTGTCAAATCCCCGATCGCCTCCACTTTGTGCTTTTTGGGGGCGGCGCGTCCAAAAAGTCACACCAATCCAACTGCGCACTGCTGCTGCCTTGCTGCACGACTCAGCAGCGTGCCACCAACACCCGCTGCGACCATCGACCGAACTTGCGCCCACGATGTCGGTGCTGGAAGCGCCGTCGCAGGAGCAATGGGATCTCGAAGCGCATCGCATCCAGATCCCGCCAAATGCTGGTCCGAACCAGTTCGCCTCGACCTCGGCGTCGTCCGCGTCGGTCAGCTCGGATGCCAAGCAGGGTGGATTCTTCTACATCCCCAACTTTATCACCGAGGACGAAGAGCGCTTCCTGAGCGAATCGATACTTTCGGCGCCCAAGCCCAAGTGGAAGATGCTGCAGAACCGCCGGCTGCAGGAGTGGGGCGGCCAGATCCACGCCAAGAACAATACGCTCATGCCCCAAGCCATGCCCGACTTTTTGCGCGCCTATCCGGACCTCGT
Organism: Moesziomyces sp. F5C1; assembly: GCA_003004715.1. Lineage (NCBI taxonomy): Eukaryota > Fungi > Basidiomycota > Ustilaginomycetes > Ustilaginales > Ustilaginaceae > Moesziomyces > Moesziomyces sp. F5C1. The sequence continues at coordinate 1,207,059 of NXFR01000001.1, read as the reverse complement.
GACGCGGCTGCGCAACACGCATGCGTTTGACGCTGCGCAGCACGGCGAGCCAAACCACTGCCTCGTGAACGAGTACCTCGCTGGCCAGGGCATCATGCCGCACGAGGACGGGCCGGCATACTTTCCCGCCGTCGCCACGATCAGCCTTGGCTCGCATACACTGCTCGACATCTACCGCTACGTCGACGAGGACTTGCAAAAGGACTTTGACGAACGCATGAAGGAGCACGACCAGAAGACGACACAACAATCATCTGCAGGGACAACAGAGGATGCGGAGGAGAACGGATCAACCAAGTCGCCGATCGTACCCAGGGAGAGAGTCGAAGGCAATGTGAGGATCGTGCGTGGCGCGCGAGCCAGGGAACCATCGCCGGTGTTTTCGATCCTGCAAGAACCAAGATCGCTGCTGATCACGACGGGAGACGTGTACAAGAGCTACCTGCACGGCATTGCCGAGCGCAAGGTGGACACGCCGGCGCATCTGGCGCACGTCGTCAACGCAGAGATCATCTCGGATCCGCGCCTGCGTGCTGCTGTCGAAGAAGCCCAAAAGAATGTCAGCAGCGACGGTCAAGATGCAAAAGGCCTCGAGAGGGATACACGGCTCAGCCTCACATTCCGCGACGTGGAAAAGGTGAGCAAAGGCGTAGCGGCCATGATGGCATTCCTCCAAGGCGGAAAGCGGTAGCCCAACCAGCACCCATTCAAAAGACACCTCCGATAGAGAAAAAGTCCTTTGCCGTCTTGCCGTCTGTCTGTGCACTGCAGTTTAAATTCCGATTCATGAGCGTGCTGGTGGTGGAGTGCCGATAGCGAACCGTGCGGCAGCGTCTAGGATTTGCAGGACGACTTGCGCTTCGTCGCTATCTCTAGGCGCATACACGAGGCAGTACGTTGGAGGCAGACCCATCGCCTTTGTGGCTGATCCCTGTTGCGGCACCGAGCTGTTTGACCACCAACGGGCTGAGAGCTTGGGTCGCCAGCGTGCGAGCCAGGCAGGCCAACCTATCCAGAAACCCGAATACGACGGAAAGCCGGCCAGCGGGTGAAGTTCACCCCAGCCCAACTCTACGACGAGCGCAGCATCGTGCGGGTGGAGCGTCACATGGACGCTGCTATCGCATCCGTCCGGATTGGGGGAGCGCGTGCAATGGATATGTGCGAACTCGCCCTGAAGAGACGAGAGGAATCGGCGCGAGAGCGTGGTAGGGAACCGAGCTGATCGTGTAGAGCGCGATACGGCATCGGACTGAGTGACAAGTGTATGCGATATGGCGAATAACGCGGTCGAGTCGGGTTCGATCTGCGAGCGCCCGAGCCGAACGTGCGAGGGTTGCTCGTGCGCCTGCTGGTCGAGCGCCGACAGAACGTGTTCCAGCGCATCATTCGCCGCGATCGACGCAGTTTCGGCGTGTCCCTCGATGCTACCGCCACGAAACTGGTCGATCTGCCTGTGCGGAATGGTCCCCGCGGTGGTGGGACGAGCGCCGTTGCGTCGAGGTAGCGATGCACCTGTAGTGAGAGGTCCGTCCTGGAGAAGGGCTTGCTGCACACGCGGAAGGTAGCATCGCACGAGGTTACCGCCCGTCCACGACCGTGCGAGCGAAAGCGGCGAGAGCGCAAAGAAGTGCACTGCCCAGCCAAAGATGTTCTTGGGAAGCGGCCCGCCGGGAAGCGAGACGAAGAGGCGGTAGTCGAGCCACGCCGTCGAGACCACGTTGGAGATCAAGTAGGATGCGATGAGCGAGAAGGTGACGGGTGCCTTGCGGTAGAGCGCTACGGCCGACTGGGTCGCCGCAATGACGTGCGAGCGATCCATGCTGTACGGGACGGATATGGACGTCGACTAGCAAGGCAAGAAGGACGACTCCGCCTCCACTTTACACGACCAACACCTTCTTTTCGACCCGATTTGGCATTGCTCACCGGCCCAAAAATCTCCGATTCCGACGCGTCTTTTGAGTGCAGCACCGACAGGCGCGCCTCACTCTTCAGGGTCCGCCTCGAGAGCTCCACTCGCTGCTCCCTCTTCTTCACCCCAACCCATCACCACCTCGGCGCACTAAGCATGGAGGTCACACGCGTGGCGTCCACGTCGCGCGCCGCAACTGGCTCCAGTGGCTCACACGAGCCGCCCTCGAAGCGTCGCAAGCCCGACATGCTCGCACCCTCATCGCCCTCCAAGTCGCGCGACCTGCTCCACCAAAAGTTCCACGGCCGCACCGCCAGCTCGATCGCCACCAGCATCGAAGAGCAGGAGCGCATCCAGGCGCAGCTGCTTGCATTTGCAGAGACTCGCGCGCGCGCATCCTCGTCGCATCAGTCAGCCCTCGACTCGGACGCGGACTTTCGATACCCTCCGGGCTACGAGCAGAATGGCAGCGCCGACGCGCGTGGACTGCTCGAGCAGATCAAGAATCGCACAGCCCAGCCCAAGGCCAGCAACTTTCTGCAGAAGGCGAAACAGGTGCAGCAGGCGCTCCTCGACAAGCAGCGGCGCTCGGCGGATCTGCAAAAGGCACGAGACGACGCGTCGCACAGAGAGAGCCTTCGCAGCTCGGGCTTTGGCGATGAGAGTGCAAGTCGGGTCGAGCAAAGCCGTGCATCGTCCAACGCTGCTGCATTCGCGCGCGGTACCCAGCGCGCGCCAGAAGCGTCGGATGCCGAGTCCGACGCAGACGACGCAGACGGTTATGAGCACGATCTGTCCGACCCGCATGTCAGGCGCGATGACGACTTGGCGCTCATTGAGAGCCTGCGTCCCGGCCCACGCGCCATCCCGCCCATCCCGGACGATCCCAAATGGGAGACGATGGAGCCGTTCTCGGGCCACCGTCTGCGCGAGCGCAAGCTCGCCCATTCGCAGCTCAAGGAGCACCTGCGCGCGCGGTACCACATCCCGCCCTCGCTGCTGTACTCGATCGCGCGGCCCATCTCGGCGCACACCGGCCACGGCAGGCAGGCCGACTGGAAAGCGGCGCGCAACGGCGACTTTGAGGTGCCCGTCGACGGAGACTGGATCGTGATCGCGACGATCGTCGAGAAGAGCGACCTGCTGCTGACCAAGGGCTTCGATCCCAATGCCAACGCGCCTCGCACGTCCCATGGCAGACGCGAGGAGGTCGACGACGACCCTGTGCTGTTCAAAGACGCTGCGACCGGTGCGAATGGCCGGCTGAGGCTCGACCTCGAGCCGGGCAATCCGAATGCATTTGCCGACCCAACAGCCGCGGCCAAGCCTTGGCAGCGTAAAGGTGCTGTGACCGAGGTGGACGAGCAGCTCGAGGGCCGCCGCGAGCAGCTGCGGCTCGCCAACCGACCGCGCAAGTTTGTCGTGCTCAAGCTCGTCGATCTCGGCGTGGACCGCGCACAAGCCGACGGGAGCGGCAGTGCGGGGCGCGGCGACAACTATCTGTCGCTCGTGGCGTACGAGGCAGACCAGGTGGACACGTCGAACGCACACGGAGCGCGCGGCGAGGTCGCCGAGGTGCTTGCGCAGAAGAAGTGGGTCAACGGCTCGCGCGGTGCATTTGAGCTGCTCTACCAGCAAGCCGAGGGCACGGTGGTGGCCATCATGAATCCCAAGGTGCTCCGGCCGTTTGCGGTGGGCGCCAAGGGGGCCAAGGCGACCAAGATGCTGCGTATCTCACCGCGGTCGGCTGAGGACTGTCTGGTGATCGGTCAGGCTGCCGACTACCGCCGCTGCTCGGCCATGCGCGCTAACGGCCAGCGCTGCGCGAGCTTTGTCGATACCAAGGCGCGCAAGCAGACGCGCGCCACCGTGTGCGACTACCACCTCAGCCGCCACATGGACGAGATCGCACGCGGGCGGCCCGAGTTCGCCGCCAATGCCACCACGCGCTTCGGTGGGGCGAGCAGCAGCGCGGGCGATGGGAACGTCGTTCCGGTGACGAGCACGTTTGGCGCGTCGGGAAACAGTGGATATGCGCAGGAGATGTATGCTCGCAAACTCAACTCGTCGTTCGGCAACATTGGCGACGGGATGTCGGGGAACGGTGGGAATGTCTTTGTGTCCGAGTCTGCGGGTGAGGCTTCGGTTCGCGCGTCGGACCCGGCCAGTTGCAAGTACGCCGTGGCAGAGCGATACGGTCGAGGCGTCACCGAGAAGCAGTCTCGCCTCAAGAAGCAGATTGAGGAACAGCAGCTTATGCGCAACATCGAGGCGCGCTTTGCACCGCGTCCTGCGCCCAAAGCGCGCCAAGAAACCGAACCCAAGCTGCGCGATGAAGCGGTTCTACCAGTGCTGCCGAACGGGAGTGCGGATATGATCAATGCGGCCTACTCGACGCTTGATGAGCGCAAGCGTACAGCCGCGCTGCAGCGACAAGCGGCCGATGCAAAGCGTCGCAAGTACACCGGCACCACCACCGCGGTTGAGGTCGAGGTGCACGAATCGAGACTGCGTTTTGCACAGCCGACGCAGAGTACGGGTGGGTTTCCCATTGGTCCGAGTCGAGATCGCTCGCAGGGTGGGAGTTCGCGCACCGCGCTGCTGTCGCTGCTCAACAACCGCACACCCGCAGCGACCGAACCGAGCCTAAAGCTCAACCGTGCCCATCGACCCAAGTTGCGCCGCCCCGTGGAGGAGGGCAATGCAAAGTCCGACCTCACCGTCGTGGGTGGAGAGCTCGTGCATCTGCAGGATCTGGATGATTGGGCGAACGACCTCGACGACCTGCCGGCACAGTCCCAGCCCGCAGCAGATGCGGATGACGATTCGGATTTGGAGATCGTATGACTCGAATGCAATTTACTGTGCTTTTGCGTCCTGTCTATGTCCGTGCAGTAGAGTGTGAAGTTTGCGGTCGGTAGAGCCGAGTGCGAGACAATCGAGTGCAGACCCTTCCTTGCGTTGACGGAGCGGACCCTCGCTTGCGGCTAGTCTTTGCAGGATGCTCGTTTTGAGTTTGTCTCCCGGCGCATCTCCATTATTGAGTGTGGTCTCGAGTCGCCGTGGTGACACGGCGGCGCAGGCACATAAACTCAGCCCGCTTCGCTCGATGTCAAAGCTTAGCAACACTTCTCTGTGAAACCGCACATCACCCTCACGCACCACTGCTCACAAGCTTAAGCCAGACACACAATCAACTCTAGACTCAACGCATTCCAGCGCAAACTCAGATCTTCCATTCGACAAGCAGAACCGTCCATCTTAGCATCCCCGGGATGGTTGACTTTCTGTGAAGGATGACTTCCTATGCGTTTGTTGGGGTCGTGAGCAAAGTGTGATTCCCCCTATGCTTGATTTGCGGACAGGTGTGCAATACTCGTGTGCTTCTCTATCTCTCGAGCGTTGCCACCTCACCACGGAACACTCTCCTTGCGCCAGACACACTTGGTCCTCGAACCCCCTCCCCGTTGCCCGCACAAAAAGCATCGCAGCTCACGCATGCATGTTCACTCGCTGCCTGAAATTCTCCACGCTGTGACAAGTCCTCACTGCCTAATGTCCGCTCTGCCTGAAGCTCTCACCGCTACCTGACGGACACAATCGCCTGTGCAATCGCGGCATATCGCACGATGTGGGCTGGTGGTCTGCTCCCTCTTGCGCCTCTGCGATCCACTGACAGCGCTTGTTTCGTCATCTCGCTGCTAAACACTGATCGTGCAACTCAAATGCGAATTCCGGCTCGACCCACAACGCGCAAACACCAATTCCGTCCGCGTCCGCACGTCAGCAAACACAACTTGTGAGACACGACCCACAATCTGATCCGCAAAACGCCGAAGCCAAGCTCTGTGCAAAGCGAGCCCTTTCTCTCCCTCACACTGCTGCGACATGGTCAAATGCATCCTCATTCAATGAAACCTAATTGAGCCCAAACTTGGCCAAGCTCGGGCTGATGTGCACTGCGCCCCAATCCGGGCCGTTGTTGGGCGTGTCGCCGTCGGCCGGGTTGGCATTGGCAAGCACGAGCGCGGCGGCATCTTTGCGCGTCTTGATGTACTGCAGCTGCGCCCTGAAGTGGCGGAGGCACGAATCGGGCGTGGTGGGCATCTCCAAAAACCCACCGCCCACAATCGCAGGATGCGAAGCAGGCGCTCCTGCATCCGGCTCGGCCATGAGCGAATCCAAACCGTTGGAAATCAACTCGACGAGCGAATTGATGTACTTGGGAGCTACCGCTTCCACCTGCTGCTCGAAGTAGTACAGGTACTGATCGAGAGCCGAGCAGAAGATCTCGACGGTGCTGCGTTCGTCGATGCAGCTGTTGGCAATGCGCAGCGACTTTTGCAGACACTCGAGAACGCGCTTGCCGTCCTTGAGCAGAATCGGCTTGGACTCCTTGCCAGCCGCTCCGTTGCTCGGCGCACCCACGGCTGCACTCGGATTGGCAGCCGCATTGCCCGTCGCCGACGACGAACTGGTAGCCAACCGCGACGGATGACCTGGCACCTCGGTCTGCCACCACAGATGGCTTGCCATCATGACCGCCGCCGCCTGGTGCGGCTTCTTGAGCAACTTGGCACCGTGCAACGCCGCCTTGGTGATGAGCGTGTCGTAGTTGTCCGTGCCAAACACACGCGCCGTCTGCAGCGTGCTGATGATAAGCCCGATCGCGTGCAGCTGCGCGCGCGACTCGGAAATCGACTCTTCGTAAATCGTAAAGGACTGCACGTAGAACTCGTACGCCAGCTCCTCGAACCCGCTCTCGTCCGCCGACTGCGCCGCCAGCAAAAACAGCCGCAGACAGATGTCGGACGACTCGACCTTGTTGTACAGCACCGAGATGACCTGGTGCACAAACTTGTAAAGCGTGAGCATCTTGGTCTCCCACGCTTCCTCTTTAATCTCGCGCAGCTTGTACCGCCGCGCCAGCTTGATCGCCGAGGTGATGAGCGGCGGCAGCGTGAACTTGATGCGCTCACCGCCGTCGACAAAGTGCTTGCGCGCCGTCTGGAGCAGGCTGAACTGCGTCTCGAGCTCGTCGGCGCGGAAGAGGTGGATCATGCGTGCGATCCACCCCTGCTCTTCGGCCATCTCCTCCATGTCGTACTGCATCATGTGGTGGCGCCCCATGCCGCGCGCCGCGC